>OZ017738.1:370136569-371336569 GCA_963969285.1 Odontomyia ornata | reverse complement strand
AAACAAGTCTTAAAATTGCCTTATGAGTACCGAGGGGGGCAGGGGAAGGGGAAATGTACGAACTTTTCGCGTACCCCCCCCTCGCGATTGGAAACCTTCCATCCGAAAATTCTGAAAAAAATCAGGAATGTAGGCCTTTATGAGTACAACAACAACAAATACATGAGAAGTCGAAATTCACTCAACTTTGTTAGTAATAGTATGACTTATCGATTTTATGTTTTCTTGAATAAAATCTAAACGGTACCTTTAAATTCAATGAAATTTAACAAACAGATTATTTTCTATAAGATAAATCCTTTCTGAAAGTTTCATAAAGATCCAATAGTATTTAACGAAGTTATAGCGATTTGAATTTTCCCGTATTACTATGGAAGAATATGCCCTGCATTACTATGGAAACATATGGCTATGGAGCCATATGCGCTTTTTATCGATTTAGACACTACAGCTTTGCTAGGATTTGCATGAAAATTTCAGGAATGATAGGTATCATGAAAATGAGTACATACAATTGAAACAAGTCGAAGAGGCAGGAGAGAGCTCCTAGCAAAAGGGCTTTGTAACCATTCTAGGATTCGAAAAAATAGGCCATTAATCAATGCTTCAGTGGGGCCAATGGGGGGGTGTAAAAACATGAAAAATGTGTTTCTAAAAAATCTGGAAAAATTATCAAGGGAGATATCTATGGGTATAACTAAAACAAATACCTCAGAAGTCAAAATTCTTTCAACTTTGTTAATAATAGTATGATCCTCGAATTTCACATTTTCTCCAATAAAATCGTCTTTGACATGTTTCTTGATTTTATTCGATGCTGGTTACTGCATTTTGTAAGTTGAGTACAAAACCCTTCTGACATGAGCATAGGTCTGTCTACCCAACTTGTTATAACATGTCATCCGTAAAATTACCAGCGCAGTATCATCTCCTAATTGGTACACTTCAAGTCCACCGAAATTTTCTACAAAATATTAACGACCCGAGGACATTGACATTGTACGATAATTAATTTAATTATGCAAATATTTACAAACTGGTATTCGTAATCTGTATCAGCATCAGATAATTGCGAATGGGAAGCATTTTCAATTTAAATTCATACTCGTACAACAATTTTCTTCAATTGGCATAGAAATAGAGGATGCATTTTGATAGGTACTTAGTTGATAGTCAAACATGCTCGCCCTGGACGACTCAGCGCTAACCTCTATGCAAATACTCGTACATGGCGGACTCCTACTCTACAAAGTTTTTCATTTGTTTTATAGAACAAAAGCTTCCAAATGGGTTGTGCAAATGGCAATGTAGTGAAACTGTGACAGTAAATAAGCAGAAATAGTACGAGACGAAATTTGTCTAGGTCAGTTCTTAATCTATTGAATGTAGAGCAGGGAGAATTGCTAGTGCTTTGTCATAAGAATCTCCGAGCAGCTCCAAGCTATTTTATTAATGAATGAAAAATGTTTAGCGGAATAAAGTATGTACATACAATACAATATTAGATAAAAGCGAAATAATTTTACGTGGGTAAAGGAAATTGCGCTTTTTATTGCGGAGAGAAAATAGTTTAGAGGAAGGATCGTAAATTAATCTTAGAACTGACCTTGAAGTGTAATACATTGTAAATTTTTCGCATAATGTAGAATAATCAACATTTAAATGTGCGACCACTTGAAATTTGTAACAAATTACTCAATCTTGCTGGTACTGTCTTACACACTCAGACCACCATCGGGTTTATAACATTAAACTCGTTACTTAACATTTAACAAGTTGGGTAAACAGACCTACGCTCATGTCAGAAGGGTTTTGTACCCAACTTCTCAGAAATGCAGTCACCAGCAATGAATAACGTCAAGAAATATGTCAAAGAGATGTGCACGTTTCAAAGGAAAATCTATTGTTTTTCTACTTTCAACGGTCGCCATTTTGTTGCAAACCAACAAAAATCACTCAAATCATGAAATCTCACAAATATTATTGTTATTGACCTTATTGGAAAATTTCAAGAAGATCAAGTCAAAACTGCAGTGATTGATTGGATGGATAGTCCATAAAATACCAAAATCATGTGTTATTGTTGTTGTAATTGGAGAAATTTCAGACGGCTATAACTTGCGTGTATATCATTCGATTTTCATCAAACTTACCAAGTTTTTTTTTTGTGGTAGGGAGGTGAAGGCATTTACGCCCGCCGAGTCTGGCAGTGTAGGACTCCCATGGAGGATACCCTTGGACTACCCACTAAACACCTCCCCTGTCACTCTGAGAACCTAGCCTGGAGCCGTTTGACACATTAATTCGGGCCAGGTCTCGTTTTGTTACGCCGTGGGGCGCCTTCAAGCTGGGGAGTCCCTTTCCTAGCGGGAGGGGAGAGGGGAAGAGGAAATGCCAGAGGAGCAATCCCCCAGCCCCAGCGCCCCCGGCTGCTGTGAGTCCCCTTTTATATTTTAGGACTGCCCAAGCATAATGTGCCACCTGCTTCCATTTGTCAACCGATTCGAGCATCACCGCAACTATATTATCCGGAGAGAGCTCTTCCGTCTCCCTGTAGAGGGCTCTTCGCAGCCTGACCCATTTTGTACACGCAAAAAATGTGTGACAGGCATTGTCCTCCTCTCCTGGGCAAAACCGACAATCGGGAGACCGTGACTTACCGATCTTGTGCAGGTAAGACTGAAAACACCCGTGCCCGCTCAAAAGCTGGGTCAGATAGAAGTCAGTCTCACCATGCCTTCGATTTAGCCATGGTCTCATATCCGGGATGAGGTGCGCAGTCCACCTTCCCTTCGTGCAATTCACCCAAGAGTGCTGCCAATCGTTGAGCGAGCGCTGTCTCTCCTCGCGGACATCCATCTCCCTCGCATCCTCGTTTCGGTGCAGGTAAATAGCACGGCGCTCTCTAGCAAGGAGGGCGACAGGTATCACGCCTGCAATCACTCTCACCGCCGAGTCGGAGACTGTTGGATACGAAGATGCAGTTCTCAGTGCTCCTCTTCTCTGTACCTGTGCCAATCGTTTTCGGTATACCTCCTTGCTGAGAGCGTCGCCCCATACCTCTGCTCCGTACAGTAGCACTGACCCTACAGCACTCATCAAGAGGCGTCTTCTTGATGGGCTGGGTCCCCCTACGTTGGCTATAAGTCGACTCAGGGCCGATATTCCCGAAGCAGCCTTCTCAGCCGTGGCCTGATTTGCTCAGAGAAACTCATCTTCGAGTCTATCAGTAGCCCCAGGTACTTCACCGCTGGCTTCGATTCGATTTGTATATCTCCAATACTGATCATCCTTACTCTAGGGATTCTCTTTTTTGTCAAGATGGCCACTTCGGTTTTCTCTAGTGCTAAACTGAGCCCGCGAGCAGTCATCCAGTCCTTCACTCGGCGCATTAGCATACCTAGTCTAAGTTGCGCTTGTTCAACGGTGCGTCCGGCGACCAGAGCCGCAACATCATCCACATAGCCGACCAAGCGTGACTCATCTGACATCTCAAGTCTCAGTAGCCCGTCGTAAGACACGTTCCACAGGTCCGGACCAAGGATAGATCCCTGGGCAACACCCGATGTAATTTCCATCCTTCGTTGGCCCTGTGTCGTGTCTTAGAGCAGGCTTCGGTCCTTGAGGTAGTTCCTCAAAAGCTATATTAGATATTCTGGAACTTGAAAAGAGTTTTCCAGCGTGTCCAGAATATCCACCCATCTAGCGGAGTTGAAGGCATTCCTGACGTCGAGTGTCACCAGCAGGACGATCCGTCGCTTGGTGCGACTATATGCCTCTGCCTTTTGGACCGCGTTCACCACCTCTGCAATCGCATGAATGGTAGAACGTCCTGCTCTAAAGCCGTACTGCCGAGGAGATAGGTCCCCAGCAGCACGAATCGCGTCAGTGAGTCTTCCCTTGATGAGTTTCTCAAGCACTTTCCCAGCCATGTCTAGCATGCATAACGGGCGGTATGCAGACGGTGATTCGGGATTTCCCTTCCCCTTGCTGATCAACACAAGCCTCGCCACCTTCCATCGTACCGGGAAAACCCCGTCCCGTAGGCAAGCGTTGAATGTGCTGAGCAGCAAGTCAGGACAATGGTGATAGACGAGCCGCAACACCTCAGCTGGAACACCATCAGGACCTGGAGCCTTCCTCGCTTTCAGGGAGAGGACTGCCTCCTCCAGTTCCAGCTGTGTGAAGAGTGGGCACTCTACTGCTGTTTCACCATTGACAGCGTCAACACGGACGGGATGGGCGGGGAAGAGTCCCCGCACTATCGCGTCCATCTTTTCCGCGTCATGTATACAAGGCTTCCGTAGAGCACCAAGTTTCCCCATGACCAGCTTGTAGCCAAGGCCTCACGGATCCTTGTTCACATTGTCCACTAAGTCTTGCCAGCAGCGAGCCTTGCTACTGTTGATCAGTTTGCGAAGGCATTTCCTGGCCGACTTATATGCTGCCACCTGGTTGCATGCCTCGTCACGGTTCCGCGCCCGTTGAGCGTCACGCCGAAGCTTGCGACACTCCCTCCGCTTTTCAGCGATTTCAGTAGACCACCAGTACACTGGGGGCTTACCGTGCCGGGGTCTTCGACGGGGCATAGAAGCGCAGCAAGCTGTCGTGATTATGCTCATAGTAAAGTTCACCACGTCTTGAGCTGCCAGTTCTTCCATCCCCTCCGGAGCTCCCTGCAGCGGCTCACCTGCTGTGAGAACCTTAACGAACCTCTCGACGTCCATTCTTCCAATGTTCCGGTTCCGGACCGGTGAGAAGGCCGGTCGACAAGAACATACATGGAGGCTAGCATTCTTTGGGGAGTGCCGCCCCCATGGACCCGAAGATATGGGGGGTGCCGTGAGGTTCCCTCCTGGGATGACAGGTAACGACTCTGATTGTATCTGGACTACGCTTTGGACAACGAACTAGAATTGACGTTTTGGGCTGGCTGATGTGACGGTTTGGACCTAGTTGCTTTGCACAGTAGCGCCGAGGTGAAACTCGTGTGTGAACGGTTCCAATTCAACTATCATACCGTCTCCGTCTCAGTAAAACCTCGGAGTACGTTCGAAGTTCGCACCATTGGGTTGGTGGTGTAGGTTCGGTTGAGACGGACTCCCGATTAGCGCTGGTCTGGCTCTGAGCACTTGTCCCCATAAGGGCTTGTGCCAACCCTCGCATGGCCTCCCTGCTCTGCAAAGATAACCATGGGACCGATAAGGCGACTACACACACGAACGGAGATAGCGGCTCCGAGAGGGGACCCAATAAAATGGAGCAAACAAAATCAAAAGATCAAAAACATCCAAAAAACGAAACCAAAAATAATAACGACGACGCAACCAGCGGTTGCAGCCACGATGTCAACAGTACATCGAGAGCTGTACGAACCACGAAAAAAACGAAGACTAACACGACGATAGTGACGGTAGACGAAAAACGGAGAACAGCAGACAGTCTGGTGCAGACTGAGATTCCTGCGGCGTTTGGGCGCAGCAAAAAAATTATGCGAACGCCCGAGCGTCCTATTAAGGAGAAGCGGGAGACTCGGCAGGATGCTTCAGGTGTTCGAACAGTGGAAGATAACATAAAGAGCAGCGAAAATTCGATTGTCACCGCTGCGTTCGTTACTAAAGCGACCGATGCAAGGGTCACAAATCCCGACATTGCAACAAAAAATCCAGAAGCAAACGAGGAGATTACGGTACTAAAAGCAAAGAGTGACCAGACACCGCGTGATTTTACCGCCAACGTTGAAAATGTGGCGGAAGTACTGCACTCGGAAACGGAACGCGAAAACCTCTCCCAAGGATGGTTGCAAGGTACAATTGCGGCCCAGCGATACGAAAAGGAAGGACTACTTCGAAAAGCGGGAGATGCTATTAAAAAATACAAGCTGCATGCGACTCCCCAAAAATTAGCAAAGCAGCAAAGGAAGGGCTCCTTGAACTAGAGGAGCTCCTAGATCGCATAGGGCACTATTGGAGGAGCTGGTTAAGGGTCAAAGATGAACAGAAGGCTAAAGAGGCGCTTGGGGCAAAACCTAAAGGCGACATGCAGATAGCTCCATCATTAAAAGTCAATAAAAGAATGGCGTCTAGCCCAATCGAAGGAGATCGGGATAAAAGAAGGAGGAAGAGGCACTTGATGGCCGTGGAGCACCAGATCAGGGGTTCAAGACAGTGCTTACAAAAGGAGCGAAGAAAACCGCAAAGAAACTCCTTCAAAAAAAGCAAGAAAATAAAATTCGCACGGACGCCCAATTAGAAAAAGAACCTGATGCAAAACAGGAGAGGCAGAAGCCCCGACGAAGACCCCGGCAGCAGGCACTGCTTGTAAGGCCCCAAGATGGCCGATCCTACGCGGAGGTGCTGCGGGACACCAGGGGAAACGTAAGGCCCGAAGACACCAATACTACCATTAAAGTAGTACGACCAACGCGTACGGGCCACATACTGGTCGCATTCGGAGCAGAGGCCGGCAACAAAGAAGCATTCTGTGACGCAGTAAAGAAAGTCCTCGGCAAAAGCGCAACTATAGCCCCGCTCGGGCCGATGGCAACGACCGAAATACGGGACATTGACTGCGTGACGGATCTGGCCGAGGTAGAAGAGGCTATCAAAAGGGAGTTTCCTAGCGTGGGAAGGATCAAAGCGAGACTGACACCAGAAAACAACAGGGGACAACGCATGGCCATAGTTGACTTGACCGAAAAGGACGCCGAACAATTCCTGAACAAGGGCAAAGTACGAATAGGGTGGGTTGTCTGTAGGATACGGCAAAGAGCAACGCCTTTTCAATGTTTCAAATGCCTTGGTTATGGTCACACCACACAAGTATGCAAAGGACCCGATAGTAGTTCCCTATGTTACAAATGCGGTGAAATGGGACATAAAAGAAAAGAGTGTACGAAGGAGGCACACTGTATTCTTTGCAAGGATGCTGATCCAAAACGTGATTTTGGACACGTCTTGGGATCAGGAAAATGCCGGGTGTTCCAGGAAGCCCTAGCCAAGGCCAAATCAGAGCTTCGATGACCCGCATCCTGCAGCTAAACCTACACCGCAGTTCAACCGCCCAAAATCTGCTTGAGCAGTTTGCGAGGGACAGGAAAGCCGACTTCTTGCTGCTGAGTGAGCAACACCATAACAAAAGTCCTGCATTATGGTACTCTGATGAAACTGGTACTGCCGCTATCTGGGTTCGGAACAGTGACTTTCAAGCGGAGAGTTGTGGACGGGGGGATGGTTTCGTGTGGGTTCGGTGCTCAGGGATCACCTTCTTTAGTGTGTACCTAACGCCTAACGAGCCGATATCATCTTTCCAAGCCAAGCTTAATGCTCTGGAGGGCGCTGTCTCGAACGCAGAGGGCAAAGTTCTCATTAGGGGCGACTTCAATGCTAAAGCAATCGAATGGGGCATGCCTCAGATGGATCCGCGGGGAAAACGAATCCTGGAAATGGCAGTCAGGACGGCCCTCGTCGTACTAAACTCCGGAAATACGCCGACTTTCTGCCGTATTGGCTGTGAAGGAACCATACCGGACGTGACATTCGCCTCGGAGTCCTTAGTACGGAGGATACATAACTGGAAAGTATTAGAGGACTACTCAGCCAGTGATCACCAGTGCATTCTGCTTGAGATAAGTGATGCTATCTCCCGACGTTCGTGCTCTCGGCCTTCTACAACTGGATGAAACTTACCAAGTTTAAGAACACTTTGTAGGACTACGTAAATATCGAATTTCGTTTGATTTGAGGGTACTGGTAAGATTTTATTGTAGAAAATGTGAAATTCGAATATCATACCATTATTAACAAAGTTGAGTTCTAAGGTATTTGTTGTTGTTGAACTCATAAACACCTACCACCATAATTTTCTTCAGATTTTTCGGATCACAGGTGTCCAATCGCGAGGGGGGACACAAATTTTTCGTGTATTTCCCCTCCCTGTGCGTCCCGCGAAGCAAAAAGTATCAAAATAAGACCTGTTTTGAAAAGTTCTCATCAAGACCTTTCATTTGATATCCATATTGGCTACCTTTGATGAATTTTTTTTTTGGGGCCACTCCGCTATATGGGGAGACCCCCCCTTAAATACTTTATAAAATTTTTTGTAAATGGACTTTGAAGAAAGCACCACTTTACATCTGTATACAAAATTTGATGTTTCTAGCTTAAGTAGTTTGCGAGAAAAACCGCTGTGACACACGGCGAACGGACGGACAGATAGACAGACAGGTCGCGAAACTAGTAGGATTTTGTAAAATTATTTTACAAAACCCTAAAAATACGACTTTTAACTTTTGGGGTATGAAATGATCGAAGGATATTTTCACAGCCATCTTGCGCTCAATGAACTTATCGTTATCAATTTGTAATCTTTCATCCAACACCATGTACCAACTTCATAGATTGATAATGAGTTAATGGTAAGAGAAGTTGTTTTCTTTCAATATTCAATATGTAATGTCTCCCTCTTCATTTGATTGGTTGGTTTGTAGATACATGAATAAAATCAATACTTTTGCAAGGACAAAACATTCAGCTTAATTTCGTTGCTATTTTCGTAGGACCTATGTTGATTTGGACTTTTATTATTAAGCATTTTGGCGGGCTTGGCATGGTTGCTTGTCATCCAGCCGCGTTGCAAGCCCACCAAAAGTACTCTATGGGGAGAAAACCCTGATAAATAAAGCAAATATGGAGACAAGCAATACGGATAAGGAAGTCGGGTTAACAGAACTATTCTTATGTCAAAAGAGTTTTCTACTTAATCTACAATAGGGTGTCCTTTATTTTTCGAAAAAAAATTGTTTTATGTATACCTTCTAAATTTGTTCCATATGTAATAAAATGCTCCCAAAATAAATATTTGCTCAATCTATGAACGAGAACCCGTGCCGACTTTAAACATAAGCTCGCGAAGTGAAATTTAAAGTAAACGGAAGTGCTAATCTTGGGATTCGCGAGTGCATTATCTTCTGGAACCAAGCTAGAATACCTACACGATCGGTACCTAACTGTGCAAAGAAGCTAGTAGACGTGTACCAAGTTTGGCGTCATTTACAAAAAAAATTCTAAGAAAAGCCACGAAATTCACAAACGTCGGAGCAGAATTTTCAAAGCGACTTGGACAATTTTTTGGATATCGCACATGCCGATGCTCTTCAAATTACAAAATAGAAGAAGACAAAATATTTTTATAGCAACAGAGAGAACCAGGGCGTTAGGGCTGTCTAGCAGGAGTGGACCAAAAATTATCAGAAAAAGAAGAGAGAGCCCTCCAAAGAAAGATACATGAAGAAAAAAGAAGATTGAAAAACATGTCCCTCGCTGGACCTTCCTCCCTATGTGATTATTCGCTGACTCAAAGCCCTACGTCTGCCTCTCATTGTTTATCTGATGGTTCTACTGACAGTTTAAATAAAGTTTTTCTCGATGAACCCGCACCAATACCGACGGCAACGACTCTACAGTCTCAAGTGACTACTGTTAAAAGGAGCCAGAAGGACTTTATTTCACCCAAGTTAGTTGCGGCCTTAGAAAGATATCACTTAAGCAGAAGAGATCCGGTTTACACCCTTCAGAACATAGATATAGAGAGTACTGGATCCGCAACCGGTCGTGAGAGCCGAAGCAATTGGCAACCTGCGCTAAAGTTGTGTGAAGTTGAGGTTTGAGGCGATATGCTTTTAATTTAGCACTCTATTCACGGCGAAACACGTTCATATTTAAAAAGTTTTTAATTTTAAAGATCGCGCGTACGTTATCGGAACTTTAATTCACTGTTTTAATTAAAAATTTATGAAATTTCCATCCGCTTTCCCGCGTGGTTCGCGCTCTTTTCGATTTTCTTTTGCTTTGACGTTCGAGTTTTCCGTGAGAGTTGTTTGTTGTTTATACTCAAACTGAAGTGAAATTACGTTGGTGTGCGCGGGTGTCAGTGGGGGAAGCGATTCTTCTGAAGAGAGAAAAGAAAAACCTGTGTGGTAACAAAGGGGAAGGAGAAGCAGAGGGAATCATATAGTTTCGAGAGCGTAAGTTATTTATAACTTATTTATGTGGCAAATTTGCTTCTCACATGGACGAGTACACAGATTCTCGTTGCTCGTCCATTTGTTTATATGTCTTTGCTTCAGAATGTAATAGAAGCAGTAGGTCTAAACATTGATGAGCATCCCGTAAACAAATCTTTAATTCAACGAATTCGAACGCAGACCCGAAAGATTTGAGCCAAGGGAATAAAAGCGGATTTCCAAAACAATACTCCTGAAATTGCGACTATCTACTGGGATGACAAATTATTACCTGCCTTAGACGTTAAAAGTTCAAAGGAAGAACGACAACCGATTGTTATTACTTGGGGCGACAAAGAACAACTTCTTGCAGTACCAAAATTAGATAATTCATCGGGAAGAGAACAAGCCCTAGCTGTTCAAACGCTCTTCAGGACTGGGATCACAATCACAAAATACAGATAATGTGCTGCGACACAACGGCTTCAAATACAGGCCGATTTAATGGTGCTTGTGCAATATTGGAACAAAAATTGGACAGAGATCTGTTATTCTTTGCCTGTCGCCATCATATCTAGGAACTTGTTTTGAAAAGCGCATTTGAAGCTAAAATTCACCAAGTCACCTGTAGCCCCGATATTCTACTCTTTAAAAAGTTAAGATAACTGGAAAAATGTTGATCCAAGGGCTTTTCAAACGAGCCCAGATTTTATAAAAAAAAACATCTGACTGATACTAACCGTAATCAACTGATTGAGTTGTACTGGAAGGAGTTGAATAAAAATATTGTGCGAGATGACTACCATGAACTGATTGGACTTTCTTTGATGTATTTGGGAGGCGACAGTGATTACAAATTAAAAATAAGGCGCCCAGGTGCCATGCACCAAGCACGATGGATGGCAAGGGCTATTTACGCTTTGAAAATGTGTTTGCTACAAGACCAATTAAAAACAGTGTCAAAGATAGGCGGTCATTCCAAGATGTTTCTTTATTCATCGCGACGTCCTTTGTAAAACCTTGGCTTCAGCAAAAGCCCCAAATCACGACTTGTATTTTTTGAGGACACTGAAGAAGTATGAAGCGATCGATACAGCAATTCCAAAAGCAGCTTTAGCCAAGTTCTGCCAACAATTGTGGTATTTGACGGATGAAGTTTCCATCTTAGCACTTTTCGACGAAGAGGTAGATGATCAAGTAAAAATTAAAACTGGTTTCTAAATTAGAATATAAAAAGCCAGACGATCATGCAAAGAAGTATATCCTAACAAAACAAGAAATGTCAAGCTCTCTATATACCAAATGCTTGGATGATTTCGTGTCAACAAACGGTAAAAATTGGTTATTAGCTTTAAAATTGATTCTAGTTTCCTGGGGTTTCCCATTTAATTATGGAACGAAAATGAAGCTTACTTAAAGGCTTAAACTAAAATCTCAACTTTAAGGGCTGTAAACGATACGGCAGAAAGAGCAATTAAGCTGATGCAAGATTTTCACGGCATAATAACGGCGGACGAAGATCAGAAACTATTTCTCTTGCGTTGTGTCCAGGAGCAGTGGGAAGAGAGAGTGCAGGGTAGGTATGCCGTCGCGAGGGTAGGGTTTCGCCAAATCCGCTGAGGTCGGTTTCGCGTCGCGCGCGGTACGCGGTACCTTTGTAGTTTTGACATTTTGTTAGAGTAGTCTTCGTCGTGTTAACTTCGAGTAGCATATTTTTCGGTACCGCGTCGAAACTTCGGGAACGCGAAATAGAAATTAGATTTTGGTATTCTTGACTGGTGATAGGATGAAATACGGAGTAACGTAAAGTAGGTTCCTTCTCCGTATGTTTTGTTTGGTAACGCGTTCGGAAAACGGGCATGTTCAGGTGGCTGAAATATTGTAAGTGAGCGTAACCCATTCGGAGACCCGCGACCGAAATCCTCTCCGAACTAGCTGGCCGACAAGCAGCCACCGCGTGAATGGGTTACGCTGCACGGATTGGTTGACCTGTTGGTACCATCCGTTGGCACTACTCAGACTTAACGTCTAGAACCGATGAGAGGTCGGTTCCGCGTTCGAACCTAAAAGGTGTAAAATCATTACAAAGCTCTATCCTGATTGTAAAAAAGTTCCCTTAAAAAGGAAATAACCCAATTAATATTGTATGTTTAACTCCATTTAATAAAGATCAATATAATCATGTTGCTTTTTTACTTATTTTGCTATGTTGTTCGGTCGTTAATTATCAGAATATTTACCTAGTAACCCTATATATAAAACTTTGAAGCCGAGTCGGCATGGCTTCCCATCAGTGATGAAATTTCACAAGTAAGTTTATTTTAGGAGGTTAAGCTACAAAATATAAAAAAAAATTTTTTTTGCCCATATAAGGGACACCCTAACCTACAATATACAAAGGTTTAGAATGATTTTCTACTGTTTAATTGGACGTTAATGTTCGTAAATGATTGCAGCGATGTTCTACTGCCTCAGCGAGCGGAATCAGTGCTACGCTAGTAATGGCCTTGTCTTGGGATGTGTAAGTGTCTTGGCAAGCTAGCTTTGCAGTATAATGGGGTAGGTTCTTTTCCGACAACACTTACTATTTCTTCGGATGACCAGTGTCAAAAGTGAGCCGATTGGCTGACGAAAAAGGTGCCTATGGCCGAAACTACCTACCGAAAGGGATTACAAGTAAAAACGCTATTGAAATTAAAGTACTCAATGAGTGTTGAGTTTCATTAGTTTATTTTATCGCTAGTTTATCTACCAAATTTAGATCTTCAGACAATAAACTTCTTCAGGTTATGGGCCCATTAAATTAGATAAATTAATTGATAAATTTTAAGAAGCAAACAGGAATAAGATTCCTGTCGAATTTTTCAGATTATTTTTTCGTCTTGTTGAATGTGCATTTGGAGCATTGTGAATACATCGTAAAGTGAGACAGGAGCAGCAGCAGTGATTAATATAGAATCGCAAACAGAATCTATTGTGAACATCGAATTGGAAATGTCATCGGCACTTTTAGCATCGATTGAAAAATTTAGTGGAAGAGAAAATTATTCCACATGGGATGTTGCGATGGAGAATTACTTGGCAGCTGAAGGCATGTCTCAATGTTTGACTGATGCGGAAACAGATGCGAATAAAATTGCTAAGGCCAATGGTTCGATTGTTTTGAGTAGTGATAAAAGCAACTACGTGCATGTCACAGGAGCAACGACAGTAAAAGAAACGTGGGACAATTTGAAGAAACGTTTGAAGATCAATAAGCTGTGCAAAAGGTGACATTAATGGGAAAAATTGTCAATACAAAATTGACTAAATGCTCTTCAATGGAAATATAGCAGAAAGAAATAATTTCTACGGCACGACGGCTGAATGAAAATGGTTTCAATTTTTTTAATTTTTAAATTTTAAAAATTTAACTATTCAAATTTATAGTTTTATAAATTTAAAAATTATTAAAAAAAAATTTTTATTTTCTAATTGAAAATATAAATTTTATATTATTTCTTCTTTAGGGTTTTGTAAAATAATTTTACCCTACCAAAATCGCATCCTGTCTGCCCGTCCGTCCATCTGTCCGTGTGTCACAGCAGTTTTTCTCGGAAACCACTTAAGCTAGAAACATAAAATTTTGCATGTAGGTGTAAAGTGGTGCTCTCTTCATAGTTCAACTATAAAAAAAATATATCGCCATCACCGGTGTGTATCTAAGAGTGATGGCCTGAGGAGAATTAGTGCACACGTCGAAACCACCTTCTTCTAACATTTTTCTTCTCTAATAATTTTTCAGAAAAATTATTATTCAAAATATGCAACTCATTTATATGTAGCTGCAAACAATTCCACAAAAAATAATTTAAAAAGCTATCGGAGCCATCCGAAAGAGTGATCGATATCCGCGCGACGTTAGATAAGCTTCAAATGTAGAGCAAATTTGTCGTATAGATTTACATTAAGTTGATGCGAAAAGGGTGAAATGATCCAATTAAAAAGTTTAGCTTATACTAGTATAAGGTATTTAAGGGGTCTCTCCATATAGGGGAATGACCCCCGGCAAAAAAATTTCATCAAAGGTAGCCTATATGGGTATCAAATGGAAGGTCTTGATAAGAACTTTTCAAAACAGGTCTTAGTTTGGCAAAGTTTGCTTCGAGGGGCGCACAGGGAGGGGAAATACACGAAAAATTTGTGTCCCCCTCTCGCAATTGGACACCTGTGATCCGAAAAATCTGAAAAAAAGGGGGGAGGTGTTTATGAGTACAACAACAACAAATACCTTAGAAGTCAAAATTCGCTCAACTTTGTTAATAATATTATGATATTCGAATTTCACATTTTCCCCAGTAAAATCGTATAGGTACCCTTAAACCTTTATTTAAGTAGTACTACAAATGTCCTTGAACTATGTAAGTATGATGAAAATCTAATGATATACATGGAAGTTATAGCCATTTGAAATGTCTCCAAGTACAACAACAATAACACATGATTTTGCTATTTTATGGACTTTCCATCGAATCAGTGACTGCAGTTTTGATTGGATCTTCTTGATAATTTCAAATAAGGGCAATAACATTAATATTTCTAGGAGTTCATGATTTGAGTGATTTATGTTGGCTTGCAACAAAATGGCACCTGTGAAAATAGAAAAATAATGCATTTTTTTTAAAGGTGCACATCTCTTTGACATATTTCTTGACTTTATTCGTTGCTGGTGACTACATTTCTGAGAAGTTGAGTACAAAACCCTTCTGAAATGAGCGTAGGTCTTTTTACTCAACTTGTTATACATTACATTTAAATTTTCTTTACATTTATACTCTTTCTGCTATTTTTCTTTATATTATTATTTAAATTTTTCTATATTATTATCTTACATTACTTTTATTATTCAAATCTGCAATTAAAATTCGGAGATAACAACACCTTTATAATGCAGCTCATCCACGAATTGCATCGCCGAATGCAATCTACAGCGGATGGTGTATAAAAATAATATTTATTTATTTATGTGTTACGAGTACATAAGCACTTAAACTTGGTGACAACGTCGTCAGAATAAAAGGATGTAGCTAATAGGCACTTGAACCTATTGTTAGCGTCGAGAACTGAAACCCCTTCTTCACCAAAACAACACTTAAGCACTTGAACTTAGTGTCAAATACAAATACGTATCACTATCAGGCACTTGAACCTGTAGTTATATCGAAGGAAATGCCCGAGTTGATATCGTTTTATCAACTGATTTATTAATACAATATTTCTAAGTTTATAAGTATCTGTTGTGACTGTTGTAAGAAAATCATGCAAAATACATTTCAATAGGTCAACAGCATTACTTGCACTTTACCCAAACGATGAAAAGTGCTAATCACAACAATTAAGGAACATTCCAATGAGTACAGTGTATTTGATAGAAAATGCTTATTTAGAATTTCCGTTCGAATTACTTTACTTATTTGATAGAATCCAAATTAAGGCAATGAACTTTATGCTTAAATTATTTTGTATGATTATGGATTTGGATTGTAAATCTTAAAGGTAAGTTTATACAAGTTAAGTTTATACAGATGGATTAGAGGCTCGTGACCAACCTCCGTTGCGGCTTTTTACCGTACGGTGGCGATTGGAATGAAGTAAGAGATCTGCCTGGGTGTATTGAGGAGAGGGTCTGCTTTTAATCGCCACGCATTGCACACGGCGAGAAAAAAAAACAAAAAGTAATTGTTAGCGTGTTCTCTTTATCTTTATTTGTCGTGATTTGCCAGCTGAAACGCGAAATGGTGTGCGTGTAGCTCTGTGATAATAAAACTCCAATAATTTTCTGCAAGTATTCATCAATTACCATTGTGTAATGTGCATTTCAATGGAAAATCCATTTACTTGAAGCAAAGGAATAATTCGGGGGCGGTTGAAATTACCCTTGGGCTGTTAAGGACCTTTCACAACAGGCCAGTCAATATCAATTAAAAATACTGGCAGTCTAGGAAACGAATTAGACTAGAAACGACATTCAAGACATGAGATCGCACACTATGTTCAAAAGCGGGAAGCCTACTGGAAAAAGAGAATTCGGAGTAGCCTTCATTATGGATAGGGAGTTCAAATCGTTTTTGATTTTAAGGTAGTCAATGAACGGTTGTGTGCGATCCGTATACAAGCGATATCCTTCGAAATCTGGCTGATTAATATTCACGCCCCGACCGAAGAAAAGGACGGAAAAACCAAGAAAATGTTTAACAACCACCTGGAAAGATTAGAAGTGAAAGCGGCTATCAGGACCGTGGCAGAACAGATGATCGGACATCAAGTCCAGCGCAAGAGGAATTATTGGCTCGATGATGAGTGCCAGAATGCGTTAGGTAAGAATAATCAGGCGTACAACGAATATGTAGGTAGGAAAACCAGGACGAAGAGAGAACACTATGAAAATCCCAGAAGAGTAGCGAATAAAATAATTAGGATTGAGAAAAGAAAATACTATGACGACCAATTGAGAAGTATAGATGTAGGTTTAGCGAGCAACAACACAAGGCCAGCATACAAAGTAGTGAAAAGCCTGAAACGTGGTTATCAGCCCAAAACCAAGCTCTGTCGTGATGACATCGGCAATATCATTGCTTATGAAACCAAGATTAAGGAAAGACGGGCAATATATTTCAAGAGCCTCCTTAATCCTCCGCACAGCTCCAGAACATCGGAGCCCATAGATGTCTGCAGAGCGCTTCCATTAGCCTCACCAACTCTGGATGAAGTCTGTTCCATCATCAGGCCCAAAAGAATAATAAAGCGCTGGGCATCGCTGAGATTCCAGTAGAGCACGTCAAATATAGTGGCAGTAGTGTTCACCAAGCTATTCACAAAGTCATCCAGTACATTTGTCAACAAGTACATATGCCAAAAGAGTGGTGCCAATCAATTATATTCCCTATCCACATAAAAATGACAATCTACAGTGCGAAAATTATAGAGGCATAACATATGACTGTTTTGTACGGCGTACAAAATAGTTCCTAAAATCTTAGAAAATCAAATCGATACAACCATGAGTTGTATGAAATTTTTCACGAGCCGGAGGTCTCAAGGATTGTAAGACTGCGGAAGCTGCAATGGGCTGGACACATGAATCGTATGGACGAACAAGAAATACCCAAAAAGGTATTCGTTGGGAGAAGTGAAGGTCGGAGGCCAGTGGGGAAACCGAGGAAACGCTGGGTTGACTCGGTCGATAAAGACAGTTCATCACTGTGTAATGGTTATTTTAAAATTTACTTGCGAACGCGGAACCGACCTCTCATCGGTTCTAGACCAACCGGTCAACCAATCCGTGCACCGTAACCCATTCACGCGGTGGCTGCTTGTCCGCCAGCTAGATCGGAGAGGATTTCGGTCGCGGGTCTCCGAACGGGTTACGCTCATTTACATATTTTAGCCACCTATACACGCCCGTTTTCAAGCGCGTTACAAAACAAAACCATACGGAGAGAAAACCTATTCTACGTTACTCCGTATTTCTTCCTATGACCAGTCAAAAGAACAAAATCTAATTTTTATTTCGCGTTCCCGAATTTCCAACGCGGTACCGAAAAGTATACTACGTTAACTCAACCCGACGAAAGTTACGTTAAAGAAAAATCAAAAACAACTAAGGTACCACGTACCGCGCGCGACCCGAAACCGACCTCAGCGGATTTTTTCTAAACCCTACCCTCGCGACGGCATACTTACCCTGCACCTCATTTCCCGCTGAAAAGCAGAACTACTGGAAAGGAAAGTCGATTTTTTTTCGTTAGCAATTCATTTTGTTATTTAATAAAATATTTATAGTTGTTATGAAATAATGTACAAAAATGTTAAGGATGATGAAAAGTAGAGTTATAATTATGTTTCGAGGAAATGTTTTTGATTGTAATTTTCCTCAATTATAATTTCAAAGATAAATTGTACAAATACAAATAGCGAATTTGACAAATCAAAATTAAATAACTTCCATTTGTTGTGGTGTTATAAAAACACTCCTGTGAGAAATAAGAACATTTAAAACTAAATTGTCAAATTGTATCGGTAGTAGAGTAAGTTTATAATGTATACCAAATAATCCTAGGGCTTACGAAAAGATCTTAAAATTAGCGTTGTTACTTCTCTCTTGTAAATTTTATACAAAGAAAAACTTAATATTAAAATTAAATTTTGTGTATACTATAGATATATATTTCTTCTCGTTAGCTCTTTTCTATTCTATTCTCGACTAAAATTACTATGTTTTTAATAATTATTACATTTTTTTATGTTTCGCGGGGTATTTACATGTTTATTGTTGACACATCTCTGGACTCGCCATTTATACTGAGATTTTATGGGAAATCAATTGAAAATTTAGAAAAAACAATTATATTAGAATGTGAAAGTATAAAAGATTTTTTTTCTTTCACTTACTTTTCATTCACTTGCGTGTTATAAATTATTTATCTACTTTTTCTTTGATGAAATTTGTATTGTTTTTGTGTTGTAGGATTCAATTTGAATTGTATTGCATTTTATTTATCATAGTATAAAAATCGTTTACGTGGAAATCAGAGAATAGTAAGAAATTTTAGAATAAAGAAATTAGAATAAATTCTTACGTTTGAGAGAGAGAGAGATGACGCAGTTTACAATTCGAGGGTCAGTATGAAGAACTTAAGTCGATATTGTACCTATATTTATTGATTTAATATATTTATATATGCGAGAAGGCACTCATACACTGTGCTCTACAAATCACTGAGTTTTTTTTTTTCTATCGCACTTGCACAATCATTCTACTGTAATTTGTTTTCAATCATATTTCTTGTTTTCTTCAGTGTTCCGACCACGCGCATTGTGCAGGACACAATCATTAATACATACACACTTTCTTATATTGTAGATAGTGTATATATAGAGACAATTTCTATTAATAGTTTAACGTACAACATTTAATATAGAATTTGAACATTTTAAGAATGTTATTTTATATCAATTTTTGTTTCTTTTGTTTTCACTTTCACTAGAGGTTTATATTACAATCTTTCTTCGGTTTTGTCTTTAGTTTAGTCCACGTTCTTTTTCTTGTTGTTTTACGAGTAAAATCCTTTTTGTTTCAATCACTATTCATACCCTGATCATTTACTACATTACAGAATATTTCTCTTTGCATCATTATTTCGCACTTATCACCAGTTTTCCTCACATTTGGATTCCTTTTTGACTATCAGCTTCGCGATAACTGGCAATTCAATCTCGTGAAAATTTATAAAAATTTCAATCATTTGCTTCTTCTTACACAAACGAAAACGACTTTCCCTAATTCCTCACTCTCTCCCTACTTAAAATGAAAACCTACTTGAATCGGTTGAATGAGGCATTCAATATTACTTCTAACGTTTACTTTGTTTTCAAAAATAACTTGATCCAATTGTATCTTTGATTTAATCTTTACCTAGCATTCTTTTCTTAGATTAGACCTACTTTGGGAACTCTTTTAAAGTCAAAACAGCCCACCTTACCGTTGTTGAGGTTTATGCTAAAAATTCCAGTGCTTACGATTTTCGATCAATTAGCTAAAGGGTCGCAACTAGACGATTGACTTCCAACAATAGGTGCGGCGGCAGAAATTTCGATGTGGATATAATTTTTGTAGTTTCAGTTTCCGCTGAACTCATTTGGAATTTTATTTTATCCGTTGATATATTACGCGATCTGCGATTATCTCTCGCCTTGGCTTCGTAACGTAATTAATTTGTCGTTGATAATTTTTTTCCCCGATTATCGGCTAAATTACTTCGGGCCGTGTTTATTTACGAGTACTTCCGCGCGCACTCACTAGCCTTCTTGTGATTATGCAAGAAAACTTCAGACCCGGGTTTACGCGAGTAGTCATGTGACTTTTAAATTTCACAAGCAACACTTCACGCTTCAATTAGACCTTGTTATTGTTTCTCTATCAACGGTTACACGTTCCGCTTTCTTAACTTTCCGACCTCTTCGCTCGAGCTCTTAAACACAACTCTTCGGATGAGTATGCTTCTTCCTCACCTTCCAGGTTTCCTAACCGAACGTCATATTCTGAATGTTCCTCTTCTTCCTCCAGAATTTCGTCATCATCTTCTTCTTCATTATCATCTCCATTCTCTTTTCTTTTTCGCATTCTTTGTTCTTAATCTTAAATTATTAATCCTAAACACTTTGAACTGATATAGTTCCCCACGTAGAAAAACGACGCATCCAATCAATACTGAATGCGCTCGTCTAGAAACTTCTGTGTTATCTTGTAGTATTAATTATGTGTAGTTTGCTTTTTTCATTACAATCGAGGTATTGCAAAAGCTTCCCATAGCTAGAATGCATCTACGTGCCGGTCACCTGCGCTCCCTACTTGGATTTAATCGTTTTAAAACTACCCTGCAACAGCCGGTTGCCGAGCGTGTATCCATTAAGAGCACGTATCGCCATTGCAGCTTCATCATAAGTTGTCATCGACACGGATCCGTATCCTTTTTTTTTGTTTTTGCACTCTAGTTTCCCACGCTGTTTTGCGAGGATTGAAACAGTTTTCCGGGACGAATCGACCGTGGAGCAAGTTCTGAGTACTGAACACGAACAGCTGTTAGCGATGCGATCACTTCGTATTTGTGCACCGTTCGTTCTGTTTGATCCTGTTCTGTTTGATTCCTGCTGCGTGGCGGCCCTCCAAGATAACCTCCTTTTGCGTCGCGGCCACTACCTCCACACTTCAATTCCATCTGGCTGTCAAATTCGGTTGGCATCCGACGACAAAATAGACGTGGGATGTGCACTGGTCGCAACCAACGTAAAATGACAAGCCACCTAGCAGCGAAGTGTGTTGGTAGTGGGCACCAGCGGCTTCGCATGATTCATTACAACTGCTCGGATTTCGGAATTGGAAGACGCGGTCAACGGACAGAGACAGTTGGAGGCACTGTTTGCAGGAAGTGAAGGCCCGAGAGGGGCTGTAGTGGTAAGAAGAAGAAGAAGATAATACCAAGCAGGGTGACAAAACAGCGAGATAATAGAGCTCTTGTCAACAATGATAAAGCATACCCAAATACACCAGTCAGATTTAAACGTGATTTGCTCGTGGAAATTTGCCTAAAAACATTCCTGAGTGGGCTTCGCAAGCTATTCTGAGCTACAATTAGAGCAATGAAGGCTGATTCTCTAGCCTTTGCTTTTGCATATTGCATACAAGAGCAGAATATATTTTATGCCAAACATGAAAACGCAAACAATATGCGGAAAATTTTTCCCGACTCGATAAGAAAATCTTCACCACCACCCTTCAAAATGCCTACAAAAATCAATAATACATCACCAGATTTTAGCTCACAATAGCCCGTGTATTTCCCTAACCAATCAATCTTGTAACAGCCTCGAACTTTGGCCCGACCAACTCAACGTTTTTCATTTCAAAGTTAATATGAAAATCCATTTCAACAAATCTCGCGACCGTTTCAACCCTTCCAAAATCAATACCAATCTCAGCAAAGAAGCCCTCCAAATCAATTCTCTAATTTTATGTTTAACCTAAATAATTTCCGTACACCTTGTCAATGACCAGTCTTACCAAGGCCAGAGCAATACTTGTTTTAGCAAATTTAAGGGCTCGCACTTAATTTTATAGGCAAAAATGTAAAATTCATTAATTGTACTATTATCAATAAAGTAGATTGAAATCTGAGGTATTCATAAAGGCCTACTTCCACCATTTTTTTTTCGGCTCAAAGATGTCCAACCGAGAGGAAGGGAGACAACAATTTTCACATATTTTGCCTCCAGCCGCACCACTTTACATTGTTATTGCAGTTTTATCACCTAATCTTGAAAGTTCTTATCAATACCTTATAATTGATACTCATATCGACTACTTTTTACACTGAGAATGGAGATTGTTGGATGCTAAATTGAATTGAATCACGGAAAATCATTTAGGGGGTCGTCGCCTTTAACTTGATTGATGATTGGAACAATGAGAAAAAATAAAAAATTTTAAACGTCAATTCATCATTGGCATTCTTGTAGGGATAGAAATATCTTTCAGTGTTACATTTAATATTCAAAGATATCAAATTTCTAAGATACTTTTATGTGGTAATTCAATAATGCAAATATAACATTCAAACCAACAACACCCTCACCAGCATAATGAAGAGATTTGAACGCTTTTTTGATTCAAATTATATGGATATTATTTCAAATTACTGCCAAGATTTTCAAAACCTTACAAACGAGACCATTTTCCGGTTGTTGCCTCCAACAATTTTGTGAAAAAGTCCAAAGCTAAGCAGGAAAATAAACAATTGAAGCCAATCAACTCTTATTCTGTATTCATTTATTCGCGGGCATTTATTTAAATGAATGTATTCACTTGAATTCACCAGATTGTGAGATCCATACAATTAATTGCTCATCTTGAAAAATCCCAGTCGACACTGTGCTCCACATTCATAAACGCATTAACAACCTGTCCCCGCGGATCTATTTAAATGGTAATTGCCAGAGCTCGTGTGCAGTCTTTAAACGAAATAAATTTCTTTCGCATCATAAATCTTCAGAAGAAATGAAGCTGATGACAAATCTGTCGGAATTACCTCGTTTGGGAAGCCATATAAACTAACCGTAAAACATCACCAAATGGTGACACTGGGCACTGCATTGCGGGCTAAATTATAATAAACATTGAAGTGCTAATTGACCTAATCATCGCAGCAATATTTGCTAATTTACTTTGTGGTGAATTTGTCAAATTGGAGAATGTAGTGCAAGACTCGTCTTTGCGGTCAAAATTTACTTAAGTGAGTGAAAATAATCACTGACGCACCCATAATAATTGGATAAATGTGTAAAAAATAAAACGAGTGAACCGAACCTACCTCACAATATTTGTAGAAAACCGTCATGACCATTTCCGCAGTAAAATACACAAGACATAATATTTGCTGAAAAATTCATCAACCTCTAAGAAAGCAATGAGAAATGAAGATTAAGGAAAGTAATAAAGACGAAAGCAAAAAGAAATGTGAATTTGGAGACTTGGACCATAAAGCAAACTTTAGTGTAATTTTATGGACTTTTTCTCTTCAACTAAAAGTTCACATACGAGTACGTCCGTGTGCTTTCAGCGCTGAACTTGTACCAAGTTTTTTCCTCTTTTTCGTCTGTTTGATGTATGGCCAGGTCACGAGGCCAAGGTCTCGCATGAAGCAGGCATAAAAGATGACTTGCTCATTCAGGGTAAAATGACGCTATTAAACAATGCAGTAGTGCTATTTTCATGGGATTCCAGAAAAACGGTGTGTGGGCGTTAATGGCAAATAAAGACGTGAATGATGGCGACGTCTATCACGGCTTTATTCGTTTTAAATTTGTGAAATTCCGTTATAAATAAAACTTCGATGGTAAACTTCTCATTTAATACCTTTCCTTAAGTTATCTCGAACATACAAATGAAATAAGTAAGAAGCTGGTAATTAGATTAAGTCCCTCCGCTGTACTATCTCACACAAGAATAAACTCTGTAATGTTTTCTCAAATTGTAAGATATTCAACTGCAAAATTCACACCTTGACCAAATTCCAAATGTCCTTCAGATTTTTAATTATAATCTGAGAAGGAACAGGCCGTGATAAAATTGAACACCCCCTGGAAACTAGGATATATCTGCTAAATGACACCAGATTTCAGAGAATATGGCTACGTAGGCTAAGGTACAGTTGAAGCTGCTGAACAGACAAATATAGTAGCAACAATTCAATAGAATTATTTTTCCCCAAAATAATTAGGAAGACTGAGAGCCGCAATTTTCTAAACATATTGAGGCAACAAGCACATTTGATAGCTCTAGTAAAGTGAGTTATCACGATCTAGTTGATATAACCTCTATTCGAGAAGATAACCTTAATATTGGGGCTAAGAGGGGAGCGATCGCGCTTGGTCAACGATTGGCAGCAGTCTTCGGTAAATTGCATGAAAAGAAGGTGGACTGCGTTGCATATCCCGGATCTAAGACCGTGATTAAATCGAGGGCATGGTGAAACTGACTTCTACCTGACCCAGCTTTTGAGTGGGCGTGGATGCTTTTAGTTTTGCCTGCACAAGATTGGTACGTCACGGTCCCCGACTGTATATTTTGACTAGGAGAGGAAGACGGTGCCTGACACACATTATTTGAACAACTCAACCCGGAAAGTATTGCCGCGGTGATGCTTGAATCGGTTGACAATTTGAATCATGTAGCACATTATGTTCGAGCAATCTCAAAAGATAAAAGGGGCTCACAGTAGCCGGGGACGACGAGGTTGTGGGATTACTTGCCTGGCGATTCCTCTTCTTCCCCTTCTCCTTCCACTGGGAAAAGATCCCCCAGCTTGGTGGTACCCCACGGCATAGCAAAACAAGACCTGCCCCGAACAAGTGTATCAAAGGGTTCCAGGGTAGGTTTTCGGGTTGACGCGGGAGGTGTTTAATGGATAGCTCGCGAGCATGGGAGCCCCACACTCAATGCATAAATTGCACTCGCTCTTGTTGAGATTTTACCAACTGATAGCTGACCCGACCTAACTTAACCCAACCTTGACCTATCCTCACCTTGAATTTTCTTTTGTTTTATATAGAGTCAAAATTTTTAATATGTTTTCTGCACAGCTCTTGTAAGAAACTCGAAAATTGAATTGCCATCAAAAATGTCGGAAACATACTCATGAAAATACCAGAGAATTTTGCTCGAAGCAAAGTCATCATTTGTTCGTGCTTAAAGGCTTTTTTTACTTTTTAGTGTGCCTCCATAAAAGATGCACGTGATTTTCAAGCTGTAGCATTTTTTGTGACTGTACTTTTGAAACCCAGTTCATTAAATTGAACGTTGTGTCAACGTGAACTCGACTTTTTCTCAACTGAAAAACCCGAACCCACTGAAATAACAACAGGTTATGGGCCCAGGGCAACTGTAAAAGGGTTTCTTCAAAAGTCAGGAAAGGAAATAGTCAAGCAAGTCGAAAAAGCAATCCAAGACGGCAGAACCGGCAAGGACAACATAACCTACAAACCAGCGACATTGGAGGAGCCATCGCACAGCCAGTCAACGTTGAGCAACGAACACCCAACTGGCTTTAAGTCAGAAAATCGCCACGAAAGATTAAAAAGTCAGTCGAATTGTTAGATTTAAAGCAAAATGGATACTGTAAAGTCTCAATTGGAAATGTTAAGTGAAGATAGTCAAGGAAATGTCAATTTCATTTCATGGCGATTTAAATTAATCTTGGCACTTAAGAACAAAGATCTGTATGATATGATAACGGGCGCAAAGCCCAGACCAGCAGGTGCTGCGTCAACTGATACAGTCACCGCTTAGTTAAAGAAAGATGTTGAGGCTCAAACATTGATAGGTTTAAATGTAAACAAAAATTGCAAATTGTAAAACTGTCAAAGATATGAAAGATAAATTAATTAGTTTATATGGTACAAAGACTGATTTAACTTCAGAAACGTCTCGAATCAAATTCTTTACCTATGAGTATGATAAAAGCAAGTCAGCTGTTAAGAACTGTATGTAGATTTTGGATCTCACGGATGAAGTGTCAACTGAAAATGATCCTGTGAAGGAAAGTTAGATAATGACGAGGATCATGAGTGTGCTACCGCCAAAATTGGCACATTTCAGGACATCCTGGGGCAACGTGAACGGAGCAGGAAAAAACGTGGAAACTCTCACGGAACGTTTGAGACTCGAGGACGAGCGACTCAAAGAAACGACGACAAATGCAGAGGGCAGCACCAACAACGCTCTCATGGCCAGACGCAGGAAACAAGAATGGTCGTCCAACAGCAAGCAGGAAAAGTCGCAGTTCACATGCAACAAATGTGGAAAGAAAGGTCACGTGCTCAAGGAGTGTAGAGGTAAACCGTGTGATGGATACATTGCCTACTGCAAGAAGAAATATTGATGAAATATCTGTAAGAAGATGGGATACTTCGCAAATGACTGCGAATATCGAGAAGAAGCGAATCAGCCAACAAACGGGAAACCAAATAGCAAGGCGTTTTTGACCACGGCACTCTCGACGGTGGACAACGACATTTCGAAGGACAAGGCCACTTCATGATATCAACACATGAAGTCTCAACCAGAGTGGTTTGTTCAGCTTGTTGAGTTGGACGAGCCCATTCCAATTGTGATTGGAGATTCAACCAGGCTACATGGCGTTGCAGTCGGGACCATCGAGATGGAAGCATTTGATGTTCAAAAGTGGTATCCAGTGGTACTATAAGATGTCATTTATGTGCCAAACCTCAACTTTAATCTTTTCTCAGTGAGTGAGAAGCTAGCCAAGGGACATGCACCGAAGGCAAACGGAAGCAATTCAACGTTTTACAGCCTGGATAGCAGGTAAATCGTCGCAATAGCAAAGCGCAAAGGAAATCTCTATACAATGATGCTCAGGAGAGAAGAAGAGACAAGTTTGATGGCTGTGTCGATCAAAGTCCGGCACGAGCAACTTGCCCATCAAAATGTCAAGTTTGTGAGGGATATACTGAAAAGGAAAGGAATCAAATACATTGATGACTGGAATGACTATGTATGCACAGGACGCTCGTATGGCAAGCCACATAGATCCTCACACCCAAATAACCCCAAGACAGCTCAGCAACCGTTAGATTTCGTGCACGTTGATACCGGCGAGATAAACATCCTGTCATTGGGAGGAGCGAAGTACTGGCTCATGTTTAAGGACGATTTCACTCACTACTGAACATGTTACTTTATGAAAATGAAAAAAGAAGCACCACAGAAGATCGAGTGTTACCTGAGACTCGTTGAAAACCAGCTAAGGTCGAGAGTGAAAAATCTGAGGTCTGGCAAGGGCGCCGAACTGAGGAATGCAAAAACCAAACAGATGATGGAAAACTTGGGAACTTTCCATACCTTCACGAATGTACACACGCCAGAGTGGAACGGAAGGATTAAGAGAGAAATGAGAACAATTGTCGAGGTAGCCAGAATAGCGTAACACATGAACGAGTTGGACGAGAAACTGTGGACAGAAGCAATGAACCATACGATCATCACGATCAACCAGACTGGAACCAGCAACGTACCAGGGAAAAGCCCAGCGGAACTTTGATTCAGAAGAAAAATCAAGATTGAGAAGCTGCAACCCTTGGGATGCAAAAGTTACGTGCTGACACAAAAATAGAAAAGAGGCAAGATGGATAGAAAATCAGAAAAGGGAGTTCTGCTTGGTTATGATATTGATTCGAGCTGCTACCGGGTTTATCTGAAAGACAAAAGAAAAATTATCAGCGCAGACAATGTAATCTTCGACGAGGAGATGAGACTGAGGCAAGGAACTGAACTTGAGACACAGGCACCAGAGGGCACACCTGAGAAGCAAGAAAAAAGCAGCAGCGAGACAAACGAAGAAGACGAGAACTAGGGAGCTGGAAAAAGTGCTAAGGAGCCAAGCGACAACGAGAATGAGACACCAGCACTAGAAGAAGAGTCTGGAAGGAGAGTTCTGAGAGATCGATGCACTCGACAACCACCACCGAGACTGAGAGACTGCGTACTTGACTCCCGACGTGGAGGAAAGAGCGCAAAAGTAGATATGATTGGTGAAAACTAGGACATCCTGGTGAGTGAGGCAATTAGAAATGAGAAGTGGAGTCAAACAATGCAGGAAGAGTACGACTCGCCGATGGAGATGAAAACTTGGAAGCTGGTGGACTGCCCAGAAGGATTGAAGCCGATCACTTGTCGCTAGGTACTTCGAGAGAAGGCGAACGGGAGACTTAAGGCCAGACCAGCGACAAGAGTATTCGAACAGAGGGAGGGAGTGAACTACGCGGAAAGCTTCAGCCCAGTAACTCGCCATGCGTCCATTCGCCTACTTCTTAGTCATGCAGCGTCGAAGAAAATGAAGTTGGCATCGTTCGATGTGAAAACGGCCTTCTTGTGTGGGAACCTGGAGCAGGATATCTATATGCACCAGCCTGAAGGGTTCGATCATGGAACCAGGAAAGTTTGTAAGTTGAACAAGATTCTCTATGGACTTAAAGAAGCTCCGAGGATGTGGAACGAGAGGGTCACCACCCACTTTGAGAAGAAGATAGGCTTGATCAACACAGATAATGACCCGTGTATATACTATAACAAGGACAAGAGCACTATGCTCTCACTCACTCACTGGTAGCCGGCAAATATGAAAAAGAAATATACAAACTCCTAGACGAGATAACCAAGGAATTCAAACAAAACAAGTTAACGTATTTGAGCATGGAAATCAAGATCGACAAGGATGGTATCTTCGTGAGTCAGCCTTGCTGCGCAGAGAAGATCTTGAGAAAGATGAAATTCGAGCAGTGCAATCCAGCATTCACACCCGCTGAGCTAGGAATGAAGTTTGTGGTAATTAGCCACAATAACCAAGCCAGACATAAGCTTCGCGTTGAACTACCTCAGTCGACTCTGCAACAAGCCCATGAAGAACCATCAGGCGATGGTGAAACGTGTTTTCCAGTACTTGAGAGGGACCATAACAGCCAGAATTCATTTTGGAGGAGACAAGACACTCGTGGCCTACACCCGTTCAGGGCTTTGGAGGAGTCTCTGAGACAGGACAGTCAACGAGTGGTGTGTTATTAATGAAAGGAGGGCCAGTGATCTGGTATTCACAAAAGCAGCGTCTTGTAGCGATTTCAACTGCATAAGCCCAAGTGCCGAGATGCAGTGTCAGTGATTGACGATGTGTGCTGGATCAAACGAATTGCATTGGAACTTGACATTCTATAAGCTGAGCTGCTGACCACTTTATACGTCGAAAACATGTCAGCCATACACAAGCTACAAAATGCACACGAAGGAAAGACGACCATAGAAAAGAAGCACATCAAAATACCACAAAAGTACATCCAGCAACACATGGGCAATTCTGTGTCACTGCAACGCGTTGAGAGCAGCAAACAGATCACAGACATCCTCACCAAGCCACTCAACAGAAGAATTTTTGAGACGCTCCGCTGTAAATTGATCAAGGAATAGTGTTGAGATTTGATCAACTGACAGCTGACCTGACCTAACCTAACCCAACCTTGACCATATAGCCTTACCTTGCATTTTCTTTTGTTTTATATAGAGCCAAAATATTTAAAATGTTTTCTGCACAGCTTTTGTAAGAAACTCGAAAATTGAATTGCCTTCAAAAATGTTGGAAACATACTCATGAAAATAAAAATCAAACTACCACAGAACTTTGCTCGAAGCAAAGCATCCTTTGTTCGTACTGAAAGGCTTTCTTTACTTTTCAGTGTGCCTCCATAAAAGACGCACGTGATTTTCAAGCTGTAGCATTTTTTGTGATTGTACTTTTGAAACCCAGTTCATTAAATTGAAAGTTGTGTCAACTTGGACTCGACTTTTTCTCAACTGAAAAACTCGAACCCACTGAAATAACAACAGCTCCCGACTTCCAAAAAAGGGGAAGGAATTGGAACGTTACGATGAGAAGTTTTGCCAAAAATTTGTCTTACTGTCTCTGTTTTGAAAAGTCTTGTTGCCAGAAGACATTCCTTAAGTTACAACGATATGCAGCCAAATTAAAATAGTATGGGTAAAACTTTTTGGTCTTTGTCTCCGTATTTGGTATAAGTCTCAGATCTGAAGTCCTCTGCTTATGCAAAAACTTGATCATAATTTCCACACTTCTGGAAACTGATACCATCAACCGTACCACATGCAGAAGAGGCAGTAAGCAGTCTAGAAAAGATTTGCAAGATGAGAAAATGCAGGCAATTAGTGGAATCTTTGATGTATTTTCTCCAGCTGAGATCTGTACATCATTGGAAGAGCTCCTTCTATAAGATAATGACACTAACACCTCATAGTTTGACAAAGCAGTATGTGATGTCCTCAAATACCATTTTAAATGCAGTAACGAAACGGTAATGAAGGCCGAAAATATTTTGTGTATCGAATCTATTTTCTTTGATACGTATTTCTTGGACCCACAAAGAAAAGAATTTAATAGTAGCTGGTGTTCCGCTACGTGAGGGAGGAAGTGGCGGTACAAGTTGATCATGCTTAAGAATCGTTTTAGGCCTTTTACCGTGGTTGGTAACTTGGAGGTTGATATAGCCTCGGCTCTGCCAGGGAAGGGCTTGATACCTTATGGTGAAATCATTTGCCCAACGAACTTAATTGTTTCCTTAAGAAAGGTACATTTCTCCAAGTTAATAATGAGGCCATGGTCTGCTAGTCGTTTGAACACCTGCTCGAGATGGTTGAGGTGTTCCGCTTCAGAAGAGGAAGCGGTAAGGATATCGTCTAAATAGACGATACAGAAGGAAAGGCCGTTTTGGACTGCATGGATGAAACGTTGGAACGGCTATGCTGTATTGTATAACCCAAATGTTATGCAAGTAAACTCAAAGAGTCCGAAAGATTTAATAAAGCGGATTTTCTGAATGACGTTCGGTGCCACAGGGATTTGATGGTAGGCCATAGTTAGGTCTAGAGCGAAGAATAGCAATTTACCGTGCAAGATATGGTGGCAAAAGTCTTGAATGATCAGTATTGTATAGCGGTCAGGAATTCTAACCGCATTGAGGCATCTGTAGTCGCTACAGGGACGCCAATCTGCATTCTTCTTATTGATCATATGAAGAGGAGTGGACCAACTTGAATCAGAGGGTCTACATATATCTTACGACATTAAAAAATTGAATCCGTTTTGAGCCGGCGCAAACTTATCAGAAGCTAAACGGTGGGCTCTCGATACAATCAGAGGATCTTTAGTGAGGATTTCGTATTGTATGTCATGCTTTGTGGGCTGTGTGAAACTATCATCGATCGTGATGGCACGATAACTGCGGATAAGTGAGTGTATCCATTGGCTCCAACGGGACTGAAGTTGAACACTAAGGTTTTAAAATTCAACGGAAGCGTAATATCCCGAAGACAAAAGTGTGGTGTGTGAGTCTACCAAGATACACTTCGCTAAGTCAACTACTAGCCCATAGTGGCAAAAGAAATCTGCGCCTAAAATAGGTCTAGTAACATCCGCTATTACAAAACTCCATGGAAACTCAATACAAAGTCCCAGATCGGATGTAAGGGTTTTCCGTCCATATGTGTTGATGGATGTGTGGTAGGCTGCCGGACGCCTGAGGCCAGAAGAAGGTAGCTTTCGGAATGTGTGTTCACTAAAACCGAAATGTCTGCACCAGTTTCAATCAAAAAATGCCTTTTTGTGCTTTTACCAAACATCACAAGACCACGGATTGATGAAAGGATGTGCTTTCCTACCGTCGAAGGAGAGCGGTTATTTAGTTTTTGGCTCGATAGAGCTGACGGATTGATTGCCTCGGTATTTACACAGCGTAACGCTCTTGAGTGCTTTGTCGCCAAATGTGCGATGGTACCAACAAATGTTATGTTGGATGTTTTTTTTTTTTTTTTTTTTTTTTGTGGTAGGGAGGTGAAGGCATTTATGCCCGCCGAGTCTGGCAGTGTGGGACTCCCATGGAGGATACCTTTGGACTACCCACTAAACACCTCCCCTGTCAATCTGAGAACCTAGCCTGGAACCGTTTGACACATTACTTCGGGCCAGGTCTCATTTTGTTACGCCGTGGGGCGCCTTCAAGCTGGGGAGTCCCTTTCCTAGCGGGAGGGGAGGGGGGAAGAGGAATTGCCAGAAGAGCGATCTCCCAGCCCCAGTGCCTTCAGCTGCTGTGAGTCCCTTTTATATTTTAGGATTGCCCGAGCATAATGTGCCACCTGGTTCCATTTGTCAACCGATTCGAGCATCACCGCAACTATATTATCCGGGGTGAGCTCTCCCGTCTCCCTGTAGAGTTCCCTTCGCAGCCTGGCCCATTTTGTACACGCAAAAAATGTGTGACAGGCATTGTCCTCCTCTCCTGGGCAAAACTGACAATCGGGAGAACGTGACTTGCCGATCTTGCGCAGGTAAGACTGAAAACACCCGTGCCCGCTCAAAAGCTGGGTCAGATAGAAGTCAGTCTCACCATGCCTTCGATTTAGCCACGGTCTCACATCCAGGATGAGGCGCGCAGTCCACCTTCCCTTCGTGCAATTCCTCCAAGACTGCTGCCAATCGTTGAGCGAGCGTTGTCTCTCCTCGCGGACAACCATCTCCTTCGCATCCTCGTTTCGGCGCAAGTAAAAAGCGCGGCGCTCTCTAGCAAGGAGGGCGACAGGTATCACGCCTGCAATCACTCTCACCGCCGAGTCGGAGACTGTTGGATACGAAGATGCAATTCTCAGTGCTCCTCTTCTCTGTACCTGTGCCAATCGTTTTCGGTATACCTCCTTGCTGAGAACGTCGCCCCATACCTCTGCTCCGTACAGTAGCACTGACCCTACAGCACTCATCAAGAGGCGTCTTCTTGATGGGCTGGTTCCCCCTACGTTGGCCATAAGTCGACTCAGGGCCGATATTCCCGAAGCAGCCTTCTCAGCCGTTGCCCTGATTTGCTCAGAGAAACTCATCTTCGAGTCGATCAGTAGTCCCAGGTACTTCACCGCTGGCTTCGATTCGATCTGTATATCTCCAATACTGATCATCTTTACTCTAGGGATTCTCTTTTTTGTCAAGATGACCACTTCGGTTTTCTCCAGTGCTAAACTGAGCCCACGAGCAGTCATCCAGTCCCTCACTCGGCGCATTAGCATACCTAGCCTAAGTTGCGCTTGTTCAACGGTGCGTCCGGCGACCAGAGCCGCAACATCATCCGCATAGCCGACCAAGCGCGACTCATCTGGCATCTCAAGTCTCAGTAGCCCGTCGTAAGACACGTTCCACAGGTCCGGACCAAGGATAGATCCCTGGGCAACACCCGATGTAACCGCCATCCTTCGTTGGCCCTGTGTCGTGTCGTAGAGCAGGCTTCGGTTCTTTAGGTAGTTCCTCAAAAGCCGCATTAGATATTCTGGAACTTGAAAAGAGTTTTCCAGCGTGTCCAGAATATCCACCCATCTAGCGGAGTTGAAGGCATTCCTGACGTCGAGTGTCACCAACAGGACGATCCGTCGCTTGGTGTGACTATATGCCTCTGCCTTTTAGACCGCGTTCACCACCTCTGCAATCGCATCAATGGTAGAACGTCCTGCTCTAAAGCCGTACTGCCGAGGAGATAGGTCCCCAGCAGCACGAATCGCGTCAGTGAGTCTTCCCTTGATGAGTTTCTCTAGCACTTTCCCAGCCGTGTCTAGCATGCACAACGGGCGGTATGCAGACGGCGATTCGGGATTTCCCTTCCCCTTGCTGACCAGCACGAGCCTCGCCACCTTCCATCGTACCGGGAAAACCCCGTCCCGTAGGCAAGCGTTGAATGTGCTGAGCAGCAAGTCAGGACAATGGTAATAGACGAGCTGCAAAACCTCAGCCGGAACACCATCTGGACCTGGAGCCTTCCTCGCTTTCAGGGAGAGGCCATCCTCCTCCAGTTCCAGCTGTGTGAAGAGTGGGCACTCGACTGCTGTTTCACCATGGACAGCATCAACACGGACGGGATGGGCGGGGAAGAGTCCCCGCACTATCACGTCCATCTTTTCCGCGTCATGTATACAAGGCTTCCGTAGGGCACCAAGTTTCCCCATGACCAGCTTGTAGCCAAGGCCCCACGGATCCCTATTTACATCGTCCACGAGGTCTTGCCAGCATCGGGCCTTGCTCTTGTTAATAAGCCTGCGAAGATATTTCCTGCCGGACCTGTATGCTGCTAGCCTAGTGTCTGCTTCCTCCCGTGTTCGCGCCCGCTGGGCCTCTCGCCGAAGTTTGTGACACTCGCTTCTTTGTTCGGCGATCTCGTTTGACCACCAGTATACTGGAGGCTTACCATGTCGGGGTCTCCGACGGGGCATGGAAGACTCGCAAGCAGCTATGATGGTACTCATAGTTGAGTTCACCAAGTCCTTGGCTGTTGGCCCTCCACTCCCTGGCGGAGCTCCCAGCAACGGTGTGCCTGCCGTAAGTGCGTCGGTGAACCTCTCGACGTCCATCCTCCCAGTCCTCCATCCGAGGATTGAAGTTTGGGCATATGCACGCAGAGTGGCACCGTCGTGAATCTCAACAGCTATATACTGGTGATCACTAGCCGAGTAGTCCTCTAGTACTCGCCAGTTGTGTACTCTAGGTACCAGGGACTCCAAAGCGAGTGTCACATCGGGTATGGTTCCTACGCAACCCCAGCGGCGGAAAGTAGGGGTGTTACCAGTATTTAGGACAAAAAGCGCTGTTCTGGCCGCCATGTCCAAGATTTGCTTTCCCCTTGGGTGGGATTGTGGCATACCCCATTCGATGGCTCTAGCGTTGAAGTCTCCCCCGACCAGCATGTGGCCCTCTGTGTTCGAGACAGCGTCCTCCAGGGCATCGAGTTTGGTTCGAAAGGATCGCATTGCCTCGTTAGGCGTCAGATAAACACTGAAATATGTTATCCCTGAACACCGCACCCACACAAAACCATCCCCGCGTCCATGGCCCTGCACCTGAAGGCGGGCGCTGTCTCGAACCCAGATGGCCGAGGTACCAGATTTGTCAGGGTACCACGCTTGCGAGTCCTTGTTATGATGTTGCTCGCTCAGCAACAGGAGGTCAGCTTTCTTATCCCTCGCAAACTGCTCAAGTAGGTCCTGGGCGTTTGTGCTTCGGTGCAAATTGACCTGCAGGATACGGATCATTTGAGTATCAATTTGGCTTTAGTTAGGGCCTCCTTGAAAACCCAGCATCTCCCTGTCCCCGGCTCATGTTTGAGGTCGCCGGTAGCTAGCTTAGCATCCTTGCAAAGAATGCATTTTGCCTCGTTCGTGCACTCCTTCCTTTTGTGCCCCGTTTCACCACATTTGTAGCACAGAGATCTCCTGTCGGGTCCCCTACAGCCATACGTGGTGTGTCCGTATTCGAAGCATCTGAAGCAGCGGATAGGGATCGCTCTTCTCCGTATCCTGCAGATCACCCAACCTATCTTAATTTTGCCCTTCGCCAGGATTTGCTGGGCGTCTTTATCAGCTAGTTCGACAATAGCCATGCGTTGCCCCCTTGTGTTTTCACGTGTCAATCTTGCCTTGACTTCACTTAAGCTGGGGAACTCCCTCCTAACGGCATCCTCTACTTCAGCTTTGTCCGCGACGCAGTCGAGGTCCCTGATTTCCAGGGTGGCCATTGGTTCGAGCGAGGCAACCGTTGCCGCATCTCCAAGAACCTTTTGAACCGCGTCACGGAATGCATCTTTGTTTGTGGCCTCTGGCCCGAATTCCAGCAGCAAGCCACCGGTCCGGGTTGGTCGAACTGCTTTGATGGCAGTTTTGGTGTCGTCTGGCTTGACCGCTCCTTTAATTTCACGGAGGACATCTGCGTAGGTTCGGCCCTTAGTGGGTTTAATAAGCAGTGCCTCTCGCAAGGGTTTGCGCCGCAGTTTGCTTTTTGTTTTCTGCGGTATATCGGGGGGTTCCTTGTTCTTTTCATGGTTGAGCTCTTTGTCTGTTTTTTCTAGGAGTAGCTTTTTGGCCGCTTTTTTCGCTGCCTTGTTTCGCACCACATGAAACTCCTCGCCTGGAGTGTCAACTTCGTTTATGGTCTCGTCCTTCCTCCTTTTCTCACAGTCGCCTTCAATTGGGCTACCGGCCATTCTTTTGCTGCTGCTAGGACCCACTGATGCCTCGAGGGAGAGCGTGTCTTTTTGGTGCTGTTCGGTTGCAAGCCACCTCCGCCTGTAGTGTGTTATGTGGCCAAAAAGCTCCTCCAGTTCAAGAATGCCATTCTTGACACTCTTGCCTATGTTTTTCTGCACTTCGCAGGCAGCCCTCAGTTGTTTGACGATATTCCCCGCTTCCCGAGTAAGCCGCTCCTCTTCGGCGCGGTCAAGGGCGATTGTGTTATTTGGGGCCACCTCTTGGGAGAGGCCCCCGTTTCCTAGCCATTTTGCTTCTATCGCTTGGGTCGCGTTTGAAGTGGCGTCGGCCAACGGCAAAACTTCTCCCTCCCCCAGTCTTACACTGTTGGATGTTAGAAAGTGTAAAAGAATGACATTTAAGCGTGAAATTCTTCGTGTGCCCGCAGATTTAGAAGAATCAAAAGATGAAGTTTCCAATTTTTTAAAAATTAGTGCCATTTATTTCGTCAAGTCTGTGACCTGTTGCTCTATAGACGAAGGCCGAGTATTTAACTGTGAAGTTATTTCACAGACTTCTGGTTGTAAAGATTGGATTAACGATGGTTATATTGCTGTTGAATAAATTGCCGGTGAGAATATCGAACACTGGATTTATGTGGAACCCGTTCTGAACTACTCTTACCAGCCACAATGTATAAATCGTTCCAATTACGTTTCAGAATGTGTTAGAGCGTGTCTCATGGATAAGGAGAAAGTCGGTGTGATTAAATGGACTAATTTTGAAACTCCTTCAGGACACGTTCCCCACACACCTTATCGCCATGATGTGGGAATCATTTCCGGTAACTGATGGAAATCTGACGTCAATGCGGTCTTGAATGGTCTACAGTATGGAACAAATACTGAGCCCCTGCTGTTCTCAATATTCGTTGGCAAGCTATTGAGCGGCTTTGATTTGAACGTTTCGCCAATGCAATTGTTTTCATTGGGGAGTATCAAGGTGGTTTTAGAGCGGGTAGATCGACAATAGACCAATTGTTTACAGTGAAGTAGGTACTTGAAATTGCTGGGAGCTCAACATAGACGTACACCAAATTTTCGTTGACTTTAAGCAAGCATATGATATTATGGATCGTAACGTACTGTACCAAATAATGCTTTGCTTTGACATCCCAGCCAAATCAGTCCGTCTTATCAGAATGACAATGACGTCGATGACCTCCCAAGTCGGCATCAATAACCAACCCACCGATGGCTTTGACTCAAATATCGGACTAAAGCAGGGAGATGGCCTAGCCTCCCTGCTATTCAATTTCGCTCTAGAGTACGTCATAAGGAAGCTACCTGTTGATACGCGAGGTACATTACTATACAAGTCATGCTAAGTAGTAGGCTATACGGATGACATCAACATTTTGTCACGGTCGTGAACAACTGCCAAAGAACTCTTACTGAAACTCGACAGCGAAGCAAAACTAGTAGGGCTACAAATCAACGGAAATAAAACAAAGTTCATGACGCAGTCAACAAAAAATATCTCAAGTGTACAAAATATGACACTTGGTGAATACAGTATCGAAAATGTGAGCAAATTTGCGTATTTAGGCACCAAAATAATATAAATGGCCAATGAAGGAGACGAAATACGCCGAAGAATACAGCTCGCAGATCAAATAATTTTTCAGTTTTGATTATCTTGAAGACCAGTTGCATACACAAGAAAACAAAGCTCCAAATATACAAATCTGTGATAAGGCTTTTGTTATGCTATGGGTGTGAAACATGGACCCTAACAAAAGCATCCACAAATATATTGAACGCAATTGAGCGATGGGTCCTGAGGCGAATAGTCGGAGCGAAGCCTAAATGGGGACCAATGGCGAATTCGGTACAACCATGAGCGGTACGTAATTTTTGACAAGCCGTAGTGAACTAGGTATAGAAACTTGTCCGTTCAGGACTGCAGCGATGGTCTGCTGCCTCGGTGAAAGAGGATGTTGAGATCCGCCGAGATTGGCCTTTTCTGGGGTCGCGTGGATGCGCTGGCAGGCTACCGTTGCGGTATCTGGGGTGGCTTCTTTCCCCTTAGCACAAGAAACCACTAGAAAAAAATTTTACACTCACGAATCAAACATGTAAAAATGCCGATCGACTGGTGTCGAGGCCGAGGTAACCTACTAAGGGTTGGAATGCTGGTTGGAAGAACAAAGTGGGCCGGGTAAAAATGGGCGACTTACGGGGACTTCGTTGTTACCAATGATACTTATGGCCCACAAATAAGAGTGGGGCATTCAGATAAAAGCGGTGCCCTCTCGCACCCTCCCAACCAGATCAAGATCCAAACGTAGACGTGGCCATGTGTTTCCCATATTAGTGAAAAGCTCATACAAAAGTACTTTGTGTGACTCTTTCCTTAAATGAGAAATACAAACGTAACCGATTTATGCTATAGCGTTGTGCAATGAAATCACATAACCCTATATCATAAAAGGGCACGTGAGCGGAAGGCCACTCTACCCGGCAAGAGCCCCTGTTAACAAAGAAATGGTGGAGCGCGCCCGATGGCTAGCCCATTCTTGTGGAACACTAAGGTTTTAAAATTCAATGGAAGCGTAATATCCCGTTTCCCCATTCTTGTGGAGGAGCCTGCCATCGATGCGGGTCCTATAACCGTCAGGTCGAACGAAATAGAAAGACTGTCGGTTAAGGTTTAACAGTTCATTTCTTCAAGATTCAATTTCCACGAACAAGGAAATATTTTTATGTTATTTACGCATGAAATGAACTTTATCCTAGAATTGAATAAAGAAATTGTATGTGTGGTGAAAGAAAGACATCAGATTTAATAATAATTATTATAAAATGGCTGAGTGGTAATATAATTTCCTTTTTTTTCGTACGAAAAACTTTTCTCCATTGTATTAGTACTTATGCAACATAATTATAATAGTAATAGTTAAAAATATAATGTTGCTAACCTATTATAATCACGACTTCTATATAATCATATCATGCAAACAAATCGTCGTACAATTTCTTGTCTGTTGTTGCTTCTCATTTTTTTCTCGTTCGTATTTTGTTTTTTTTTGTGTTTTGTTTCTTTTCCTCAGCAAACTTATCACAATGTGAAAAAATTGAGACTTATCTAGGCTTTTATGAGAAAAACCTGAAAAAAAATAATTTTAAATATAAACAAATGCCTTTAAATAGTTCGTGTTTTACAGATTTTTCTTAGTCTGTCATATGATATTTATTTAAGATTTTTGATCGTTCATCAAGTAAATTTCCTTTCGGTGAAAAGAGATGAGTATCTAATAGCAATAAATTGCATGTTTCATTACTGATCAACTGCCGCAGACAGCTCTCTACGAAGTTTGAATTTTTTTTTTCAAGCTTTTCGGCCTGCCTTTCAGTTCAAAACCGGAACTCAACTTTGTTTCGTAGTCGCCTTGTTCTTTTTTTCCTTTCCCTTGTCCCGGACGCCACAAGCAAAATCGAGTTAAAAGCAATCAATCACCAGTTCCAATTTGAAGAGCCATTTTTAAAGAAACGTTATATGGTTCCGTCAAAAGTTTCTAATGAATTTGCCCAGCAGTGCTATTTACTCGGACACTTCACTTCCAACATTCCCGTCTTGATTGCAGCAACTACCGTACAGTACAAGAGGAAAATGTACTTTTCAAGTTCACTAAGAAATTCACTTCGATTTGTTTTGTTAATTCACAGCCCGTGTTCATAGAACAAATTCAACAATTCCAATAAATAATGACGGCATGACAGTCACCCTTTACACACACTCTTATACGAGTAGAAGGCGCTCGAGAAACGTTTGTCGTTTCCGTGTCTAGAAACCGTACGATTCACTCCTCCTTTGCTTTTATGGAACCTCAACTTTTACATACCCTTATTATCAGGCACAACCCCAGCATTACAACCCACTCCACTAGTGACGAACTTTTCCCGCTAGCACAGCACACGGAAGATATGAAGCACAGCGCAAGGAAGACATGAACCGTTCCCGCTAGCATGGTCACTTTCCAGATAAAATCCCATTGTTGTCACGACACTCGAGTGTCTTTTCAAATTCATATGCCTTCATAGGGCATTCCAAATGAAACCCCAGCTAAACCACGTCCAACTAAGCAACTCACATAAAACGGCACAGCCACCGCCGTCGCGTATATGAACAAATGCGTGGAGTTTAGAATTAAAACCGCACAATACCAGCTCGAAGGAAATTTAAACTAAAACGCGTACAAAAAAATGTACGAATAAAAGTGTAATGACCGCGGCATGTTCATTTTACAGTGCACCGACACCACTCAACCTAATTATCAGCAATTAATTATTTGTAAATATTTCCAATTATGATTCAATTGTTTTTTGGCGGCTTGCACTATTCTTGGCTTTACATACATAATTAGTTTTATATTTGTTGATTAGAATGGTTCGTTTGGTGAGAATTATAATTATGAAAGTTATTCAAACCAACAAAAAGGTCATTCTACGTTGCTTCTTCGCTGCGAATTCGGCCTCCCCGTGTAATTGGAACATCCGGTGGCGGCATTCTCATATAAAAGTAATCCACGATTGCGAAGATTCTAAACTGCTCAAATTCACTGCTCACTTCGAGTCACTGTTAAGAATAAAATTTTTCAATTAATGAGAACACTGATAATCCTAAATGCAATGTCGTAGGCCAATAAATTCAGCAACATCTTCACTAGCCGAAGTCGTCATTTCCCCAGTCTCTGGGTTCACGCAAATTGAATTAGAGACGTGATTAACGAAAACGGTGGAAATAGGTCAAAGTAGTACTTGATGCACCACACTTTGCATTGTAGGTTTTCACAATTTTCGATTCGAATCCTCGCGTAATGGCCCCGATCGAACAATCTCCACGATTTTGGCAAAAATGCAATAGGGAAAAGTGAAATCTACGTTTTATAAGCTTTTAAATGATTTGGGAATCTAATTTGATCTAATTTCCCAAATATTCCCGACTTTAAAACGCGGCCAAGAAAATATGGCAGTTGTTCTTCGCGTCATACTCGTGGCGCGGTCTTCAGTCAACCCCACGATCCGTCCCAAACTTGTCTTTCATTCGATTCTCGTGTACACGGTAAATCCATCAGCTGCTCGCTCAGCTGAGTTTGCTTGCCTTCGGTAATGTAATACACCGTTGGGGTGTAATAAATCAGCGCTCCCATTTCCAAAATTTCAATTGGTAGGCTTAAAATTTTTCAAGAAGAATTAACTGAAGTAAAGAAAAATGAAAAAGATTCTAAATAGTAGTCAAAGTTAAATCTTATGAGGAATATATTTAAAGGGAAACGTTTAAATTTAAAATAAAGGAAAATTGATATAAAATTACATTTAATAATAATAATAAGAAAGAAAACTATTTTACAAATTATGATTATGAATGGAAGTAACTAAGTATTTTTCTAAATCTGCCAATAAAATTTTGGAAACGAGATAGGAAGTTTTTCGAGCAGTTTGCTTGTGTGACTGCTCGATTACTACAAAGCCGAAGGTCCCAACGATTGTAAGACTGCGGAAACTGCAATGGGCTGGACAGATGAATCTTATGGACGAAAAGCGGATACCCAAAAAGGTATTCAATAGGAGAACTGAAGGCCGGAGACCAGTGAGGAAACCGAGGAAACGCTGGTCTGACTCGGTCGATGAAGACAGTCCATCGTTGCTCTGATTTTGAAAGTGGAGGACGCGGTCAATGGACCGAGACAGTTGGAGGCGCTATTTGCAGGAAGCGTAGGCCCGAGAGGGGCTTTATTGCTTTAAAGAAGAAAAATGGTTTCGAGAAATTGTTAATAATGTACAGCTCCACACTAACAATTGGCGAATGAAAATCAATGCGCAGAAGTGCATAACAATTTTGATTCTGAAGCTTGTCCCAAGTCCAATTATAAAAGGAGGAGAAAAGCGAAAAAGTATAAATGAACGAACGACAATAGTTGGTTTTGATATTACCTGAAAAACAGATTTACTTTTTGGTTGTTAAATGCTGCTGTGAGGTTTCTATTTATCTAACCAAATTGCTGCAAACTACTTAATTCTGAAATAGGAACATTTTCATTCGATTATAAAATGGTAGTTAACTCTTATATACTCAAAATTTTCTAAATTTTAGCTCCCGTTTTAAACTGCACCCTTCGAAAATTGAATCAAAAGAGCAACGTTCGTGGCGTATTTGCAAATCATGACAGAATCTTAGTTGATGTTCCACTCAAGTGTTCCATTCTCAGAGGGGCAAACTGATAACCCTCATTCCTTTAGAAGTTGTTTAAAAATGTCGTGTTCATTGGAAAATATGGCATGCATATATTCATTTGGAGCATTAAACATAGGGAAAGATCTTGAATGCATTCAATCTAAGTTTTATGTTCCTGAAATAGTAGAAAACTCTGAAAAGTCCTAATAGATTTAATTGCTAAGCAAACTGAAAGCATTGGTGTTGAAATGTAGCACTTAAGCGCTGTTTGCAGAAAAACATGCAAATACAGGTATGTAGTGACAATAGAGTGCGTGAGCTATCATTTCATTTCAATGGATCGCCATTATATAATTGAATGATCAGCATGTTACGTTTTTCGAAGAAATCCCAATCAAATGACAAACTGCTGCGATAAATTTGGGCTGTGCTTTGGTTTACATAATACTTTTTCATGAGCCTGCCTAACTAAGCACAATTTCCGAATTCTTAGAAATCACTTTAATACAACTCACTACTTTTTACCTTAAAAAGAAAATAAACAAATTGCTTTGTATCCAAATATTCATCTTCACGTATTGAACTATTGTGTTTGTATCTAATTGGCCTTGCCAACAATTCGACCGACCTTAACATCTCTATATTTGGTCCAATTTCAAACAAAATTCTTATCATTATTCTTAGAACGATCCACTCAAACATCTTTTAAAGTTGATACTTTATTGATTGCTTGGTCACTCTCAAATTGACCATATTATTCGAAGACGTTCTTCTGCAAACTGCCATCGATTCAAATTGACCGCAAAAAAGGATCCTCCCGAAATTCACCAATTAATTTATTGAATTGTCATGCACTCAGTAACACAATTGCTAAGTAAACCTGAAACATTAACATGCACAATTCTTGTTACTTTCTTTCAATAGCACTCGAAAACTCGTTAATGACCAGATATGCATTTTTTCTTTTCCCAAAAGCAATCTTCATCGGCCACAACGTTGTCTTGGCCATCGCAATTGCCCGGCCATTGTCTAAATTCTCGTGGACTTGACCATGATTTTGCTCGACTTTGAATTGAGATCTGTATGACAAAAACGAAAGCTGTTGAGCCTCTTGTGTTTCTTCTTCGCTTTTTCACGCTGTAAAAATCATAATTTTACGAGTGTCGAAGTTGTTAAAAAAATGGCACTTGAGTCGAGCTTAGAGGCAGCTCACAGCCAGCTCAGTGAAACTCGTTGTGACATATTTGGCAGAACGAGTTTCAAATTAAAAATGTAAAATTGAAACGCTCTTGTCTGCCATTATTAACGTTTTATTGTAGCCGCTCATACCAGGAGTAGACGTGAGTTTCAATAATGTTTCGTCTAAATTATCGTTAACGTGAACCGCTCTTGTAGCGCCTTTTTACTCCGTTTGGCTCCTAATGGATCAGTTCCGATTTCTAAGCTCCAATCGTCCAAATCATCTCAGCAATTAGAAGATGCTGGACAAATCTGCACTAAACAAACAATTTTTTCGCTAATTTGCCCGCAAACGAGTGGATTGACCCAGTTTTTTCTGGCATAGGTTCGCAAGTGAGGTCTGGGGGCGGCGTTGATTGAGAAGCACTTACACGTGCAAATTGGGCAGTACTCGAGCTTGAGATTCTTAACAGTCAGTCAGTTGTACTGGCACAAGAATGCGAAGATTTCGTGCTTTTGTTTGGCCTTAAGAGTAGGAGGACAAGCTTAACCCGATTCTTGGTCAGAAGGGATTAATTTGCATTTTGTTGGCGCCTCAGGTGAAAATTATAATTCAAAAGTAGTTGTAAAAACAACTTTTCAATTTCACTTTTTAATGAGGTTCAAATGAACTCGTAATGTAGATTGACCACATGGAAAAGAAACTTGTTAGTAATTCATTTCATTTGTAATAATTAAGAAGTAATTTTGAGGAAGCTGGAACAGAATGTGAACATTCAATTTAGGAAAAATATTTATTCTTGTTCTAATTTAGTCTTTTTTGACTGAAAAACTTTGTTCAAAATATTGAATTGTGGTGCTCTAATTGATTAAGATCAAAGAATTCGTTGAGAATTCAGCACTGCATATTCATTAATGAATGCATAATAATTTTGCACTCTTTAGTCAAGTTGGAGCCACACTGCATAATTAACGATTTCGCTGAACGAGATGACACATTGAAGGAGAAGAATCGATAGAAGCGCAAAGGAAAGGAAACAATTTATGCATCTCAGGGTAAATAAACTATTTATTTACACTTCATAAGAATATTGTATTTCTGCCAAAAAAGTTTGACGATAGTATAGAAAAAATGGAACAAATTGATACTTTATATCAATAATTGTGTTTCAGCTATATGTGAATGCTGTTGGAAACTAAATCAATGAGCCCAGTAAGAAACAAGTTGGATAGACAGACATATGCCCTGTCAGAAGGGTTTTTTACTCAACTTACAAAATGCAGTAACCAGCAACGAATAAAATCAAGAAACATGATATGTATAAGGATCATACTATTATTAGCAAAGTTGAAAAAATTTTGACTTCTGAGGTATTTGTTATAGTTATACCCATAAATATCTCCCTTGATAATTTTTTCAGAGTTTTTAGATCACGGGTGTCCATTCGCGAGGGAGGAAACACATTTTTCATGAAGCCCCCCCCCCCCCCCCCCCCTGTGCCTCCACTGAAGCAAAAACGGTCAGTTTAAGAACTGTTTTGAAAAGCTCTCATAGAGAACTTTCATTTGATACTCATATCGGCTACCTTTCATGAATTTTTTTCAGGGGCCACTCCTCTGTACTGTAATCATCGATTCATGGCGTATTTTTTCGAATCTTAGAATGGTTACAAAGCCCTTTTGCTAGGAGCTCTCTCCTGCCACTTCGACTTTTTTCAAATGTATGTACTTATCTTCATGATACCTATCATTCATGAAATTTTCATGCAAGTCCTAGCAAAGCTGTAGTGTCGATGTCGGTAAAAAGCGCATACGGCTCCATAGCCATATGTTTCCATAGTAATACAGGGCATATTGTTCCATAGTAATACAGGAAAATTCAAATCGCTATAGCTTCGGTAAATACTATTCGACCCTCATGAAACTTTCAGAAAAAATCAACCTTACGAATAGTCATCTGTTTGCTAAATTTTATTGAATTTAAGAGTACCGTTTAGATTTTATTCTAGAAAACATAAAATCGATAGATCATACTATTACTAACAAAGTTGAGTGAATTTCGACTTCTCATGTATTTGTTGTTGTTGTGCTCATTAAGGCCTACATTCATGATTTTTTTCAGGGGGTACGCGAAAAGCTCGTGCATTTCCCCTTTCCCTACCCCCTCGGTATTCATAAGGCAATTTTAAGACTTGTTTTGAGAAGATCCCATTAAGACCTTTCCAATGACACCCTACTCGACTACCAATTGTGAAAAAATTTTTTTGGGGGGTCACCTCCCTATATGGGGAGCCCCCCTTAAACCCCTTTGAAAAAGTTTTCCACCCTTGATTTTTCAAGAAGTCACCTGTTTTGACCTTTCCACAAAGTTTCATGGCTGTAGCTTCTATAGTTTCGGAGAAAAAGTGCTGTGACATACAGACGGACGGACGGACAGACGGACACAGGTCGTGATTGCAATAGGGTTTTGTATTTTAGTACAAAACCCTAAAAATGACCGTTCTCTTTAGAAACGAAACTATTCAATAACCGATATTACGATTCTACGTATACTATTCGTTGCATTTTAACGTGTTTATTTTAAGATTCTACTTCTAGCATTCATTGCGTATAGAGGTATTTTTAACCAACTTCCAAAAGAAAGAAGGTTATCAATTCATCGCATTTTTTTTTTTTTTTTTGGTTTTTTTTGTATGTTCACGCATAACTTTCAAACGGAGATATATAGAAGAGTCCTGTTTTTGGCAAATGATACGTCTTTCTTCCAGTTAGGTCCCATTTAAAGGATAAGAAATTCAAGTAACGGTAAAGGGCTCTTACGGTTAAAACTAAAAAAATTCCGACTTTCACCCAAATTTTTCAGCATAACCCATCGAGCGTGTAAGGATTTTGATTGTAGAGTTGTCAAATGAAGGACAACATATTGATCTAAAATGTATCGGAACAGAATTGAAATCCTTCTAAAGGCTCTGTAGATATTAACAGTTAAATATAATACATTCACTCAGATGAAAATGACATAGTAAATTTTAATTCCCTCGTATTAAAATTGAAAATTTCTAAACTTAGTACGTAGTCCTTTATTTTTATTGAGTATTTGTTCAATTCAAATAAAAAACCTTTGAATTTATATGACGCTTTTAAAATAAGAGGGAAACAGTTTTGATTTTAACTTGTATATCTTTAAGCACAAAATGATATCAAAAAACAGTTTGAATCAAATGTTTGACTGCTTCGTTTTAAAATAAAGTGGCACCACTTTATTTCAAATTCAAAACAAATGTGATTTGAAAGTGCCGTGTTCCGTTTTAAACTGAATTCACTTTAAGCCATTACCACGCATATTTGAACTTAATGCGCATCAAAAGAAAAGTGCATTCATTTTCGTTCTGTCGCTAAACTCGTGAGTACGGTGGAAAAATAAACAGCATGAACGTCGCAACTAATGAGGTTTTATCGCAAATCATTGATGAAAACGGACAAGTTATAAATATATTAATCCCCGAATTGTCAGACCATTGTAGTAACGATGACCGCAATTTAAGTGAAGTTCGGCAAAAGTTCGGTTTATTGTGTCTTTTCAGTGTATTTAAAGGTTAGAATGAGTATTATTTTTTCATCGTCACCTGGGAAGAAAAGTTCGCATAATTCTCATTACCAGTATGACTTAATTATGATTAGTAGAACTATGAGGTCAACATTTGACAATGTGCAATATTTTTAAATATTTGTCAAAAATCGTTCGAATATTGAGATGTGATAAATTTTTCCCAGGCGCCGTGTTAAAAGTGCGAGGAATAAACTGAGTGTATTCAATTCCAGAAAAGAAAATTACATTTCGATCACTGCAATATCTTAACAAAGAAGACATTGCAGAAGCAATTGAAGAAATCGGCTTAAGAGCAGAGTTTCGAGAAAAACTCTTTTTTTGGAAAAAAGAAAAGGTAGGGATGAATTTTTTTATGAATTTCATTACTGATATAAACAAATATATAATTTTAGTACGGAATTGATGACGATACAATCTCGGTCAGTTCCAAAGTGAATTATTAGCAGGAAACTTCACGCAGCACCCGGGATACAACACCTACGTCAACTTCTATTGGCGGCAGTAGTAAATTGGTGAGTAAAATTTATGTTAGCAATTTCTATTTCAGTGATTGCGGGTGCAGATAAGAACCTTTTTTCAGGTCTTTGTAAAATTTTTTTTTACAAAGACCTACTAGTTTCGCGACCTGTCTGTCCGTCTGTCCGTCCGTCTGTCCGTCCGTCTGTCCGTCCGTCCGTCCGTCCGTCTGTCCGTCTGTCCGTGCGTCACAGCTGATTTCCCCAGAAACTATAGAAGCTAGAATGCTCAAACTTTCTGAAAAGGTCAGAAGTGATGATCTAACAAAAATTTAAAAAATTTTTAAGGGGGGTCTCCCCTAATAACGAATTGGCCCTTAAACATTTTTTTTAATCAAAGGTAGTCGAGTGGGGTATCAAATGAAAGCTCTTGATTAGAACTCTTATAATCTGAAATAGAAAAATCATTTAATGAATTAGGGGGTCCAGGGGAAGGCGAAATTTAGGCAAAATTTGTGTCCCCCCCTCCCCCTCGCGATTGGACACATTTCAGCCGAAAAATCTGAAAATTATCATGAACGTAGGTCTTTATGAGTACAAGGGAACAAATACCTTAGAAATCGAAATTCGTTCAACTTTGTTAATAATAATATGATTTGTAGATTTTACATTTTTGCCCATAAAACCAAAACGGTACCTTAAAACTTCTTGAAATTTTGCAATTATATAGAGTGACAGATATATATGCTCACAAAATTTAATTGAGATCGAATCATAATCAAGTGAGTTATAGCCATTTCAATTATATGGAATTACAACGACAATAACACATGTTTATGGTTGATATAGGGTTTTCCAATTAGAGGTGTTATTTTGATATTAAAAGAAAAATGCCATTAACATCAGGCAAATAACCACTACGACACGCTTACAGGACCATATCCTCTTCATGAAATTTTCCATAATCAAATCGCAAAGTGGCTGCCCTATGTTCTCGATAGCCTCATCTTTGAGATCTTGAATCGACGCTGGGCTATTGGCGTAGGCATTCTCTATCACGTGGCTCCAAAGGAAGAAGTCACAAGGTGTTAAATCACAAGATCTATTCAAAATAACACCTCTTATTGGAAAACCCTATATATATTTAAAATTGACTTAGGCACTTTTATTTTCTTTCAATTTTCATGAAAATTTAAGGAATAGTGTTTAACTTGAACATGTTCAATCGGCCGAGCATTCAGAAAAATCATTTAAGCTAGATTAAAATGGCAGCTGCATTGTGCTTATGAAAGAAACTGTGCATCTTTTGTATAAATTTGAACGATTTCATATCCAAGTATTGGATGAATAATTCAAGTTATGGATTCACGCCATTAGAAAACTTGTTTCTAACCCTAGGATGTTTACAAAGACCTGCTGGTAGGAGCATTCTCCTGCTTACTCAACTTTTTTATAAGCTGATTCCATTCAAATTTCCTTTTGTAGAACTTGTCGGCACTGCTTCGTAAAAGTTCCATTGGCAGCAGCCTTATAAAGCGCTATAATAGTACAAACACATTAGAAAATAGCCAAAGGGATAAAATTATTCAAATCATTGTTGAAGAAGCAAATTGTTCGAATATACAGATTAAACCTGCTGATTTTCCAGTCATTTTACAAGAAATCGTATTAGTTTTTCCGAATGAAAAGGACGTACAGGTAAATTATTTATTTTTAATAAGGTCTTTTGGAAATTTGTATTTCAATTATAATTTTAATTGTTTCATAACAGGAATACTATTACATTCCTCGAAAAGGAAAACAAAATCCTCGTGGAAAGTTGTACTCAAAGTATGCGAACTCTCCTACTAAATGGATCAGACGCGAATGTGGCAGTGTCGAAGAGCCAGCAGAAAATCAACAGTCACAATCACAAGTTCCTCGGCTTTGAAAACTGCCTTGAGTCGAGATTGCTCTGATTGGCCTGCAGTGCGTGATAAATGGGAAAAACTCATTTATTGCGTCAACGTGATCTGCAACTGCTGACTAACATCGAGTTTTTAAAGTCTTGGCCGAAATTAAGCGATTGTAGGGCAACTGAACTTGTGAGTATTTGATTTATACACATGAATCTTTCTACATTTAAAAAAAAATTTTCTGAAACTTCATATATTTTTCTTCATATAAATATTGATTTTGGCTTGATATACCCTGACAGAAGTCACTTACTCTTCAGCAAGTGGGATATATTTAAGCAGAAAATACAAGACTATTACGAAATCAGTATTAGGAATGAAAACTGCAAAAAACTATTCGCGTTGCCGGAAACTCAACTGGGTAAAGGTAAAATGATATCCAACAGTTTTTGGTCTTTAAAGTCAATGTTAAACATATTGCAGATTCCGAGGATTACATTTTGGCAAAGTTATTGAATTCAGTGCTTCCTTGTGACGCAAAATTCTTGATGCCCAAGAAAGCTCCATAATAAGACTAGTATCAACAAACAACTATAATGAGAAGACCAACGAACTGTAATGATGTTGTAATGATGTAACAATACAGACTATTCAATCAATAACAATACATATCATTACATCATCAATACAATACATATCATAATATCATATTAATGATGTAACAATACATATCATTTAATAATTAAATAGTACATATCATTCAATCGATTTATGCTATGATGCATATATTCTCAATGCATTTATGCTATGATGCATATATTCTCAATGCATTTCATTCTTAATATTTACATGTATCATATTCATATTCACATTCCTAATTTTCTGTTTTTATTTACGATCGTAAATAAATTGAATGTGAAATGAATATGAAACCCATTTCATTCACACCGTAAAATGTAACGTGAGTATCTTACGGAAACCCATATGGGAAATTCATTTAGACTAATGTGTGAACTAGAAATATCATCTTACATGTACACGACTAGCACGCGACATGCACTTGAATTTTCTTTGGTCAAGTGGATGAATAATAAATTAAGAATTGGGTCATTTTGTAAAATTAAACGAATAGAATTTATGACTAATAAACTATTGTAAATTATGATTAGCTGGTAAGTAAGAAAATGTATAAATACCAAAGTAGGAATTGAAAATATATCCAGTTTTAGACGAAACTCTGTTTGAGCAAGGATCCGCTGCTAATCGTAGCGTAACAAATATTTCGAAGGACTCGCTGCTATTTGTAGCGCAGGACTCGCTACTATTTGTAGCGCATCATAAATATACATATATTTATTTTAGTAACCATGGCATCAGCGGAATTTAAGATTCCTCGCCAGAAATCTCTGCGGCCTAGCCGCTTGGTTAGGTAAGCGTTCCTCCAATTCGGATTAACACAATAAATATTATATTTTGTTCTAGAGAGGAACAGGAGAGATATCTGGTAAAACCAGACATATTATATGGCGATCCTGCCTTTTTGAACGAGGACTTTTCTGAGGACGAGGATACGCTCAGCACGGGATTGAGTGAGCAGGAAAAGCAATTTATCGATGAAGAGTTCGAAAAATTATTTAAACAGGCTGAGGAATACAAGCCTGTACCCATAAGGAAAATCGAGCATCCTGCACCACTTTATGTACCTACGAAGATAGGTACACCAGACTTCAGAGGACCTAAGCCACGCAACATTGAGCAATATAAGCGGAAGAAGGTTAGCAAGGAACAGGATATCGAAGCAACTATACCGAAGAAACGTCGACCAAGAGGAGGTAGAAGAACAAAGCTGAAACGCGAACGAGCGGAGTTACACAGGATCATCCGGATATCGGTTGGAGAGCAGAAACAACGTTTACAGCAAAAGCTATTAGACCTCAAACCAGAACGAAGATATTGGAACCAAAATGGGTAATAGCTGTTCTGTTCAAAGTACGTTTGTGGAGCAATATCAACAATCGTTGGTGGCGACGGGTGCATTTACGATAGGATTAATTGTATTTTACTTTTATAACAAACACAATAAGAATTATGTTGTTAAAAGATTAAATAGGAACATTAATGTATGATTAAAAGCACATAGAAATGCATATATAATTAAATTGATAGTTATCCTTACTTTTTTTTTGTTATTATTGAAAGAACTTCATGTTATACTCATTAAATTTCGGCATTTATGGAGCAGTTAGAGCTAATTGTACTTGAAAATGAGAGGATCCTTAGTAACTTGAAGAAATGTGCAAAGAGTTTGTATACATTTGAGACTCTTCAAGCAAAATTAGAAGAATTGAAAATTAGGAAAGAAAAGTTCAATAATACGCTTAAAGTTTGTAGTGAGGAAGACTCTAGAATATTAGATTTAAAATTAAAGTTCAGGGCTCAATCATCAATCTTAGAAGGAGAAATCTGGCTACAGCTGAGTAAACAAGGATACTCCATAGAGACAGATACTAAAGAAGAATCCATTAGCGAGGATTTAGAATTGAGTTTACCATTTCTCGAGGAAAACTTTACAATGGCTGAATTTAATCTAGAAACAGCTATGAAATTAATCCCTGTCTTTGATGGCAAATATAAGGAATTAGATCCTTTCCTTAAGATTTTAGAAATTTTAAACGCAACTTTGTCAGCTAATGCAAAGGCTAGCTTAATAGACTTTGTTGTAAATGTAAAATTGAGTGCCACCGTCAGACTTTCTTTGGCCAATACTTCTGTTTCTACTTTTGACTCTTTGAAAAAAGAGTTACAAACTCGTTACAAAAGTAATAAAACTATCCCGTAAATCCATACACTTTTGAGCGGTACTTACCAAAAGAAATCTTCCATAAGCAACTACAAGGACAAGATTCTGAATTTAGTTGATGAGCTTAATCAACTGCAGATTCAGGAATTAGGTAATCAAGTTTCCGCTAACGAGAAGAAAATAATAACGCAAATGAATGACACCTATGCACTAACTGTTTTCAAGAACGGACTAGGTGATCAGCTAAGAAGCACTATTTTCTCGGCAAGACCGAAAAGCTTTGCTGAAGCCGTGTCTCTTGCGCAAGAATTGGAAAATGCAGAGACGCAAGCTACAAATAGCGTGATGCATTTCACTAATGAATCGGATAGAAAAGGTAGAAAGCAAGGTAACCGCTATAAGAAAAACAGAGGTCAAAGATATAATTCGGATAATAATGATGCAAATAATTATAATAGCAATCGCAATTATAATAGCAGCAACAACAATAGTGGTAATGGTAATGAAACGAACACTCGTTACCAAAATAACCAAAACAATGATAATTATAGAAGTCGTAGACGTAATAGAAGAAACAATCATAGGAATAACTATAAAAATAACGGTGATAGGAATTACAATAGTGAACGAAGGACTTTACACGTTATTACCGATCAGGGAAACGTGCAAGGCTCCGGAGAGGATTTTCAGAACCTCCCGGATCAGAGAGTTCAAAACTAGAGAGAAAAATATTTAGAATTACCGAAAATTGTACAAATTTTGTAAGAATCTATAATTGTAATTCAGGAAGATATTTACTATTTTTAATCGATACCGGAGCAGATGTGTCGATTTGCAAAGAAAATATTCACTTTAATTTAGAGAACTCGATAGATATTAATAATAAAATTAAGTTAACGGGCATTACCAAAGAGATAACTACATCTCTGGGTACAACTTATCTGGACTTAATAATTGGGAATTATAAATTAAAAGAATCATTCCATGTTGTGCAAAGCAATTTCCCGATAAGCACGGATGGAATCATCGGTAGAGACTTAATGGTCCATTACTTGTGTAAAATCGATTACGAAACGTTTACAATAACCTTCAACGTAAACGATGAAGACATCATACTACCAATGGACACACGAAGACAAGAACATTCACAGATAAATATTTCGGCCAGAACTGAGATGATTATCCCAGTTAACATAGAAGTTTCTGAGGATAGTATTGTCCTTAATACAGAAATTGAGAAGGGCGTATTTGTAGGAAATACTATCATACCTGCAAAAGGTGTTCGACACGTAAAAATATTGAACACTAATGACGAAGATATTGTCATAAGGAACTTTAACGTTGAAGTAGAACCGTTGAAGCACTACGACATTTTCAGATGGGAAAAACAAAAACACACTAAAGACCGATTCAAAAAACTTCTGGAAGTTATGAACAAAGATATTTTAGACAAACCCGCAATGCATGATTTACTTGACATAATAGAAAACTTTCAAAATGTGTTTCATTTGGATGGAGAAAAGCTCGAAACCAACAATTTCTACAAACAGAGGCTACAACCATAGACAAGAATGCGGTTTATATTAAAAATTATAGATTGCCACAATCTCAGAATGAAGAGATCCTGCAACAAGTTAAGGACCTTCAAACAAATGGCATCATAGAACCGTCGATAAGCCCCTACAACTCACCTCTTTTGGTTGTCCCAAAAAAGAGTGCAGATGGAAAAGCTAAATGGCGACTGGTTGTAGATTTCAGACGACTTAATGACAAGATAGTCAGTGACAAGTTTCCTTTGACGAGGCTTGAAGACGTCTTGGATAAGTTAGGCAGAGCGAAATATTTTTCCACGCTGGATATGACTAGCTCTTTTCATCAAATTGAAATTGAGAAAGAGTCTAGACCATTGACAGCATTCTCCACCAGTGATGGGCATTATCAATTTAGAAGATTACCATTTGGATTGAAAATTTCATCAAACAGCTTTCAAAGGATGTTGACTATAGCTCTTAGTGGCTTAAGTCATGAAGCATTCCTGTATGTTGATGACATTATAGTATTCGGTTGCAGCATCAAACATCATAATGACAACCTTCGTAAAGTATTACAAAGACTGCGTCAGCACAATTTAAAATCCTCTACGGAAGAAAGTTTGTGGTTGTGACTGATCACAGACCACTGGTGTCTTTGTTTACACATAAAAATCCTTCGTCGAAACTTACTAGAATTCGTGTTGACTTGTCCGATTATGATTTTTCAATTGTATACAAACATGGTAGTATGAATACCAATGCTGATGCATTATCAAGGATCGAGCTAGACTCTGATACCTTAAAAGCAATGATACCTCCAGAAAATGATGGAACAGCGAAGAAGAAAATATTAGCTATTACCAGGCAAATGGCCTCTAAGAATGAAAATCAAAAGAAGATAGTCGACGACGAGAGCACCCAGACATCGATAGAACTTGATCAACTCTATTGTTGGGATTGCACGAGTTTGTCAGACATCACCGGTATCATGAAATTAAAATTTGTTCTGCGCAGAGAAAATAAAGTTTCCATTATACGTACAAAAGATATTATAGAAGTGCACTATAGCGATATATCTGATGCGAAATCCGTTTCCATCAATGATAAGCTAACAATGAAAGATGCTACCACAAGGAACAAATATAATGAGACAATTGGCGATAATCCATATCCGAAACTCGTTTCGATTTTGGAGAAGCTAATGAGATTCGCGAATCGAGAATGCATAAATGAACTCTCATTATCTTGTGAAGATATTATTTTTGGAGTCTATAGACAAAGTAATATTTAAAAGAATATTTAATATGTTGCAACATAAAACAAGTACGCAAAAGAAACTCAGAATCATGATATACAAACCACCAACTAAGGTAATAGATAAAACAAACCAAAAGAAGCTAATAGAAGAGTATCACAACTCACCGCACGGAGGACATCTTGGGGTTCGCTAGACATTGCTAAAATTAAAACAACCATATTGTTGGAAAAATATGAACAATATGGTTAAGGTTCACATAAGAAATTGTGCAGCATGTCAGACTAATAAACAAGTAAGACATACAAAAGAAAGGATGGTCAAGACTGACACTCCATCAACAAGCTTTGAAACGGTACAAATAGACACCGTAGGTCCATTAAGAATCTCTAATAACTACCGATATATATTAACGTTACAATGCGAATTGACGAAATTTGTAGTTGCTTTCCCTGTAGAAAATAAGGAGTCACAAACAATAGCTAAAGGACTGGTAGAAGAATTCATATTGAAATATGGACATTTTAAAATACTGAAATCTGATTTAGGGACCGAGTTTACAAATAAACTAATGGGCGATATATGTGAATTGCTAAAAATAAAGCAAATTTTTTCTACTCCATACCATCACCAAACATTGGGTTCGGTTGAAAGAAACCATCGCGTACTTAACGAGTATATGTACTCTTTTGCTGATGACCAGCAATGGGACACATGGATTCCGTACTATACCTTTGCATATAATACTACACCACATGTAGACACAAATTATACACCATATGAAATAATTTTTGGAAAACTCCCTTACCTTCCAAATGATTTAATTGAGAATAAGGATAAAGTCTACAATCTTGAAGACTATTCTAAAGAGCTAAAGGTTAGATTAAGAACATCCATAACAAAAGCTAGGAACATAATACAGAATGTCAAATCCAAAAGAGTTCAAAATCAAATTTATACAAACCCTATACACATAAACATTGGAGATTTGGTATTAATCAGAAATGAGAATAGAAAGGAACATCAGCCTCCTTACAAAGGCCCTTTCAAAGTCATAAACATTGAAAATAGTAACGTAATAGTTGATATTAATGGGCTCCATAAAGCAATACACAAAGATAGAATAAAAGCATATAACGTTGTATCATAATAAAAACATTATATGACATAAGGATAATAAGAACATTTAATTATAAAGAATCATCATAGTTTTTTTTTATAAGAATATATATAAACATTGAACAATATGTAAATAATAAATTTTTTTTTTTTAGACTCGTATTAAGATATTGAATTAAGCTCAATATATTAACACTCATCTTGAGGTTCAGGGTGTAATGATGTTGTAATGATGTAACAATACAGACTATTCAATCAATAACAATACATATCATTACATCATCAATACAATACATATCATAATATCATATTAATGATGTAACAATACATATCATTTAATAATTAAATAGTACATATCATTCAATCGATTTATGCTATGATGCATATATTCTCAATGCATTTCATTCTTAATATTTACATGTATCATATTCATATTCACATTCCTAATTTTCTGTTTTTATTTACGATCGTAAATAAATTGAATATGAAATGAATATGAAACCCATTTCATTCACACCGTAAAATGTAACGTGAGTATCTTACGGAAACCCATATGGGAAATTCATTTAGACTAATGTGTGAACTAGAAATATCATCTTACATGTACACGACTAGCACGCGACATGCACTTGAATTTTCTTTGGTCAAGTGAATGAATAATAAATTAAGAATTGGGTCATTTTGTAAAATTAAACGAATAGAATTTATGACTAATAAACTATTGTAAATTATGATTAGCTGGTAAGTAAGAAAATGTATAAATACCAAAGTAGGAATTGAAAATATATCCAGTTTTAGACGAAACTCTGTTTGAGCAAGGATCCGCTGCTAATCGTAGCGTAACAAATATTTCGAAGGACTCGCTGCTATTTGTAGCGCAGGACTCGCTACTATTTGTAGCGCATCATAAATATACATATATTTATTTTAGTAACCATGGCGTCAGTGGAATTTAAGATTCCTCGCCAGAAATCTCTGCGGCCTAGCCGCTTGGTTAGGTAAGCGTTCCTCCAATTCGGATTAACACAATAAATATTATATTTTGTTCTAGAGAGGAACAGGAGAGATATCTGGTAAAACCAGACATATTATAGAACTGATAAATAAATGTTATAATATTGGACATACCATTCAACCTTTTATAATAGTAATTGGGTCGGATGAATGTTCTATTGATCATTTTTACATTTATTTTGATAAAACTTTATACAAGTTTGATTCGTTTATTGAAAGTCTTGATTGTTGTTTTAAAATATTTCAAGTCCTTTGTCTTCAATATCCTATAAGCTGTCAAGCTTCATGGGTATTTAACTAAAAATATTTTTATAACATAACCACCAAATATGATTTGAAATCCCCAAATTTAACTTTTCTGCTGAATGCAATGAACAAAAATTTAAACAATTCATAGTAATATCTCATTATATGCTATTATATTATGTAAAAAATGAATTGAATTTAAGTTACATTTTACCTTTATGAAAACTTTCAAAGTCATCGTTATAGAGGAGCTAATTCAGTCAATCGTTTTTGTAAATGAATTACCTACCAATTTTCAAGTAATTGAAATTACTTATAAATCTTATTTTAAAATTGAAATTATATTTATTGTTAAAAATTAATCAAACTGTATTAATAATCTAAATTTAAGACATGAATTCCTATATTTGCTTTAAATGCTTCAAAGCATACTCAAGTGCTGAAGTCCTTATACAACACTTAAAACATGATCATCTTGTTTATCAAGGATGTAAATTAAAATGTAAACAAGATAAATATTGTAACCAGTTGTTTTAGAACTATAAAAGTTTTCGTGCTCATTTGCAAAATGTACATAGATGTTCAAAGACTGAAAACTTTGATTCAATTACTTTAAACACATTTGCATCAACCAAAGAAAAAAAGAAAAAGGTGGAATCTAATCTTACTGGTTCCGATCCACCAGATTTGACTACAATGAATAATGACTATGTCATAGAAGATATTATAAATGAACTTCGAAAAACAGTAATTAACCTCTCACTTAAAATTCATGCTAGATCATTTATGCCAAGAAAAGAGAGTTTGGAAATTCAAGGAATGATTACTGACTTATCATCAGCAATAGGTAGCTCGATAAAAGTGGTAACATTAGGAAAAGTCCAAGACAAACTTCTTAATGAAATCTCTTGCGTTTTGAAGTTTTGCAATAACCCATTTGAAGAAATAAAATCCGAACATAAGACGCTCAATGTTTTAAAAGAATTAAAATTATATGATGAACCCAAAAAACGTCTGATCCGAAATGAAATATCTGAGAAAGTTGTAAATGGAAATTCCACCCTAACAACAAAACCTATTTATATTATCATTATGTCGCTTCAGTTTCAATTTCAATCCTTTTTTGAACTGCCAGATGTTTTAGATATCACACTCAAAAATCTGGAAGAATATTTAAGACAAGATAATATTAGCAACTTTATTAATGGTGACATTTTCAAATTGAAAAAACAAAAATTTGGTTCCAATACTCGTATAGTAATACCATTCAATTTATATTTTGATGACTATCAAATTAATAATGCTCTTGGCAGTCATACATCTTCAATATGTGCGTGTTACTATTCATTTCCAACTCTGCCTCAACATTTACTTGCAAAACTAGATTTCATATTTCCTGCTTCATTCATTTTATCTAGCAATTTAAAAATGTGTCTCTTTTCATCACTTAATTGTAGAACTGAGAAATTTAGAAACGGGAATTGATATTAATTTACCAAATCGTAGTGTAAAAGTGCATTTTGTTTTGGGATTATTAGTGGGAGAGTGGAATTCTTGGTTTTGTACAGTCATTTAATTCAAAAAGTTATTGCAGAGTTGGCACAAGAACAAAAGACGATACGAAACCTGATATTTCAGAGAAAGGTATCTCCCTTAGAACAAAAGATAAGTATGAAAGAGATGTTTTGCTCCCGAATTCTTTAGAAACGGGAATTAAAAGCGATTGTGTTTTTAATAGTTTGAAAAGTTTTCATGTCATTGACAATTTCTACTTTGATTTGATGCATGATGTTTTAGAAGGAGTGTGCATATATGATGTATGCAATATATTATTGGGACTTATCAATGAAAAGACTATTTCACTAGAAGTTTTAAATAATAGAAAACAGTTTTTTCAATATGGAGAAACTGAAATAGGCAATACGTCATTACCACTAGATATAAATAGATTGAAATCATTTAACTTAAAAATGACGGCCAGCGAAATTTTGTGCTTTATTCATTTTTTGCCTCTTATGATTGGCGATTTAATTGAAAGGAATAACAAACATTGGAACTTATTGACTAGACTATTAGAAATAATTGATTTTTTGTTTCGACCATTCTACTTTGAAAATGAGCTAAAAATTTTGAGCACACTAACCTCTGAACCTCATATATTATACGTTCAGTTGTATGGACCGACGTTAAAACCAAAGCACCATATTTTAGTGCATTATGCTACAGCAATAAGGAAATGTGGTCCATTAAAACATATTTGGGCTATGCGCTTCGAAGCAAAGCATAAAGAAGGGAAAGCTTATCTTCATACAATTACATCAAGGTTAAACGCACCCCATTCTTTATCAATTAAATCAGCATTTACATTCGCATATTTTTTAAGCAAATACAAAAATGGCTTTGACTCTGAATGTTATGAAAGTAATGTAGAATCCAAAAATAACGTCATATGTAGAGGAATTAAGTACAAAACGAATTATTATCTGAGTTCTGTGACTAGTAATTTTGAGCTTTTTAAAATAAACGGATTTTTGTATGAAAATGATAGCTTATTTATATTCTGCAATCAAATAAATATTAATGGATTTAACATACATTTTCAAGCATATGAAGTTGGAGGAAAAAGTAATCAAACCATCCGTAAAAACATGACATCATTTACAAGTCCTCCTCTACATCTGTATCCGATAAACAATGGAAAAACGTATGTTAGAAATAAATATTTCTAAAATGTTATGAAGAATATATAAATCCATGTTTGTATGTATCTCATAGTAATTATGCAATCTATATTTCATAGTGTTTATATCTAAGATTTTTCAGCTCAATTTAAGCATAATATATAGATGTACCTACATAGAATATTTTTAATATTCATAAATAAATCTATTATAAAATAAACAAATTGTTGTTTGATTGAATTCCAAAATGATTCGATTTGAATATTTATTTAGGTTAAATTAAAGATGAAAAATATTAAAGCCAAATCTTAGCAATATATGATTCAATGGTTAGTGTACTATATTTAAAAGCTAAACGATTTCTAATTTAATAATGAACATTATTTAAATCAAATCAAATTTTTTTAATTTAAAAACGAGTTTTATTTAGTTTCAAGATGATTGCAAAGCTAAAGTGGACAGCTTTTGATTTGAAAATTAGCTAATTTGAAGCCAAATGATAAAGAAAAATATTTGATTTGAAGCTGTTTTATTTAATTTTACGTTTTTTTCTCTCAGTGATGTCGAGAAATTGAATTCAAGTGATATTTCGTACGAAAAGTGCAAATTAGTTGGCACTCTGCAAGGATTTGTTGGAGATACCGAGTCCTTTGGTGACCGATGATGAAAATGATCAGTATCCTTAATTTTCTGCATAAACGGTACATTTTAGTCCATCGTTTGTACCGGAATTCTAAATGTGGCATAAATACAATTCAACAATAGTTGAAGGGAACATTTCAGGATTCTTTTCTCTTTCGCATTCATTCTGTTTACCAATGAGCTTGGTATAGGATCCTTCTTACAGCCTTAGACGTAAACGTTACATATAGGATTATAAAATTCCCCGAAGAAATAATAAGGATTGAGTGATTGCAAGTTTTAGAGTTGACTCGTTACTTTCCAGTTAATATTATATGTACATTACAACATACGAGTATGCCCAGAAATCTAAAATTAGTGATTTCAATACTAAAAACCAGCGAGAATCGCAACCTAAAAAGAAATACGTTTCCTGCTATAATTGATCATAAATGTACAGATGAAGATGAAAATGCATAGCCGAGTTTTCATTGAACTATATGGGTTGTTTTTCTTGAAACTTTTATGAAAATTAGGTGCCATAGTTAACTGAAAACCAAGGCGATGGGTATCGAATAAACGTGAGCGAATGATGCGGTTAAGAAGGATATTTTTAAGTAAATTTCATGAAATTGATTGCGGAGTGAACTTTATGTTTACATATATAAGTACATATGTCTATGCATATATATATATATATATATATATATATATATATATATATATATATATATATGTAAAGTATGTAGCTATTGTGTGTGTGAGCAGTCGTCGCCAGTCAGCCGCTCTACGAGTTAGTCGTGTCAGTCGATGGGAGGATCGTTTTTCACCCGTTCTACGGAGCAGTCGAAAGGTCGTGTCTCAGCCGTCGTCGGTCGTGTGCAAGCCGTTGTACAGTATGCCATTCACGCCATCGGTCGTCACTCAGTTGTCGCTACAGCCGCTACGCGAATACTTACATAATATCAATTTATCTATTTTATAGCAGTTTATATGAATAAAGACTATTCAATATTACATTTGGGGGCTCAACCGTCTGAGAACATAGTTTAGTAGTGCATTCGCCGTGGATTTGGCACATGATTTTGTTTATCGTCGGCGCGGTTATTACGAAAAAGAAATAGCGCGACATTGTCATCTATATTCGAGGCCAAATTTACATGATCGCAAAGAAGACCCCGAAAAAACCGCGCAGTGCAGTGCAAGCGAGGCAACAGCAAGTGGCACAATCTAGGAAACCGTACAATACGAGAGCAGTGCAGCGGATTAACAGCAGCAGCAGTATGAGCGATTCGGAAAGAGCGAAAAATGTACCGTTGAATACAGCTTCGACCTTAGCAATAGCGGTTAAGTGCGACGAGCTTTCTGTAAGCTGTATAGAGAAGCAATACAGTGTGTTGCCTAGCTATTCGTACACAAATATAGCAGCAGGAGATTTTCCAGAAGCAGCAAAGCCCGCCACACCCGCCGCGCCTACTGCACCCACCAACGATGGTGAACTTTTGCAGCAGTTGATTCAATTGCTATCACTGAAAATCGAGACGGATGAAGTCGGAAAGAATGACACCAAGCTAGTGGTCGAAAACTTCGCGAGAATAATACCAGACTTCGACGGTGAAAACATGAACATAAGGCAGTGGCTAAGTAATTTTGAACTGAACGCCGACTCTTATGGACTTAATGAAAAGCAGAAGTACGTACAGGCGGGAGCGAAAGTGACTCGCACGGTAAAGCTGTTCTTAGAATCCTGTTGCGAATTCCGGCGTACCAACTTCCTCCCATTCGCAACTTCAAATTGCCGCCGTAACATTGTCCCTTTCCTTTGGGCATTCCTACCTTTTCCTCCATAAATTTATTTTTTTTTTTTACATGTTTCCATTTTCCCTTTAATTTTTACTCCCCCATCATCACAATACTACCCTTTTTCCTTATTAACAACTACAAAAAAATAATACCTACTAATAATTTCAATTTTCCCACTAATAACGTTCCATTTATTAATTCCCACTAACAAAATTTCATTCTATTCATTTTCCCTAACAAAACCTAATTCCTTCCTTAACACTAACTAATTCCATTCCCACTAACAAATTTTATATTTTTATACTAACAAAAATGAATTGACTAACAAAATTCAATCCCATGCCCAAATGAATCATTGAAGTTGCTAATCTGATGAATGGGAGATCGATAAGGCATAGCTGGATACGTCGCGAGATTCGACCGTGCGACTGCTGGAACCCTGAGTTCAAGTTCCCCCGGGCGCACGGAAGCACTCTTTTTTGGGGTATCGGCTAAATCAATAGTTTTCGTAATGTACTCGCATGTGTGACACTTTACATTCAATCAAGCGATTCTTGGGGATGTAAATTGCCATATATGCAAGTCAATGGAAACTATTGTGATTGTCGATACGGACCAAAAGATGTGTGGGTAGCGGAATCGAAGTGTAATGAACTTCGATTACGTTACCCAGATGCGACAGCGGTAATTGGAAAAGAATTTGGATTGCGGGATCGGATGGGAGAAAGGTGAAATGTGGAAATGAGGTGGTTGGAATTAGGCAGTCAGTATTGGACGTGGAAAAAGAAAGTTGAACGCTTTGGGGAGTGAATTTTTTTCGGTTTTGCAAGTCCGTTGGAAGTTAACAAGTGGAAGTTCTTTGTCCGGAGGAAGAAGAGTTTTTAGTGAATTAGAAGTGGATCTTAAAATTGCGTTTTGGAGATTGAATGTGGGGTTGGGATTTCCAGTGTTGGTGTTGGGTGAAGTTTGGGGGAAAATAGTTGAATTTGTATGATAGAACAGAAAGTAGAAAGCTAAGTGACAAAGTGAAACTTTAACGAAGACACAAACTACTTCAAATTGTGTGGTGAATTAACTGAGAGTTAAAGATAATCGAAAGAATTACGAAGAAGTGAAAAGAAAATCAGGAAGAACGAAAAGACTTTGAACTTAAACAAATTCTAATATAAAGTGGAGAAAAATAACAATATAGTGCCAGTGTGAAAATTGCAAAAGGTGGCCGTTTTACCATCCCGCTTGAATTTTTATTGTTTCTCTTTTTCCTTTTTGGTTTTCAGAGCCCCCGCTTCTTTCTTGGCCTTTCCCCGAGCGCTCGGAGTCTTGCAGGAAAGTAAGTGAGTTTAAATTTATTTTCTTACTTTTTGCATGGTTTTAAATTATTTGATTTTATTTAGTTTTGTATATTTAAATTAACATTGATTTTCTCTTTATTGGCTTAAATCCAATTTCGAAGGGGCGGATTTGATTACAATTAGTTTTTTTCTCTTATTTTTGTAAAATTTGTGAATGGTTTTGTGATATAATTTTTGGATTTCTGTAAATAAAACGGCCATGACACATTAAAAACCTCATTTTCATTTCTCAAAATGACCTCCCCCTTTCCCGTCCTTTTCCCTATGTGCTAGTATTTATATGTAAGGTGGCTCAGCACGAGCAGAGGGTGTCCCGGAAGACCCACGACACGACTGAGCGCTAGCCGGCCTCAGCATGCCACCCCGGGCTACAAACCCCTCTGCTAATTTTTAATGTCTGCAACTGCGGTGACTTCCGTGGTTGCTACAATCCACAACTACAACAGTGTGTGACTATAGTGCTCTACGCCGATTATTGTTAGAAGAGTTCGAAAGAGAATACATATGCGGTGCTGAAATACACAAGCAGCTGAGTGAACGTAAGAAGCGCAAAGATGAAACTTTTCATGAATACTTCAAATGAAACGTATTGCCGCTCGAGGGATAGTCGAAACTGAATCCATTATTCGATACACAGTGGACGGTCTGAATTTGAAGAGTGATTTCCGATTTAATCTTTACCGGTGTCATTCAAAGAATTAAAAACCGAATATGATATATATGAAAGTGTAGTTCACAAGGAACAACAAGTGAAGCCAAGTTCGACAGGAACCAAGCCGAAAAAGCAACATTGTTATGATTGCGGGTCGGCGGATCACCTGCAGAAAGACTGCAAGGTGGAAATGAAATGCTTTCGCTGCAACAAAACTGGACACATGTCAAAGCAATGCACAAACAATGCGGTGGTGAATGTCATATATGGAAAAAATCAGCTGAAGCAATTGACAGTCAACACCAATAAGGTTAATGTGCTGGTGGATACGGGAGCTGATGTTTCCATCGTACGAAGAACAGTCGGCAGCAAATTCGGCAGCGTTGTTGCAGTTAACGGCAGTGCAGCATTACAAGGCTTAGGCAACACAACAACCCACCCTATTGGCGAGGTCGTTGCGGAAGTGCAGGTGAATAGCATACGGACGAGCCACAAATTTCTGGTTGTGGAGGACAGCGTTATGGGATGCGATGCTATTCTAGGAGATGATTTCATCAGGAAGTTCGAAATGAAGTCTACCCCGGCCGGTTATAAGTTTTCTCCTCCCTCGGGGGAGAAAACTGAGGAAACAAATCAGATAAGTACCTTTAACATTGTCCAGTCACTTACTGACGTTGTTGTTCCCCCACTGTACAAACATATCGTGCAGAGAATGGTCAACAGCTATGAACCAGCTGCATATACCGAGGAATGTCCTGTGAAGCTGAAGATTGTTCCTGACGGTGAAATCCTGCCATTTCAACATTCACCAAGTCGCGTAGCAGTAGGAGAGATGGATGCTGTAAAGAACCAGATTGATGAGTGGCTAGAAGCGGGCAGCATTCGTCGATCTACATCGAATTTTGCTAGCCGAATGGTTATTGTCAAGAAAAAGGACGGGACTAATCGAGTTTGCGTTGACTACCGTCAACTCAATAAAAACGTTTTGAAGGACTGTTTCCCCGTGCCGATTGTCGATGAAGTTTTGCTGAAGCTGCAGAAAGCGAAATATTTCACCGTAATGGATTTGGAAAATGGCTTTTTTCACGTCCCCATTGAGGAGGATAGTAAAAAATACACAGCGTTTATCACGAAAAATGGATTGTACGGTTCAACAAGGCACCGTTTGGATTCCGTAACTCTCCAGCAGTTTTCATTCGATTTGTGAACTATGTGTTCCGGAACCTAATCGACGAGGACGTCTTGGATTTATATATGGACGACATAATTATACATGTGGAGACGGCTGAACTTTGCATTGCGAAAATGAAGCAAGTTTTCAACGTTGCAGCTGCAGCGGGACTTAAAATCAAATGGAAGAAGTGTCGTTTTCTACAAACATCGGTAGATTTCTTAGGACACATTGTCGAAAATGGTCGCATTAAGCCCGGCATAGAAAAGATGAGTGCTGTTCGAAAAATCCCGGCTCCGAAAACAATAAAGGCCGTTCAGTCTTTTCTAGGCTTAACGGGATTTTTTCGAAAATTTATAAGAACCTATTCCCAGATCGCCAAGCCGCTTACTAATTTGCTACGAAAGAACGCTGTGTTTAAAATGGGCCACGCAGAAATGCAAGCTGCTTTAGTTGAAGAGCCAGTCTTGAAGATTTACGATACAAATGCGAAAACCGAGTTACACACAGACGCATCGAAAGATGGATTTGCGGCGACGTTGTTGCAATGGTTTGACAATCAGTTACATCCTGTATATTTTTGGAGTAAGAAAATCTCTGAGGCGGAAGTGAAGCAACACAGCTATATCCAAGAAGCTAAAGCTATTTTCTTGGTATTAAAGAAGTTTCGACAATATTTATTGGGAATACCATTTAAGCTGGTAACGGATTGCGCGGGTTTCAAACAGGCCATTAACAAAAAGGACGTCCCTGGAGAGGTGGTACAATGGGTGATTTACCTGCAGGATTTTGGTTACCAGCTTGAACACCGTAAAGGAGAACGCCTAAAGCACGTCGATTGTTTAAGCCGCTATCCGCAACAAATAATTTTTGTCTCATCAGAATTGACCGCACGAATTAAAAAGGCACATCAAGATGATCCCATGATAACACCAATCACTGAAATTCTAACCACCCGGCCGTACGAGAATTTTAAATTAAAAGGGGGTCTCTTGTTTAGGCCAGTAGACGGAGCGGATCTTCTAGTGGTGCCACGACAAAAGGAAAGAGAAATTATCACAGAAGCTCATAACACTGGTCATTTCGCTGTTCAAAAAACGATGCATTCGATTCAGCAGAAATATTGGATACCGCATCTGAAAGGCAAAGTCGGACATGTTATTAATAACAGCGTGAAATGTATCATGTACAACAAAAAGCTGGGGAAGAAAGAGGGATTTTTGACTCCAATAGAAAAAGGAGATACGCCGCTACACACAATACATATTGACCATCTGGGCTCAATGGATGCCACTGTAAAGCAGTATAAATATATTTTCGCTATGGTGGATGGATTTACCAAATTTGTTTGGTTGTACACAACGAAAACCACAAACTGCGAAGAAGTCCTTAGGAAGTTGGAGGAATGGAACACGATTTTTGGAAATCCGACTCGAATCGTTAGTGATCGGGGCGCTGCATTTACGGCACAGTCATTTGAGCAGTTTACGCGTGAAAATGGCATCGAGCATGTATGGACCACTACAGGTGTTCCACGAGGGAACGGTGGAAATGTTTGATAATTTCGATGTTGAGAGGCAGCAGTTGCGGCAAAACGCCAAAATTCATCAAGCACAAGCCGCCTATAGTGAACAATTCAACAAGAAGCAAAAAGTAGAATATGAGTATAAAATCGGTGGTTTGATGGCAATTCGCCGAACTCAATTTGTAACGAGTAGAAAACTGGCAAGCGAGTATTTAGGCCCATATGAGATCACGAAAATAAAGCGCAACGGGCGTTATGATGTTCAAAAAGCTGCAAGTGTCGAAGGGCCTCACACAACAGCTACGAGTTGCGATAACATGAAGCTATGGTGAAACGTAGTCAACAGCGAGGATCACAATGGCCAAATGTAAAGTATGTAGCTATTGTGTGTGTGTGAGCAGTCGTCGTCAGTCAGCCGCTCTACGAGTTAGTCGTGTCAGTCGATGGGAGGATCGTTTTTCACCCGTTCTACGGAGCAGTCGAAAGGTCGTGTTTCAGCCGTCGTCGGTCGTGTGCAAGCCGTTGTACAGTAAGCCGTTCAAGCCATCGGTCGTCACTCAGTTGTCGCTACAGCCGCTACGCGAATACTTACATATTATCAATTTATCTATTTTATAGCAGTTTATATGAATAAAGACTATTCAATATTACATATATATAATATATACACACACACACACATATATATAATATATATATATACACACACACACACACATATATATATATATATATATATATATATATATATATATATATATAGATATAGGTATATAGATATAGGTATATATAGGTATATATATATATATACATATAAATATATATATATGTATATATATATATAAAGGTATGTATTACATATATATATATATATATATATATATATAAACATTTATATAGATACATGGCTGTGTGTGTGGTTGGTTGTATGTGTGCGTCTACATAGGATATAACAAAATTTGTGCCTTGGGGGTCGCAGCTTTGCTTCGATTTTCGTCAAATTTTCCGCAATATTTCTGTTCTGGCCAAAGTATAGGTCCAGTTTGTATGAAAACTAGTACAAAGATTCACTCAATTGTGTGATAAAGCTCACAATAAAAAATCCCAAGTCGAACAATTTGAAACGAAATGGCGGCCGCTCAAAGGTCGAAAAAAGTTGAACGATAAAAAGGCACTTCAGGGTCAGGTCAGAATATAAAAATGGCGGCTAGGAAAAGTTAAATATTCAAAAATTTCTCAAAGCTACGATTCATATTGGATTATTATGAAATCTAATTCAAGGTAGACGTTAATGAGATCATGGATTAAATGTACCAGAGTTAAATTTGATTCCTATGAACGCTGAAGATTTTAGCCGTAGTTGTTGGTTTGCATTGCAATAAAAAAATTATATTTCAATATACGAGAACATGATTCAATGTATTCAAAAAACTGAGTTTTGAATGGTTTGAAATGAAATAATTTGCCACTAAAAAGGGTGAAATAAAAAACTTTTAGAAAAAAAAGAATCCGACTTCGGAGTGCCCTAAAAAGGATGAAACAAATTTTATGGAAGCGGTGCCAAATGAATTTCCCTATTTCAATATAAATACTTCCAGCATCTGCGCCATTACAAAGAAATCGGGGAAAAATGATATGGCACCGCTTCCATAAAATTTATTTCATCCTTTTTAGGGCATTCCAAAGTCGGTTTAATTTTTTTTTCGAAAATTTTTTTTATTAGAAGTGCTGATCGTAGCATTCTTTTATTTTTTTTTTCGAAAATTTTTTTTATTAGAAGTGCTGATCGTAGCATTCTTTGTTTTAAACCGCTCCTGTCAAAAGTTTTCAAAAATTAAATTAAGTTTTGAAAACGTCAGTCCGAAATTTATTTTTATCGGAAAAAGATAATAATGTCGAAGCAATCGACTCAGGACTATGGAATAGTATCGATTAGTAAAGAAAAGCGGAGAACCCAAGAAAACTTCAGGACCGCTGGTACGGAGGAGCCCGACTGCTTCCCACCGCTGGGGCAACCTGGGGAAACGCTGAATACGAAACTGGCGATAATCAAAAAAACAAAACATAACGAAGAAAACTCAGCAGATGGCGGATGTAAGCTACAAATAATCAAACTACAAAAGAAAATGATGAACTAACGCTAGAAACACTGTCCTTCAAAGATCTGGCCAAGAAAAGAATGAAACCTCAAAAGTCGTAGTTACAAAATCAAGTGCAACAGGTAACAAAGGTGAAGAAAAGTGTAAAGCAAGCAATTCCAGAAGAAGTTCTACAAGGAGCGTTTCAAAATAAACGAGACTGAACTATTCGCCATATCAGTCACAAGAATCGATCGATGAGATGGTGCATTATCATGCACAATAAGCACCAGCTTCCTCCTTCGTGGTATTCAGGCCGAATTCGACGAATGCGTTGCACCAAACGCTTCAAAACGGCAAGGTAGAAAATTGCATTGACGATTTGGCCCGTTGGCACATACTCCTTGTGGACGATTCCCTTGGAATCGTAAAAACAAATGAGCATCGACTTGATTCTTGACTTCTCCATACGGATTTTTTGGGTGGTGGCTCGTTTGGGGCCTTCCATTCGGCACTTTGACGCTTGGTTTCGGGTTCATATTGGGAACACCACGTTTTATAACCAGTGACAATGTTGTCAAGGAAGTTCTCGTCTTTTCTGGCCGCTTTCATGATGTCTTTCGAATGTTGAGTTCTGAGCAATTTTTGGTCAACTTGTGCGAAACAAAACGTGGACAGACCTTTCGTAAGCCCAAACGATCGGTTAAAATGCGATATATCGATGTTTTATAGATATTCAACTCCGATTCCATGAATTTCAACGATGATTTCGACTCAGTTTTGATAAATTCACGCGCAATTTCGATGGAGGTTTCGGTGATCACTGATTTTGGGCGGCCCGTATGTTCATCGTCATTCATGTCCTCACGACCATCTCTGAAACGTGTAAACCACTCATGAACTCTGGCACAAGATAGGCAATCATTGCCATAAACTTTTTTCATCAATTCAAATGTTTCGGTAAACGTTTCACCGATTTTAAAACAAAAATCTTTGTTTGAAAATCATTTTTGTACCGATGAAACAAAAACACTGTCACTTTAGACGCAATAACTTCGCTTTCACTGAACCGAATATCATCAAACTTTCACAGGAAGTCAGGGAGGGATGTAGCTTTTTAACGCACTATCTCATTTGCAGATGGCGCTACCAAAAAAATTTGCATAACAAAAGTCTCGTTTATTTAGGAAAACACTTTGTAAGTTCTGGTGGCACCAACGAGAGTCAAAACTACTTTGCTGCGCTGGAGGGATTAACCGAAGGAACGGAGTTGAAAAAAGCATCGAAGGTAATTTTGATCAAGATAATAATATAAATTTTATTCAGTATCTAAACAAAAAAGAAAAGAAAACAGCCCACAGTTCTGCTGATTCCTCTGAAAAAGCTTCCGTAAATGCAGGAGAAGTTTCGCCAATCAACGTACTCGGTCAAAGTGGTAAGCATATGGTTCGGCTTTTGGCAGCCGAAAATAAACTAAGCAACTCCGAGATTAAAAGAGTTAATGCTGAAAAGTTGACTACTACAATACAATTACTGGTTGAGTTTAAGTCAGCAAAAGATGCCTTGAATTCTGGGAAGGTTCCATACTTCACTAATATCCCAAAAAGTGGAAAAAATTAGACGTTTTTGTTGAACGGTTTGGACCGCAGAGAGAGTACGGTCGATCTTCTTCAGGTGCTCAAGAGAGCTGCGCCAGAAATTCAATTTATTCCCATCAAAGCCTTTGCGACACGAGGGTTGACTGTCAAAAGGAAGAATTTACCACTTTACCTGGTACAAATTACAAACAAAAGCAGTCCAAGTGCCCTTCAACAAATAAGGTACTTGAATTTCAGAGCTTTGAGAGGGGGAATGCCTCCAAAAAGGGCGAAGTCAACCAGTGTCACCGGTGTCCAAGATTTTGGTCATTCAGCTGCCAACTGCAACATGCACTATCGGAGTGTCAAATGCAAAGACGGTCATGCTCTCGATGAGAGCAAATTGGCTCAGATGGAGCCTAAAGAGATATTATACTGTGTTAACTGCAGTATTTTTGGCCATCCAGCATCATATCGAGGATGATCCCGATATCAAGATACAAAAGTAAAAGTTGCCCCAAAGCAAACACAAGTACGCCGTAGTGTCATATCTTCGAACCTCGTCAAGACCGGAGTATCATTTGCACTCGCCGATAGAGGACCAGCAGAAAATGCTGCAAATAATGGAAGTGGCAATAATGAGCTGCTTCTTAACGTTTACCAGTAACTAAATTCTTAATTGGAGGGAATCGATAAGCAAGATTCAAAAATTAACTTTGTTTTTCAGCGTTTAGGTCTTTCAAACGCTTCATAATAACTTGTCATCCAGTCACATTCCCATGGATAGGCTTTGCCTCATTACGATCAACGTCAACTCCATTTTTACTCTATATTGAGGTGACTATCTCCTTGAATTCATTGTTAAACAAAAGCCTGACATTATGCTTCTCACTGAAATCCACCTCAATTCATGGCAGTTCATGACATTCAAGGATTTTGAATTCGTAAGACACAACATGGTTAACGGTAATGGGGGAGATGGCACCGGGATATTGGTGAGAAGACCCTGTCGTTTGTAAGATATTGATAAAGTCGAATTCAAAAGCTTCGAATTTCTTGCAGTGTACGTTATCAAAATCTCGCTGCCAGGTGCGGATAACCTCATCTTTATTTCTGCCTATGCAACTGGTCAAAATGTTCTCAAGTTCAAGGAGAAGCTCAATTCCTTGTTTGAAATACTTGAATTGAACAGGCTGCATAGTTATTATATTCTTGCCAGTGACCTAAACGCCAAGCATGCATCATGGCTGAACGCCACCAATAATCCAAGAGGTGTATTCCTGAAATTGTGGATAACAGAGAACCACATTGAATACATGTGCAATCTATATGGGTCGGAGTTCCCAACATACCCTAGAACAAATTCATATTTGGACCTCTGCATTGCTGACGCAAGACTTGAATTCAATTTTAATAATCCTCAACGGAAACTGCAGGTGCTTCCTTACGATAGCGATCACAACGCAATCGCAATGGAAATCAATCATGAAAGGGATGATGTCTTCTTCATTCCAATTCAAATTTCAAAACATCGGATGGGGCAAATTTCGGAAGAAGCTTAATCATGAGTACCAGAAGCAGTGTCCTCCTTCTAATGATGGCAACGTTTGCTCAATGGTTCCTATTGACAGAAATCTAACTAGTGTCGAAACAGATCTCTAATTAGAGAAGCTGACGTTGGAAACGATTCACAAGATTAAACATCGTAACAATATGGCACATTATGAAACACCAATCATTGCAATATTTAAAAGATTGAAAAACCTTCTTTTCACATGCGTCAACAATATTCATCCGCGATTTTTGGATTAGAACGATCCCTCGTTGGCTTTGTTGAAATTAAACCTGAATAATGTCCGGAACTTAATCCGTTCATACTTCAGGAGTGAGGTCAGCAATCAATGGGCGGAAAATTTGAGGGTATTAGCCCACAGGACCCAGATGGTGTTTCCGCGAAAGTGAATAGCTTATTCCGCAAGAAGTTCCAAGTGAAGGTATCGAATCTTGGAAACGCTAGTGATGAGACAAATCTTCTCGATAGGGCTGGTATCGAGATTGATAGTTCGACTCCGGGTAGAAATGAAAGTTTTGCCCTGATTGGAAGTCATTTTAGATTAGTTCATCTACCATACCCTGGGAGAGGGTATCAAGTATTTTCAGAGGTCGTTGAAGCAAATCACGCCTGAACAGTGAATCAATTCTTCATTTCAATGAAACATTAACATCTGACTTCATACCGAGCTTAAATCTTATTGATTATTTTCTTAGCTTTGAAAACTTGTGTTTCATATTTGGCAGGATGAATAACAAGAAATCATGTGGTACTGAAGGTATTCCAAATATAGTTCTCCGACATTTGCCTGAGGTTGCTATTAGAAATTATTGCATATTGTTAAACAACATGTTAAACAATTCATATTTCTCAAATGAGTGGATAAAGGGTAAGGCATTTCTGATCATGAAGAAAGGAAAATACACGTAGTCTGCGTGCCCTAAAAGCTATCGCTTAATCACCTTGCTGTCTAACATCAGTAAGGTGTTTTAAGAGATACGAAGCAAAGCATTAAGCGCCTTCATCGAGAAATATGAGTTGATGCCGCATTGGCAATTTGGTTTCCGTGCCAGGCATTCAACCATACATATGATAATGAAAGTAACCTCAGACATTTGTTGGAAACTAAATAACAGCGTTGCAGCGTGTCTCATTGATATGGTGAAAGCCTTCGATACGGTGTTGCTAGATGGTCTATTTCTAAAGTCCTGCAGGACAGGTTCCCCAGACACCTTGTCGCCATGATGTGCCATATGTTGAATGGGAAATCATTTGTTTTAATTGATGAAAATCTCACAACAATATGCGACTTCAAAGTCATGAATGGTGTAAAGCAGGGAACAGTTACTGCACATCCACTCTTCTTAATATTCATTCTCAAGCCATTGAACGGCTTTGATTTTAACGTCTCACCAACGCCATCATTGCTGCTGATCTGATTATTTATACCAACAAGTTGGATAGACAGACCTATACTCATGTCAAAAGATTTTTGTACCCAACTTCCCCAAAATGCAGCCACCAGCACCGAATAAAGTCAAGAGAAATGTCAAAGAGATGTACACATTGAAAAGCAAATTCATTGTTTCTCTATTTTTGACGGGTGCCATTTTGTTGCAAAATAATAAAAATCACTCAAATCATGAATTCTCAATAACATTTACTAGATGTTATTGATCTTATTTGAATATTCTAAGAAGATCAAATCAACACTACAGTGTCTGATTGGATGGAAAGTCCGTAAAATACCAAAATCATGTGGTATTATTGTTATAATTTTAGAAATGTCAAAGGGCAATGACTTCCGTGTACATGATTGGATTTTCATCAAACTTACAGAATATGAGGTCCTTTAATAAGACTACATAAATATCGAATCTCGTTGAGTTTAAAGGTTCCTGTACGATTTCGTTGGGGAAAATGTTAAGTTCGAAGATCATACTATTATTAGTAAAGTTGAGCGAATCTTAACTTGTAAGTTATTTGTTTCTTTTGTGCTCATAAACAACTATCTCCATGATTTTTTTTCAGATTTTTCAGATCACAGGTGTCTAATCGCGGGGGGGCGAAAATTTTTCGTATATTCCCCACCCTGTCCGCCCCTCGAAGCAAAAACTATCGGTTTGAGACCTGTTTTGAAAAGTTATCATCAAGAACTTTCATTTTATACCCACATTGGCTTAATGAAATTTTTTTCGGGGGCTTTTCCCCTGTATGGGGAGTCCCCCTTTAATACCTTATAAAATTTTTTTGCAGCTGGACTTTAAAGAGAGCAACATTTTACACCTACATATAAAATTTGATAATTCTAGCTCAAGTAGCTTGGAAGAAAAATTGCTATGACACACGGATGGACGAACAGACAGGACGCGATTTTAGCAGGGCTTTTAAAAACTATTTTAATGAAACCCTAAAAAGCTACGATGTAGTCTGTGTGGTCTATTGGTTAGAGCATGAACCCATAAGCCGAAGGTCCCAGGTTCAAATCTCGTTGGAAGCAACGTGATTTAGTTCAGGGGATTTTCGGACAGACGACGAGTGTTCACTCAGTGGTGATATGTACTGATTTAATCAGATCATATCATAGCTGAGCAAGCACACGGGAGCATGGTACTGTCCAAACCAACTTCCGAAAAAATCAATACGGTCATGAAAATGAGATACTCTAACCATCTCTAAGCGAAGGCCCGAGAGGGGCTGTAGTGCTACAAAGAAGAAGAAAAAGCTACGATAGTTCAGAACAATGTTTAATTATATGCAGCTCTACGCCGACAATTGGCGAGTGAAAGTCAATGCACAAAAGAGCGGAACAATTTTATTTTGGACAACGCTGAAGTGGGCCAGCCACGACCTGAAACGTGAAATGCAGGATTTCCACATTCTGGCGGGTGAGGTTAGCTCAAAACTGGTTCCACATAAATCATGTGTTCGGTACCTCGGTGCTCATCTCGGTCAGTATCTGTACTATACTGAATATGCCAAAATCATACAAAACATGTCAAAATCATGCTCAGTAAAGCACAAAAAGTAGTCATGGTCCTTCGATAACTCTTTCATTCCAGATATATTGACTAAAAGGTCAAAGTTATCTGTTGTAAGACCCTGGTTACACCAGTTTTGGCATATGGATGTCAGATCTGGTAAAACCAGAGTTCTACAAGGCGCGCTCCGAAACAAACGAGACATTTGTCATAAATTTTTTTTGGGTGGCACCATCTGTGAAATAGATAGTGCTCCCTGACTACCAGTGAAAATTTTGTGACATTTGGTTCAGTGGAAGCAAAGTTATCGCGTCTAAAGTTACATTTGAAATGATGAAAAAAGTTTATGGCAATGATTGTCTATCTCGTACCAGAGTTCATGACTGTTTTACACGTTTCAGAGATGGTCGGGAGGACATAAATGAAGGTGAACATGCGGGCGGCCCACAAACAGTGATCACCGAAAACTCCATCGACATTGTGCGTGAATTTGTCAAAAATGAGCCGAAATCATCGTTGAAATTCATGGAATTGGAGTTGAATATCTTCAAAATATCGATTTATCGCATTTTAACTGATCATTTGGGTTTACGGAAGGTCTGTGCACGTTTTGTTCCGCACAAGTCAACTGGCAAAGTGCGATCCAAAATAAACGAGACTTTTGTCATAATTTTCTTTTTTTTGATTTTTTGACGTGAAATCGCATTTTAACCACCAATCACTCACCGCATTCGCCTGATTTGGCTCCCTGTGACTTGCATTTGGCCAGAAAGCCTGAGATGGATTGGAAGCACTATATATTCAATCAAAGAATTTATCAAACTGCTTAAGTGACAAACATATCACAAGATCCGTAACTGTGGGGGAAACCCCCTGGATTACACAGCCGTTCCATCCTTCTGAGGGATATATTGTGACATGCCTCGATACTGGCTTCTTTCCTCCAGAGGCATTCCTATATCTGAACATGAATCGATATTTTCATGATTCTGACGATGTCGTTATTATATATCACATGTTTATACGGGCCACCAATAAGAAGAAAAATATCCTCTGAATTTGAGTTCACGAGACCAACAATTCCAAAGGAGGTACTCATTTCCTAGATTTGGTGCGGTTAGTCAAGATGGGACGGACTACTTTTTCCTGTTTTGGTGTTTTTCGTTTATTAGTTTTTGAGTTTCAGCTCTTTATTGCTACATTTAGTGTTACTGTTTTTGGTTTGTGTTAAAAATTCGGGATAAATTTCAATTTTTAGGATAGATATATGTTATGTTATTAAATTATGTTTAGAAATAGGGTTTAGTGTTTGGGTTAGGAATATTGTGATAGCATTGTACAATAATAAAATAAAATTTTTGAATAAATTTTATTAGAATTAGGTTATAGCATATTAAGTGTAGGATAAAAGTTCACTGTTCGGTTATTTTAGTATCATAATTGATTTTGAAATGATGTTGGTTGGTTTTTTCACCTTTTTCCGATTAGATCATAAAATATGAAATATTAAAAAAAAATGAATTTATTATTGCATTTTCAAGTAAGGGATTTTAGTTAATAATATATAAATTTGGAGATTCATTTGGGCCATTAAATTTCAGTATTTTTGTGGTTTGCTTTATATTCTTTGAAAATTTATAATGATAAGTATTGAATAAAGGATTTTTGACTTTTGGACTATTTCCGTACGTATAATGGCGGTACTTTTGCTTTCTTCTTCATATTTTCACCCCCTCGAGTTCAGTGATCAAGCCTGGTGGATTGTTGTTATACAGGGTCTAAATAATAAGTAACTGGTCTAACCTCAGGAAATTTTTTATTGGCAAAATATGTACAATTTTTCTTTAGAAATCTTCAAAGTAGTCCCTATTGGAGTCGATAACATGCTGATACCGGATTTTCCAATCCCCGAACGCTCCCTGGAAGTCGGCAACCTCGATGCTGTCTACAACTCTCGTCGTAGCACGTTGAACGCTTTCCAGAGCCCGGAACCACGTCCCCTTAAGGTGTCTCTTGATCTTGGGGAACAGAAAGAAGTCCGCTGGTGCCATATCCGGGCTATTAGAACTCTGGTTCGGTTTGCAGTCGATCAAGGATTTCCGAAGCGACAGCAACACGACGCTCCTTTTGCTCATCAGTCAGGTGTTTGGGTACCAGCTTCGCGCAGATCTTCCTCATGCCCAGATCGTTCTTAATAATGTTGTGAACGGTAATCTTATCAATTCCAACCTCATCTGCGATAGCCCGAATGCTCAGACGACAATCACTGTTCAGCACATCACGCGCTTTTTGCACATTTGTGTCCGTGTGACTCGTTGATGGAGGACCGACGCGCTGTTTGTCACGGACGTCATTGCGGCCCTCCCAGAAATTTCTGTGCCACTGAAACACTTGAGTTCTGGACAGAGCATCCTCACCGTAAGCCTCTTGAATCATTTGAAGAGTTTCCGTGGCCGTTTTCTTTAGTTTAACACAAAATTTGATGCTAAAGCGTTGCTCTATCGTACGCTACATTTTCACTCCGACGACGTAACTGAATACGCACTCCGCTCTCGCTGGACGCTATCTCTCCAAGCGCTTGGAGGCAACTGCTGCAGCCTGGTTCCCTTTATCTAGACCCCCACCACCACAACACCACCAGATACCGGTTAGCAGACACTTTGACGGCGCGGGGCAGGCTCAGTCTGGTTACTTATGTACATGTTAAGCGTATTTTTTCCAACTTCCCCCAAATAACCACGTTTCTAACAACAAACTCAAAGAGTTTAATTTCTCGTGAAAACGTGCGAATAAGGAAAAAATCTACAATATTTAGATGAAAAAAGCGACTTTAAAGCAAGTAGAAATCTTGAACGCACGATATTCTTTCCTCTCGCCTGACCGGGTCCCAGAGAGAGAACTGTCATTCAGATACTTGTCACCATATGATTGGGGCTACCACAGTTTCAGAACTACTAATGCCAGGTGCCCCTGCGAGGTGAAGCCAGCAATTTTCCCAGCAAATTTAATTTAAATTCCACTAAAATTTAATTAGTCCAAGTAAAAGTACTTATACTCTGTAGTCCAAATAAAGGTACTTTCATTTTGTTAATTTTAATAATATCAAATCGTGCTTACAGAGGTTATAACCATTTGATAGTTTCCCTATTACAACACAAATAATACAGTAGAGTCTCGTTAATCCGGATATGGTCTAATCCGGATCCTTCTGTTATCCGGATTGGCTGAAAATATTAAACATTTCCATTATGTCCCTTGTAATCCGGATCGACAACATTTTCGCTAATCTGGATTGCATGTTACATAGTACAATGATCAATAATACAATGAAATTATGCTATATTCACTTGCACATCTGATTTGATATTTGTTTATACATTTTATGCCTCCTACTTCTATGTACGCTTTATTTCATATTGTCCACAATATTGAACTATGGACAACACATTTTCACCATGTACTCGTCTGCTACACCGAGAATTCCCGAATTATATGATTCGCTCATACACCTTACATTGGCTATTTCTGGGTGTGCTTTATTTCACTTTTGAAAAATGAGGAATCCCCAAATAAGAATAAAAAGCAATAAAAGGATGGTTTTTAGTCAGTTTTTAGTTGAAATGGCATCAAAAAGGTTGCATAAAACGTTAATTGTCGCGAAAAAAGAAAAGATTTTATTGAACTGAACAATGGTGCGAGTACATAAAAAGGTACTAGCAGAAAAATATGGCGTCGGTACATCTACAATTTCGTATATCAAGAAAAACCAAGAAAAAATAAAGTGGTCTGTTCTAATTTTGGAATTTCCATCGGTAATATTTGAATGCTACTTTTTTTAGCTACATCGGAAATTGCGTCGTAACTCCTAAGGGAAAGTACGGGAACCAGAATATCCAGAAATAGAGCGAAAATCATATAAATGGTTTCTGAAGCAGCGAGAAAGGCATGCAACCGTAAGAACACTCTAAATCTTTGCTACACTTTAAATTGATCACTTCACCCTTATTACATCAATTACATGTAAATCTATACGATAATTTTTTGCTCTACAGCGAGCTTTTATTGCTTCGTGTGAATATTGATCTCGGATGGCTCCGATAGCTTGAAATTACTTATGAAATTTTTCGTGATTGAGTTACTGTTACGACCGCGGAAGTCACCACAGTTGCAGACGTTATGTTTCAGCAGAGGGGTGCATAGCCCGAGGTGGCATACTGAGGCCGGCTAGTGCTCAGTCGTGTTGCGGATCTTTCGGGACACCCTCTGCTCGTGCTGAGCCACCCTACACATAAAAACTAACACGAAAGTATAAGGACGGGAAAGGGGGAGGTCATATGGAGAAGTGAAAAAATTTCTGTCTTTATATGCAGGGACCATTTTATTGCAAGAAACGGAACAATTCAATACACAAAAAAAATCCAAATCAATGAAAATACCAAAATGATTACAACAAGAAAATTAAGCTCCTTTATTCACGAAAGGAAATAACATTTTTCAAACACTCATAGCCCAATTTTCTTTGATTGACGGAAAAAATGGATAAAAAAAATTTATATTGATATTGATATTATGTTGATATATAATTACTCAATCCTTCCAATGATGCCAAGCGCTCTGCAACTGGAGAGGGGGGGGGGGGGGGGGGGCACTGAAAAAGTTACTTTAAAAATGCCTGAATATGAATTAAAATGAATAAAATGTCGGCCACTTATGTAATTCAAACGATTTTTTGTACATTTAGGTCGATAATGCACTGATTCCATCTCCCCGGATTGCCGGTAATTTAAAACTCTAACCCAATATTGTAAAATTAACCGATGCTGTTTATTTTGCTTTCTTGCCCGTTATTGATAGGTAAATGATTAAGAATTCTATTTTTTTGATTGCCGTTACACAACATATGAGCTACTCCATTTTTTACGTCATTGTATGAAACATCTATAACAACTGTAAAAGCTGACGTGCTTGGTAGTGTGTTATATCAATATGGTCCAAATGTTGAAAATATTCACTAGAAACTTATTTTGCCGAAATAGTTTCCACGCGGTAAAAAAAAATTTCACTTTTGCACCATTTATTCCTTAAACACCTCAGTTTAAATTGTTCACAAGCATTTCAATCACTAAAATCATTCACAAATCGTATCATCCTGACACTTTTTCAGAAAATTCTCGCGATGCTCGTCTTTTCTTTGTTCAGGTTTTTAGTTTCTTCCTCATCTTTTACTTTTTTGCCAAAAAAATTCATGCGCTTCACAATGCATAATCCATCTATCCCGCAATTCAACTAATAAATATCGCGCATTATTAACTCCACTTTTTCTCTTTCACCATTCACTGTCGTCGTCGCCACCCCACTTTCTTCCCGACGCAAAAATCACTTTCCCTTCTCAAAACCCAAATAATGAATGCCATCCACTCCCAGAAAACCAATCCAACAATCCTTTCATTCCCAATTATCGCTCCCACATCCGAGTAACGTAATCCAAGCTCAATACACTTCGATTCCGCTACCCACACATCTTTTCCATATCAACAAACGCAACAATTTCCATTTTGCATATATGGTGATTTGCGTAATCATGATAGCGTTTAGTTAGATGCAAATCGTCATATACATACGGAAACAATTGCTTTTGCCTTTATCCGAAAAAAGAGTGTTTTCCTGCACTCAGGAGAATTTGAATGCAGGGTCCCAGCGGACCCCCGGTCGGGAATCCACGACGCTATCAACGAAGCCACCTTCCATTGATTTCCCATTCATCGAATTAGCAACTTCAACTATGCACTTTTCTTAATGGGCATGGAAATGAAATTTGTTAGTGAAGTTGCGAATGGGAGACAGCCGGCACACCGGAATTCGCAACATTGCACATTTAATAATTTTTTCTGAAAAATTATTAGAGAAGAAAAATGTTTGAAGCAGGTGGTTTCATCTGGCTATGACTCTTATTAGATACACACCGGAGATGGCGACCACTCTCTTATCTCTAAGCATGGTGGTTGCCATCACCGGTGTGTATCTAATAAGGGTGATGGCCCGATGAGAATCAGTACACACGTCGAAACCACCTTCTTCTAACATTTTTCTTCTCTAATAATTTTTCAGAAAAAATTATTAAATAAGCAACTCAGTCATGTAGCTATAAAAAATTTCATAAGTCATTCTAAATCTTATTATAATAAACCATTCAATGCAAGTAAAGGATGGGTCAATAGATTTAGAAGAAGACGTGGTCTTTGTCACCTCAAAGTGGCCGGAGGGAAACTGTCTAACGACACATCTAGTGTGAAACCCTTTCTACGAAAATTCTCTGAAAAATTAATGAGCTGAATATATTGCCGAACCATATATATAATGCGGATAGATCTACATTATTTTGGAAATTACTTACGGACCGAACGTTTGTGTTTGCTACAGAAAGAGTTGCTGCAATGAGAAAAACCTCGAAAGAGAGAGTTACTTTTCTTGCCTGTAGAAACGGAAATGATACACATAAGCTTAAAATGATAGTCACTGGAAAAGCAAAAAATACTAGAGCATTTAAAAACTACACCGACCTTCCAGTTGAATACTACTCAACGAAAAATGCATGGATGACTTCAACTCTTTTCGTAAAATGGTTGCACGAGTCATTTGTCATACAAATAAGGCATTTTCAAGCAGTAAAACCTTAATGGCAAGGCAATTTTATTAGTAGACAATGCTCCATGCCATGAATCGAAAACGCAACAAGAAAGTGATGGCAAAATTTTGACATTGTTTCTTACACCTAATTGCACCACGCTTATCCAACCTATGATCCAAACGCAATACATTTAACCAAATTTCAGTATCGAAAAAGCTTCTTGGTACACGTGCTGTCTTTGGAAGAAATTACAACTCGAAAGTCATTAAAAATCTCAGTATTAAGGATGCTGTGCTCTTGCTTGCGAGTTCTTGGGGTAAATTGTCGCCAAATGTTGGAGAAATAAAAATTCCGATGCTGAAGAGGGTCGAGATGACCACATCTCATTATCAGTTCTCAAGGCGAAATGGTTGTCAGAGAAGGAACATACACTGGTATTAACCGGAATCGGAGCCTTACTACAAAAAGCTTATGAAAATAACCAACCGTCACAATCGGAAATTTGTGAATGGCTCGTTGGAGATGGAAATAATTTACACCTTGACAGTGACAACCGTTCCTCCGTCGAAGAAGTTGACAAATGTGAGCGAAAAGTTAAGCATGAAGACGCCATTAAAAACTTCAGTACCTGCATACAATGGGCGGAAGAAAATGCAGTTAAATTGGGGGGTTTGACGATTCTTAGAACGCTATGGCAGCGTGCAATAGAGGCTAAGCAAGGGTGCATTCACCAAACAAAAGTTCCAGATTTTCATAAATAAATTTTTAGTTGATGGATATACCATTACTTTATACTTAGCTCTTGCGTTTATGTGGGATGGACTGCTTTGTTTTTCTTGGATACATTTTTATTATATATTAATATAAATAAACAAGCATTCGTTAATTTTTTTATTTAATAATTTTAATATGCCCTAGGTAATCCGGATTCCTGTATAGTCCAGTTTGGGCCGGTTTCAATTAATCTGGATTGGCGAGACTACTCTGTATATGGTTTTTCTATATATCAGGCTTTCTATCGATCCAGACACCACACTTTTAACTAGACACCAGACACCACACTTTTAATTGGATCTTCTCCAAAGTCAATAAAATGAATATCAAAAACATTTTTAATATATCACTCAGTCAAATTTAGTTGCTAATATTGCAACCAAATTGCAGCAAATTCAAATGAAGCAGCAATGGTGTTTCCTTTCAGGCGAGTAGGTATTTGTTGTAGATTTGGTTAAAGTTATTCTTGAGTATATTCATCATTAGTGTCAGCATATCGTATGTTGAGGACAAAACCATCCTGACATGAGCGTAATTCCTCCTACCCAGCTTGTTCTTTACTTTCGACGTTTGTTTATCTGTGTCTCTCATGTTGCTCAAGTCAGTTGCACTTGTCGTATTATTTTTAGATGTTATTATTACTGGGTCCATCTTCAGAGCTGCCACCTACGATCACATGTTTAGTTGCCTTATAGGTGTCATGCTTGTCTAGGTTGTGGCGGTTATATTATATTTAATTCAAAATAACTCAAAAATATTCATTCCATTCTTAAAATATACTTTACATAAAAATACTTTATTTTTGACACATTAAACAAATAATGTAAATCTAGTTACCTATATTGTTTTTGGAACTGTATATATAGATTGTAAATTAATGAAGTAAGTTCAGTAAGTTCAGTTCATTCAACGAATTTTGTTCTTTCTCAAATATTGTATTGAGAAAGTTAATTAATAAATATAATTTAATTTGTTCAGTTCGTTATTAATTATTGTATTTTTTGAATTTATCATAAACTATTATTCAATACACAATCTTTCTAATTGTAGAAAGAAAAGTTTATGCTTATAAACAATAACAAACCAACTACAAAGAACGAACAATTGGTGACCCCGATAAGGCACAAGCACCTCTTATTGAAAATCCAGGTCTTTTTCAACACGTAGACTTACAACGAAAGTTGTCGCAACCTTTAAGAAGGACGAGCAGTACCACGCTATCCAAGCCCGAGCTGCCATTGCGAATATAAAACAAGTTGGGTAAACAGACCTACGCTCATGTCAGAAGGGTTTTGTACTCAATTTACAAAATGCACTCACCAGATCGAATCAAATCAAGAAACATGTCAAAGACGATTTTATTGGAGAAAATATGAAGTACGAAGATCATACTATTTTTAACAAAGTTGAACGAATTTCGACTTCTGAGGTTTTTGGTATTGTTATACTCATAAATATCTTCCTTGATAATTATTTCAGATGTCCATCCGCGACGGAGGAAACGCATTTTTCATGTATTTCCCCCCTGTGCCCCCACTGAAGCAAAAATTGACAGTTTAACAACTGTTTTGAAAAGCCCCTATGAAAACATTTATTTCATACTCATATCGGCTACGTTTGATGAATTTTTTTTTTTTCAGGGGCCACTCTTCTGTACTGTTATCATCGATTAATGGCCAATTTTTCGAATCCTAGAATGGTTACAAAACCCTTTTGCTAGGAGCTCTCCCACCTCCTTGGCTTATTTCACTTATGAGCATTAATTGTAGGTACTCATCTTCAGTCATTCATTAAATTGAATCAAGTGTTCAAAGCATGCACCTTAAACGTTGAAGTTGGGAAAAAATAACTCAAAATTATTCAATCTTCGCATTTAAAACAGCCACTATTTTCTCTTACGATTACTGATACCACTAGCTGAACCGATTCTCAAAGATATACATGGCACCTATCATTCCTGAAATTTTCATGCAAATCCTAGCAAAACTGTAGTGTATGAGTCGGTAGAAAGCGCATGTTGTTCCATAGGCATATGTTGCCATAGTAATAAATACAGCGCATATTGTTCCATAGTAATACAGGAAAATTCAAATCGCTATAACTTCGCTAAATATAATTCAATCTTTATGAAACTTTCAGGATAGATCAACCTTACAAATAGACATCTACGTGCTGAATTTCATTGAATTTAAGGGTACCGTTAAGATTTTATTCAAGAAAACATAAAATCGATAAATCATACTATTACTAACAAAGTTGAGTGAATTGCGACTTCTCACGTATTTGTTGTTGTTGTACTAACCAAGGCCTACATTCCTGATTTTTTTCAGATTTTTCGGATCACAGGTGTCCAATCGCGAGGGGGGGGGACACAAATTTTTCGTGTATTTCCCCTCCCTGTGCGCCCCTCGAAGCAAATTTTGCCAAACTAAGACCTGTTTTGAAAAGTTCTCATCAAGACCTTTCATTTGATACCCATATCGGCTACCTTCAATGAAATTTTTTTTTCGGGGGGTCACTCCCCTATATGGGGAGACCCCCCTTAAATACCTTATAAAATTCGTTTGTAGTTGAACTTTGAAGAGATCACCACTTTACACCTACACACAAAATTTGATGTTTCTAGCTTAAGTAGTTTCCGAGAAAAACTGCTGTGACACACGGACGGACGGACGGACGGACGGACGGACGGACGGACGGACGGACAGACGGACAGACGGACAGACTGGTCGCGAAACTAGTAGGGTTTTGTAAAATTATTTTACAAAACCCTAAAAAACGAACAGAAGCAAACTGTCGAAGCTATAGCTGAGAGCGTTCTCTCTTCGGCAAAGTCACATATTGTAGGAAGTAATTTAGAATCAAAGGAAAGTCCTGTTGGTGTTAGTGCTACACCGATCTCTCTGCTATCAATAATTCCATGCAAGGAATCAACACAACAGTCTCAGATTTGGCAACCATCACTGAGAATTTGGCACTGAATGACAGTGGCAAAGGCAGACTAGTTCAAGACCTCCTGACTAGAATTTTTTAGAAAAAATTGTGAGATTCCCTCGCAAAAGCTGCGACTCACGTGTCGTGGAAGATCGAATTGCGAAGAAAGTGAAGGAATCTGATTTTTCGTGGCGATTGAGTCGGCTTGTGCGATTGGCTCACACCTTGATAGAGGAAAATTCTTGTGTCAATTCCGAGCGGCAGTAGGAATATTATTTCGTTAGAGCAGAAAAACTAGCGGAAAGGTCAAATCGCGATTTTATTTGCAATTTTCGCCAATTAGTGATACATTTACGGTCGTGTGTCAGCCCGTCCGCCAGCGAAATGCAAATTAGAATTGTGAGCAATTTCGAATTTAGTTATAGCATCCGGACAGAGCCTTAAGAGCAAAGCAAAACAATCACCAAATCAGCAGGCAGCCATTGATTCAATACCGCGAATAAACCGAGAACAGGCGAAAAGTTCCAGCAGAAAATTCCAATCAGCGAACTCGTAAGACAACAAAAGTGGAAAACAACGAGCGAGGAGCGAATATCCAAGAAGGAATTTAAGTAAGAAAATTTATGTACAACATTACATCCTACACACATTCACACATATATACCAGAATATTTCTAAACATTTTTTTTTTAATTTTTAAAACTGGAAATTTTAACGATTAAGGGTAGGATATATCCTGCGACAGGGGGGATGTATCCAGCGTAGCGCACCCAGAACCCTTAGGGATTTATTTTTGCAGGAATATTTATATCATTATGAATTAAATTATGTCTCAAGATCATTTTCATGATTCGAGTCCTTCAGGGGATTCTTCAGTAAATGCTGCAGCAGTAAAGCTACCTTCATTTTGGAAGGAGTTTCCTGAAACATGGTTTAAGCGTTCGGAGGCTCAATTCGCTCTGGCTGGGATTACGGCAGAGTTAACTAAATTCGATTATGTTCTGGTAGCTCTTGATCCTGAAGCAATTAGGACTGCTACTGATCTAGTGAATAATCCTTCATCCACTGCTCCCTACACAACTGTAAAAGAAGCTTTAATTTCCAGACTTTCAGCAAGTGAGAATACGAGACTAAGTCAATTCATTTCGAATCTCACTTTAGGAGATAGACAGCCCTCACAACTTCTTCGTGAGATGAAACAACTTGGGGGGGATAAAGTTGGAGATGATCACTTAAGATCATTATGGCTTCAAAGACTACCGGAAAACATGCAAACAATATTAGCATGTAACTGGACCAGCTCTTTGAATGATCTGGCATCAAGTGCTGATAATATTTTTGAAGTTTCAAATAGATCATCAGTATTTTCATTTGCGAATTCCTCCAAATCAGAACCTAACGTTCAACAACAAATTGCAGAGTTAAGAAATCAAATTGCAGAACTTACTAAGGCTTTTGGAGAATCATTAAGATTTAGAAGTCCAAAAAGGAACGATAGCCAGTTTCAAGGTTTCCGTTCACGTAGTTCATCCAACAGACGCTCAAAAGATAGAGGATTTTGTTGGTATCATGCTAAATTTGGTGTCAATGCACATAAGTGTATTGAGTCATGCAAATTTACTAACAAAAATTCTAAGGAGACTTTCAATAATTCAAAAAACTAAATCCTCCTAAGTCTCCGGCGGCAAACTTAAGTGGTATTTCTTCTAGCCGCCTTTTAATTATCGATCATTCTTCAAAGAAGAATTTTTTAATCGAAACAGGTGCGGAAATTTCCGTGATTCCGAAATCAAATAATTTGAAATTAATTCCATTGGGATTTAAACTTTCTGCTGCTAATGCATCTTCCATTGATACATATGGCAGAAAGTTATTAACATTAAATTTGGGACTTAGAAGAGATTTTTCATGGCACTTTATAATTGCCGGCATTACACGTCCCATTATAGGAGCAGATTTCCTTGGTCATTGCGGTCTTTTAGTAGATGTAGCTAATAAAGCTTTAATTGACCCAGTTACCAATCTTAAGTCAATATCTTCTATTTCTAAGGAAGATTATCCAAATTTATCAATTCACGTTCAATCGGATATTGATCCTAATTTTAAAGAATTATTAATCAAATTCAAGTCGATTACCTTAGAATCTGATTTCACGAAAGTTCCAGTACATAATATTAAACATAAAATTGTTACTTCTGGATCTCCAATCATGTCCAAACCGAGACGTTTAGCTCCGGACAGATTGGAGTCAGCTAAAAAAGAATTTAATTTTCTTCTGGAACAAGGCATCTGCCGTCCTTCAGGCAGCAAATGGTCCTCACCATTACACAGGTAAAAAAAAGTAATGGTGAATGGCGTCCTTGTGGAGACTACAGACGTTTAAATGCCATAACCGTTCCAGATCGTTATCCGATTCCTAATATTCAGGATATTACTCATTTTCTGACCGATTGCAAAACATTTTCAACTTTAGATCTTACCAAGGCATACCATCAAATTCCAGTCGAACCCGAAGATATTCCAAAAACAGCTATATGCACACCGTTTGGACTCTTTGAGTTTACCCGAAGGTAGTGTTGTGCCGCACCTCATATTTTAGTGAGTTTGAGTGAGGTACTCATTTCAGAAAATGAGGTGGTACATTGTCCTACTTCAAATGAGGTATAAAAAATAAGAACGTACAATATGGCATTCAAAGTCATCTCTGAAGTAGATAAAGAAGGAAGATAATGTAGAAGCTTATAAATGCATGCAGGATATAAGTGAGTAAACGAAGTCAATAACCTTATTTCTCATAAAAATTTAAAAAATTTGAATATAAAAATACAAAAAATTCTTTGCATTTCCTCACTCAGTTATTCTCTTAAAAAATATTTCATGTTAAAGTCGTGAGCCAAATATCTTAATAAAACTAAACAAGATAATACTTCAGTTTTTATTATAAATTTCGTTAACAAAAAAATGTAATTCGTACAGCTTTTTTTAAATTATATTGATATACAGTTTTTAAACATTAAAAACAAAGCAAATATGAACGCCAGTCTTATCTACTCAAATAAGCAATTCGTTAATTTCTTTAACTAAATAAAAGGAAAATCAAATGTTATTCACATTTCGAGAAAGTAAAGTTTTTTCTACATTACTAAATTACTACCACAGCACATTTAATAAACTTTTTTCAACTGTAAAACATTCATTATTGCACATTGTAAACAAAAAGAAAACAAAAAAAATGTAAGTACATATTAGATTTACATATTAAAGTTCAGGAACATTAATTGTGACACCTTTTTTCCAGTCAGTCGATTTCTTCTTTCAACTAAAATTTGGCCAGATTTTGAAAAAATACGCTCTGATTGAACTGAAGTAGCGGGTAAACACATTCGCTTTTTCATTATTGAGTATAGCCTGGGGTAAGCATGCCTTTTATCTTCCCACCATTTTAGAGGATCTAAATGACGGTGCAATAAAGGCTCTTGAAGGTACTTGTCAAACTCTATCGAGCTTGCTGCTGAAGAATCTACATTTTTAATCAGATCGCAGACTTTGTTGTCAGAGTCCGCCCAAATGCTGCACGCTTTCTTCGTTGATAGTGCTGCTTCATCGTTATTGGTGATTTCTTGTTGCGATATTAGTTTAACATCGGCCACCAAAGATTTTAAGCTTGAACAAGCCGTGTCGTAGCTCAATGCATTCGAGAAACCATACCGTTTGAAGCGGGGATCTAATAGTGTACTTTCCGCAAATAATTAGTTATCTTCAATATTTCTGAACCACTTTTCTAATGCCTCTAAAAGACTTTGTGCCATTTTTTTAACTGATAAAGGCAGTTCATTTTTCGCGTCAAAATCTCTACATTTCTTCTGCAGAGCATTGACAATCAGGATTACCACATTTTTTTCAGAGCTCAGTTCCTCAGAAACATCTTTAAAAACTGATAACAAATCAACGGCTGCTACTAAGATATTAATATCTTCACTATTAATGTTATCAGTTCCTCGATAATGTATGGCAATGGTGGAAGTCAAGCTGTTTTTAACGGTCAAAACCCTTTCAAACATATCGCACGTTGAATTCCATCGGGTGACAACATCTTGCTTCAGTCTTTCAGCTGCTAACGGGCTCCTTCGAAAATCTCGACAATCAATTTTATTTTCGTTTGTGTTACTTTGATTTCCACCAAAGCAGACTGAACAATCAAATTCAGTGTATGTGCAAAGCATGGGATATGCTGCCAGTTATTAAGTCTGATTGCCGCTTTTATGTTGTTAGCATTGTCGGTTGTGGTGGCAATGATTTAATTAGATATGTGCCAATCGTCGCACATCCTTTTCAATCCCACACTAAGATTTTCCGCAGTATGTCTATCGGGATATTGGTAGCACTCTAACATGCAGGATTGCAATTGCGTATTTTCGTTGATTAAATGAGCGGTCAGCGATAAATAATTGTCATTTGGCTTTGAAGTCCAGCTATCTGTTGTTAAAGCCACAAACTCTGAAAGCCCCAAAATCTTCTGAACATTGTCTTTTGTTTCATTGTCATAATTCGAAAGAAGAGCATTCGATTATATTTTTCTCGAAGGAATTACATAATTTGGATTCAGCACGAATATATATTTTTTAAATTCCTTGCTCTCAACTAAATGAAAAGGCAAAAAGTTTTTTACCACAAGCTCCACTAAACATTTGTTTAGCTGCTCCGATTTCTTGGCAGATAATGGTTTGTTTAAATACTGAGTCATACTGGTACTTACAACTTTTGCAATGGAACTTGTATGACCTTCAGTTCTGGCTGTTTGCGTCGAAAGAAATGTGCTTCTTGTTATTTCGGAGGAAGTTTCTGTGCTTACTGCAATGTTCCCAGTCGCTGATGTTTCCATCGAAATTACTGGGTTGAAACGATCAGTTTGGTGTATTGCCTCAAAAATAGTCGGGTGGAGTAATTTCGTATGGCGAATCAAGTTGAATGGACCACCACCCCTGTATAAAATTATTTTCTTGAAAAAATTACATTTTGCCTTATTATCCTTCATGTCAGTGAAGTATTGCCAAGCACTCGATTTTCGTTTATCTGCCATACTGTTCAAAAACTAAAAAGGTTAATTTGAGAGCCTCGAGGTATCATTTGAACGAGATTTGATTATTTTCGTCGTCAAATAAATCAAAGATCTGGAATTGGGTTTTTCGTTTTATATATCTTTGAATTCGATTCAACATACCATAATCAAATATTGTAAGTATCGTTTAAATCATTCATTGAAACAAGGATACATGCATCCGAAAATTGGTGGAAGAAGGTGATTTCTTTTATGTATATGTTCTTGAAAAGCGATAAGACCCACTGTGGAAACGGATAAAATCATAGATCGTAAGCTGGAAATATGTTTTTGTAGATACTAATTTCTTGAATATTTAAGAATGCTATTTTACGATAAAAACAATTGAGGCAAAATCAATCGAGGTCTTACTTATGAGGATTTCTTGAAATCGTGTAAAAAATGTTTATTCAAAAATATCGATGTAATGTAATCTGATTTGTGTATGTTATTAGATTAAAGTGAGACAAAGAACAAAAACTATTTAAGCGATGGGTGGCTAGCTCTACGCTAAGAAGAGAAAAGCTCAAAAAAGTTATTAGATATTGTTCAAGATTCAATCCATACAAAACAAATTCGAATAGGTTCCTTCTTAGTTTTTCAAAAATTTCTTCCAACTGAACCATTTTAAAGAAACACAAAAAACTTACGTTTTAAAATTATCTGGATACTAATAGACCAAGAGCTAGCAACGTTTTTACTTTGGCCATTTCAAAAGTCGTGAAAATTTACACACTAAATCTTCTATGCCGGCTGAACATGAAAAGTCAATTCTGGTAGTCCTCCATGGTCTGGTTCTATCACCATTACATTTCAAAGAAGTTGAGGACTAATGGTAATTTTGGTTAAAAGTATAAGTCGTAACGATCCAAGAGATAGTATTCAATAATTCATTCGCTCATAGCTCATTATAGCATAACATCCACTATACCTCAAGAAAAATTTTACCTTATTCAGAACTCATTCGTACCCAATAGTTCACTTTACCTCAAAATCCGTTTTACCTTAGACCTCATTTTTCCTCTTAGCTCATTTCACACCTCATTCTTGAGGTGGTACAAATAAATTTTTTGAGGTGTTGGGACATTTCCATTCGTGAGGTACCTCATTTGAGGTACCTCATGAGTGAGTAACCAACACTACCCGAATGATCTTTGGACTATGCAATGCTGCGCAATATTTCAAGCGATTTATTAATTCTGTATTGAAAGATTTAAATTTTTGTTTTGTATATCTTGACGACATCCTGATTGCATCTTAATCAGTTTCTGAGCATTTAGCTCATTTGGAAATTATTTTTGAAAGATTACAGGAACATGGTCTTATAATTAACATTAACAAATGTAAGTTTTTACAGACTGAGATAAAATTTCTTGGTCATTTCATTTCGTCTGAAGGCATTCGTCCAGCTCCAAACAAGTGTCAAGATATTCTTCAATTCAAATTACCTGAGACTATTTTAGAACTTAGACGATTTTTAGGCATGATAAATTTTTATCGTCGTTTCTTGCCCAATGCAGCTCAACATCATGCATTACTTAACAGTTATCTAATAGGAGCTAAAAAGTCAGACGAGAGAAAAATTAACTGGACTCCAGAAGCTATTGAATCTTTTAATTTTTCAAAACAACAATTGTTCGAAGCAGCAGTATTAGCTTTTCCTAACATGGATGTTCCTTCAGCAATTTTTTTCGATGCTTCAGATATTGCCATTGATGCAGCTCTCCAACAACGCATAAATGATGACTGGCAACCCCTAGGTTTCTTCTCTAAGAAACTCAATCAAGCTCAAAAAAATTATAGTACTTATAACCGTGAATTGTTGGCGGCTTATCAAGCAATGAAATATTTTAGATTTTACATTGAAGGTCGTTCTTTCACGCTATTCACAGATCACAAGCCATTAATATATTCATTTTGCAAAACCCAGCTAAAGCTTCTCCAAGGCAACTACGTCAACTAACATTTATTAGTGAGTTTACTACAGACTTTCGACATATTTCTGGCGAAGAGAATGTGGTTGCTGATTCTCTTTCTAGGATTTCTCAAATAGAAATTCTTAGTACAATAGATTTCAAAGCCATTTCAGAAGCACACATTGTAGATGAATCTTTGACAAACTTGAGAACAAATTCGAAATTTAAGTTTAGTCAAATTAATTTGCCAAATTCAGATATTGAAGTTTTTTGTGAAATTTCTGATAAAACTATCAGGCCTTACATTCCATAAAAATTTTTGAACAAGTCTTCAAAACTGTTCACAATTTAGCACATCCAGGAATACGAACTACACGTCGCATTATTGCAAACAAATATTTTTGGCCTTCACTAAATAAGGATGTTGCAAACTGGACTCGAAGTAGTTTAGATTGTCAACGTTGCAAAATTTCAAGGCATAATAAACGTGAAATTAAGACTTTTCTATTGGTATCTAAACGCTTCAAAGCAATTCATATGGATATTATCGGACCACTTCCTTATTCACAAGGTTTCACGTATTGCTTGACAATTATTGACCGATTTTCAAGATGGCCAGAAGCTATTCCCATGACAAATATAACAGCTCAATCTTGTGCGGAAGCTTTATGCAGTGTTTGGATTGCACGTTTTGGAGTTCCTGAAACCATAGTTACTGATCAAGGTAAACAATTTGAATCACAACTATTTGGCGAACTAGCAAGGACTCTAGGTTTTAAGCGCAACCGTACTACAGCTTATCATCCTCAAGCTAACGGTATGATCGAAAGATGGCATCGTACGTTTAAAGCGGCCATTATGACACATAATAATCCTTCATGGACCAAGAGCTTACCTTTTGTGATGTTAAGTTTGAGAACAGCAATCAAAGAAGATCTTAATGCTTCTCCAGCAGAGCTACTTTATGGAGAAAATATCAAAAATCCGGGTGATTTTTCAATTCCATCATTTGATAACCAAATACAAAACGATTTTGTTAAAGATCTGAAAACTGCTATGTCGGTTTTCAAGCCTATTCCGGCTGCAAATCATGGTAATAATATCATAAAAATTTTAAAAGTTTAGATACATGCAGTTCGTCCACCGCTTAAACCACCATACCAAGGTCCTTTTAAGATATTGCAAAGAAAAGAAAAATATTTCACTATTGAGATTAATAATAAAGCGTGTAATATTTCGGTACATCGATTAAAACCTTGTTTTTCCGCAATTAGGAAAAAAGTAATAAAAAATAATGGAAATATAGAGACAAAAAAGTATCGTTTGGTATCATTAAAAATAAAACAAGATTTGTAACAAGATATTTATGAATGGCAAACGTTCCAATAAGTCTCAAAGAATAATTTTACATTAAAATTTAAAAAATTAATCAGTAACAGTTAACAACCCCACATAAGTAGTTTTCCTTCTATCTCGAAATATAAATATTTCACTAGGGGGGAAATTCTGTGGCGGTTATACTATATTTAATTCAAAATAACTCAAAAATATTCATTCCATTCATAAAATATACTTAACATAAAAATACTTTATTTTTGACACATTAAACAAATAATGTAAATCTAGTTACCCACATAGTTTTTGGAACTTTATATATAGATTGTAAATTAATGAAGTAAGTTCAGTAAGCTCAGTTCATTCAACGAATTCAGTTCTTTCTCAAATATTGTATTGAGAAAGTTAATTAATAAATATAATTTAATTTGTTCAGTTCGTTCTTAATTATCGTATTTTTTGAATTTATAATAAAATATTATTCAATACATAATCTTTCTAATTGTAGAAAGAAAAGTTTATGCTTATAAACAATAACAAACCAACTACAAAGAACGAACAAGGTAAAGCAGAGAATTCATATGAGAATTCATTAGTACCAGCCCTTATGAGTGCAGATGCCCAGACTGCTAATTGGGTATACGCTTCTACTAAACATACAGAATCAACTCAACGGGGTGAATTAATTGCTATGGTTTTACGATGAAATGGTACTTTGTCACAAATGCAGAAAATATCAGCAATTAAAAACTTGAGTAACTAGGTAGTACTACAAGGTGCATCCCAAAATAAACGAGACTTATGTCATAACATTTTTTTGGTCGCGCCATCTGTGAATGAGATAGTGCGTTGGAAAGTTTCATCCCTCTCTAACCTTCAGTGAAAGTTTGGTGACATTCGGTTCAGTGGAAGCGCAAATAATTGCGTCTAAAGTGACAGTATGATTGGCACAAAAATGAGTTTCGAACAAAGAGCTAATATCAAATTTTGTTTTCAAAACGAGAAAGCGTTTATCGAAACATTTTAATTGCTGAAAAAAGTTTATGGTGATGACCATCTACCTCGTGCCAGAGTTCAGAAGTGGTTTACATGTTTCAGAGATGGTCATAAGGACATAAATGACGATGAACATACGGGCCGCCCGAAATCCGTGATCACTGAAACCTCCATCGAAATTGTGCGCGAATTTATCAAAAATGAGCCGAAACCATCCTCGAAATTCATGGGATTGGAGTTGTATATCTCCAAAACATCGATTTATCGCATTTTAACCGATCATTTGGGCTTACGAAAGGTCTGTGTACGTTTGTTCCGCAAAATACAACTGATGACCAAAAACTGCTCAGAATTCAACATTCGAAAGACATCATTAAAGAGGCATGAAAAGAAGAGAACTTCCTTAACAACATTGTCACTGGTGATGAAACGCGGTGTTTCCAATATGAACCCGAAGCGAAGCGTCAAAGTGCCAAATGAAAGGCTCTAGACAAGCTACCATCCACAAAATCGCGTTTGGGGAAGTCATAAATCAAGTTCATGCTCGTTTGTTTTTACGATTCCAAGGGGATTGTCCACAAGGAGTTCATGCCAACGGGCCAAACCGTCAATGCAATTTTCAATCTTGGCATTTTGAAGCGTTTGTTGCATCGCATTCGTCAAATTCGGCCTGAACACCGCGAAGGACGAAGCTGGCTTATTACATGATAATGCATCATCTCATCGATCCACACTTGTGGCTGATTTTTTTACTGGAAATCGCATTTCGACCATCAATCACTCGCCATATTCGCCTCATATGGCTCCCTGTGACTTTCAATGCTTCGGGAAATCGCATTTGGCCATGAAAGGAAAACGCTTTGCGTTCGAAGAAGGCATTCGAAAGGCTTTTACCGACATCCTGAAGGACATTCCGATCAATGATCTAAAACACTCTTTCGAAAAGCTTTTGGATCGCGCAAAACAGTGTATTGAAGTCGGAGGAGACTATTTTGTGTAAATAAACTAGAATTTATCATAACAAAGCTCGTGTCGTTTCTATTTTAGCTCAGTCTCGTTTATTTTGGAACCCACCTTGTATGCAATCACAGTTTATCGGACTCGGGCACACTTGTATACAGAAAGAACCAGGAAGGTCTATAGACAGTCAAATGGTTTCTCAATATGAAACAAGTTGGGTAGAGACCTATGCTCATGTCAGAAGGGTTTTGTACTTAACTTACAAAATGCAGTAACCAGCAACGAATAAAATCATGAAACATGTCAAAGACGATTTTATTCGAGAAAATTTGAAATTCGAGGTTCATACTATTATTAACAAAGTTCAACGCATTTTGACTTCTGAGGTATTTGTTATAGTTATACCCATAAATATCTCCTTTGATAATTTTTTCAGATTTTTTAAGTTCACGGGTGTCCATTCGCGAGGGAGGAAACACATTTTTCATGTATTTCCCCCCATGTGCCCCAACTGAAGCAAAAACGGTCAGTTTAAGAACTGTTTTGAAAAGCTCTCATAGAGAACTTTCAATTGATACTCATATCGGCTACCTTTCATGAAATTTTTTCCAGGGGCCACTCTTCTGTACTGTAATCATCGATTCATAGCCTATTTTTTCGAATCCTAGAATGGTTACAAAGCCCTTTTGCTAGGAGCTCTCTCCTGCCTCTTCGACTTGTTTCAATTGTATGCACTCATCTTCATGATATCTATCACTCCTGAAATTTTCATGCAAATTCTAGCAAAGCTGTAGTGTCTAAGTCGGTAAAAAGCGCATATGGCTCCATAGCCATATGTTTCCATAGTAATACAGGGCATATTGCTCCATAGTAATACAGGAAAATTCAAATGGCTATAACTTCAGTAAATACCATTCGATCTTTATGAAACTTTCAGAAAAGATCAATCTTATAAATAGTAATTTGTTTATTGAATTTAAGGGTACCATTTATATTTTATTCAAGAAAACATAAAATCAACAAATCATACTATTACTAACAAAGTTGAGTGAATTTCGACTTTTCATGTATTTGTTGTTGTTGTACTCATGAAGGCCTACATTCATGATTTTTTTCAGATTTTTCGGATGGAAGGTGTCCAATCGCGAGGGGGGGGTACGCGAAAAGTTCGTACATTTCCCCTTCCCCTGCCCCCCTCGGTACTTGTAAGGCAATTTTAAAACTTGTTTGGAAAAGATGTCATTGAGACCTTTCCAACGACACCCTACTCGACTACCAATGGTGAAATTTTTTTTTTGAGTGGTCACCTCCCTATATGGGGAGACCCCCCTCAAACGGCTTTGAAAAAATTTTCCGCCCTTGAACTTTCAAGAGGTCACCACTTCTGACCTTTCTACAAAGTTTCATGGCTGTAGCCTCTATAGTTTCGGAGAAAAAGTGCTGTGACATACAGACGGACGGACGGACAGACGGACACAGGTCGTGATTGCAATAGGGTTTTGTATTTTAGTACAAAACCCTAAAAAGTCTGAAACTATATAGATACAGGGTTTCCCAATAAGAGGTGTTATTTTGATATTAAAAGAAAAATGCCATTTTTTAATAGAAAAAATCTAATATTAGGTATGCCATTAATAGTGGAAAATAACATCATGCAAATGACCATCATGACCACGCTTACAGGACCATATCCTTTCCATGAAATTTTCCATAAGCAAATCGCAAAGTGGCTGCCCTATGTCATCGATAGCCTCACGAATTCCATCTATGAGGTCTTGAATCGACGCTGGGCTGTTGGCGTAGACCTTCTCTTGCATGTGGCTCCAAAGGATGAAGTGCAAGGTGTTAACTCACAAGATCTCGGTGGCCAATTGTGACCACCTCTTCGAGAGATAACACGGTCCGGAAACTTTTCCCGTAAAAGATCTATGGTATCGTTGCTTGTGTTGCACTTAGCGACGTCTTGTTGAAAGTAAACGTTGTCCAAATGAATACTATCCAATTTTGGCCATAAAAAATCATCAATCATCTCTCGATAGCACAATCCATTCACCATAACTGTTTCTCCAGCCTCATTTTCAAAAGTTAGGTCCAATGACTCCGCCGGACCATAAACTGCACCAAACAGTCACAAGTTATCCTCAAACAGTCACACCTTGAGGATAGAGAGGATAGAGAGGCTTCTCAACAATCACTTTTGGGTTTTCCGAGCCCCAGATGCGACAGTTTTGCTTGTTGGCGAGCCCACCGAGGTAGAAATGGGCTTCATTACTCAAGATGATTTTTCGATGGAATTCCGGATCATTTTCATGCATTCAAAGGATCCAATCAGCAAAGACACGACGTTGTTGATGATCGGCCGGCTTGAGTTCTTGTGTTAACTGAACTTTATAAGCCTTAAGACCCAAATCTTTATGCAAAATACGGTGTAATGACGTTTGTTGAATGCCTATTTCCAAAGAACGACGAGGAATGGATAAACCTGGGTTTTCTTCAACACTTTCGGCTACAGCAGCAATATTCTCGGCTTTTTTTGAGTGACGTGCACGGGTTTTATTCTTAACATCACTAAGTTGTCCCAACAGCTCGAATTTTTCCACCGATTTCCGTATTGCGGTCCGACAAGGTGCTTCACGACGACACAAAAATGTTCGAGTTCTACGAACCGTCTCTGTCAAATTTTCACCATTTTTAAAGTGAATTTTCATCGTTGTTGAAGCGTGTATTCTTCCATTTTTATAAAGAGGTTTTACTTGTCAAGTGTCAAAAAATGACAGCTTCAAAAGTGACATCTACCGAAATACCGGGCTATTCAAAATAACATCTCTCATTGGAAAACCCTTCACAATAGTTTTATTACTGATGGATAGTTAAGGTCAAAAGTCTCGTAGGCATTAGATACAGATTAAATAAAAGACTATAGTTAAACTTGGAAAAACTTCCATCTATGCACAAATCTGTATGCTTGATGTTCAGAAGTGAGCCATATTTCTCGTAGTTAGTAGTCCGTTGAATGTTTTAGTTTGTGCAGGGTGGGGAATTTCAAGAGACTTGTGGTTTGATGTTGTCCCTCATTTTAGGTATCAAAATGATGATTGATTAGCTAAACTAGCACATTAAGGCTCCAAAAATATTCAAAGTTAATTCAGCAAGTGAAAGAAACTCCTCAACTATGCCTATGCTGAAAAAATTGCACTAACCATACAAATTAGCTTGTTGCAATAATTGGTATTTTTTATTCATTCATCTCTCCCATGGTCATCAACGGCCTGATTCGGAGATTGTTTGGTTCCCACTTATTAAATGGGTTACACTATGTATATCTCAACCTCGAAACTTCACTATCTAATAAGATAGTGAATCAAGCATACCCCACTAAAAATGGGAGCGAATAATCTCATAAAAAATAATTCATCAATTTTATCCCATTCGAAAAGAATAGATCCATATTACATATCTTTATGTTCTAAAGACTATTTAAATTTATTCTATTCCCAGATTGGCAGTTCTACTGAATCCACGATCCACAAGTTCATTTTTTCAAATTGATTATCATATTAATGATCTCAATTTCTTTCTCCACAGTGTCCTATGAAATCATATTCTCTATCAAACTTCGCCACAAATTAAATGAGCAGCATAAATCTACGTTTTTCGTTTCAAAACTGCAGAAGATAAATTTGTCTACCGCCAACAGTGATTCCGGATTTAAAACTATAAAATGGAAATGAGGTGTCATCAAACTCAGCATAACGTCTCCAAATCGCATTTAACACAAATTTCACAAATTTCCGATAAGATTTGGCGCTAAAGTTGTTTTTTAGCTTCAATTCCACGTTTAGAATTTCGCGATAATCTCAGTTTTGCATTCATTTCGTACCGGGATCGGTATTTCTAGAAACACCCTTGATCCGTTAGAAAACAAGTTAATATTGTCCGTAATTTGTCTAATGATCCGATTTGTTAGCATTTATCTGAGAGATTGGTGACTTTATCTGAGGTTAAATAGAACAATTAAGAAATTGCCATTCTACCTAGTGGACTAGTTACCCGATTCTTTGCTTCAGCGTCTTTTCTTTGGTAATAATAAGATCAGTTTGGACTGATTATTGTTTGATTGTTTTGTTTAAATGGAAAATAACTTTCGGCAATTATTTGAAGTTTGTGGCGCAAAAGTTAACAATCAATTACACCCACATGCTGGAAGTAGCAACGTATTAAGTCGAAATTTCTGCGGAATTCCGGTCCGGTCCAGAGATGATTGTTTAGTTGATATGTATCTCATCATCTTGTCTCTAGTCGCGCTGCAGTTATAAACTACCTTGAAAGTTCATTCCATCCTAATCGAATTTTTGGTGCTTGAAAGTTGAGCGGTGCTTCAATTTATGAGATCTATTGGAGCACTTCACTCGTTTAAGTCAGCTTTAATTTGGACAGGTATTTGTTTAGAAAATTTATAGATTAATCTCTGGTAGGTATTTGCTTACAGTAAAAAATTTGACAAGATTTGCCATGGACTGAAAATTTACAAATTTATGTTGATGTTCAGATCAAGAACGATTCACTGTCATTTTTGAGCAGTGACCACGACAGCAGTCAATAGCGGCAACGAATTCAGCATAGGAGCACTGAAACAAGTTGAGTAAGTAGGAGAGTGCTCCTACCAGAAGGTTTTTGTAACCACCCAGGGGTTCGAAACAGGTTTTCTTACAGCGTGAATCGATAACTTGAATTATTCATCCAATACTTGGATTAGAAATTGTTCAAATTTATGCAAACGGTGCAGAGTTTCTTTCTGAGGCACATTGCAGCCGCCATTTGGATCCAACTCACATAATTTTTGTACATTTTGCCTCCCCATGCATAATATGAAATTCTTCTTGCAGATTCTAAGAGTTCGATTAAATACCTTTCATTTGATACGCCACTCGACTACTTTTGATTTAAAAAGTTTTTTAAGGGCGGCTTCGTTTTAAGGGGGCCCCTTAAACAATTTTTAAATTTTTGATAAGACCTGAGCTTTTGAGAGCTCATCATTTTTGACCTTTTCTCAAAGTTTTAGCATTCTAGCTTCTATAATTTCTGAGGAAACTTACTGTGACGCACGGAAAGACGGACAGACAGGTCGTGAAACTAGTAGGTCTTTGTAAAAAATTTTTGCAAAGACCTACAAATAGTGAGAAATCCAAGCGACAATAAATTATATTTTGATTATATTAATGTATATATTGTATATATATATATATATATATATATATATATATATATATATATATATATATATATATATATAATGAGGTTTTTTCCATGTAGGAATAACACACAAATTATTTCTCTGGAATTAACAAAGTTTTATTTTCATATAGAAAACTCACATCATTAAATTTAAAGTTGGTATTAATCCTACCTGGAATTAACAAAGAAACAACATTCGATGTTGTTATTCACACTGTTGTTTCTTAGTTAATTTACAATAACGTTTACGATAACAATTTAATCTTTATGATTTTAATATTGTATTGTGTTCTGTCTGAAGTCTGACAGCTTTCATCTTACTGATTGCCACGTACAATAATTGGTCTAACTTACAGACCTGTCAAGTCAAATACAATGGTTTTCTTACAATAAGTGAACTGACTTATCGAAGCGTGGCGCTAAATTTAAATGAAGAGATAGTACTTTCCTCACATATATATATATATATATATATATATATATATATATATATATATATATATATATATATATATATATACACATATATATATATATATATATATATATATATATATGTATGTATATATATAGCTATATATATATATATATATATATATATATATATATATATATATATATATATATATATATAATATATATATATATATATATATTGTTAGATCTCCCAACATTTCTGCGAGCTACTTTCGTAACTATCAACGACATCATGATCAACAAACGAATGTACTCGAAAGCACAAGAATCGACCAAGCATGATAAACATCTGAAAGTGACGTTACTGCTTCCATTCAGAATTGCTCGAATATTCCAGGTAGTTCGCCAATGTACGAGGAATGGATTGAATGACTAGAGACCCTATATAAACTCGAGCTGAATGAATGGGGGATATAGTAAAACCGCAATAGTAAGAACTGTGGAGTGCAAATTAAAGGCGATATTAGTTGATCGTTAAGACAGTTGACTTAAAAATTTATAGACAGGTGAATAGTAAAATTGGTGAATTAGTCAAATTAATGATTGTGCATTTTTTAGTAAATAAACTCTTATAACTTAATTTAAAAGACAGTGCGTTTTCACTTTCCCGGAACATTAAAATTATTGGCCGCGAACCATAACACGCGACAGTGGTGTCGAGAAGTGAGAAAGAAAACTTCGAAAGTGAAAACTTTTAAACATTTTTAAAGTGCACAATAGTGAAATTTAACGTGGAAACTGGTGGCAAAATAGCTGAAACAATAAAAATGCCAGGGAACTTACATCTTAAAATTAAAGAATTGACCATATCGGAGCTTAAAGAGGAGTTGGAACAGCGGAATCAGGCTACACAAGGTACGAGGGCCATACTGATTATACGCTTGCGTGACGCGATGGAGTCGGAAGGCGTGAATCTGGATTCGAGTGACCCCCAGATGCGGGAAAAGGTGGAGAAGGTGGAGAAACAGAAACTCCACAATCAAAGCAACCAGAAAATGCGCTGTTGCAAATGTTGATACTGATGCAGCAAGAGCAGCGACAATAGTCATCTAATTTAACTGTGAAGCTAGACTCGAAGCTCGACCAACAAGCATTCGAAATCAACGCAGGCATCACACAGAAGCTGGAGAAACAGCCAACTGATTTGAATACAGATTTGCAAAAGCAGTCAACCGTCTGACTAACCAAATTAAATGTGTCGAGGAAAACGTTTACCAGGTCGAGGAGAAGGTCAGCCAGGTTGAGGAGAGAATCAACTATGAGATGGAAAAAATGAAGAAGGAATTGGAAGCAGCGAAGGCAGCAGTAACCACCTCACCAGCCCCGCTTATAACCGCAGCGCAAAGCTCATCCAGAAATATGAAGGCACCAATATCCGAGTGGCAAACAGTCTGGAGTATTTACAAAACCCAGTTTGAAGCCGCCGCTAGGGCAAATCACTAGAATGAGCAGAAACGAGCAACTGCATTAATTCTTGCTCTAAGAGGCGCAGGTGCCGAGCTTTTGCAGACGATCCCCGTTGAGTTGCACTCAAACCTGGCTGCTATAATGAATACACTCGACATGTATTATGGAGGCGATCATCTGAAGGTGATTTATCGGTCACAGCTACGCCATCGGATGCAGAAGTCTGGCGAAACCTTACAGGAGCTAGCCTAAGACATTGAGCGACTGGCACTTTTGGCTTACCCAGCTTACCCAGAACATTGAAATGACGTAGCAACAGAAGCACTTATTAGCGCATTAAAGAATCATGAATTGCAACAAGCCTTGCATTTAGCCCAAAAGCAAACGGTTAAGGACGCATTGGCTTATAGTCTGAACTTTGAGGCAGCAAAAAATGTGACTCGTACCACTGCCCGGGTTTGCCAGGTAGTGGCAGACGAGTGCAGGTGTGAGCGCGTGGAAATTGAGCGATACCCGCAGGTAAATGGTGCGCCTAGATGCTGGAATTGCGGAGAGAAGGAGTACCTGCAAAGAGACTGCAAGAAGTGAAGAAAACCGAGCTATTGTCCAGGATGGTGCAGATAGGAGAAGATCTAGACCGAGTCAGGAGCCCAGAATGGAATCCCTTCAAACTGTGGGGTCGGGGAACATGTAACATAAGAGCCAACTTCGTGGGGCAGAGGTTGGCTAGGAGGATCGAAAGCGGGAGAAGTCATCGGCAGCTGCCAGTCTGTTTCCACCATCACCTCCTTGGAAGCCACTCACGACCATCATTGCAAAAGGAGCCAAGATGCAGACGCAGAATCCACGTCTGCAATATTGAAGCAGGTCAAATAACCAGTACAGCTATTCAAGCGACCCTCTGATCTGGTCACCAAGTACAGTGACATCTCAAAAAGCCCGGATGACCAAGGCCGAACGAGTATGGTAATTCACATCATAGATACACAGGGAGCCAAGCCAATTCGATAAGCACCGAGACTCCTTCCTATAGCCAAACAAGGAGAAGTGAGCGCACTGATCTGGGACATAGAAAAACAAGGCGTTATCGAACCTTCTTTCAGTCCATGGGCCGTGCCAGTAGTTCTAGTAAAGAAAAAGGATGGCAGCACTCAATTTTGTGTCGACTATAGGCAGCTTAACGACGTCACTAAGAGAGATAGTTACCCGCTTCCACGCATCGACGACATCATGGACACTTAAGCCGATGCAAATTGGTTTTCTACACTCGATCTGAAGAGTGGCTACTGGTAGGTAAAAATCGACTAGAAGGACTGAGAGAAGACCGCATTTTCAGTTGGGACCGGATTGTGGCAATTTGTGGTGATGCCATTTGGGCTTTGCGATGCTCCAGCCACTTTCAAACACCTGATAAAATACTTACTACGAGGCCTAACCTGGAAAACCCGCTTGGTGTACATAGGTGACATCATTGTTATCGGGAAAACGTTCGAAGAACATGTGCGGAACTTAGAAGAGGTTTTCTCCCGATTGGGACTGGCGAATTTAAAACTTAGTCCCAACAAATGTACCCTTTTCGCAGCTGAAGTAAAATATCTGGGATACGTCGTATCTGCATGAGGAGTCAAAACAGACTCTGGGAAAATTGAAGCTATGAAAAGCTGGCCAACACCCAACAACAAGCGCCAACTACGGGTCTGGTGACCCACAATCGAAGATTCGTCAAAGACTTTGCCAAAAAAGCCAAGTGTCTCCATGACCTAACCGAGAAAAGTCGTCCGTATGTCTGGAATAAACAATGCCAGGTAGCCTTTGAGACCTTGAAGGAAAAGCTGTGTGAATCACCCGTGCTGGCATATCCCAAATCTGGAAAAATGGTTGTAATTGACACCGATGCGAGCAACGGCGATATTGGAGCCGTACGCTCCCAGCAGATTGATGGCAAAGAAAGAGTCCTCTCGTATTACAGTTGAGTTCTCTCAAAAAGTGAGAGGAACTACTGCGTGACCAAGAAGGAGCTATTGGCTATAATAGAGGCCACCAAGCAGTTCCACAAGTACCTGTATGGCCAGAAATTTGTGCTTCAAACGGACCATGCATCGCTGAGATGGCTACTTAACTTAAAAGAATCCGAGGGACAAGTTGCGAGATGGATCGAAAGATTGCAGTCATACGACTACGAAATTGTTCATCGGAAGGGCGGAGTTCATGGAAATGCTGACGCCCTATCTCGTCGCCCATGTCCAGCTAACTGCAAGCATTGCCGACGGATTGAGGAAAAGGAGCCGACCGTTGATCTGCAAGTGATAACGGCCGAATTTGATGAAGGTTGGTCCTCGGAGGAGGTTCAAAATGCCCAGTTAGCCGATGAAGACATCGGACCATTGATCGTATGTTAGGAGACAACTGGGCGGAACTGAGTGGAAGGACGTTTCGATGCATGATGCCAACCTGAAAAGTTATTGGGCACAATGGAACTCCCTTCAGGTGGAGGCTGGCGTACTCAAGCGGAAATGGGAAACGGCGGATTGCAGCTCCTAAAGGATGCAAACTATACTTCTCAAAAGCCGAATCCATGATGTGGTTAAGGAAATGCACGAAGGATCCTCGGGAGGTCATCTTGGTGTTAACAAGACCTTAGCGAAATTGCGGGAAAGGTTTTACTGGCTCCACGCTCGAGAAGACGCAGAGGACTGGTGTCGCAGATGCACAATTTACGCTGCCATCAAAGCTCCAAAGCGACGACTGAGATGCAAACCTACAACGTGGGTGTACCGTTTGAAAGGGTTGCTGTTGATATCGGAGAACGCTTTCCTGAATCCGAATGGAGAAATCGATACTCGCTGGTTGTAGCCGGTTATTTCAGCAAGTGGCCCGAGGTCTACCCCATTCCCAACCAGGAAGCAACTACTGTAGCCGAACAGCTAATGTTAAATTGGGTCAGTAGGTACGGCGTACCTTGTGAACTTCATTCGGATTTAGGCCGAAACTTTGAGTCACTGGTTTTTGGCGAAATGTGCGAGCTGCTGGGCACGGAAAACGAGACCAATACCGCTGCATCCCCACTCCGATGGAATGGTCGAACGTTTCAACGGTACACTCAGTAAACACCTGGCCGAGATAGTTGACGAGAACCAAAGGGACTGGGACTGACACATCCCACTATTTGCATTGACGGGCCAAGCCCCAGCCAAAGTCATTTTTAGATAGACTATTCATCTGCCAGCTGAAATAAAGTTCGGAACACCTCCCGAGAAACCCCAAACGATCTCGGAGTACGCAAGTGAGCTAAGGCAATGCTCGAACCAGATACATCGGACAGTGCGACAACACCTCGAAGCGGTATGATCCAAAGGCAAATTCTATTGACTTCCAGCAATATGACTTGGTGGCAAGCCGAGATCCAAAATGAAGATCGTGCACCTGGACCGTCTTGCCCCGTATTACACCCAGGAAGACTTAGCTACAGCAGGCGACTTAACTACAACTTGCGACACTACAACTGACTACAACTGAGGTGGGGGCAGTGTTACATGCCCAAACATTTCTGCAAGCTACTTTCGTAACTATCAACGACATCATGATCAACAAACGAATGTACTCGAAAGCACAAGAATCGACCAAGCATGATCAACATCTGAAAGTGACGTCACTGCTTCCATTCAGAATTGCTCGAATATTCTAGGTAGTTCACCAATGTACGAGAAATGGATTAAATGACTAGAGACCCTATACAAACTCGAGCTGAATGAATGGGGGATATAGTAAAATCGCGATAATAAGAGCTGCGATAAGTGTCGAGTGCAAATTAAAGGCAATATTAGTTGATCGTTACGACAGTTGAATTAAAAATTTATAGACAAGTGAAAAGTAAAATTGGTGAAAGAGTTAAATTAATGATTGTGCATTTTTTAGTAAATAAACGCTTATAACTTAATTTAAAAGACAGTGCGTTTTCATTTTCCCGGAACATTAACATTATTCGCCGCGAACTATAACACGCAACAATATATATATATTTTCTTTAAAACCGTCGGGTCTTGCTTTGTTGTGTGAGCAAACGCGTTTCGATTATTTCGAGTCATCTTCAGTGTATAAAGGATGTGTTGAAGGGAATGACTTTATATAGTCGTAGGATGGGTTGAGTGGATCGGTAATTAGGTTAGGTAGTAAACAAGGCCAGATAGAGGAATATTAGGTTTTTGTTTTTTTGCTTGTTGGATGTCCGTTCGTTTCTGTTTTCGTCTAAGAGTCTGTTCTAGTACTGAGAAAATTGCGTCGAAATTTTTAACAAGTTGTTCGTTGATAATTTTACCGTCTGTTTTTCTATGTTCATATATTTCAAGCCTTTCTAGGATGTCAAGTCTCATTCTTTCGCTTTGTTTGTGTAGCAATTTCATAGAGTTTGTCATAGCGTCATTCTTATGTGTGTGGTTTTGTAGGTGCGTCGCATAATTGGAGTCTGCCTTGTTGTGTAGAAAGATCGTAAGTGCTCTTTGTATCTTGTCGTTAGTTTTCGTGTCGTCCTTCCTATATACACCATGTCGCAGTCCTTGCATGTCAGTTTTGATATGCCGCTATTTTTGTATATCGATGTGTCATTCAGTTTTAGTTTCAGTTTGTTTCCAATGTTGTTGTTAGTTTCGAATGCAGTATGCAGTTTGCATTCCCTAAGGAAAATTGATAGTTTGTATGTCTCTTTGCCTACGTATGTTAACGAAATCCACTGTTGATCGTTCTTATGAGTTTCAGTCGGTTCGCGTTCCAGTTTTTGTTTGTACTGTGTAGCAGTTCGTAAAGGTCACGTTGTTTGTATCCGTTATTGTGAGCTATTCTGTGAATGTTGTTTAGTTCGTTGGAGTAGTTAGTAGGAGTCGTGGGGATGGAGTGCCTCTACGCCATTGATCTGTATGCTGCTAGCTTATGTTGAGCGAAATTTATATTCGGGAGACTTTCATTCATATAGGTAAGTAGTTCGTCTTGTTTATTTTCTTGTGAGTCAATAACGATGAAACAGTCATCTGCATATTGTCTGTAAAATATTACATTGAAACTGAAATTTGATACAAATCAATGTGCATGCATGATATTTGTTCAGTGTGTACAAATTACACATTTTCTTCAAGGAATTTTTTTGCAAAAACCTTTATTAAATTTGTGATGAGTTAATTCAATGTTAATAATTTAGATCTAACTAACATAGCTTAAATTAACTCGGTACGTTAAGTAGTTTCCGAGATTTACTACATTTTTTTTAACGGAAACACGCTATTTTGTTTGAATTTAATAGCTTTTGCAACAAATTTTTCGCAAAATGTAATGATTTGATTCAATAGCCAAAGGTTCATTCTAATTTTTAACTAAAAAATTTTTGCAAATATTCGTAAGGTTTCTGAAATGTACAGCTGTAAAGTTAACCCAAATTTGCTGTTTTACTGGGGGCTGCGCCTTAAGCGTTGCTCTTAACTATTAATGTTCGGAGCAAAAAAGAGAGATGCTTTAAACACAGAAGCAACATATTTAATTCAAGCACACTATTATTATTACACTCTTCAGATTTGAACCATTTATATTTGTTGTGATTTTTTTCTAAAATGACAACTTTTTGTATCGAGCATTTCTCTTAATGTGATATTAGGCATAACTAAGCATAATAAAGAATTATTCACTGAATTAAGATAAATATTCAATTCCCTTGAGGTTTGAAAATCTCCTCGAACATCCCCGGACGCCTCTAAATTGAGGACGGTGTCCGGAGAAAAGAAGACGGATGGCAAGTCTGTTCTTTTATATGTTATTTTCTAGCTGGTTGGCTCTTTCTCGATGTTATAGTTCTCATCTGATCCAGGTACAATCTTGTTTTTGAATATTTTGGGGCATAACTTTTTGACTATTTTTTAATGTTTTGAAACTGACTTTATATTCTTATAAATTTTATAATAAGTCATTAAATAAGGCTCATTTGAATTTGGTCGAAATATACTTCAGTACTTTCTCAATGAATATGTTAATCTATAATATTTTTACATAAAGCCCATTGATTTTTTTTGTGTATTATGTAAAGGGTGATTGGTAACAAGTGTACACATTTTTATCAAAAAAAAACATAGTTTTTGTAAAAATTGAGCTATAATGTTTTTTTAGTATGAAAATTTGGTCCTTTACAATTAAATATGAAACATTACTTCGGGCATATGTGCACCTCGTGCTGCTTTACAGACTATCAAACGATGATTGTAATTTTCGATGACATTTTCGCACATTTCCGGCGTTATTAGGCGTATGTTGGCTCGAATATTGTTTTTTGATGCTTCAGTAGTCTGGGGAGCATCAGCGTAAACACAATCCTTCAGAAATCCCCAAGGGAAAAAGTCACAAGGAGTCAAATCACACGATCTCGCCGGCCAATTTACGGGTCCATTTCGTGAAATTATTCGATTTCCAAACTTGGTCTTCAATAAATCGATTGTTTCGCGTGATGTGTGGCATGTAGCGCTGTCTTTTTGAAACCAAATGTCTCTCAAATCCATTTCAGCCAATTCTGGCCAAAAAAAATTTTCTAACATGCTTCGATAGCGCAAATCACGGTAACCACATTTCCCTCATCGTTTTCCAAGAAATACGGACCAATGACTCCACCCCACCAAAAACCACACCAAACAGTGACTTTTTCGGGATACTGGGTTGCTTATTGAATTTCCATTGGGCTCGTATTGCTCCAATAACGACAGTTTTGTTTATTCACATACCCATCTTAATGAAAATGTGCCTCATCCCTGAAGATCAATGATTGAGAAAAATTCCCATTTTCCTACAGCTGTTGAAAGTTCCAATCGATGAAACGTCGTCTCATCTCATAATTCAATGGCGTCAGACGTTGAGTTAACTTGATTTTGTATGCATGAAGTTTCAAATTGCGAGTTAAAATTCGTTGCAAACTTGAATAAGAAGCATTTAACTACTGTGATCGACGACGCAAAGACACTTTCGGGTTCTCACGAACATGACGGCTTACAGCTCGAATTTTTTCAGGTGTGTGGACTGTGGGCTTATGAGGGACTTTTTTTGGTCCAACAGAGTATGGTTCTCCTCAAAATTCTTCACAATTCTTGAACAACCCGCGAACTTGGTCGATTATGTGTTCACATAGAGCGCGAAATGTTTGCATTGGCGATTCATTATTTTTGTAAACAGTTTTAACAATAATAAAACGTTTGGCTGATGTTAATGATGCCATGGTTAGAACTGTAAAAGACCAAACTGTCATAACCTGTCAATATATGGACCTGAATTTAGTGATAAATAAGAGTTAAGGCCTATTCGCATGTGTACACTTGTTATGAATCACCCTTTATCTACAGTATTATTTTTTTCCATCTCATCCTGTCTGATTTTGAATGATTTTAATATTTTGTGTTAAGTATAGATACTTTTATATCGTTTATTATTTGGATTTCGTTTTAATTTTTGTTTTGCTCACGTACTATATTTACAATTTGTTGATTTATTCTGTATTCTTGATCTATGTCCAAAACCATTATATTCATTTAAGCCTTTTTTCACAATACCAACAATCTTCGCGGGGGGGGGGGGGGCATTTTAAATATTAGATTGCTTTTTGATATTGCATATACTGATATGCATATGTAGAGAAAATAAATACATGACACCGAAATCCTCTTAACGAAGGCAAGTCGCATTTTGTGATACCAGCCAAATTTAACATTTCAATACCCAAAAATGATTTGTTTTTTTTCTAAAATCCATTGACAAAAGGTGTTTTCATGCTATGTTAAATCTAACTGCAAAGAAAGTTTCAAATAAAAATTAGTTTCCACTACTCTTCGACTAGATAACATTCAACATAAAAGTTTACGAGCAACTGATACAACAATTTGTCCATCATAGACCATCCATCTTCCGTTTATCTATCCAATGGCTCCATCGAGCCCAGAAATGATGTGACCCTACACATGCGGTTCTTTCGCATCCCATTGCATCGCTCCAACAAACCCAGAAGGAATAGAATCTTTTTATCGCATTCTTGTATCTTTTTACCTGCAGCTATGATGGTGACATAGAAATAACGGGTCAGGTGAATTGATTTCGAATTAGTTTGTGTAGTTTATCTCTTTGTATAATAAACAGTTTGATTGGACTGGACACACATCCAACAGTCGATGGTACGTGACATACGGCGGACGGCACAGCGAAATCAGATTTTCCGGCTATAAGGTTTCTTCCGTAAATTCACCGCAGTTCATGGTAAAACGAAATGGAAGTGAATTGCAGAAGGCAAAGCTCTTGCATTCTCCCACCAACACTACGCGACTTTTCAACTTTTCGACTATTCGCCGGTACAGTTAGTGGTTCACGTGCTATCTTTATGACCACCATATAACTTTGGCTGGACATTTGATGGATGCATACTTTGATGGGGGCAGAGCTGAGCTTTCAAAATGAATTATTTCTGGACCGCAAAATTTTTGCACTAATTGTATCTGTGTCAGCAAGTACGACTGTCGCAGAAGTAGCTCACCTGGAATAGGGTCAACGGAGTCGTTGTAAGAGCACCCTAGGGCCATGCCGAATTTCCTTGACTCAAGTGCTTTTATTGCTCTGCTAACCATTCCGCCGAACACTAAATCCAGCGACAGCGTTTGCTATCGTTAAGTTTTATTACAGCGAACACTAGTTACCCGGAGGTATATATACTCACTGTACCTTTAGCGGAAGCTACACATAAGCGACAATGATGGTGTGTTATGTTAACAATTGAATTTTCTACGAAGTACGTTTAGCTTCGTGTGAGGGATTTTTGTAGATGTGACGAATGAAATTAAATTATTCGTAGTGTTGTTTACGGGGTCCTCATAAAATTTATGTGACATCTAAGGTTGAAAATAATTTAAATCTTGGTTTTGGGTATCCTTTCTAATTTTTTTTATTTAGCCATTGGCATAATCTAGTTCCTGAGATTGATTAATTTAACCACAGTAATTAGAAAAACTCTTATTTTTCAGATATTTAACTTTTATTTTCGCTTGAGATAGACCAATTTTACCAATTTTTTCAGCTGTACAAGTAACTCAAATTTCATACAAAAATTATCATTATCACTTGACAACTAACTACCGTATAATGGTAGTACATCTAACTCTTTTTACACGGTAGATACGTTCCAGCCGTTAACGTGTAAAAAAGACATGTCTTTCATATTAAAATCAAGGATGTGCTCCCAAATTGACAAAAAACCGTGTTAGATGAAACAAGTTGAAGTAGCAGGAGAGTGCTCCTGCCAGAAGGGTTTTGTAAAACAATTAGTAAATCAATCAACATGTCCTGCATATCAAAACTTGACTAATATACAGATTCCATAAATTGAGTTCAAAAAATTATTTCCTCGTTATTATGTATGTTTTTATATTCGCCACTATTTTGTTTCATGTTTTGACCCCGTCGCGTCATTGGTCATGATAGCACATCAATATTACAAACCATTTCTAAAATTTTTAACCAAATTCCTACATATTTGTAGTGTCTAGGTCCGTTGCAAACGTGTATCTCCTTAGTATCACGTGTTAATGTTGTTGTGATTGTTAAATATTCAATCGGCTGTAACTTAGCTATTTATTGTTCGATTATTTCGAAATTTTGAGAACACATACAATTGCTATCAAAAAACTCAATTTGTAGCTTTTGGGAAATTTAAGGGTCAATTTCGATTTTATGGGCAAAACGAAAATTTAGAAAATGTAGGGGAAGTACGGACAAAATGACATACTGTTTGGTTTTTCATTCATATATATTTAATTAATTCATTTCTAAACAGTCTTAGAAATTAATAATTATCCTTGATTTATTACTTTTCAGCTTCTTAATTAATTATAATCAAATAGGAACTACAGAAAAAAATATTGAAGTTTCTGTTACCCTCTCACAAAATTCATTTTGTCCATACTATATGGACATTATGGCATACCTAATTACTTATATGCAAAGCTCACAAATAAAGTTTTTAGTCCTCTTAGGGACATCAGCACATGACGCATGAGCCCAATGAGAACACGTAAGGCATCGCAACCAACATTCTCCGGGCTTCGAACATGAAAAAATATCATTACAATAAATACAGGGACAGTCTTCGTCATCATTATCATTGTCAATTGGGAAATCTTCGGCATCTGAGCTGTCATTTGTGTAATTAACCTTTTTGACTTGTCTGTTATTTTTGTCTCGTCGTCTTGTGCGAATATTTTTGGTTTCTGTATTTTCAGTGTCATCATCGAATAATGTCTTCTTGGCGTGTTTTTTCTTTTTCGCTGAGATACTTTTAGGTGCATTTTTTGTTCTTAATTCTTCCATGTTAGGGGTGGAAGTTAAAAGCCAGAGTGGCTTTTGAGTTTTCGGCTTTCTTTTGCCTTGTCCCCGAATGAAAAGTCCTTTTGGTGCTGGTGAAAGAGTGTCAACAGGAAATGGTAATGAATCCGTAGGCGTACCTGGTCTCAAATTCCTATCTGCGGTTGTTTCAGTGACATCTCTTCCAAAAGTAAGGTTATTATCCACGAGTTTGTTACGATTTTCTTGGATCAGTAATAAGCTGATTGAATCAGCAGTTGCCACATCTTTTCCAGCAGAGCCAAGTGTCACATCATTACCAGAAGTGGAACAGATTACATCTTCTTCAAAAGATTGGCCTGCATTTATAAGACTATTCCTTTCATTATCATTTGTTGTTGCTGAAGCAGCTGACTTTGTTGCCAAAGTATCTCCAGTATTCAATGAAACACTAGTTGAATCAGTGGTTGTGAAATATTCTTTTGATGAACGGGGCCTGATATCATGAGCGTTTGGCACAGTATTTCCAACATTTATGTTGCTTAACGGAATATTAGTTGTTTCTGCAGGCTCAAACATGTAGTCTGGAAAAATATCTGGATTGACCGGCCAAAGACCCGTACTTCTGAAGCCATTACATGCATTTGAAACTGTAGCCGTCTTTCCATATGCTAAGTTAAATAAATATCACATTTGTAAATGAGTCACTACACGACCTGGGTGCTTTTTTAACCATTTAGAAACTTCCTGGTGGAAAAAGGTTTTTAAAGGTCCGTAAATGCTCATGTCCAGTGGCTGGATACGGTGAGTGCAGTGAGGAGGCAGACACAGCATATGAATGCCATTCTCTTTGGCAAAAGTCAATGGTTCAATGCCTTTGTGACTTGCATTTCCATCACAAATGAGTAGAACTGGATCCCCTTTACTAGATTTGGCATGAACTTTGAAATGTTTTAACCATTTTAAAAATACTTCAGTAGTCATCCATCCTGATTCTATTGCTAGTCCAAGTGTGCCAGTAGGTGCTTCATCAACAAGTTCATTTTTTATATTCTTGCGAGGAAATATCATGCATGGAGGAATGTATGAACCAGTTGCACTTGTGCAACACACAGCAGTGACATTTGATCCTCTTTCGCCGCTGGTGAGATACCCAATTTGCTTTCTACCTTTAGTGGCTAAAATTTTTTGAGGTTTCTGAACGGTGGATAAGCCCGTTTTGTCAACGTTATATATGCGATGTGGGCTCAAGCTGTGAGTGCTCAAAATTTCTTGATATAACTGGAAAAACTTGGTTACTTGTGATTTATTGAATGCTTGTGGTCTGGCTGCAGAAGTAGGCTCAGGTGTACGTAATGAAATGTCTTTATTCCTGCTTAGAAAGCTATCTAGCCATTCTTGTCCAGCACGCTTCTTTTCTACGTTAAAGTTGTGAGAAAACCCATTCTTTTCTGCTAATTCAAAGGCCAACTCTTGGACAGATCTTCGAGTTAATCCGAATAGTCGAGTTTCCACAATTTTAAATGATGAACTAGCTGCCTCTCAATTTCTGGAGGAAACGTCAGTTTAAATCTGCCTAAACCTTTAGCGATAGGCGCTAAAGTTTTATTGGTGTGTAGTGCATGCTTCCTCAGTGTACCCTGAGGGACACCAAAAGTCTTCGAAGCTAACAACCATCCCATTCTATTTTCCTTGACTGCTTTAATAGCTTTCTGCATAGACTCTTGACTCGAAGTTTGGCGATCACCTTTTCTTTTATAGTTGCGTGGCATGATATCTGAATAAGAATACAATAAGATTAAGGTGTAACTCCTTAAAAAATACGGATGGACAAAATGACATACATATGTCATTTTGCCCGGAGTGATGATATGTCGTTTTGTACGAAAATATATCGAAACAATAATTAGTTCATGATTTCTACGAAAAGTAAAAACTCATTATAAAAACAACTTGTATTGCAACGCAATGCACCATTATATCGATATCGATAAACACAAGCGAAATAAACAAAGTAAAACTCACCATAACAAGCGAAAAATCACTGTCAATAAAAAACTTTTATGCACTGTCAACACGTTCTGTCTTGTTACACTGGCACGACTAAGCTAATGGTGCTCTTAACTTCACATGATTGCAGATGCTACCAACTTTACGTGTTGCAATGTCAACAGGAGCGTCATAGCCCGCCAATTTTTAAAAAAGGCCAGTGTGTCATTTTGTCCATATATGTCATTTTGTCCGTATTTCCCCTACTATCATTAACAAAGTTGATCGAATTTCGACTTCTAAGGTATTTGTTGCCCTTGTACTCATAAAATTTCATCTTTATGATTTTTTTCAGATTTATCGGGTCAAGAAGGGGACACAAAATTTTCGTGCATTTCCCCTTCCTCTACGCCCCTCAAAGCAAAATTTGTTGGTTTAAGACCTGTTTTGAAAGGTTCTCATTAAGACCTTTCATTTGATACCCATATTGCCTACATGCAATGATATTTTTTTTTAAGGGTCACTCCCCTATATGGGGAGACCCCCCTTAAACACCTTAGAAATTTCTTATTGTGGTGAAACTTTGAAGAGGGCATCACTTTGCACATACTTACAAAACCTTCTGTTTCCGGCTAATGTAGTTTGCTTGCTTACTTAAAAGATCAATAATCTCATAGATAACTGTACAAATTAAGATTAGTTATTAATCACTGTTTGATTAAAGTCTCGCACGATTACTGCCAGCAGAAACAACATCACCTACACCACTAGATATGGATTTTGAAGACTCTTGCTCATTTGACATTTTTATTATCTTAACTTAGAAGTCTGTTATTATGCGCGAATTCAAGGCCTTGAATCGTCTACAGCAGGGAACAGTTACTGCGCCTCTGCTCTTCTCAATATTCATTCGCAAGCTATTGAACGGCTTTGATTTTGATGTCTCCCCAACGCGATCATTGGTAGCGTTTGCTGATGATCTGATCATCTATACGGCAGACCGGAAAGCTACAATAGTAGTTGGTTAGACCAGTTTTGACATATGGATGTCAGATATGGTAAAATTAAGAGTTTTCGAAAGGCAATGTCTTCGTTCATGTACTGGTTTGTACAGAAAGCCTGAGACGGATTGGAAACATTATATATCGAATAGATGAATTCATCAAACTGCTCAAGTGACAAGAGTCGATATCTTTACATTGAAACTTCTGCGGAATCATATCGCAAGATCTGTAACTGTGAGTGAAAATCCCTGGATTTCTCAGCCATTCCACCCTACAGGCGGGTATATTGTAACTTGCCTCACTACTGGCTTCTTTCCTCCAGAAGCATTCATGTATTTGGACATAAGTCGATATGTTTTTAAATCTGAGAGCGTTCCAATTATATATTACATATATGGACGGGCCACCAATAAGAAGATAAAATATCCTCCGAATTTGAGTTCACGAGACCAACAATCCCGATGGAGATACTCATTTGCTAGATTCGTTGAGACTGTTCGAGCTGAGACAGAGCACTCTTGGTATTGGTGGCTGAAGGACAATGTCTATATTATTCGTGTTTATTTTCTGTTCTTGTGTTTTTTCTCGTAACTTAGTTTTTACTTTCATCACTTTTTTTGGCTTTGGGAGATATGTGCCATTTATTCACAAAGTGTGGGACTCCCATGCTTGCAAGAAGGCGACTGTACTACCCAATAAACACCTCCCCTGTCAACCTGAGAACACAGCCTGGAACCGTTTGACACATTACTACGGGGCAGGTCGGTTTTGTTTCGCCGTGAGGCACCTTCAAGCTGTGCGAGGGAGAGGGGAAGAGGAAGTGCCACAAAAGCGATCCCCCAGCCCCAATACCTCACGCTGCTGTAAGTCCGTTTTATCTTTAAGGACTGCCCGAACATAATGTGCCGCATGGTTCCATTTGTCAACCGATTCGAGCATCACCGCAACTATATTATCTGGGGTGAGCTCCATCGTCTCCCTGTAGAGGTCCCTTCGCAAGCTGTCCCATTTTATGCACGGAAAAATGTGTGGTAGGCATTATCTTCCTCTCCTGGGCAAAACCGACAACCGGGGTACCGTGACTTACCAACCTTGTGCAGGTTAGACTGAAAACACCCATGCCCGCTCAAAAACTGGGTCAGATAGAAGTCAGTCTCACCATGTCTTCGATTCAGCCACGTTTTTACATCCGGTATGAGGCGCACAGTCCACCTTCCTTTCGTCTAATGCACCCAAGACTGCTGCCAATCGTTGAGCGAGCGCTTGTCTCTCCTCGCGGAGAACCATCTCCCTCACATCTTCGCTTCGGCGCAGGTAAATAGCGTGGTGCTCTCTAGCAAGGAGGGCCCTGATTTGCTCAGAGTAACTCATCTTCGAGTCGATCAGTAGCCTCAAGTACTTTACCGATGGCTTCGATTTGATTCGCAAGTCTCCAATACTGATCATCCTTGCTCTAGGGATTCTCTTTTTTGAAAAGATGACCACTTCAGTTTTCTCCAGTGCTAAACTGAGCCCGCGAGTAGTCATCCAGTCCCTCACTCGGCGCATTAGCATATCTAGCCTAAATTGTGCTTGTTCAATGTCACGACCAGAGCCAGAACATCATCCGCATAGCCGATCAGGCACGACACAATTGGTATCTCCAGCTTTAGTAGCCCGTCGTAAGACACATTCCACAGGTTCCGACCAAGGATAGGTCCCTGGGCAACACCCGATGTAATTTCCATCCTTCGTTGTCTTGTCGTAGAGCAGGCTTAGGTCCTTTAGGTAGTTCCTCAAAAGCCGCATTAGATATTCTGGAACTTGAAAAGAGTTTTCCAGCGTATCCAGAATATCCACCCATCTAGCGGAGTTGAAGGCGTTCCTGACGTCAAGTGCCACCAACAGGACGATCCGTCGCTTGGTGCGACTATATGCCTCTGCCTTCCGGACCGCACTCACCACCGCTGCAATCGCATCAATGGTAGAACGTCCCGCTCTGAAGCCGTTCTGCCGAGTAGGTAGGTCCCCAGCAGCACAAATCGTATCAGTGAGTCTTCCCTTGATGGATTTCTCTAGCACTTTCCCAGCCGTGTCTAGCATGCATAACGGGTGGTATGTAGACGGCGATTCGGGATTCCCCTTCTCCTTGCTGATCAGCACGAGCCTTGCCACCTTCCATCGTACCGGGAATACCCCGTCCCGTAGGCAAGCGTTGAATGTGCTGAGCAGGAAGTCAGGACAATGGTGATAGACAAGCTGCATCACGTAAGCTGGAAAACCATCTAGGCCTGGAGCCTTCCTCGCTTTCATCAAAAGGACTGCCTCTTCCAGTTCCAGCTGTGTGAAGAGTGGGACACTAAACTGCTGTTTCACCATGGGCAGCGTCTCTACGGACTGGATGGGCGGAGAAGAGTGCTCGCACTATCTTGTCCATGTTTTCCGCATCATGTATACAAGGTTTCCGTAGGGTACGAAGCTTCCGCATAACTAGATTGAAGCCAGGGCCCCACGGATCCTTGTTCACTAGGTCTTGCCAGCAGCGAGCCTTGCTGTTGTTGATCAATTTGCGAAGGCATTTCGTGGCCGACTTATATGCGTTCCATGCTCCTTGAGCCTCACGCCGAAGCTTGTGACACTCCCTTCGTTTTTCAGCGATTTCAGTTGACCCCCAGTAAACTGGAGGCTTCCCGTGCCTGAGTTTTTAACGGGGCATAAAAGCATTGCAAGCAGTCGTAATTATGACCCAATTGTGCGGATTTAGTGGAAATTATATGGGGCCTGCTAAGTTTGTTCGTTATATGCGAGGGCTTGTTATAAACGGGTGCGTTATAACCGAGGTTGACTGTATTATAAATAAGAGAGGGATTTCAGCATAAGATACCGTTCTTTAGGGTTTTTTAAAATAATTTTACGAAACCCTACTAAAATCGCGACCAGTCCGTGTGTCACAGCACTTTTTCTCGCAAACCACTTAAGCTAGAAAGGTCAAATTTTGTATACAGGTGTAAAGTGGTGCTCTCTTCAAAGTACGACTACAAAAAAGTTTTATGAGGCATTTAAGGGCGGTCTCTCCATATAGAAGAGTGGCCCCCCAAAAAAAAATCATCAAATGAAAGGTCTTGATGAGAATTTTTCAAAACAGGTCTTCATTTGACACTTTTTGCTTTCAGGGGCGCACAGGGAGGGGAAATACACGATAAATTTATATCACCCCTTCCCGCGATTGGACATCTGTGATCCGAAAAATCTAAAAAAACATTATGGAGATTGGTGTTTATAAGTACAACAACAACAAATACCTTTGAAGTCAAAATTCACTCAACTTTGTTGACAATCGGATGGGTACCTTAAACTGAAGGAAATTCAATATTTAAGTAGTCCTACAAAAGGTCGTTCAACTTTGTAAGTTTGATGAAAATCGAATGATATACACGGGAGTTATAGCCATTTGAAATTTCTCCAATTACAACAACATAACACATAATTTTGGTATTTGATAGACTTCCCATCGAATCAGTCACTGCAGTTTTGATTTGATCTTCTTGAAATTTTCAAATAAGTTCAATAACATTAATATTTCTGGGAATTCATGATTTGAATGATTTTTGTTGGTTTACAACAAAATGGCGACCGTTGAAAATACAAAAACAATGGATTTTCTTTGAAACGTGCACATCTCTTTGACATATTTCTTGTCTTCATTCATTGCTGATGACTGCATTTCTGAGAAGTTGAGTACAAAACCCTTCTGCCATGAGCGTAGGTTCTTCTACCCAACTTGTTTTTATTGAATTTGTTTAGAATTGGGGTTTAACATATTAGGTATAGGATAAAAGTTCACTGTTGTGTTAATAATATAAGTAATTTTTGAATAATGCTGCTTGGTTTTTTCTCTTTTTAGGGCTTTGTACTAAAATACAAAACCCTATTGCAATCACGACCTGTGTCCGTCTGTCCGTCCGTCCGTCTGTATGTCACAGCACTTTTTCTCCGAAACTATAGAAGCTACAGCCATGAAACTTTGTGGAAAGGTCAGAAGTAGCGACTTCTTGAAAGTTTTGGGGTGGAAAATATTTTCAAAGGGGTTTAAGGGGGTGACACTTCAAAAAAAAATTTTCACCGTTTGTAGTCGAGTGGGATGTCGTTGAAAAGGTCTTAATGAGATCTTTTCAAAACAAGCCTTAAAATTGTCGTATAAGTACCGAGGGGAGCAGGGGAAGGGGAAATGCACGAACTTTTCGCGTACCCCCCCTCCCCTCGCGATTGGACACCTTTCATCTGAAAAATCTGAAAAAAATCACGAATTTATGAGTACAACAACAACAAATAGGTGAGAAGTCGAAATTCACTCAACTTTGTTAGTAATAGTATGATTTATCGATTTTACATTTTCTTGGATAAAATCCTAGCGGTACCCTTAAATTCAACCAATTTTGGAATACAAATGACTATTTACAAGTTTTATTAAGATAGAATGGTATTTAACAAAGTTATAGTGGTTTGAATTTTCCTGTATTACGATGGAGCAATATGCGCTGTATTACTACGGAAATATAGGGCTATGGAACAATAGGCGCTTTTTATCGACTCTGACACTACAGGTTTGCTAGGATTTGTATGAAACTTTCAGGAATGATAGGTATCATGAATATCTTTGAGAATTGGTTAAGCAAGTGGTATCAGTATTCGTAAAACAAAATAGTGGCTGTTTTAAATGCAAATAATTTTGAGTTATTTATCCCTAACTTCAACGTTTAAAGTTCATGCTTCTAACACTTAATTCAGTGCCTACAATTAATACTCATAAGTGAAACAAGTCGAGGAGGCAGAAGAGAGCTCCTCTAGTGTTCGAAAAAAAAAATTTATGCCATGAGTCGATGATTACAGCACAAGAGAGTGGCCAACCTTACACAATGTCCTAATACTCTGTAAGTTTGATGAAGTATCTATCATATTCACGAAAGTTATATCCATTTCTCCAATTATAACAACAATAACACACTATTTTAGTATTTTATGGACTTTCCATCGAACCAGACACAGCAGTTTTGATTTGATCTTCTTAAAATTTTCAGATAAGATCAATGACATAAATGCTTTCAGGATTTCATGATTTGAGTAATTTCTGTTGGTGGAAAATAGAGAAACAATGGATTTTCTTTTAAACGAGCAAATCACTTTGACATGTTTCTTGATATTATTCGTTGCTGGTGATTGCATTTGGTGAGTTGAGTACAAAACCCTTTTGACATGAGCGTAGGTCTATCTACCCAACTTGTTTTCAATTGAATCAAAAAATATGTCATAATCAAAACTTAAATTTGCTATTGTTTTTTTTTCATTAAATGTGTTTCATTGATAACGTTTAAATTTAGAGAGCCATTTGGGCCATTAAGTTTTAGAAGTTTTATTCTTTGGAATTTGCTTTATGTTCTTTTAAAAAATTTATTACGATTGGTATTGAATAAAGCGCTTTTGTCTCTGACTTTGAGAATCAAAGGGTGCTCACTCAGCAGTCTGGGTTTATCCCAGTTTTATTTGAAATAACACCATTAGTAAAACGTATTAGCGAAACGCAAAGAGCAAATGTTGAATCTCTAACACATGAACACAAACTCGATCGAAACTCACTTGGCACATATTTCTTTGTGGCTGCTGCTGCATATGCGCGTATTTCAGATAACTTTGTTAACGTTAGACTTCAAGTAAGTTCTTAGACAATTTGCATTAGAATAGTAAAGCATCAATACAAAATTTCTTCTTTGCTTAAAAATCGAATAAATCTTATTTGTACCTATTAATAAATAACATATTAAAGATAGTATTTAATTTTCTCAGACATATGCGTGCCTATCATAGGAATGCTTAACAAGTCACAAAATTTGTTATGTTTATGTTAATGTACCGGTTGAATTATGTAAATTTGAGGTGTGTGACGCATAGATAAGTCTCTTACATCTTCAACTTTTCTAATAACACGTTAGACTTTGTAGGTAAGATACACTGTATTTTTAATGACGCCAAATATTTACCACGAAAATAGAAAATTTTCGCATCTTTGCAACTCCCGAAGTTGTAAGCTGTACGGTTGTGAAAATTAGTTTGGCATTCTCAGGTGACAATCTATTTGCAAAAGTATTTTTTGAATCACTTGTTCGCTTTTCGGGGTCAATATTCCAATGAATTCATGTAAAGAAAGCGAATTTCACGAAAACATCACCAGCGGTTCAATGATTGTGTTATTTAAAACAGTCAAACAGTTAAATTTTACAGCTCGCATCCACAAATGACAAATATTAAAGAATTTGGAACTTGCCCAATAAATAAAGCTAAGAAATGTACTTACAGATATTTCATTTGCATTTTATGGCGAAGAACGTGTGGACATTATGATTCAAATAAATACTACAATATTAAGATATAAACTGAGCTGCAAATATTTTTATGAAGAAAATTTCACTTCAATATCGCTTTAAAAATTTTTGTTGGGATTAATTTTACTCGTACATTCTTATTTGGTGATTGACTTAACTCTTTTTATTTAAATGTAACATACAAAAATAAAACAGGAATAAGTTGGCTCATGATTGATTGCTGTACTCTGTAAATATAAAAGTTAAATAGACGTTTCCCTATTTCTCCTCGGATTACATTGAAATATCAGTTCAGCCCTCATTGAGCTATTTACAAAGAGGGTAATTCTAAAAGTCATTTATTTTTCTTCCCCTTTTCAAAACGGCTACTCAACGCATTCAAGGTTAATTTGCCAACGAGGGTTAATTTAAAAGATATTTCTAGCCTCTGTCATCCTTTCAAATCAACCCCTATCTCATCATATTGGGTATGCAGCGGAAGTGTGTGTCACTGTACCAAATCAAATTGATTCCTTTGGGACAAGGGGATGTTGGTAATTTAAAATTTCGATGGTTGGTGACATTTAAATGAATATTAATGATATGTGTGTGATAAAAAATTTTTGCAAAACTAGAGTTTTCGAAATTTAAAGCCAAATTACTGAACATTATGAAAATTTAGGATAATAAACAGCTACAATATTTATGCTAGTCATACTGATCATTTTCTCGCGAGCATGAAATATTTAATTCTAGGGATTATTCCCCGAATGCATGCCATGGCTTTGTCGTACAGTTGTGGATGATTTTAGAAGATACATATTAAAATGTAACTATTTATATTGTCGCGTGTTTTTGGTTCGCGGCCAATAATTTTAATGTTCCGGGAAAGTGAAAACGCAGTGTCTTTGAATTTAAGTTAAAAGAGTTTATTTAATTACAAAAATGCACAATAATCAGTTTAACACTTTCACCAATTTTAATTTTCACTATTAAAAAATCTAACACTTGTCCATAAATTTCTTATCGCAATTGTCTTCTAGATCACTTCACTATTACGAAAATCACTTTCTTATTACTCGAACAATATCGCTTCCCACACACTATCGCAGTTCTTATCGCGGTCGAATGAATGATCCCCCATTCATTCACCTCGCCTTTATATAGGGTGTCTAATCATTCAACTCAGTTCTCGTACATTGGTGAATTAGCGGGAACATTCCAGCATGAATGAATGGAGCAGTGACTCACTTTCAGATGTTGTTCATGCTTGTTAGATTCTCGTGGTTTCGAGTAAATTCATTTTGTTGATGTTCTTAATTGTTGTGAAAACAATTGCGACAGTAGCTCGTAGAATTATTTGTACATGTAACAGTATATAGTTACGCGATTCAAATTTCTGCTTATGTTGAATTATTTCATTGGCGACCGAAATGTATCCGTATTGTTTAATATGAAACATATTTTTAATATCTTACGTGTCAACGAAATTAATGTAATTGAACACTTGTTTTAATATAAACTTGATTATTTGCGGTCCACAAAGGTGAAAACTTTATTCAGTTTTAATAAATACCGACTACAATAGTGTTCATCTAAGAGGTTAAATTATTAAAGAGAAATTCTGAACTTATCGAATTTCGTAATTGAAGGAGCCGCTCCATAGACAGAAGCAGTTGGAAGAGCTGTCACGGGACACTTTTACCCGCGATCCTACAAGCGAAACCCCCGCGAGCCAAAGGTAATATTTATCACGCCAGCCAGACTGAAGTAGAATTGGTAACTTACTTTTTTGGAATTAAATATTTTCAATTGTAATTTTCTTGGCAAATGTAATGACTAGACTATCATAGTGCCTCTATAAAACGATGGGTACAAAAGCTTCGAATACTAATGGAGGACTCCGATTTGAATTTGAAATATTTGGGATTGGCGAAAATGACTCAGGAAACTGACGAAATATTGAGAAAATACTTTGAGGAAGCTGATTTGGAGACGAACCTCATTGCAGAATTTAAAGAAGCCGTTAACCTTTACGGAATCGCATAAAGGCAAAGTAGTTGTTCTGGACTTCTTCACATATTGCTGCATCAATTGTATGAATATCCTACCTAATTTGAAGAAACTCGAGACAAAGTACAGCATTGAAGATAGTTTGGTGGTTTTAGGTGTCCACAGTACTAAATTCAACAATGGAAAAGATAGTACCAACATTCTATCTGCAGTCTAAAAGAAACGTTGGCAAAATGCACAAAGCACAATCAAATCAATTACATGGTATCAGCAGATGCCGCGACACTTATACATGATGCCATATTGAATCCGGCAGACGTGATAAAACACAGGCTGCAAATGTACAATTCGCCATATACTAGATTTCAGTTTTAGAATGCACGAGAGAAATCTATAGAAACGAAGGGCTCGGTGCATTTTATCGCTCATACTCTACACAATTGATTATGAATCTGCCATATCAGGCAATATACTTTACGACTCACGATTTTTTTCCAAAATTTATTAAATTTTGAAAGAAAATATAATCCTCTAATTCATATGGTTGCTGGTGGTGCAGCTGCCTCTACATTTAATACACACCACTAGATGCTGTGAAAACACTGTTTAATACTCAGGAAACCAGTTTTACGAAAGGAATGAAAGAAGCGATAAGACAGATTTACAGAGGGACTAGACCCCTCGGTATCTTCAAAGACTTAGGTGCTCGAGTCTTATATTCAATGCTAGTGACAGCAATTTATTGGTCTACCTACAAATTCTTCAAATTCGCATTATGCGGGAAAAAGTCGTGAAAACTATAAAACTCCCATACCTGGGAAAAGTATATTGCAACCGAAAGATACAAAATCAACAGTGGCGATCGAAAAACTATGTAGTGATGATACGATTAATAACAATAGGATTATTGGTGTAAGATATGTTCTACCCGTAGCTAATATAAATGCAGCTGAAGCTCAAACAGATATACCCTGTGGTGTGCGGGAAACAGCTCCAATCCGATTTTGTCTCAATGTGTGCATAGTTCCACACCAAATGCATGTGTTTGAGTTGACACATGTTATTTAAATGATCATATTTTGACGAATTTCAATGTCAGGTGTGTTGTGCAGCAGCAAGGTAAGTGAATGATGGCAGTAGTCAAACGGATTGCCCGATGGTAGATGTGGAAGCTACAGGGCGGCAATGCAGTGAGGCATTGCCACATTGCCGGTTGCGTATCCTAAACAACATTGGTAAGCATGTTGCGCGATGTGGGGCCGTGTCTCCCCGAGGCTATAAAAGACTCAGGAGTACAAGGAAAAGCTCTTTTATCTCGCATTGATTTGGAAGAATTGGACGAGGAAACAAACGACGACAAAATTCAGCAAGTGGCGATAAGGAATTGGAGGAAAGGCGAATCTTTCAAGGAAGGAAGGAAGAAAAGGCATGGTATGAGCTGGACTGGAGGAGAATGAGCAGTTTATGCTATGACTATCAACTCACCGAGGAACGAGCAATCAAAACCAGCCATCGAGAAAATTAGGGGCCCTCGAACACGTGGAAACAAGCGTAGCGAAAGGTATTAAGTAGTTGATGTTCTTTTTGAATTTTATAAATATTTACAATTTATATATAGTGACCGCCAATAAATTTGATGGAATAAGTGAAAAAATGTGCCTCTACTAGAAAGTTTAAAGTCTGGCTCGCGAGTTCACTTGTAGTGCTGTTGCGACAGTGACGAGACTTTGGGGTGGGTTACGACCGCCGTGTGGTAGTGTCCCCGAGTACCACTTGTGGGGTAAGAGCGCGAGGCGCGCTACAGTTCGGGGCGAACTTAAAAAATTTTATCCAAGTTTAGGTAGGATTTGGTTCTCCGTGCAATTAAATTGAAAATTAGGCCGGTGCGATCCTCCCGACACGGTCGCGTTCTCGCTTGTCGACCTCATTCGGGGCCCAGTGGCAAAGCGAGTGGCGCACAACCCCTCTTCGGTGGGCTTACTGGGTCCAAGGGCCCCAGCTGGAGGTCTTTGACGAAGCACCGCACAATAGCGAGAGTATCAGAACTATTTGCAAAAAGCGAAGGTATTAGAGAGGCTGTACAATCACAAAGAAGAAGGTGCTCTCCAATAAATCGATCCTTTAGAATTGAAATGACGGGGAAAAAATCAATGCTAAGGTCATAAAATACAATTATGTGGCCAGCTCATTGCAGCTCCCAGAGTCTTATACTCGTTGAGACCTCCAGATCGACAAAAATTTCATACAGCTCATGGTTGTATCAAAATCATCATTGGTCTGCATCTAGCCTTGCTCCAATTATTTGCCTCAGAACCCGTCTCTCGAAGGCGTTCAATATCTTTGCGGATACTTGTTTCAAAGGCACCAGTCAGTTGGCTATTAGTGCGGACCAGGGACGTTCTCGACATCATTGTTATTTTTGTAAGATAGTGTAATTTGGTTCGGATACCAAAACAAACCATGATTTTGTACAGTACACAACAATAAATACTGTTGTATGCTTGCTTAAAGTCACCAAAAATTTTGTGTACGTTTATGTTGAACTCCCAGTTTTTCTCAAGTACCTGCTTGTCTGTAAACAAATGGTCTTTTGCCAATCTACCTGCTCTAAAACCAACTTGATACTCCCCAAAAATATTGATAGCGTATGATCTGAGCTTATTTTTAATGATTTTTGAATACATTTTGTATGCCATACAAAGTAGTGGTATGCCGCATAGCATTTTCTATTTTTGATTCCAATATTCGCTACTCCTTTGAAATTTCCAGAATGTTCTAACTTCGTCCTGGTTTTCCTAGCTAAATATTGTGTGTATGATGACTTTCTTTTCGACGCATTCTGGCATTCATCATCGAACCAATCATTTCTTTTGCGTCGTGCTTGATGTCCGATCGTCTGTCCTTCCACGATCTGTTTTCGCTCTTTCACTTCCACCCAGAGGTCATTACATGTTTTCAGTGTCGTGTCTAATAAAATGGAAGATAACTAGTTGTCGACGGTCTTCGCAAAATTTTTTACGGCGAGCACCATTCGGAGCCTCTCAACGTCAAATTCTGTAGAGGGTTAATGCTTGCCGAATTCTATTTTGATGTACGATATTGATAGGTTAAATTGATCAAGTAATGTTCCGAGCTACAATTGGCATCTCGGCATGTACCGATGTAAAGTATGCTCAAGGCCCAACGTGTGGCCATCCGGTGATATCCAGGTCATTTTATGTACAAGTATGCGTCAATGTGGGAAGCAAGTGGAACATATGACTAGATTCCTGCTAAATACAAAGTCAATCAAGTGCTGGCCATTGTCATTTGTTTCGTCTTTGTTGCTTAAGCCTCTAATCGTTTTCTGATGGGAAAACTCATGGCTAACCTTAGCGTTGATATCATCCTGAAATATTTTTGTGTCATTTGTAGGCAATGAAGCAACTAGTCTTTCCAGGGGATTGTGGAACGTGTCTTCATCCTTTTCTTCGGTCAGGGTATGTACGTTTGTCAGCCAAATTTGAAGAATTTCACTTTTATATGGATCGCATACATCCATTTATTGACTGCTTTAAAATTGATAACATGTGATTTGAACTCACCATCCATAATAAAGGCTACTCCGTATTCTCGTTTTTTTGTATGATCTTATATCTTGAATGTCACGATGTTCATATTGAGTGGCCTGTTGTAAAGGATCCTTAACAGTACCAGGGTTGTTCGATTTTTCAGTCGTGAGGTCATTGCCGTAGGTCTAATCTATTCCAAGGCTCTGTTGCAATGTAGAGATTTCCAGGGATTGGGAGCTACTCCCACGCCCAGCCTCTATTTCAGAGGCCTAGTTGTTACTTTCGATTCCATTATCAGAAACAGAAGACTAGCATTCACCCTCTTACTTCACCACAAAGAAGGTGTAAGTAGGATTTAGTAGCAGAGCTGTAGGTTCATTTGTAGTTGATTGCATTTCTCGTCATTTAATGTCCCATCATTGGAGAACCAGTAAACCAAATATGCAACCCCGAGACCCTTGACTGCCATTTGGTTGTGAAACTTAGGGTAAGGATTTATGGGAGCTGTAGGTTGAGGAGATAAAGGGATCCCTCCTCCTTTCTCAAACTCTCAAACGACCTTGGAACCGTCTACGGTGGAGACGGTAATTGCCTTTTACTATTATTTAATTGACATATCCTTTGCACGCAGCTTAACTTAAAGTAAATCCAACAATTCAGCGAAAACAATATCCATCTCTCAATTCTTGCTCAAAAGTAACTGGTATAATGCAAAATATTCGCAAATGCAATGATTTTACAATTCTCATCATATATTAGTGTTAAAATTTGGATAGTCCAAAATGAACTAACCCCCCCCCCAACTTACATCATTATCCTGGTGCCATAGCTCAAGCCAGACCCTGGTCTCTAAGATCAATCTCCTTCAATCATCATAGCTCTTTGACCTCGTTCGCCAGTTGATCAGTCCCATTAAAAATCTGTTGTCAGCTTCTATCGTGTCTCCCCATTGGGTCTTCGGTCTTTTTGCTGGACAATTATCTTTCTAAATGTCCTGCTCATTGCGATTTCTGTAATTTTATGCAGATAAAAACAGGTATTTCGTCAAAAAGTTCATACAACTTATGATTGCAACATCGTCTCCACTCTATTCCTTGTTTTACTTGGTCATAGATTCTCCGAAGCGCTTGACATTCAAATATCTCCACTGCCTTTTTGGACTTACCCGTCTGGACCCATGTTTCACTTGTATATAACAGCAAAGGTTTGACTAGTGATCTGTAAATACGGAGCTTATTTTACCTGTGCACAACTTTGGACCTTAGAATGACACCCAGCTAAAAAAAACTATCAATACACCCAGATTATAGTCTCCTACGGTCGAGTTTTTTTCGGGCTGGAGTGTTTTTCTTCGTTTGAGTCATGAATTTAATTTTTAAATTACTTATGAAAATTCTTTGAAGCTGCATGATTGAGTTGCTTATTTTAGTAATTTTTTCTGAAAAATTATTAAAGAAGAAAAATGTTAGAAGAAGGTGGTTTCGACGTGTGTACCAATTCTCATCGGGCCATCACTCTTGTTAAATACACACCGGTGATGGCGACCACCATGCTTAGAGGTGAAAGAGTTTTTTTTTTTTTTTATTTTCCTACTTATGCGAACTCAATATGTTTTTGTAACTACGAATTATGTTCAGGTTAAATTTCCTCCTGTAAGTAATCGTCTTTGCCAAACTTTAAATTGATCATTTCACCCTTTTTGCATCAATTTAATGTAAATCTATACGATTATTTTTTGTCCCTCATTGTTCATGCGGATATCGATCTCGTTTTTTGGATGGCAATAAAAATTCACTGTATAGCTAACAATTATTGTATAGATTTACAGTAAATTGATGTAAAAAGTGTGAAATGATCAATTTAAAGTTGCAACGTGAATTTTTCATACATCAGCCCTAAAGCTCAAAATGAGAAAATAGACACATATGTTGGAATCATCCTCTCCAAAATTATCCAAAAAATACATGGTGCTATCGAACTTACTTGTACGTTTCCTGCTTTGGGAAAATACGTCAAAAACTTCGCCCTCAAAAACGTTCCTCTGCTCCTATTTCCCACGTACGCAAAGATGGCGTAGCGCAATCTCCAGGTGGATATTTCCCTAACTCTAAAGCCTTTTCGCGTTGGTTTGAAACTATACAAAAATCAAAACTTCTACCATTTAATTCAACTGTTTCGCCTTCTTCAAATTTTCTCTTCACTTTCTTTCTCCCAACTTTTACCGACAAACGTCAAGTCACGGCTCAGTGACAGCAATTCAAGTTTTAACTCGCTTACCACCTGTCGACGTCAGTGGCGTACGGTATAGGGATCGGCTGGTCGGCGTCAGTGGTGTAGGGTGTAGGGATCTGCTGGTCGCGTCAATGGCATAGGATGCCAAGAGCGAGTTTATTACATGAACAACCCGTGAAAAAGCTGGATACACCTTAAAAGCAGCCAACCCCTGAAAAGGATACTATAAAGACTCCAGTACAAAAACTTTCAATGTTTGGAAATCATGATGAGTCCATAGAAATGCCAACCGAAAAGTTAACTAAAAATTCTAAACGTAAGTTAAAAAATAAAATCAGTCAAGTACCTAATACGCAGGCAAAAGCAGCCTTCACAAATATTACGCCTTTAGTAAGAAAATGACGTTCAAAATAGAAAGAGAACTATTTTGGATCAATTTACCAAAAGCCCACCACCTAAAAAGAAAGGAAAATTAGAACTTCAGAATATCCCCAAACCTAAAAATAAAGGCAAACTAGCAGAGCATACCAAGAGTGCTGCAGCTAAAATTGATGAAATACTAGGGCACTATGAAGGAGTTATCAACAACGCGAAATCTAGTAGAGCAGCTAGGTGGAAGCACGCTAACTAAAAAGAAGGAAAAACCAAATAAACTGTGCTCATAAAATGAAACATCAGAAGAGGAGCGATTTGTTCAACCTACTGCAGGAAAATATGAATCGTTAAATATATCTGCGAATGAATTCTTTGAAAAGTATTGGGAAAAGAATCCTTGTTTTATACAGCGTAATGATCCGAAATATTTTTCTAAACTAATTTTATGTGCTGTGATTGATCAAATGATGCTGTATAATCATGTTAAATTTACAAACAACATTTATAACACGCCCTACGTTGATGGTGCTCAAGACACGCTCAATCCTGAAGGTTTTGCTATGCCATCAGTTGTCTGGGGGCATTAGGAAGATGTATGCAGCACTCGCCTACTCAATCCGAAAACAGTTATTCAACAAATCTACGTAATGAATGCTACACTAAAGAGTTCTTGCATTCTATGGTCGGAATTAACATACTCGTATACTTAACACCACCAAACTGTCAGACAAGGTATTCAGCCAATTCAGCAGTGATCGGGTTGATCGCCACCAAAAAGGTTGAAGGTGGATTGGAAATCACGCCGAGTTTGAGGGGAACCACTCCACTGGAGCGGGAAGAACTACTCGGAAGAAATGGCTGAGCTTGAGACAAAGAACTCAGTCAGAGAGCAGTAAAGTGGCCATTAGAAGCAAAGCTTTTAAAAGCAGGACGAATGACGCACCTCCGCTTCTTGAATTTTCAATTTGCGTGTAAGAGTGGTGGCGATTGTGAAAAAACGGAAGGCGGTTGACGAGATAGTGGTGGAGGATTGTAAAAGAAAACGAATTCAAGAAGTAAAAGCTGGAATGAAGGCATTGGGGGGAAAAGAATCATCAGAATCGTCGACGGAAGCATCAAGTAAGGGACCCCCTTATTCTTCGTAGAGCAGTAAGTAAATCGATTAATTACCTACATTTCTTTTGTTTTCTATTTGCATTAATGAATTCGAGAATTGAAATTGTTGCACTAAATTAACCAAAGGGTGGATTAAAGAAGAAAAAGTAGAAAGCAGGAAACAATTAAGTTTTCTTTTTTATTACAATTGAAATAAATAAACATTAAATTACAGATTATAACGGGTGAGGTGATAGTACAAGGCGTGACAATTAAGTAATGAGGCCGATTTTATTGCCACGCTTGTGGTAAACCAGCGGCCTTCAAATTCCCTTCCCCTTTCCCAGCATCGTTTCCTTCTCAATTGATATATTTACCATTGCTCTAGCTTGTTTAGTTCGCCTGCTGTGCAGTGTTGAGTAGACATGTGTTGGTGGTGCTCGTCACGATAATGGAGAAACGAAATCAAGAGCAATGTGTCGCGATAAAATTTCGCACCAGGTTAGGGCATGGTGATAGTGCTCCTAGTCGTGCTTAGGTGTTTCTACGGCATAAAGAGCTTAAGGAGGGGCGTGAAAGCGTAGAAGACGAGGTGTGGAGCCTGAGAATAGTCTAGGTGCAGACTGACGCGGGCGTGTAGCGTGTGCGCACCCTAATCCGTGAAGATCGGCATTTAACAGTTCGAATGTTAGCCTCGGAACTGGGTATGAACCGTGAAACAATCAGACAAATTTTAACCAACGATTTTGGGATGAAAAAGGTGTGTGCGAAGATGGCTCCACAGAACTTTTCTGAGCAACAAAAGCAGCATCGAATACTTAGCCTCTAAAGGGATCACCGTGTTGCAACAGCTACCTTATTCGCCCGATATGTCACCCTGTGACTTTTTTTTGTACTCTAGAACAAAATCGGTGGTCAAAGGAACCCATTTTGAGTCGATTACGGACATCCAGGAAGCCGTGACGAGGGTACTCGCGCACACTCCCGTCGAAGCGTTCCAAAAATGTTACGAAGCATAGAAAACGCGTTGGAATCGTTATATAGCTGCTCAAGGGGACTACTTTGAAGGGAATGGCAGAGTTGTAGAATAATTTTTAAATATACGGTTTTCATGGAATCAGTTTTATTACTTAATTAATGCACCCCGTATTCGGGGGAGGTATTCGAAAGAGCCCCCGCAGAATGTATTAAATTTTCGCAATAGTAATGTTTCTTAGTATAATTAGGGAGGGTCGAAGTAATTCTCGTAGGGTAGTTTGACTTTTTTGATTTGCATCGTGGAGTAAGAGTTCACTTTTGTGCTGCCAGAAAGTGAATCTGGCAACCCATATTATCATTTGGCGGCTTATAGGGCGACGAGCAAGTGGTGCTCCACGCCCGTCCCCGGACGAACTTAACCGGGTCCGAAAGCCTCGCACGAGCACCCTTTTTTTTTGGGTGTAACATTGCAGAGAGTTCCTGTACCTAGCCTCATACAAAAGTTATGCTGAACTAGCATAAAAAAAAACCAAGAACTCGTAACCTTCTTTTTCATTGAAATAGATGAAAAATCATCGTCTAGAAAAGATTCATGTTATATCTTCCAGCATTTCTGAAATGTGCACTATATTTCAATTATTTGGAACCGTTCCTTTCGTTAGGGATAGTGTGAAGCCATGGTAGAAAGAATAACAAGGTATGCTCGCTCACGAAAGCTGGATCGCCATTTAAAGCTTTTGTGACGTCACATGGATCGAATCGGTTGGATCGGCAAATGTTGATTTCTTTTCCAATAAGAGGTGTTATTTTAATATTAAAAGGTAAATTCCATTTTTTAACACAAATGATTGGATGTTTATTTCATTTTAAAGAAAAAAGTATGCCGTTAATAGTTAAAAATAAGTCGGGCAAATAACCACCACGACCACACTTGCAGGACCATATCCTTTTCATGAAATTTTCCATAATGAAATCCAATAATAGGTGTTATTTTTAATATTAAAGAAAAATGCAATTTTTTAATATAAATGATCGGATGTTTATTTTATTATAAAGAAGAAGGTATGCCGTTAATAGTGAAAAATATCATCAAGCAAATGAACACCACGACCACGCTTACAGTACTATATCCTTTTTATGAAATTTTCCATAACCAAATCGCAAAGTGGCTGCCTATGTCTTCGATAGCCTCACGAATTCCATCTTTGAGGTCTTGAATCGACGCTGGGCTATTGGCGTAGACCTTTTCTTTCACGTGGCCCCAAAGGAAGAAGTCGCAAGGTGTAAGATCACAAGATCTATTCAAAATAACACCTCTTATTGGAAAACACTATATTCAGAATCTACTTAATCTACCGATATTGATCTTAATAGTAAAGCCAACGGAGTGTTCCATAGATGTAAAACATATTCTCGACTCAGACTGAATTTAGGTATGCGCAAGATTAAATATAAAGGAAAATATAAAAAAGTGAGGGATACATCTCTATGATAGCAATGTGATATTTGTAGTATGTATTAAAACCGAATTACCTGCATAAAATAAAATTGCCTGCAACTAATGCTTGCAATATTTGAATTGATAAAAATTCGATGGGATTTGTCAATGAGAACGTTACGTGTCTCGTGGATTGTCCTTGAATTCGAATTGAATACAATTTTGAAATTAACGATCCCATGAAAATCGTTTATGCTTGCTGAAAAACGTCACATTGAATGAAACGTTTGTCTCACAATTCAAGAATTGAAAAAAATTCATTTTTCTTATTTTGTACGCATCACTTACTTTGTTGCTTATAAATAAATTGAAATGTATGGATAATTAAAGATAATGTATTGATTTATTCCAGAGAAGAAAACTAGTTGATGTATTTAAAATATTTGCTATAAGTGTACTTTAATCAGATCAGGTAATAACATATTCAACATACTATTAACTAAAAATGCGCACCTATACCAAAGCAGAGCAATTGCATTTATCATATGTATTCCTTGAACTTTAAGATTTATTTATATTAGTATGAGCATAACATTAATTACAAAGGTAAAAATCAAGCAAGAAAACGGATTTTTATGAGAAATCTCTGATTTTATTTCAAACAAGTCCTGAAATCCATATAATATTCATTAACAAATGCATTCTATCTGAAAGCTCCGATCCATGTGACGTCACATAAAAAGCGTTTTTCATGAGCGAGCATACCTTGTTATTCTTTACACTATGGTGTGAAGCTATCGCTCTTAAAATTGAAATTTTTTAAAACTATCGTACAAGGAAGACTACAACAGTTGTTTAATGACCCGAAATTTGAAATTTGAGTGTCATTAATACTTTTGTTGAACTGGAAGCCTGAATAAATGCATTTTAATTTTTAAGTCATAACTGAAAATATATAATTATTTCAATGCATTTAGATAGTTAAATGAAAACCAACTAACAATTCAACCTCAGTTATCATAAAACCATCACGTACTTTATGTTGTAACTTAAAAATATAAACTTAGTCTGAGCTTTTTTACATTGGGGGCGTCATTTGAACTTGCCACGAGCCTATATGGTATAGTTACACCACTGTAGTAATTGGTTACATTTAAACACAAGTCCACTCTGTATCTAAGATACTGTATCTAAAAATCCTTTCACGATTGTTAAGTGTGAACTTTTATTTGAAGTATTTAGATTTCTACGATAAATCTTTAAAGCAGCAAAAATATAGATCTGCGCATAATTTTTGTTCTTTCACTACTAATCAAATCAAGTTATTTATCATGGTATGTAGGTCAAAATAATTACGGATTCAAAATCTGAATTTCCCTTTAAGTCTTCATCATTTGAATTTGCTCCTAGCATTGTAATAAAATGGTTAACCACTTTTCATAAATGAAACAGCTTGCAAACGATTATTGTGGAGAAAAACATGAAATGTGTTCAAATCAATTATTTCAATTCGCACAAGACAAACCAAATCGAATACTTACTCTTTTGGCACGGCAGTTCTGCAAACAACACTTGCTGCAAAATTTCCAGCAAACTAACTCCCATGTCCAAACATTCTCAGCTATGCACAATTTATTCGCACAAACATCAATAATTCACCAAATTCTTCTGGCTCGTACAAATACTGTTATAAAATGTTGTTAAAAACTTAAGTAATCAGCAACAAGCTTTGATCCGAGTGCTATCATTATTTTAATTTCCAACAGCTCATCCGAGATTCCAGCGCTCATGACGTCGCCAGCCGATCTCGTACGTGCTTCATCTTGTTGCGCGGATAATTTATCGTTTACAGTAACGATTGTTTAATTCAACAAAATAGGTGAAGGTAAGACGAAACAAAGAAGAAGTCATTAATTTGATTTGATTTCTCCCGAGCACGAATTGCTCGCGCGAGAAGACCAAGAATCTGAAAAAATCGAATTTTGAATAATGCCTAATGCAAAAAGAGAGAGTGATCATGCGCAAAATCAGTCTCATCCTAAATATTGGCTCACGTGTAATTTGTTTTGGGCATCGCGCGAATCGTTGGTACGATAAAAACGGTTGGAAATGGTTTTTGGTACTTCTTGGAATGGTAAGAAGACACGGCGAAACTTCTTGGCCCGGCTAGTTTACTTAGTCAAGTAACGGTTTGTAATTTGGACAAAATGGTTTCGTTACATGGTTCAGTGTTTTCCAGGAAATGGACCCTAATTGAAAAATTAGTAGTCGGAGTTTGGCCACATTACAATAATGTGGTAGTTGGTAAAGTGGAAATTTACTGCAATGACTTATAGCTGAATTTTGTATCAAATGATACTTTTTGTTTTCGATAATGGAATTCGTGTCATTTTTATTGTACATGGTGAACGGAACAATTCTATGTATTGTAATTTGGATTGGCGTCAATCATTTAAAGCTTGAATATTGCATATTAAACTATAAGAGACTTTTCACACCCTAAATAAAGGACACCACAAATTAACTTCGCAAAATGACAGGTCTCCAAAAAACGTGATATAAACAGGACGATGAAAAATTACTCTGGATACTTTTGTGGAAATTCGTAATTTGAAGTGATAAAGTCTGTAGCTATCTGGCTTATTGGTGTAAATTTTCAGACTAATCATTCGATATCTCACCAATACTACATATACTTATCTACTCTTGTACAGAGATGGATCAATGGGAAGAACACGGGGAAATTTCAAAAGCAATAATAAAAATTTTTGTCTTCTCTTAAATGAAAAAAACAAGTTGAAGTAGCAGCAAAGTTCTCCTGCCAGAAGGGTTTTGTAGAATATAATATATTCTACATATCAAAGTCAAAGTCAAAAGCGCTTTATTTAATACTAATCGTTATAAATTTTCAAAGAATATAAAGCAAAATCCAAACAAAAACAATAAAAAACTGAATGGCCCAAATGGCTCTCTAAATTTGTACGTTATCATTAACACATTTAAAAAAAAAACTATAGCAAATTCAAATCAATGAAGATTGTTACATATTTTTAAAATTCAATTGAAAAAAGGAGAAAAAACCAACCAATACTATCCTAAAATTATTTATCATCTTAACACTACAGTGAACTTTGATCGTACACCTAATATGTTTTAACTTAATTCTAATAAATGCCATCAAAAACTTTATCTTATACTAAAAACATCTATGACAATGTTCCTAACCTAAGCGTTTAACCTTATCTCTAACCTAATATAATAAACATAGTATAAGCCTAACCCATAGCTAATTTTTAGCAAAAATAAACAACAACACTAAATGTAGCAATAATGAGCTGAAACTCAAAAAAACGAAATAATGAAAAACACCAAAACTGAAAATAATCACGAATAATTTAGACATTATCATTCAGCCACCAATACCTGGATTGCGCCGTCTCAGTTCGATCAGCTTCAACGAATCTAGCAAATGAGTATCTCCATTGGAACCGTTGGTCTCGTGAACTCAAATTAGGAGGATATTTTATCTTCTTATCGGTGGCCCGTCGATATATGTGATATATGACTCGGACACCGTCAGAATCAAAAACATATCGATTCATGTCCAAATACACGAATGCTTCTGGAGGAATGAAGCCAGTAGCGAAGCAAGTCGCAATATACCCGTCTGTAGGGTGGAACTGTTTCACTCACAGTCACAGATCTAGCGATATGATTCCGAAGAAGCTTCAATATGAAGATATCGACCCTGGTCACTTCAGCAGTTTGATAAATTCTTCTGTTCGATATATAATTTTTCCAATCCGTCTCAGGCTTTCTGTACAAACCAGTACATGCGCGAAGACATTTCCTTGCGAAAACTCTTAATTTTTCCATAGTACTAGCACTCTGGTTGTACCAGATCTGACATCCATATGTCAAAACTGGTCTAACCAGTGTCTTATAACAGATAATTTTGACCTTCTGGTCACTGTATCTGGAATGAAAGAGCCTTCGAAGGGCCATGACTACTTTAAGTGCCTTACTGAGCATGATTTTCACATGTTCAGTACAGTACAGATACTGATCGAGATGAACACCGAGGTATCGAACACAGGATTTATGTGGAACCCGTTCTGAACTACCCTCATCAGCCATGATGTGGAAATCTTTCCAATTACGTTTCAGGTCTTGACTGACCCCCTGCAGAGTTGTTCGAAACATGATTGTTTCGCACTTTTGCGCATTGATTTTCATTTGCCAATTGTCAGTGTACAGCTGTACATCATTGAACATTTTTTGGAGATTGCTCTGAACTATTGTAGCTTTTCGGTCTGCCATATAGATGATCAGATCATCAGCAAACGCTACCAATGATCGCGTTGGCGAGACGTTAAAATCATAGCCGTTCAATAGCTTGCAAATGATGATTGAAAAGAGCAGAGGCGCAGTAACTGTTCCCTGCTGTAGACCATTCAAGACCTTGAACACGCGCATTGTTGTCAGATTTCCATCAGTTACAACAAACGATTTCCCGTATAACATATTGCACATAATGGCGACAAGGTGTCTGGGGAACTTGTCCTGAAGGAGTTTAAAAACTAGTCCATTTAACCACACCGTATCGAAGGCTTTTTCCATATCAATGAGACATGCTCCAGCACATTGTCTATCATTTAGTTTCCAACAGATGTCTGAGGTTACTTTCGTTATTGCATGTGTGGTTGAATGCCTGGCACTAAACCAAATTGGCAATTCGGCATCAACTCATTTTCCTCAATGTGGGCGTTTAATGCTCTGTTGAGTATCACTTCAAACACCTTGCTGATGTTAGGCAGCAAGCTGATTGGGCGATAGCTTTTCGGGCATGAAGATTATTTTCCCTTCTTCAAGATCGGAAATACCTTAGCCTTTTTCCACTCATTTGGGAAATATGAATTGCTCAACATGTTGTTGAACAATATGCAATAATTCCTAATAGCAACCTCCGGCAAATGTCGGAGGACTACATTTGGAATACCATCAGTACCACATGATTTCTTGTTGTTTATCCTGCGAAATATAAAACACAAGTCTTCATAGCTGACAAAATAATCAATAAGATTCAAGCTCGGTATGAGGTCAGATGTTAATGTTTCATTGGAATGAAAAATTGATTGGCCGTTCAGGCTTGATTTGAAGTCGGAAACTTTTGCTTCAACGATCTCTGAAACTATTTGATTCCGTCTCTCAGGGTTTGGTAGATGGACCAATTCAAAATGTGTTCCAATCAGGGCAAGTTTATCCAATCCTTCACAAATGATCCTGTTTCCATTTCTATCCGGAGTCGTACTATCAATTTCGATACCAGCACTATCGAGACGATTTATCTCATCACTAGTGATTTCAAGATTCGATACCTTCACTCGAGACTTCTTGCGGAATATGCTATTCACTTTCACAAACACGCCGTCTGGGCCCTGTGGGCTAATACCCCTCAATTTTGCCGCCCATTGATTGCTGACCTCACTACTGAAGTATGACCGGATTAAGTTCCGGACATTCTTCAGATGTAATTTCAACAAAGACAACGAGGGATGGTTATAGTCCAAAAATCGTCGATAAATATTGTTGACGCGTGTGAGAAGGAGGCTTTTCAATCTTTTCAACCTTGCGATGGTTGGTGTTTCATATCCTTCCATATTGTTTCGAAGTTTATTCTTGGGAACGACTTTCTCAATCGTTTCCAACGTCAGCTTCTCTAACTCTATTTCATCGTTGGTTAGATTCCTGTCATGAGGAACCATTGAGCAAGAGTTGCCACCATCAGAAGGGGGACATTACTTCTGGTACTCCCGATTAAACTTCTTTTGAAACTTTCTCCAGTCTGTTTTTTTGAAGTTCAACCGATGATTTTCGTGTTGGACTGGAATGAGGAAGAAATCATTCCTTTGATGATTGATTTCCATTACGATTGCGTTATGGTCGCTATCATAAGGAAGCACCTGCAGTTTCCGTTGAGGACTATTCAAGTTGAATTCGCGTCTTGCGTCAGCAATGCAGAGGTCCAAATATGAATTTGTCCTAGGGTATGTTGGGAACTCCGACCCATATAGATTCCACCTGTATTCGATTTACTTCTCTGTTATCCACGATTTCAGGAATACACCTCTTGGATTATAGGTGGCGTTCAGCCATGATGTATGCTTGGCGTTCAGGTCACCAGCAAGAATATAATAGTTATGCAGCCTGTTCAATTCGAGTATTTCAAACAAGGAATTGAGTTCCTCCTTGAGCCTGAGAACAGTTCCACCAGTTGCATAGGCAGAGATAACGAAGAGGTTATCCCCACCTGGCAGTGAAATTTTGATAACGGACACTTCAAGAGATTCAAAGCTTTTGAATTCGACTTTTTCAATATTTTGGAAACGATAGGGTCTTCGAACCAATATTCCAGTGCCACCTCCCCCATCACCTACTAACCTATCGTTTCTTATGAATTCATAATCCTTGAATGTCATGGAGTGCCATGAATTGAGGTGGGTTTCGGTGAGAAGCATGATGTCAGGCTTTTGCTTAACAATGAATTCAAGGAGATAATCACGCCGATGTATAGTAACAATAGAGTTGACGTTGATCGAGATGAGACGAATCCTATCCATGGGAATCTGACTGGTTGACAAACTATTTTGGAGCATGTTGGCCTAAACGTTGAAAAACGAAATTGATTTTTTGGTTTTGCTTATTAATTCTGTCTGAAAGCGATTCAAGTTGCTGGTAGATTTTAAGAAGCAGCTCATTATTGTAACTTACATTATTTGTTTTATTTATATTGTTGTCTGCTGGTCCTCTGGCAGCAAGTGCAAATGATACCCCGGGTTTGATGAACTTGGGAGGTAACAAATTGTGATTTACTTTGGTTTGCTTTGGGGAAAATTTAGCTCTTGCATCTTGTTACCGAGGGCATCCTCGGTATGATGCTGGATGACCAAATGTACCGCAATTAACACAATACAATTTTTCTTTTGGCTCCATCTGATCCAATTTGCATTCACCGGGGGCGTGGATATCTTTGCACTTAACACAGCGATAGTGCATTGCACAATTAGCAGCCGAATGACCGAATCTTTGACACCTGTAACACTGGTTGACCTCAGTTTTTTTGGAGGCGTTCCCATCTCACAACTCTAAAGTTTAAGTACCTTACCTGTTGGAGGGCACTCGGACTGCTGTCGTTGGAAATTCGGACTAAATAAAATGGTAATATTTTACCTTCTACAGTTGATCTCCTTGTAGCAAAATTTTTCACACAGATGAACTTAACAGCTGGTGCTGCTTCCTGCAACATTTCAAGGAGATCAACTGTATTCTCCCCACAGTCCAAGCCCTTCAACAGGAAGGTCTGATTTTTTTCCGCCTTTGGCGTATATGTGAAGTGGGGAGCTTGGACACTGTTAAGAGCATCTTTCGCCAGTTTGAAGTCAGCCAGTGTCTTTGTCTTAATCGAGAGCTTATCAGCGGTCACTCTCTTAACTTCGAAGTTCTCGATTTTATGTTCGGCTGCCAATAACCGAACCATATCTCCTCCACGCTGCCCAAAAACGTTTTTTGGAGGAACTTTTTCATTTACCTTATTAATTTTATTAGGAGGACCAGCAGACACACCGGTTGGTTTCTTCCCTTTTGCTTATTTTTAGGGTTTTGTACTAAAATACAAAACCCTATTGTAATCACGACCTGTGTCCGTCTGTCCGTCCGTCCGTCCGTCCGTCCGTCTGTATGTTACAGCACTTTTTCTCCGAAACTATAGAGGCTACAGCCATGAAACTTTGTAGAAAGGTCAGAAATGGTAACCTCTTGAAAGTTCAAGGGTGGAAAAATTTTTCAAAGAGGTTTAAGGGGGGTCTCCCCATATAGGGAGGTGACCCCTCAAAAAAAAATTTTCACCATTGGTAGTCGAGTAGGATGTCATTGGAAAGGTCTTAATGAGATCTTTTCAAAACAAGTCTTAAAATTGTCTTATGAGTACCGAAGGGGGCAGGGGAAGGGGAAATGTACGAACTTTTCGCGTACCCCCCTCACGATTGAACACCTTCCATCCGAAAAATCTGAAAAAAATCATGAATGTAGGCCTTCATGAGTACAACAACAACAAATACATGAGATGTCGTAATTCACTCAACTTTCTTAGTAATAGTATGATTTATTGATTTTGCGTTTTCTTGAATAAAATCTAAACGGTACCTTTAAACTCAATAAAATTTAGCAAAGAGATGACTATGTATAAGATTGATCTTTTCTGAAAGTTTCATAAAGATCGAATGGTATTTACCGAAGTTATAGCGATTTGAATTTTCCTGTATTACTATGGGCCCTGTATTACTATGGAAACATATGGCTATGGAGCCATATGCGCTTTTTACCGACTTAGACACTACAGCTTTGCTAGAATTTGCATGGAAATTTCAGGAGTGATAGATATCATGAAGGTGAGTACAAACAATCGAAACAAGTCGAAGAGGCAGGAGAGAGCTCCTAGCTAAAGGGCTTTGGAACCATTTTAGGATTCGAAAAAATAGGCCATGAATCGATGATTACAGTACAGAAGAGTGGCCCCTGAAAAAAAATTTCATGAAAAGTAGCCGATATGAGTATCAATTGAAAGTTCTCTAGTAGAGCTTTTCAAAACAGTTCTTAAACTGACAGTTTTTGCTTCAGTGGGGGCATAGGGGGGGAAATACATGAAAAATGTGTTTCCTTCTTCGCGAATGGACACCCGTTTTCTAAAAAATCTGAAAAAATTATCAAAGGAGATATTTATGGGTATAACTATAACAAATACCTCAGAAGTCAAAATTCTTTCAACTTTGTTAATAATAGTATGATCCTCGAATTTCACATTTTCTCGAATAAAATCGTCTTTGACATGTTTCATGATTTTATTCGTTGCTGGTTACTGCATTTTGTAAGTTGAGTACAAAACCCTTCTGACATGAGCATAGGTCTGTCTACCCAACTTGTTTAATTTTAAATATTTGATGAAATTACTACTGCTATCAATATTACCTATGTTATCGTTGCTCTTCATCTCGATGTCCATTTATTCGTTCATTGCAGACAGCACCGCATAATAATTGGCGCTGTCGTTCGCTCCTCCTGCGCTCAGGATATTTTCAGCATCATGGATTGTCTTGCTCATATCTTGCGATTTCGTTTTATATGTTGGCACTGCTTTCTCGTTAGTCTTGCTTGTTGTTTCCTGTTTTTCATTCTTCTTAGTTAATATCGGCTCTTCTTTGCCGGACGTATTCTGTGGCTTCGCTTTTGGTTTGCTCCCATTTGACAACGTCCGGACCATATCTTCCAAACTCTGTATCCGGAGTTTTAATTCGTCATTTTGTTTCGTAACCCTTGCATTCTCCCTGGTTACTTTTTCATAATCTTCGCTGGAAAGCGTAATACGCTTTCCATGCTCACAATTGTCTTGTTCATTTTTCCGCTTGTTTATTTTTTCATTTGTAATTTTCTAAATGCCTGGCTCTGGGTCCCCCAGCGGTGGGAAGCCGTCGGGCTCCTCCATCCCCCCGGTGAAAAAAACTTTTCTTCTTTCTTGAAACTTTCTCGCAGGTAAAATCCAGATACTCGATAAATTGTTCGAATAGTTCGACGATGTAATAAGTTTCTTTATAAAATTACTTTCTAATTGACGTTTTAAAAAATTATTTTAATTTATAAAAATTCTTGACAGGAGCGAATTAAAAACACGTCTACACGCAACGAGTGCTAGACGTAGAATATTAAAAACACGTCTACACGCAACCTATTCTACATATCAAAACTTGATTTATATACAAGTACAGATTCCATAAATTGAGTTCGAAAAATTATTATGGTTATTATATTTTTATATTCGCCGCCATTTTGTTTCAAGGGTGTTGACCCTGCCGCTTGATTAATCATGATAACACATCAATATTACAAACAACTTTACAACTTTCTCGCAAAATTCCTATATATTTATAGTGTCTAGGTCCGCTGCAAACGCGTATCTCCTTAGTATCACGTGTTAACGTTGTTGTAATTGTTAAATATTCAATCAGCTGTAACTTAGCTGTTTGTAGTTCGATTATTGTGAAATTTCCAGAATACATACAATTACCTTTATAAAACTTAAATTGTAGCTTTTGGAAAATTTAAGGGTCGCATTTTGATTTTATTAGCAAAATGTAAAATTTATAAAATGTACTATTATTAACAAAGTTGATCGAATTTCAACTTCTGGGGCATTTTTTGCCCTTTTACTCATTGTAGAAATTTCAAGCGTTTTTGAAATTTGTTTCGAGAATTTATTTAAAGTTAAATCGATAATGCAAACGGAACAAAGGCCGAGAAAAAGGCTACAAACGAAAAGGGTAAATTGCCAATGTCCGCACTATGATAACGACAAATTTGAACAGAGGGAAAACTAATCGCAGTATTAGCATCACTCCCGATAGAAAAAAGATTTACTGTTGTCGTAAGTGTGTACTGGGGTGATGCCAGTACTGAGAGTAGCTTGTACATGATGCAAAATTATATGTATGTGTGTATGTGTATGACGCTGGAACTATAATAGTATTGCTCGCCGCTGCTTTGTCATGAGAAGACTGAACACTCATTAAGTCTCACCTTTGTAATTTTTTTCAGATTTTTCGGGGGGGGACACAAATCTTTCGTACATTTCCCCTTCCCCTGCACGCCTCAAAGCAAAACTTGTCATTTTAAGACCTGCTTTGAAAAGTTCTCGTCAAGACCTTTCATTGGATACCCTATTTTTTTTCAAGGGCCACTCCCCTATATGAGGAGACCCCTCCTTAAACATCTTATAAATTCCGTTTTATGGTGAAACTTTGAAGAGGGCGTCACTTTACACCTACTTACAAAATCTTATGTTTCTAGCTTATGAAGTGTATTTCCCCTCCCTGTGCACTCCCTGAAGCAAAAATGTCAGTTTAAGACCTGTTTTGAAAAGTTTTTATCAAGGCCTTTCATTTGTTACCCATATCGGCTACCTTTGATGAAAAATATATATTAAATATCATCTATTATACCGTCTCCGTCCCATTAAAACTTTGTCAGGCCTTGAAGTAAGTTCGAAGTTTACATCATTGGGTTGATGGTGTAGGATCGGTTGAGAATGATTCCCGACTAGCGTTGGTCTGGCTCTGAGCACTTACCCCTACAAAGGCTGGTAACTATCTTCGCATAGCCGCCTGCGCTGCAAAGATAATCATGGGGCTAAAAAGGCGACTATACACACAAATGCAGATAGCAGCTCCAAGGGGGACCTTATCAAACTGGAGCAATCTCAACTAAAAACCTAAAAAAGAAACATAACCAATAAAAACCAGTTAAAAATATCAACAACGACGATAGAACCACCAGTTATAGCCACGGTGTTAACAGCACATTGAAAACGGTACTAACGACGGTAAAACTGACGACGAAGCCCGTGAAAAAAGATGAAATCTAGAGAGCAACGAATAGCTTTGTTCAAAGTGAAATTCCTGCAGCGTTCGGTCGCAGCAATAAAATGATGTGAACGCCAGAGCGTCCTAAAAAGGAGGAGCAGAGAATTCTACTGATTGTACCAGATGCGATTAGAAAAATATAAAGAACATCGTTAATTTGTCAATTACTGCTGCGACCGCCACCGCAGTGACCAGAACAAGGGTCTTAAGTGCCGAAAGAATAACAAATCATCATGAGTTCAACATAGTGATCACGGCAGAAAAAAAGAAGTGATGAGATAAATGAAGCGCCACTGTGTGGTTTCACCGCCACCGTCAAAAATGTGGCTGAAGTATTGGGCTCAGAAATGGAAGCCGATACCATCCCCATGAAAAGAGGTCACAAAGTACAATTGCCGTTCAGTGAAATCAAGGAGAAAAACAAATCCGAAAAGTGGAAAGCGATCTAAAAAAAAATTAAAGTTAATATGCGACTCACCAAAAATCAACAAAGTTATTAAGAATGGGCTCTTTAAACTAGAGGAGCTCCTAGACCACATAACCCATTACCGCAGGAGCTGGTTTGAGCTGAAGAGGACCAGAAGGCCGAAGAAGAGCAAAAGGCTAAAGAAACACTGAGGCCTAGGCCTAACGGGTACGCGCAGATAGTTCTACCAACAAACATCAATAAAAGAATGGCATGGTAAAAAAAGGAAGGAAGATCGACTTGGTGGGCGTGGAACACTTGATCAGGGGTCTAAGATAGTTTCGACAAAAGGAGCCTCGAAAAAACTCCTTCAAAAAGGGCCGGAAAATAAAGAAAAAGGCAATCCAACAAAGGTACCCCATACCGCGCGCGACGCGAAACCGACCTCAGCGGATTTTTTCAAACCCTACCCTCTCGACGGCATACTTACCTTTCACTCTCCCTGCCTCTGTAAAAGAAGGATCACTCTAAAGGAAAGTCGTTGCTATTTTTTTAGCAATTCATGTTATTTACTCCAAGAAACGTACTTTATGATGCAGGCTTCTACAAATGAATAGATATGTACAGACAGTATAAAGGTATCTCAAATTAATTTATACGATTTAACAATATCTTTGCTTGCTTAGATTAAGGTAAAATAGATGCAAATTTGTTCATTAGAAATTAATAGTAACTTAAACATTTAATGCATTAAGGCAAACTTCATTCACGATCCACAAGTTTTTTGCTCTCGTCACTATTACGAGAAAACTAATAATTTATTTTCTCGTACTCTATAGATGTAAGTATATTCTTAAATAAACGAGCACATTACAAATTATTCTATAAACTATTTCTGTATTCCAAGCTTATAGTATATATTGGCACATATAAAAGCCGAGTACCTATGCAAGTAGGTAGAAATGAATTATCCGCACGCTAGCCGATTTTGGGGTTTTTATACTGTATATGCATGCATGCAATTTAAACGTTATAACAGTATGTAGCCCCCTAATAACAATAGATGAAGCACAAAGTGAAAATGTTTTCTGATATACCGGTTCTACAATAGGTGCAAAAATGTTTACATTTATTGCTTTGATTCCGGACACTCGATTTAGGAAATTATTTCTCATTATTATTTGTATTATTTTATATTATTATTTGTATTATTTTGTATTATTGTTTGTATTATTTGGGTTACGGGTTATTTATTAACATGGTTATTTTTAAGATCTTATATCATTACCGTTTTTCTTGATAGTATATTTCCGGGCTTAAATTTAGTTTCGGGTTTCTTTTTTTTCTTAACATGTCTTCCAACGTTCTTTAGAGTGTGTAAGAATGTGAAGATGCAGATTTACTTGAGCGGCAAGTGTCACTTAAAGAAACAAGGATCTGATGCCGATTTCCATTTCTTGATTAAATAACTCAAATAAGTCGAATTAGAGGTAAATTTAACAGATGTTATTGAACTTTCGGGTTACAGTTGGTCTTTGATCGATGTACCGTTAATAAAAGTATAAGTCTAGGAATTATTTTCAAAGATCTAGAAACTTAGAGTATCAGAACCATTTAATATTTTTGAGATTGTTGAAGATTTCATATGAACGACGTGACGAGTCTGCTTCAATATAAATTTCTGAACAGATCACAATTGCATGTAATATGCTTCTTCAATTTGTTAAATCTTATTCCTAAAGTAGTGACTTTTGGTACATATATCACGTATTAGATGTACATTTCAAATCATTTTCAACACAAGCGATTTCACTTATTCACTGATTTATGATTATTGTTATCTTTGGAATTATTTATGAAGAATTATACTGTTCGCTATACTATACTAGCATGCTCTATGCGACCATCATAACACAGGTTTGTATAAATTTTACTTGCAACGTCTTTGTAAAATATTTTAAATTTAAATACTAGTTTTTTGATTATTACCTATTATTTTCTAGTTAAATAATGGCTCATATTTAATTTTTTTTCATAAGACATTGGAAAATACTTGTACATCCTGATTCTTTCTAGAATTCAGTCCATCGTTAATTGAAACCTGGTCCATTTGCAAAGAGTTCGACAATTAACAACATTCGGATGTTGTTGAGAGTGGTCATTATTATTTGCTGGGGGATATATCAGTTTGTGCTGATGGAAGTGAATAAATTTGTAACTGATGTTGCGTTAGAGGATAATACGATTGATTTTGCGGTAATGTTCCTATATTCAATGCAGGTCGTCGGGGAACGTTACCAGTAGTTCGAATATTACGCAAGGAACTTAAAACTTCCATTCGAAATTGTATTTTCTGTTGTTCATTTAATTTACGTACCATAGGAAGTAATGAACGAAAAAAAAGGATTCATTATCATCATGTGAACAGTTGGATTTTGCCTGCCATCATAATAATACGTTGAGTAATCTCAAGTCTTCAACGCGTGAATGATTTAATTCAACAATTGCAGCCAAGTTGATATATAAACAAAATGTTACATGCATAAACTGGTAAAGAAGTTAGCACAGCAAGTATTGTCAAGTCAAATACTCACTGCTTTTGAAAACGATTTGTTCCTTTGTGCCAACATGTTCAGGTGAACCAGCTGTCTACTGATCCTTTTCTTCGCTGTCGTCACCACTGTCAACCACTTTCAGCTCCAAATTTTCGTAGGACGTGTAGAATCGTACGTCATTATTCCTAAAAGATTGGAAGTGCAACGCGATATGCTCCTTAAGCATGCCCTCATCGGGAACGGAGAAGTCACAGTGCATACACGTCGTTGGATATTTCGTATTCGATACACAAATATGATTTTCTAGATGTTGCTTCAACTCAGCTGGCCTCCTGGACGTCTCGTTGATGCTTTTATAAAGACATGAATTTAATAACCTAAGTCCGCTCGTTTTCCAAATACATTATCCATTTACTTGCTGCACCAACACTTAATTTCTGAGATTGTCTTCCACAATCTACCTTACTTCACGGCTGTATAATCCTGAACGATTCAAGGGAAAGGAACTTCAAGCTACAACGACCGGTTTGCCTTGCCGGTTTGTGCCATCGACGACCGCTACTCCTACACTCTACTACCATGTGGCTGTCAATTCACTTTGACATCCCACGACAAAACTGACGTGGGATGTGAAGCCGTCACAACCAACATGAGATGGAAAGCCACATGGCAGCAAGTTGTATTGGTAGTGGTCGCCAGCGGCGCCGAATGATTCATTACGGGGCAGTGTCCACGATGCCTACCAGGCATGGGGAGACTGAAGGAAACGCTGCTTGGCCATATGATGGCTTTAATTATGTCTCGGCCGGAGAGGTCGAGTAACCTGCTTGATGGCCCTTTTCACCGTCGTAGGTCTTTGGCATGGTAGACTCCCAGCTCCTTGCCGAACATGTCCGCAATGAGGTATCGCGTGGGACTTAAAACTTGTAAGACTCGACACTTCACGAACTTCTTGTCTAGCTTGGCATTGTAGTGCCGACCTGCTTCAATTTGTCTGAAATTCCGTCGGTAGATTTCGTCGCCTGCCTTGAAGCCAGAAGGATGGGATCGCAGATTGTAACGCTCCTCCCCCGCCCGTCTACTGTCTTCAATCCTCTCCCGGGTCTGTTCTCGTAGGATTTGGAGTTTCTCGTGCGGCTCCAGCACCACTATTGGGTCTTCTAAACCCTTCAACTGCCGCAATAGCCGGTACGAGTTTCCGTGGCAGATCATATGCTGGACGAACACGGCAAAGTATGGGGAGATACCTGTGGTAGAGTGGTAAGACGAACGCAGGGCAGAGGTGATGGTGGAAATCCTGCGGTCCCAATCCTTCTGATCCGGTTGGAAGTAGACCCGAATGACGGCTATGAGGGTGCGGTTCAGCCGCTCGGACACATTGGCTTGCGGGGAATAAACGGCAGTCCACTGATGAGTATCGCCATACTTGTCCATTAGCTCCCGGAACCTAGATGAGGTGAACTGAACTCCGTTGTCGGAGACCAACTTCTCCGGTACTCCAAATATATGTAAAACGCGATTTTCCTGAAAGCAGACTATCGGGCCAGTGTGCAGGTTTCGAATTGATTCGACAATTGAAAATTTGGATAATTGGTCCAGGACCACGACAGCTCCCGTATATCCCGAAGTCGAGCGAGGGTACGGACCGATGAGATCTATATACAGGCGCTGGAACACCCGCTCCGGTAGTTCGAATTTTCCCATCGGGGGCCGAAGAACAGAATTGGGGGCTTTAGTGCATTTGTACAGCTCACAGGTGGCCACGTACTTTTCCACTTGCTGCGCCATCTTAGGCCAAAAGAAGTAAGTCTTCAGTCGCCGAAGCGTACGACCATAACCACCGTGTGCACTCAATGGGTGGTCATGAGCCCGTTTAACCAATTCGAAGGTCAGTTCTTCGGGTATCCATAACTTCCACTGTTCCTCTTCTTGGATGGGGTCTCCGGAGGCGTGTCCCATCTGCTTGTATATAAATCCCTCCGTCACCCGTAGTTCTGGCAGCTGTGGTAACTGGTTCCGAAACGTATCCATCAGCTGGGTATAACATACTGACGTGAAGGCGGGATGGTGCAAGTCGATCCATAGGGGCTGTCGTCCTCCTAGGCCAACTCGGCTCCTTCAGGGGCGAACATCCTTGATAATGTGTCCGGTGCCACGTGCTGACTTCCCTTGCGATGTCTTATCGTGAAGTCAAACGCCTGTAATTTTAAGGCCCATCTGGCCAAACGCCCGTGGAGGTCAGTTTGGCTCATCAGCCATTTCAGAGACGCATGATCAGTGACGATTTTAAAGGGATGTCCCTCTACATATGCTCGAAAGCGTTTCACTGCCAGTACAGCCACCAGGCATTCCTGCTCCGAGACCGTGTGGTTCCGCTGGGTTGGGTTCAGCGAGTGGGACATAAAAGCTATAGGCCTCTCCTCGCCGTCTTGTGCAACCTGAGCTAAGTGCTCCCACCCCATATTGACTCGGGTCACAATGGATTGAGAATGATTTGCTAAAGTCTGGGCTGTGCAGTACGAGGGCTGTTTTCAGACTCTTCTTTAGCTCCTCAAAGGCTCGCAAGCTGGGCCCTTCCCAGACGAACTTACGTCCCTTACGCAGCATGTCGGTCAAAGGTGTGGTAATGTTGGCATAGTCACGTACGAAACGCTGGTACATAGTCACGTACGAAACGCTGGTACCATGTCAGACTCTTCTTTAGCTCTTCAAAGACTCGCAAGCTGGGCCCTTCCGAGACAAACTTACGTCCCTTACGCAGCATGTCGGTCAAAGGTGTGGTAATGGTGGCATAGTCACGTACGAAACGCTGGTACCATCCGCATAAGCCTAGAAATCGGCGTAACTACTTGGTGGTCTTGGGTAATGGAAAAGCGTCAATCGCTTGAGTCTTGTCCGGGTCGGTCTTGATGTTGCCATGCCCAATGATGTGACCCAAATACTTTACCTCCGTCATCACGAACTGACTCTTCTGTATGTTGATGGTTAACCCTGCCCTCCGGATGTGCAAAGCCACTTCCTGAAGCCGGTCGATGTGTTCGTTAAAGGTCTGGGTTATAAGCAGCAGATCGTCCAAGTATACGAAAACTTGGTGCCGTAAATGTGGTGGTATCACCTTATCCATAAGGTGCGTCATTGTCTGAGGGGCATCGCACAATCCGAATGGCATGGTCACGAATTGATACAGTGGCTGACCTGGGACTGTGAAGGCTGTTTTCCCCTTTGAACCAGGGTCTAAAGGAATTCGCCAGAAAGTGTCCTTGAAGTCTAAGCTCGTGATGTAATAGGCTTTAGGCAATCGACTCAAAATGCCTTCAATCAACGGTAGAGGGTATGCGTCCTTGACAGTGACGGCGCTCAAGCATCTAAGCATAGCCGGACCTTGTTCGGCTTGACAACTAAGGTGACCGGGGAAACCCACGCGCTCTGCGATTCTTCGATCACGCCTAATGCTAGCACTCGATCAACTTCGGCATATAACAGCTTTTCTTCGCCGGAGATATGGCGAAATGTCTCTGTTTTATGGGTTCAGCATCCCCCACATCTGTTGTGTGTTACACCAGGGCCGTCCGGCCGAGACCTTCCTTCTCATGCGATGGAAAAGCCGATATAGCCGAGTCAAGTCGCAGTTGTTGATTCACATCCAGTACATGTCGTACTAAGTGAGTGGTTGGAGTTTCGTCAGGAACAGTGTTGATGGCCTCCAGGGTCATGCCAGAAAACAGTACCGGGGCCAAGCTAAATTTTCGAACGAAATCCACCCCTAGCTAAGGATTCTGGGTTAGTTGGGGGATAATGCATTGCCAGCACCTCCCCTGCAAAATCGGCTGAAATGCAATTCACACTGGCTTCCGTATCGACTAAACCTGACAATCGCTTTTGCAGGAGGTGAACTGACGCATATGGTCGAACATCATTCCTCAATAATTCATCTAAGTGTATTTCCCTCAGCACGTTCCTCGACTGCTTGACCCTTCTCCAGAAGCTCCGCATCCGACGCGTGGCTCACTTCCTTCGCGGTGGAACAGTTGTAACCAACTCCTCCTGGAAGATGCGCTGGCGAGTAGCCAAATAATTCCGCAGGCTGACGTGGAATGGCTTAACAAGCCAAGGAATCTTCACCTCGCTACCATTCCCCTGCGCGTCCGCCTCAACAAAGGGTGGCGTCGGCTGTGGAACTTCAGGAGAACTGTGTTTGGCGGTGCGAGTCAGAAAAGTTGGGGTCATGTCTGGAGCTTGGTCGTAGCTAGTGATAGGGTCAGAATTGGTTCGTTTGGGTTCTAGGAGTGCCGGCGGGTGGTCGCGGCACTCGCTGGCAAGTTTTTTCGTAACTTGCTATCCGCGCAATCAGGTGCATAAGTGTCTGCCTTTCCACACCGGTAACAGAAGATCGTTGGTTCCGCTGGACATGCATAGAAACGATCCCCCGTCTGCCGGCAGTTCCAACAGACCGTCGGACTTGTAACTGCTTCGACGAATGGTCGGTCAATCATTGCTTGGAACTCGGGCTCCAGGGGTGCTCCGCTCCTCGGTACTGGTACTGGGTCAGCCAGTAGGTGGTCCGTTGCCATTAACTCCGCGGTATTATTATTTCGTGGATTAGGTCCTGTTATGCGAGGTTGTGGACGGAAGGTGCCTCGCCGCTCATCTAGCTGTTCTTGCCTACGGGCATGGAGGCGTAACCCTTGTATGGTGTTGATGGGAACATGAAGAAAGGAACTTCAAGCTACAACGACCGGTTTGCCTTTCCGGTTCGTGCCATCTACGACCGCTACTCTTACACTCTGCTACCATGTGGCTGTCAATTCACTTTGACATCCCACGACAAAACTGACGTGGGATGTGAAGCCGTCACAACCAAAATGAGATGGAAAGCCACATGGCAGCAAGGTGTATTGGTAGTGGTCGCCAGCGACGCCGAATGATTCATTGCACATTTAAACCGCGATAATCTCCACATGGTCGCCAATCTGTTGTATCTTTCTTTTCTTACCATATGAAGTGGTGAGGAGACTTGTGAAGAAGACGGATGACATATACCCAATCCTACCATATGAGAAAATTCTAAATGTGCTTCTTTATATGTTTTAGGGTCCGAACGGCATGATTTTGCAAAAGTAAGCGACCCGTTTGTGTGTATGTGGTGGACCACGTTATGTTTAATAGGGTCATTGAAATTAGGTGCGGCTGTGAGTGTTAGGAATTCTTTTAGAATATTTCCAAAATCGTTCTCAACTGAAAAACTTCTTGGTGAAACATCCTTAGATTTGCTTTTGAGAGCATTTATCTCAAGTTTAGTATTTTGGTCAATAATGGTGGTGTCGATGGACTAATAAATCAAGTTTTGATAAAAAATCAGCGCCTAATATTGGTCTGTTTACTTGAGCCAAAATAAAGGAGTACACAAATATTCTCCTTAAACCGAAGTTTATTTCAAGAATTTTACTGCATTATGTGCTAATTGTGCCCCATTAGCTGCTGACAATATTAGATTCGATTTTTTAGGGTTTTGTACTAAAATACAAAACCCTATTGCAATCACGACCTGTGTCCGTCTGTCCGTCCGTCCGTCTGTATGACACAGCACTTTTTCTCCGAAACTATAGAGGCTACAGCCATGAAACTTTATGGGAAGGCCAGAAGTGGTGACTTCTTGAAAGTTCAAGGGTGGAAAAATGTTTCAAAGGAGATTAAGGGGGTCTCCCCATATAGGGAGGTGACCCCTCAAAAAAATATATCACCATTGGTAGTCGAGTAGGGTGTCATTGGAAAGGTCTCAATGAGATCTTTACAAAACAATTCTTAAAATTGCCTTATCAGTACCGAGGGGGGCAGCGGAAGGGGAAATGTACGAACTTTTGGCGTACCCCCCCCCCCCCCCCCCCTCGCGATTGGACACCTTCCATCCGAAAAATCTGAAAAAAATCATGAATGTAGGCCTTAATAAGTACAACAACAACAAATACATGAGAAGTCGAAATTCACTCAACTTTGTTAGTAATAGTATGATTTATCGATTTTATGTTTTCTTGAATAAAATCCAAACGGTACCCTTAAATTCAAAAAAGCAAATGACTATTTATAAGATTGATCTTTTCTGAAAGTTTAATAAAGATCGAATAGTATTTAACGAAGTTATAGCGATTTGAATTTTCCTGCATTACTATGGAACAATATGCCCTGTATTACTATGGAAACATATGGCTATAGAGCCATATGCGCTTTTTACCGACTTAGACACTACAGCTTTGCTAGGATTTGCATGAAAATTTCAGGAATGATAGGTATCATGAAGATGAGTACATACAATTGAAAAAGTCAAAGAGGCAGGAGAGAGCTCCTAGCAAAAGGGCTTTGTAACCCTTCTAAGATTCGAAAAAACGGGCCATGAATCGATGATTAAAGCACAGAGGAGTGGCCCATGAAAAAAAATTTCATGAAAGGAAGCCGATATGAGTATCAACTGAAACTTCTCTATGAGAGCTTTTCAAAACAGTTCTTAAACTGACAGTTTTGCTCCAGTGGGCGCGCGGGGGGGGGAAATACATTAAACTTGTGTTTCCTCCCTCGCAAATGAACACCCGTGATCTAAAAAATCTAAAAAATTATCAAAGGAGATATTTATGGGTGTAACTATAACAAATACCTCAGAAGTCAAAATTCTTTCAACTTTGCTAATAATAGTATGATACTCAAACATGACATGTTTCTTGATTTTATTCGTTGCTGGTTACTGCATTTTGTAAGTTGAGTACAAAACCCTTCTGACAGAGCATAGGTCAGTCTACCCAACTTGTTTTGTTTCTAAATTTTGTATGAGAAATAACCGACAAATCTGTTCCGGTATCGACTAGAAAATTTAAATTATGGATTGTATCCCAAATACAAAGTCCGCGGCTTGTAAATTTTTTAACCATTTCTGGCCGCCTCATCAATGGATTCATTTAGTTTTTTGAGTTCTCATTTTGGGTATTGGAATTAGATTTTTTTGTGGTTACATGGTTTAACACAGCGAATTGCATTTTTTCTAAAGCGAAAATGATACCAGCAGAATTTGCCGTTTTTTGTTACAATTTCTGCTTGAAGACCGAATTTTTGTTCTATTACGAGACCTGTATTGAGGCCTAGATTTATTCATTTTGTAGATTTTGTCACTAGGAGCGCAAGTTTGTTTTTGCAAACTTTCCAATTGGACGATTTCTGAGTTTTCACTAGATGAATTATGTTGTGGCACATGCTTAAATTCCGCGATTCGATGTGTTGAAAGAGCCTCCTATAATTTATCAGCAACCACCAAAGTTTTATCTAAATTGAAATCAAACCCTATCAACGTGCCGTTTATACTATTTGGAGCGCGACTGAGCCAAAGCTTCCTTAACACAGCTTTGCTCACATTTCCTAACAAACTAGCCAAATTCCTTGTAATAAACATAAGCAGTCGAGCAGCCCCGTGGTGATCAGGAGTGGCTGCTCCTGAAGAGATAAGGTGGTCATCCCGTCGAAACTGCTTAGTTTGTTGTTTTACTAGTGTAAAGTAAACTGCATCCGTCAAATTTCCATCCTTTAGGCAGAGATGAGTGGTTCACTTCAGCTACTTTAACATCTTTAGGTTTGACATTCCCCTTGTAATGCAACGACCTTCTTCTGTGAAAGTAACGGTTGCTTTTTGTGTAATGTTTGCGTTTGTCTCAAGCCTCCGTGTCCGCTAACTTTAACGAGGCAACAAAATTTTGAATTACTGTAGAGTAGCTTAATTGACACCTAATAGAACTTTTCTAAAGACAATAAAAATTGATCGGTGCATCTTGTAGAGTAGAGTACGCATGATAAGTATTTTGTAGTGTAGCTTCATGGCTCGACAAGAACCCGCCTCATATGATCCCGCAAATGCTAGTCGTCAAGCACGCGTACGCGGTCGTTAAGCGAAGCTAGTTAGCTGAGCTCGGTGTTGTTTATAGCTCGCTGACACTTATGCCAGACCATCGGCACCCGTGTCCTACACGGGCATTAAAAAAAATCATTACAATGGCGCCCAACATGGGGCCCGAAGGGGAAACAACATCACTCTCCTTCGAGTTCTCACATTTTTAATTTTGCTGTCGGCGGATGAACCGATTCAATTTTTATTGTCGCCCTCACCATTTGATATTAACGTAGCATACTTTGGAGGGTTCCGTAAAGTAAAGATAGAGCCACCGATAAACTCTCTTTTGGTGTTGTTTGTCTTGTCTTCGGTATAATAAGGTCTATAGCATCTTCTGGAGTTCTTCGTTCATGGTGGCTCTGCCGCCTGAACATGCCGATGATGTTATAGAGTAGTTCGTCCCTTAATGTTACCAAAAGAAAGGTTTGACATTTTTATAAAGTTTGTAGTCGGACAGTTCTAATTTTGAAGAAAACTGATGGTGCCAGGGGTTTTCAAATACACTGCTTAGAGTTGCGTCAGTTTTTGCAGGGAGCTAATCTGATGATCGGCAGTGATAAAATCCGCATCATCAATTAGTCCTGACCGACACCCGATTTGTTTTTATGATTGGTTAGCGGTTTTTATTAGCATACTTTCGTTGAAGACAGGGACTTGTATTCAAGGAGAGGGGCCTAAAATTATAACAACCATCTCTCCACTGCGGAAACAATTGTTTCTTTACTAGTGAAGAGCGAAACCCTCTAGTCTCTCCATGTCTGGGTCGGGATCGAAGAGACTGTCCTGTAATAAACATAAGCAGTCGAGCAGCCCCGTGGTGATCAGGAGTGGCTGCTCCTGAAGAGATAAGGTGGTCATCCCGTCGAAATTGCTTAGTTTGTTGTTTTACTAGTGTAAAGTAAACTGCATCCGTCAAATTTCCATCCTTTAGGCAGAGATGAGTGGTTCACTTCAGCTACTTTAACATCTTTAGGTTTGACATTCCCCTTGTAATGCAACGACCTTCTTCTGTGAAAGTAACGGTTGCTTTTTGTGTAATGTTTGCGTTTGTCTCAAGCCTCCGTGTCCGCTAACTTTAACGAGGCAACAAAATTTTGAATTACTGTAGAGTAGCTTAATTGACACCTAATAGAACTTTTCTAAAGACAATAAAAATTGATCGGTGCATCTTGTAGAGTAGAGTACGCATGATAAGTATTTTGTAGTGTAGCTTCATGGCTCGACAAGAACCCGCCTCATATGATCCCGCAAATGCTAGTCGTCAAGCACGCGTACGCGGTCGTTAAGCGAAGCTAGTTAGCTGAGCTCGGTGTTGTTTATAGCTCGCTGACACTTATGCCAGACCATCGGCACCCGTGTCCTACACGGGCATTAAAAAAAATCATTACAATGGCGCCCAACATGGGGCCCGAAGGGGAAACAACATCACTCTCCTTCGAGTTCTCACATTTTTAATTTTGCTGTCGGCTGATGAACCGATTCAATTTTTATTGTCGCCCTCACCATTTGATATTAACGTAGCATACTTTGGAGGGTTCCGTAAAGTAAAGATAGAGCCACCGATAAACTCTCTTTTGGTGTTGTTTGTCTTGTCTTCGGTATAATAAGGTCTATAGCATCTTCTGGAGTTCTTCGTTCATGGTGGCTCTGCCGCCTGAACATGCCGATGATGTTATAGAGTAGTTCGTCCCTTAATGTTACCAAAAGAAAGGTTTGACATTTTTATAAAGTTTGTAGTCGGACAGTTCTAATTTTGAAGAAAACTGATGGTGCCAGGGGTTTTCAAATACACTGCTTAGAGTTGCGTCAGTTTTTGCAGGGAGCTAATCTGATGATCGGCAGTGATAAAATCCGCATCATCAATTAGTCCTGACCGACACCCGATTTGTTTTTATGATTGGTTAGCGGTTTTTATTAGCATACTTTCGTTGAAGACAGGGACTTGTATTCAAGGAGAGGGGCCTAAAATTATAACAACCATCTCTCCACTGCGGAAACAATTGTTTCTTTACTAGTGAAGAGCGAAACCCTCTAGTCTCTCCATGTCTGGGTCGGGATCGAAGAGACTGTCCTGTAATAAACATAAGCAGTCGAGCAGCCCCGTGGTGATCAGGAGTGGCTGCTCCTGAAGAGATAAGGTGGTCATCCCGTCGAAATTGCTTAGTTTGTTGTTTTACTAGTGTAAAGTAAACTGCATCCGTCAAATTTCCATCCTTTAGGCAGAGATGAGTGGTTCACTTCAGCCACTTTAACTTCTTTAGGTTTGACATTCCCCTTGTAATGCAACGACCTTCTTCTGTGAAAGTAACGGTTGCTTTTTGTGTAATGTTTGCGTTTGTCTCAAGCCTCCGTGTCCGCTAACTTTAACGAGGCAACAAAATTTTGAATTACTGTAGAGTAGCTTAATTGACACCTAATAGAACTTTTCTAAAGACAATAAAAATTGATCGGTGCGTCTTGTAGAGTAGAGTACGCGTGATAAGTATTTTGTAGTGTAGCTTCGTGGTTCGACAAGAACCCGCCTCATATGATCCCGCAAACGCTAGTCGTCAAGCACGCGTACGCGGTCGTTAAGCGAAGCTATTTAGCTGAGCTCGGTGTTGTTTATAGCTCGCTGACACTTATGCCAGACCATCGGCACCCGTGTCCTACACGGGCATTAAAAAAAATCATTACATCCTTATAGTTTTCTATTGCCGATTTCTTCTTCGGATATTAATTTCTTCAAGACTCATCAAATGCCTATTAATTAATAAAAATTTTAATTTTGAATATGGATCTTCATTTGGGGGGCATTGAATGAAGTCTGAAATCGATTCCGCGATATTTTGAGGTAGTGAAGCGATTACATAATGGTATTTCGTGGTTTCCGTAGTCACTCGCGCAAGAACAAACTGTGATTCGGCCAGCCAAACCATGTTGCGGGCGAGGAAACCTAAAATGGAGGTAGTTTTACACTCATGGGGCTAACTTCCACTTGAAGCGAAGTAATGTCGGATGTCGAACGTAAATTCTTTAATTCAGTTTCATACTTAAGAAAAATCGTGTATGTCTACTTTAAACTTCTCGGTAATGAATTTTGAAAATTATGAGTTAATTAAAATCAAATCCTTAAAAGTATTAATATATCAAAATCAATTATCTGTTGTTCGATGATCGTTGACACTGATGTTTCAATTCTGAATACAAATTTACTGGCGATTTGTCTGCTGCAGTTTCCGCACTTCACTCTTCACAAGAGATTTTTAGGTTATGTATGATGATTGATGATAGTACGTTTTCGTCAATCTACGAGTAGCTTGGAGCGACTTTCTCAATTTGCGGCTTTGCATAGGCTTCCCGATGAATATGAAATCGGCAAATGCTTATACGTGCTTGGCTCGACAACGCACTTGAAGTGTTCGTTGCCTGGGTGCACGTTGCGTTAGTGCTGGTTTGCGGTACATGCATTGAAAGTAACTCTAATTTGCAACGATTGTATTATGGCATACAGCCGACAATGGGAAATCCAACTGCAGCAATGCGTTTTGGCGTTAATATTATTCGCACCCATGCCGATGATTTTCGTGTTTTTATTTGTTTGCACTACTCCGAATCTCAAAATCAACTATACAATTATTTGAGTCAGCACGTTTCACGGGATTTCGAACAGTAGGACTCGTAATTAACTTATTTTAACTTTTGTTTGCCCTGGGGTCACCATTTGTAGTAGCTCCTAAATGTTCGATAATTATAAGTCGACACTGTTTTTTTTTTGTGCGGGTATTTATCAACTTTATATTTTAGTTTTTTCCATGAAATTCTTACTATTTTACATGCTTTTTGATTTTAAGTTTTTATTTCTTCGCATTTCAATCGTTTTTTTTGTATTCACCCCAATTGTGTTGCCTTATCGGTGGCTGAGAATGAACTTTTTTCTTACTAGTATCTTAAGTCCACGTATTAGTAATACTTTTGACTAGTAGCAGTTGGTATGATAGATAAATTTTATTTAGCTTGTACAATTTCAATTTAAGCCCCGATTACGATAAAATTTCCTGGATATGCACCGATCGTTAAGGCAGCAATTTATAAACTTAAGGGCCCCTTTTAACATTTTATGGACAAAAAGTTAAAATTCACAAATCATACTACTACACAAGAAGGTTCCCAAAATTTTGCATTGAGAGGTATTTGTTGCCTTTGCACTTATAAAGACCAACAACCATGCTTTTTCAGATTTTTCGGCAGAGGACACATCTTTTCACAAGTTTTTACACCCTCTGCTACCCTTAACACCGTTACCGTACCTTTCATACTTGAACTGAAAGTTTTTGTCAAGACCTTTCGTTTTGTTTCCATGTTGGTTACCTTTGGGAAAAAATAGTTTGAGGGGTTATTCCTACATGTGGGGAATTCCCCTTTAAAACCATAAAAAAATTTTATACTAAAATTTGGAGAGTTTGCCACTTTAGATCAGCGTGCAAAGTTTCATAACTGCTGCATTTTTAGTCTCCGAAAAAAATTGCTGCGAGTATGATGCACGGACGGACGACAGACAGGTCACAAAACTAATAGAGCTTAGAAAAGATATTTTACAAAACCCTAATAAAAACCGATGGTCCATTTACTTCAGTATCCCTAAACCAGTTGGTGGGACTGTACCAGTTGTGGGCATTGATGACCAAAGCGTTTGACTTCTCAGAAATGCAAGCAATGAGTTTACTACTTTATGATAAAGACAAAAAATGTTAATCCGCAATTATGCGGTCTGTATGCAGGTTAGATGTTGATTAAGAATATGGTGATCATTAATCAAATTAATTAGCAATACTCTTTTGCCACGGCAACTTAATTTTTAGTCGATTTAACATGTTGCAGACATTAACGTTATGCATATGATTTATATTCCAGAAACTTATTTGAATTAGGGACACATAAAAGAACTGGGATGCATTTCATATGCTAACATTAATTTATTGAATTGGTACAGCAGCAACAACAGATGGTGAAACAGGTCTGTTGAGATAATTTCGCAGTCAGAACGCTGTTTTATTGAAGACCTCTTATCGATTAAATGGTCCATTTATTATTCAGCATATCTACCGTTATAATCTCTTATCATTTTCTGAAAGGAATGAATGAAAGTGATTGAATATACGGAATTGTATAGTCAAGATTAAATCGTAGATTATGATTCAAAATTAGAGCGCTCTTCTTGGGAAACCAAACCAGTGCAAGGTAATGCATAAGTTGACTACCAGTTGGTTATAAAAAAAGTAGAGCTTCTACATAAAGAAGAAAAGAGGTAAGTGTACATAATTGGATATCACACAATATTCCACTGGCTCTGCACGTGAATTACACCAAAACTGGTTAGGATCAAACGAGGATATCAAATATGAAAGCTTGAAGATTTGACTCAAAGTGACAATACTTTAAAAGTTTCAAAGTGGAATCTAGAAAATTCTTCTACAGTCGTACTTTCCCATCGATGTTATTTCCTCCCAGAAATCAGTCTTCTTAAACTGCTTAAATTTTTCCAGATAGCTGGTGCTTAGAAAGGGACTGATTGTAATTGAAAATAAGCTAAGATATGTTACGGGGAATCTGAGAAGGTAGCCAACTTAAACACCACCACCGGGAAACGTGGTACGAAGGATGCATCCTCGAGCCAAACTGGGATAGAAAACTTTACCATGTATTGTACATCGTTCTAGTAAAATTAGAAATAAGAATAAATTCGAATGTTAATGGCTACAGTAGAGTAGACTTTAACTTCCTCAAGTTAGATTAATGCGGCTCAACTTAGATTAGTTAGGGTCGAGGAAGTTAACGATACCACTCCCGTATGTGCACGGTTGCTCCACAACGATATCATCTGTGATCAACACCCACGGAAAGAACGAGTCAAAATGATGCGTGAGGAAGGAACCGACAAGATGAGGAAATTAATCACAGGCAACGGGAGAACACTTTGATCATGCAAATAAGCCTAATAATCCCGGTGGCAACATGAATCGTAACTTTCAAGGCGGCGGCGGAGGCAGACCAAATCAACGTGGTGGTGGTGGAAGAACCGGTGGTGAACATGATTTCCAAAACAATAAACACAAATTTATGGTACAAAGTCTTATTGTTGCTGAGGGTGTCATAAACTTCGATAAATTGTGGAAGGAAGGAAGTCCAAGCAAAAGAGTTAATGGATTCGAAATTCAAATGCATACTTGAAACTCCAGTCGACACTTCAACGGTCGAAACATCAGGAATGTCGCTCGAAGATAATACTGATCCAATGAATACTAGTAGTGGTGATGATAAACCTGTCAAAGATAGCGACGATTATCATCGTCCAATAGAAGAAGTCAAGCAGTTAAGAATGGATGAAAGGGCATTACGACACGAAAATCTGCAATCGAAAGTCCATTTACTAAGCCCGTAACAACCCATATGAAACTTTCAAATCCAAAAGAACATAGAATTTTATACAAAATCCGTCCGACCGAATCTTGGTGCACTATCATCTAAAAAATCAACAGAAATAGCAACTGCATTGCAAGCATTTGTTTCAAGTTACTCCAGGTTGTGTTCCACATCGTGTGCCCTTCGACAACTCCTTATGGCCAAGAATAGACAGGACAATAGTAATTCTTACCTCCAACAGCGACTGGATACCTAGAAAAGAAGAAAAAAAAGGCACACAAAGTGTCTTGTCCAAGGGATAAAATATAAAAGCACTACTTATCCGATAATCCTCAGTGAAATCCAGCCACTCAGAATCCTGGTTATCACCAGCACTCAAATTGCACCAAACATAAACAAATAACATTACGGCTATATTTGTAATGCGTCAAATGCCCATCATAATGATAATTCAAAAAAAAATATCTACGACTCCGAATTTCGGAAACACCAGTTGAAGTTTGGTGCAAATTGCGATGGAATTGCCTGATCGCACGAAATGGCTTACAATTTTTGCAAGAAAAGGAGAACTATAAGGTTAACTCCGGAATTAGCGGTACTCCGTAGGGAACGAGTTAATAGTATGGTGAGGGACAAAGAAAAAGCTCTCTTTTGTGATTCAAACGAGTAGTGGTGAAGGCAAAAAAAAGTGTTTGATAATAAAGGGGGTGCGGAGCTCCGAAAGAAATAGGAAAAATAAAGGAGGAAAAAAAGAACAAAAAGCAGAACTAAGAAAATTTTTGTCGGCGTCAATCACCACCGGAAGAAGGCTAACTATTGCACCAGTGCGACCCGGTAAGAGTGCGTGGAATCAGTGCAGGATCTTTTTTCGCCCAGCCATCGACGACGGGCGCTCTACTGGGAGGCCTCCTTATTAGCTAGGTTAGGTGACAGAGGTTAGTCCAAAAAATTGTCAAGTTTTGTTTTTTGTTTGTTGATAAACTTTATTTCATAAATTGTATGGAAAAATTGCTTGTTTACAATTTCCTCAAGTTTCAATTAAATCACTTTCATATCAAGAAAAGTGGTAATAGTTCTTAGAAAATTCACTTCAAAAATATAGAATTTATCTTTTTCCAAAGTGTAACTGGTTGGCTCAGGGAAATATCGCGTGCGGGTATACGTTAGTGTAGTTGATTCTTCGGTGGTGTATAAGTGGCGTAGCGTTGGTTGAAGGAGATAGGGTTCGCCCCGAGTAGTGATATTTTATGCATTTTCTCAGTGGAAGGTGTGCTCGTGGAACGAGCTTCGGCAAATCGCCTTACTCGCTGGGTGGTCAAGTGTGGGGCCTAGGCCAAAACAGTGAGTTGGTGCCCACGCCCGTCTGCGGCGAGCAGAGTCGGGACCGCAGGGCCCCCGTCGCTGATGCACTCCAGTGGTTAGGGGTGACAGATGAGCGATTGTAACTTCCAACACAGACTACCAGGTAGGATAGCATTTTCCTTATAAAGCTCAAGGCGACTAACATGGTCATTATGAGCTCGCAGGAACTTTTACTGTTTGCTATATACTACAGTCAACTCCGCCGTCGACGGGTCCAAGTCCGTTTGAGAAAAGAGGAGGGAACGCCTTGTTTCCTCCACTCTCGGGGTCACACAATGGGACATTAAATGCCAAGAAATGCTAATAACTGTAAATACATCTACAGCTCTGCTACTAAATTTTACTTACATCACCTTTGTGGGGACGTACGAGGGTGAAGGCGAATTTTTCATGCCTGATAATGAACTTGAAAGTAATAGCCATACCGACGGAATGAAGGTTGAGTGATGGGCTGACTCCCCGTCTCTGGAAAACCTTAACATGTTTCGAAACCTGCAGATGGGCCTCGGAGTGGATGGCTTCACGGCAACGACCTCGCAAACGAAAAAAGGACTATGGTACTAGATCCTGGAATATTAGATCACTCAGTTACCCTGGCGCTGTTAATTACCTTTTTCAACACGTCAGTCAATATAAACTTAACATACTAGCAACCCAGGAAACGAACTGGACTAGAAATGATATTCAAGACATGAGATTGTACACAACATTCAAAAGTGGGAAGCCTACTGGAAAACGAGAATTCGGAGTGGCCTTCATTTTGGGTAGAGAGTTCAAATAGCACGTTATTGATTTTAAGGCAGTCAATGAACGGTTGAGTGCAATTCGTATAAAAGAAAAATTCTTCAAAATCTGGCTAATCAATGTTCATGCCCCGACCGAAGAAAAAGACGAGAAGACGAAGGAAATGTTCTAAAATCACCTGTAAAGACAGGTCAACTGATTGCCTACAATCGACACAAAAATAATTCTGGGTGATTTCAACGCTAAGGTTGTCGATGAGCTATCTCATCGGGGAACGAAAGAAGTAAATAGCCTCCACAATGAAACAAACGACTACGGCCGGTGCCTGACTGATGTTGCATGTAGTTGAAATCTAGTTATACATTCCACTTGCTTCCCTCATCGATGCATTCATAAAGTGACCTGGGTATTTCTGGATGGCAACACACAAAACCAGAATGACTATGTTTTTATCCCACAGTATTGCACCTCAAGCATACTTACTTAAATTAACCTATCGATGTCGTATGTCAAAGGCAATTGTAGAAAGCCGAGAGCCCGGTCGTCGGGAGAAAGCATCACTTATCTCAAGCAGAATGCACTCCCCTAATACTTTCCGATTGTGTATCCTCCATACTTAGAACTCCGAGGTGAATGTCACGTCCGGTATGGTTCCTTCACAGCCAATACGGCGGAAAGTTGGCGTATTTTCGGAGTTTAGTACGATGAGCACCATTTCCAGGATTCATTTTCCCCACAGGCCCGTTTGAAGTATGCCCCATTCGATTGCTTAAGCGTTAAAGTCGCCCCCAACAAGCACTTTGCCCTGTGCGTTCGAGACAGCGCTCTCCAGAGCATTAAACTTGGCTTGGAAAGATGATATCGATTCGTTAGGTGTTAGGCACACACTAAAGAAGGTGGTCCCTGAGCACTGAATACACACGAAACCATCCCCCCGTCCACAACGCTTCGCTTGGAAATCACTGTTCCGAATCCAGATGGTGGCAGTACCAGTTTCGTCGGAATACGATATTGCAAGAATTTTATCATAGTGCTGCTCACTCAGCAGCAAGAAGTTGGTTTTCATGTCCCTCGCAAACTGCTCAAGCAGATTTTGGGCGGTTGAACTGCGGTATAGGTTTAGCTGCAGGGTGCGGGTCATCGAAGCTCTGATTTTGCCTTGGCTAGGGCTTCCTGGAACACCCGGCACTTTCCTGATCCCAAGACGTGTCCAAAATCAAGTCTTGGATCAGCATCCTTGCAGAGAATGCATTATGCCTCCTTCGTACACTCTTTTCTTTTATGTCCCATTTCACCGCATTTGTAACATAGGGAACTCCTGTCGGGTCCTTTGCATACTTGTGTGGTGTGACCATAGCCAAGGCAATTGAAACATTGAAGAGGCATTGCTCTTCACCGTATCCTACAGGCAACCCACCCTATTCTTACTTCGCCCTTGTTCAGGAATTGTTCGGCGTCCTTTTCGGTCAAGTCAACTATGGCCATGCGTTGTCCCCTATTGTTTTCTGGTGTCAGTCTCGCTTTGATCCTTCCCTCGCTAGGGAACTCCCTTTTGATGGCCTCTTCTACCTCGGCCAGATCCGTGAAGCAGTCAATGTCTCGTATTTTGATCGTTGCCATCGGTTCAAGCGAGGATATAGTTGCGCTTTTGCCGAGGACTTTCTTTACTACGTCGCAGAATGCTTCTTTATTGCCGGCCTCTGCTCCGAATTCGAACAGTATGTGGCCCGACTGCGTTGGTTGCACTACTTTAATAGTAATGTTGGAGGCAGTACGGCTTTAGAGCAGGATGTTCTACCATTGATGCGATTGCAGAGGTGGTGAGCACGGTCCAAAAGACAGAGGCATATAGTCGTACCAAGTGACGGATCGTCCTATTGGTGACACTCGACGTCTGGAATGCCTTCAACTGCGCTAGATATTCTAGATACGCTGGAAAACCTTTTTCAAGTTCCAGAATATCTAACGCTGCTTTTGGGGGACTACCTAAAACACCGAAGCCTGCTCTACGACACGACACAGGGCCCACAAAAGATGGCGGTTACATTGGGTGTTGCCCAGGGATCTATCCTTGGTCCAGACCTGTGGAACGTGTCTTACAAGGGGTACTGAGACTGGAGATGCCAGATGAGTCGCGCTTGATTGGCTATGCGGATGAGGTTGCGGCTCTGGTCGCTGAATGCACGGTTGAACGAGCGCAACTTTGGCTAGGTATGCTAATGCACTGAGTGAGAGACTGGATGTACTACTTGCGGGCTCAGTTTAACACTGGAGAAAACCGAAGACGTCATCTTGACAAATAAGAGAATCCCTAGAGTAAGGATGATCAGTATTGGAGATATGCAAATCAAATTAAAACCAGCGGTGAAGTACCTGGGGCTACTGATCGACTCGAAGATGAATTTCTTTGAGTAAAACAGGGCAACGGCTGAGAAGATTGCTTTGGGAGTATCGGCTCTGAGTCGACTTATGGCCAATGTAGGTGGACCCCGCCCATCAAGAAGACGCGTCTTGATGAGTGCTGAGGGTACGTGCTACTGTACGGAGCAGAGGTTTGGGGCGACGCTCTCAGCAAGGAGGTATACCGAAAACGATTGGCACAGGTACAGAGAAGAGGAGCACTGAGGATTGCATCTTTGTATCCAACAGTCTCTGATTCGGCGGTGAAAGTTATTGCAGGCGTAATACCTGTCAGCCTCCTTGCAAGAGAGTGCCGTTTTATTTATCTGCGTCAAAACGAGGATATGAGGGAGATGTTTGTCCGCGAGGAGAGACAGCGCTCTCTCAACGATTGGTATCAATCTTGGGTGAATTGTACGAAAGAAAGGTGGACTGCGCGCCTCACCCCGGATGTGAGACCGTGGCTAAATTGAAGGCATAGTGAGGCTGACTTCTATCTGACCCAACTTTTGAGCGGGCCTGGGTGTTTTCAGTCTTACCTGCACAAGATTGGTAATTCACGGTGACCCGATTGTCGATATTGCCCAGGAGAGGAGGACAATGCCTGCCACACATTTTTTGCGTACATAAAATGGGACATGCTGCAAAGGGCCTTCTACGCGGAGACAGGAGAGCTCATCCCGGATAATATAGTCGCGGTGATGCTCGAATTGGTTGACAAATGGAACCAGGTTGCACAATATGTTCGGGTAGTCCTAAAAGATAAAAGGGACTCACAGCAGCGGGGGGTTCGGGGGCTGGGGGATCGCTTGTTTGGCACTTCCTCTTCCCGTCTCCCCTCCTGCTAGAAGAGGGATCCCCCAGCTTGAAGGCGCTTCACGGCGTTACAAAACGAGACGTGGCCCGTAGTAATGTGTCAAACGGTTTCAGGCTGGGTTCTTAGGGTGACAGGGGAGGTGTTTAGTGGGTAGTCCAGTCACCTTTCTGTGAACATGGGAGTCCCATACTCTATGCGTAAATGGGCATTCACTCCTTACCACAAAAAAAAAGATATGAGATAGCACACAATATTCAATAGTGGGAAGCTTGCTGGAAAGCGAAAATTTCGAGTGGCCCTCATTTTTAATAGGGAATTCAAATAACACGTTATTGATACTTCAACAATGTTGTTTCAATGTTTGTATACGGTTCCTTTTACTAAGAATGAAAATATTTTGTTTCCTTTATCGTACAATAATGTTTTTTTTATTCGTATATACGTATTTGGAAGCTTACTTAGCGTCTTCTTCAGTACAACTAAATTACTTATTCATATCTACCTATTTATATGCTGAAGGCTTACGGATTAGGGCTAATGACATGTTTGAAAAGGATACTACTACAATTACCTGTATCACTGTTCATTCTTAATCCTAAGGGTATTTTATTTATTTCCAGACATTCAATTACATCTAGTTTATTGAACTTAGTTATTACTTTTATGACTTCTAGGTCATTAAAATTAATTGTATGTTTATTTTTAATTATATGCTCAGCGACACAGGATTTAAAATTATAATTTTGGGCTATGCCTTTATTTTTCGTTACAAAACAATTTGCTTCATTACTATGCTCCTTAAACCTAATATTTACAAGTCTTTTTGTCTGTCCTATATAAATTTTATGGCACACTGGGCACGTTATTTTATAAATCCCGTTAGCTTCTTCCATTGTCTTGACATCCTTTTCGCTACCAATCCAGTTTTTCACCTTTGTTATACTACTATTACCACATACCTGAATTTATATGTCGCTAGCTTTTTCCTGATTCCTCAAATAAATTAGAGCTTGGAATGCTGATTCGCTTGGTAATCGCTGTTTGGATTACTTTTTCCTGCTTGAACAATGTTGATTTTTCATCACGTTGTTTCCGTTTGTTCTTTTTGTTAATTATTTGCACTTTGTCTGACATCCTAAAGCCGGTCTTCGTCACCGTTTCTTGTATATAGCGCTATTTTTTTTTGTAGTTTTTACGTGACATTGGTACACTAATGAGCCTATGTACCATACTATGATAAGCTGCTATTTTTGGGGTGTATGTATGATTCGAGTCGTTTGTTATAGTTCTTTGTGTTGCTGTTGGCTTCCTGTACACTGCGAAAGCTGACCGATTCCCCGCACGCTTAATATTGATATCCAGAAATGGTATAGTTCCATCGATTTCCTTTTCCACCGTGAAGTTTATGTTGTAACTTATCTTGTTTATTTCACTTAGTATTTCTTCTATTTGGTCCGTTCGAACTACGGCTATAACGTCGTCAACGTATCGATACCAGACTTCTGGCATTATTCCTTTTCTGGCTATCTCGCTTTCAATGTGTTTCATAAACATTTCGGTGAACATAGGCGATAGTGAGTTTCCCATAGCTACACCCTTCGTGGTTTTATAGTATTTACCTGAAAAGTACAATAATTTTCGCTCATACAGAGCGAGGCGAGATTAACAAGTTGTCTCACTTTTTTCCCCCGATTTGGAGTTGCGATAAATTTTTCCAGCCATCCCTCATATGCACATATTGCCTGCTTGACTGGAGTGTTCGGAAAAAGTGCAACAACGTCAAATTATACAAGCGACTCTGAATCACTTAACTCCAAGTCTTTGATTTTTTCAATAAGATCTAAGGAATTTTTTACGGATCTTTTTCCTTAGATGTCACCTAATTTCTTGCTTTTCACTACTATCCACTTTGCTAGCTTATAGGTTGGGGAGTGGCCATCTGCTATTATTCCTCTGGATTGGTTGCCCTCCTTGTGGGTCTTAGGCTGAACCCGTATCCTAGGAAGAGCAGGGTTTGTCACTTTTAGATTTGGAATATGGTCCAGTATACTTTTCGCTTCTTTAAGAGCTTTATCAACACGTTTAATTGAGTTCGTTATTGGATTCGTACGTAGTGGGAAGAAATTACCTCCATTCAATTTCTCCATCACTAAATCATCGCATTTTGTCTTGTCCATTATGACAATTTGATTACTTTTATCCGCTTTAGTTATATATGCCTCTTTTTTCTTCAGTTCGCTTAAGATCTTGGCATCGTTTGACTTGATTCTTGATTTGTCGCATTTCTTCATTATTTGGTCTACACTACAACGAATCCCCTCTTTTAACTCAGGATCTATTGTTTTAATGCCCGCTTCTAAGTCTATAATTGTATTTGCTAAAGTTTTCGTAGAATGAACTGAAAACTTTAGTCCTTTGTTTAATAATACCAGTTTTCAGTTCGTTCTACGAAAACTTTAGCAAATACAATTATAGACATAGACAAAAATTTGACATCGAAAGGCTCCAAACGGCATCCGTGGCAACAAATTTCACGGTATCTAATACCTTGCCGAAAACAAGCAACGGGTTATGGGTGAACGTGAAAGCGGCAATTAAGACCGTAGCAGAACAGACGATCGGACATGAAGCCCGGCGCAAAAGAAATGTTTGCTTTCACGATGAGCGCAAGAATGCGTTAGACAATGAAAATCAGGCGTACAAACAATATATAGGAAGGAAAACCAAGGTGAAGAGAGAACATTATCAAAATCTCTGAAGAGAAGTGTATAAGATAATTAGAATTAAGAAAAAAATACTATGACGACCAATTGAGAAGTGTCGATGTAAGTCTAGCACACAACAACACAAGACAAGCATACAAAGTAGTGAAAATGAAACGAGGTTATCAGCCCGAAGCCACGCTCTACCGTGATGACATCGGCAACATCATCGCTGATGAAAACAGGATTGAGGACAGATGTGCATCACATTTCAAGGACTTCCTAAATCCTCCGCATAGCTCCAGAACATCGGAGCTTATAAGCTTCCCAGAAAGCTTCCATTGGTTCTACCTATTCTGGATGAAGTTTGTTTCACCATCAAAGCCCAAAAAAGAATAATGAAACGCTGAGCATCAAGGAGATTTCAGTGGAACTCGTTAAATAAAATTATCCAGCCATTTGACAACAAGAACATATGCCGATAGCGTAGAGCCAATGAATTATATTCCCTATCCACAAAAGAGGTGACAAGTTACAGCGCGAAAATATTATAAAGGCATATCACTACTTTGTTCGGCGTAGAAAATATTTTCAACGACCTTAGAAAACAAAATCGAATCATACGCCAACGGTAGTATTAAGGAGCATCAAGGTAGTTTTACAGTAAGTAGATTGACGATAGATCAATTGTTTATAGTCAAGCAGATACTTGAGAAATGCTGGGAGTTCAACATAGACGTACACTAAATTTTCGTTAACTTTAAGCAAGCATGCGACAGTATTGATCGTAACGTACTGTCTAAATAATGCTTCGCTTTGGCATCCCAGCCAAATAAATCCGTTCTTCCAAAATGACAATGACGTCGACTGCCTCCCAGGTCCACCTCGAGAACCGACTCACTGACACTTTTGACACAAATATTAGAATAAAGCAGGAGGTCGGCTGGTAGGGTTATAAATCAATGAGAATAAAACAAAAAATAAAATTACTCAAATGCCCAAAATATCACACTTGGTAAATACAATATCAAAAATGTAGGCGAATTTGTAAATAATGAGAACTGCTAATAAAAGAGACGAAATACGCAAGAATAAAATGTTTTATTGAGTTTTGACGATCTTGAATACGAACACCAAATCTGTGATGAGAACTGTGCTGTGCTATGGGTATGGAACATGGGCCCTAACCCAAGCATCTGCGAACATATTGAATACCTTGAAAAGACGGGTCCTGAGGCGAATAATCGGAGCGAAGCTAAATGGAGGCCAATGGCGAATTCGATGCAACCATGAGCTGTATAAAATTTTTGACGAGCCGGAGGTCTCAACGGCTTTAAATCTGCGGAAGCTGTAAATGGCTGGCCACATGAATCGGATGGACGAAAAACGGATATCCCAAAAAGTATTCATTAGGCGCACAGAATGGCAGAGACCAGTGAGGAAATTGAGAAAATGCTGGTCTGACTCAATCGATGAAGACAGTTCATCGCTGCTCGAATTTGGAAATTATAAGCCGCGGTCAATGGACCGAGACAGTTGAAGGCGCTGGTTGCAGAAAGCGAAGGGCCGAGAGGAACTGGAGCGCTACGAAGAAGATGGTAAATTTAAATTGAATATTTAGTGGATGGATTATAAAGAAATTATCTATTTGCTAATATTGCACAAAATGAATAAACTTTTGAATTTAGAATTAAAACTTAGAACACTTGTCATATCTTTTTAGAAGATTGAACTACATAAACGAATTGTCATGTCATGTACCCTACTTCCGTCTGCACAATAAATCTCGGTAAGTCTGTTTTAAATACCTTCATACCCAAAATCCACGCGCATTAGATACAACCAAAATCGTAATATATTAAATAATTCGTATGAATGTAAATAATTATGCAATATATTTGTTGATATAGCTTATGATAAAATAAATATCGCATCATGGGAAAGTAGAAATTCTTCACTTAACACACAAAGCGCCTACAACGCGAAACATCTTCCCACCGCTTAACTCCCTTGGAAAGGTCAACTGCTATTATTTGAATTTCTCTCCTCTAACAAATGTCGGTCACTTTGACCTGTACAATGCGTATGCCTGCAAACAAGTATCCAGCGTGCTTATATTTATCGCTACACGCATAACTACATGTAAAGATACTTATCATCTCCACCTCGAGGTTAAGAACTTTTTCGAATTTTTCATGTCTAATAGATCTTAATGCCGGCAAACGGCACGCATATTTCCGAAGATATTTTTCACTTGAATGCGTCCTAACGTCCTAACATACTGCGCCGCAAAAATTTAATTGAACTGAGATACCCTCCAGCACCTATTAATTAAACACGGAAATACAAACAACATGCAATTGAGCTAATTTCGCATTCCGACTTCCAAGTCAATATCAACGATAAGACGAGATGCAAAATTATTACAAAATATCATTTACAAAGTATCTACGAGAGTATCTAAGAACGGCGAATGCAAACACAAGCAGAAGTGCACGATGTCAATAGTAGGAACAGAAACACCACAAACACCGTCAGCAATGGCAACAGAACAGACACAGGACCGTGAAATAACAACAACGTCAACAAAAACGATGGCAAAGTCATTGGCTATTGAAATGAAAGCACTTCTCGGCCCGCATAATGCATAATTAAAGAAAATGCAAGATGTATCTCGTTGCCCGTGGTCGGTGTTGAGCCGGAGCCCAGAGGGTAAGGGAGACCTGGTCCAGGCTCGCAGTCAGTCGCACTCGCAGCATCCACTGTAGCTGTGCACTTCTGCGTCCCATGGCATCTCGTGGCATCTTGTGCATGTCACCCGGCGGAATTGATTATGCCACCGACAACTCTTATGCAAGTACGAGTACGTTAAGTCAATTGCAGTGCCGGCAATGGCAATGGGGATGGTTGGGGTGCTTAGGGGTATCCTCGAGTTCGGCCTCGATGGCCCAAGTGCTGTTTGCCATTGTCCCAGTGTGAAACAAGTGTTCAAGCTCGAGGGAAGCAATTAGATGCCGGTAATTTGCATTCCTGCTTTCAAATCCTTTTCACTGGAAGGTGTTAACTGATCCACAACCGAAATGAATTTCCGAGAAAATGCATTTGAAGTTTAATTGTCTATAGTCATGCAATATACGAGTATACATATGGTGCAAGCACTCATTTATTGGGAATGCGAATCGATCTAAAAATTTAATAGAGAAATTTTGAAAGTAATGAATATATCAACAATCGCTTACAATTTTGTGACATTAATTTTATTGTTAATTATTCAATTAATGATGAAATCTTATATAATTGTTAACTATCATCCCACGCCCTTCAACTGGGAACGACAGACAGCAACGGTCTTTCAATAAAAATCGTTGCGAGCTTGTACTAGTCTCAGTTTGGACTTTTGTGGTGTTCACCAGATAAAGAGATAGTTTTTGAGATATAAGGACGAAGAATAGAAGAAAAGATCAAAATCAAGCTCCTGGGAGTCTACTTTCTTCTATACATATTCGTGGACCGACTCCTATGCAAAAAAAAAAAACAGAAACACAAGTAACCAATGAAAACTAAATTTGTCAATTTTTTCCCTTTATAAAGTTAGTTGAAGCTTATACAATTAATTAGTGTAACCGACCTAACATAAGATAAAAGTTATCCTTAAAGTATTTTAAATAAAATTTGTACTTAATATTGAGAACTGGATAAAGTCAAAGTCAAAAGCGCTTTATTTAATACTAATCGTTATAAATTTTTAAAAGAACGTAAAGCAAATTCCAAACAATAAAACTATAAAAAACTTAATGGCCCGAATGGCTCTCTAAATTTATACGTTATCAGTTAAACACATTTTATGAAAAAAATAGACTTGCAAATTTAAATTATTTAAGATTATTTCATATTTTTTGATTCAATTGGAAAAAGGAGAAAAAACCAACCAGCATTATTCAAAAATTACTTATACTACTAACACAAAAATGAACTTATATCCTATACCTAATATGTTACACCCTAATTCTAAATAAGTTCAACCAAAAAAAAACAAAAAAAAACGTTACCTTATATTGAAACCTATACCTAAATTATAATACAAATAAACAACAACACTAGATGTAGCAATAATGAGATGAATCCAAAAAACTAAGTAACGAGAAAAAGCACAAAAACAGAAAATAAACACGAATAATTTAGACATTGTCATTCAGCCACCAATACCTAGATTGCTCCATCTCAGCTCGACCAGCCTCAACGAATCTAGCAAATGAGTATCTCCATTGGAATTGTTGGTCCCGTGAACTCAGATTCGGAGGATATTTTATCTTCTTATCGGTGGCCCGTCGGTATATGTGATATAAGATTGAGACGCCATCAGAATCAAAAATATATCGATTCATGTCCAAATACACGAACGCTTCTGGAGGAACGAAGCCAGTAGTGAGGCAAGTCACAATATACCCGTCTGTAGGGTGGAACGGCTGTGAAATCCAAGGGTTTTCACTCACAGTTACAGATCTTGCGATATGATTCCGAAGAAGTTTCAATATGAAGATATCGACTCTTGTCACTTGAGCGGTTTGATAAATTTTTCTATTCGATATATAGTGCTTCCAATCCGTCTCAGGCTTTCTGTACAAACCAGTACATGCACGAAGACATTTCCTTTCGAAAACTCTTAATCTTTCCATTGTACTAGCACTCTGGTTGTACCAGATCTGGCATCCGTATGTCAAAACTGGTCTAACCAGGGTCTTGTAACAAATAACTTTGACTTTTTGATCAATGTATCTGGAATGAAAGAGTCGCCGAAGGGCCATGACTACTTTAACCCTTTACGGCGCAAGAACGTGTTTTGGTTTTTTAAATTGAAAATATGTTAAGATAAGCTATATAATAACGGTAAAAATAGTGAAAAAAATCATATGCAGGAAAAGGTATTTATTTTTGAAAAAAACATTGAGATGCAGATGTGCATCATGGTGTAAAAACATATTAATATTCACAAACTGTGGAAAGAACGGAAACAGTTATTGTTTTTATTAAAACATAAGGCTACGCCACACTTTTCACATTCCGTTTGGGCTGTTCCAGTACATCCTGGATATTTACACCGAAGCCTTTTGTCGGTCCAAAGAGGCCAGTGCCCTAACTGATCCAATCTGATATCTTTTGGTGGGATGTGCTGACAAGTCCCTTTTTTCTTTTTGTCCTGGATGAGTGCTTCTACATCGCTAGTACGCTTCAGCCGGTTCGTACTTTTATATTTGGCTAAAGTTTCAGCAACTTCTAGTCGAAAATCAGCAGAATTTAGCACCTTAACATTATTTTCCGTGCCAGCATGAATTCTTCTATACAATAGCCAAGAATTAGTCATGTCATGTCCAGGAAATGGTAAAAGAGCCTTATAAACCAACGTTTGCTCCGAAGTCTAATTTTATAATGACCCATTACGGAGTCCATGAGGTCTACACCTCCCATGTGACGATTATATTCTGCCACAATAAAGGGTCGTTCAACATTTATTTGTTTCTTTTGCGACCTGTCGATAGATGTGGGATTTTTGCCAGCAAAGTTGGATGCTAGATTCACAATTTTATTATCTCTCCAGGCCACCACTGATATGTCAATACCATTATAGCTTGCAACCTGTTCAATCGATGTGCCTCTTTTTTCTGCTGTTTTTCTTCTGGGAGTTTACAGTTCGGGATCCGGTTTCTCCGAACGGTGCCCAAAGCTAATATACCACGGTGTGACAAGAATTCAATCAAGTGTAGCGATGTCTAACAGTTATCAAAAAACAGTCTATAGTTTTGGTTGGCAGGAATCTCTCTGGCAAGTCGGACCACTACATTAGATGAGGCACCTAATTGAGGCTCGTCATCAGCGCATATATTCTCTTGGCCACTGTAAACTTCAAATTTGTAGCCATATCCACTTGCACCACAAATAACGAACTGTTTGAAGCCCCACTTGTGGGGTTTGTCTGGCAAATATTGCTTTAGAGCACTTCGTGCTTTGGTTGAACACATTTGTTCATCAACAGACAAATGTTGTTCTAGAGGCACTTTTCTAAAGTTATGATTAGCTTTTCAATTATTGGCCTGATTTTATAAAGTCGATCAGAATTTGGCTGACTATACGGTAACATTTTAGAGTTATCATTGAAATGTAGTACTTGCCTCAGAAACTCAACCGTTTTAGTGTCATTATCTCACGTATGTTGGCATAGCCATATTTCTATGACCGGTACATTCGAACATTGGGCAGGGCAATTATGGACATGTAGTAAATATTTCCAATAAACTGTCTTATTTCCTGGCTTGTACCATTTATAGGTTTACTGGCATCTTTTTGCACGCTATACAGGTTTTTTTCGTCTCTTATGAGATCCACAATGTCATCAGTAAATAAGTATGAAAATACCTGGTAAGGCGTCTGTAATTCCAGTATTTCATTTGATAACTGGGAAGATCCCCAAAACCTCATGTGGTCTTCATTTAGTTCTAAGTTTTTATTTTTCCATATGATATTCGTTTTGGGATCGCATGCGCTTCGTGAAGTTGTGTTGACTTTGGAGCTGGTACTGGGTACTGAAATAGCAGGCGGTATCTCACATGGTTGAACTGTAGTGCTTGTACTGGTCTCAGAGCTCGGTAGCAAGATGTCATCTTCCTGATCTTCTAGGAGGGGTATTTCTCGCTCCTCATCCAAATCTTGCCGTAAATTTCGATTTTCCAACATGTACGATGGATCGGCTACATCGTTGTCGTCTGAAAAGTCTAAGCCATCCTCACTATCTTGCCATTGGCTTAGAATAGTTTCTAATTCGACAGTTGACAAAGGCCTAGAGCCTGAACGCGGAAACCTCAAACTCATATTGAGCCTGAAAAGAGAAAATATTCCTCTCACGAAAAAAGAAATAAAATATAACAGTCTAGTGCAGTGTTGCACTACTGCATCAAAACAAAACTTAAGAGTATTTCTCTAAAAACAATCTAAACATTTGAATTGCATGTTCTTAGCAAAAACCAATAACTTACCTTTACTGAGCAGTAATTTCACGTCAATATTTCCAATATAACCACTCAATAAAAAAACAACGAAAATTATGCGCGAACAACACAAACTGGATCTAAGGGATCCGTCACTTCAAGTGGCCAAAAATTACCAATAACACCGTCTAGCGCAAACGTGGGGAACTAATTCAATAGAATGCTTTGCTGCAGATATGCATTGCTGCGTTCAAAGTTTTTTATTCGTTGCTTTGAACGACTTTGCTAGTTTGAAGAGTATGATGCAGATCTGCTACTCAGTGCCGTAAAGGGTTAAGTGCCTTACTGAGCATGATTTTGACATGTTCAGTGTAGTACAGATACTGATCGAGATGAACACCGAGGTATCGAACACAGGATTTATGTGGAACCCGTTCTGAACTACCCTCACCAGCCATAATGTGGAAATCCTTCCAATTACGTTTCAGGTCTTGACTGGCTCCCTGCAGCGTTGTCCGAAACAAGATTGTTTCGCACTTTTGCGTATTGATTTTCATTCGCCAATCGTCGGTGTAGAGCTGCACATCATTAAACATTTTTTGAAGATTGCTCTGAACTATTGTGGCTTTTCGGTCTGCCGTATAGATGATCAGATCATCAGCAAACGCTACCAATGATCGCGTTGGTGAGACATTAAAATCAAAGCTGTTCAATAACTTGCGAATGAATATTGAGAAAAGCAGGGGCGCAGTAACTGTTCCCTGCTGTAGACCATTCAAGACCTTGAATTCGCGCATTGTTGTCAGATTTCCATCAGTTACAACAAACAATTTCCCGTATAACATATTACACATCATGGCGACAAGGTGTCTGGGGAACGTGCCCTGAAGAAGTTTGAAAACTAGTCCATCTAACCACACCGTATCGAAGGCTTTCTCCATATCAATGAGACATGCTCCAAAACATTCTTTGTTGTTTAGTTTCCAACAGATGTCTGAGGTTACTTTCGTTATTGCATGTATGGTCGAATGCCTGGCACGAAAACCAAATTGGCAATTCGGCATCAACTCATATTTCTCAATGTGGGCGGTTAATGCTCTGTTGAGTATCACTTCAAACACCTTGCTGATGTTAGGCAGCAAGCTGATTGGGCGATAGCTTTTAGGCCATGAAGATTCTTTTCCTGTCTTCACGATCGGAAATACCTTAGCTTTTTCCACTCATTTGGGAAATATGAATTGTTCAACATGTTGTTGAACAATATGCAATAATTCCTAATAGCAACCTCAGGCAAATGTCGGAGAACTATATTTGGAATACCGTCAGTACCACATGATTTTTTGTTGTTTATTCTGCGGAATATGAAACACAAGTCTTCATAGCTGACAAAATAATCAATAAGATTCAAGCTCGGTATGAGGTCAGATGTTAATGTTTCATCGAAATGAAGAATTGATTGGCCGTTCAGGCTTGATTTGAAGTCGGAAACTTTTGCTTCAACGACCTCCGAATATATTTCATTCCTTCTCTCTGGGTTTGGCAGATGGACCAATTCAAAATGTGTTCCAATCAGGGCAAGTTTCTGCAATCCATCACATATAATCTTGTTTCCATTTCTATCCGGAGTCGTACTATCAATTTCGATACCAGCTCTATCGAGAAGATTTATCTCATCACCAGCGACTTCAAGATTCGATACCTTCACTCGAGACTTCCCGCGGAATAAGATATTCACTTTCGCAAAAACGCCATCTGGGTCCTGTGGGCTAATACCCCTCAGTTTTTCCGCCCATTGATTGCTGACCTGACTCCTGAAGTATGAACGGATTAAGTTCCGGACATTCTTCAGGTGTAATTTCAACAAAGCCAACGAGGGATGGTTGTAGTCCAAAAATCGTCGATAAATATTGTTGACGTGGGTGAGAAGAAGGCTTTTCAATCTTTTCAACCTTGCGATGGTTGGTGTTTCATATCCTTCCATATTGTTTCGATGTTTAATCTTGGGAACTACTTTCTCAATCGTTTCCAACGTCAGCTTCTCTAACTTCGACAAATAGAGATCTATTTCATCGTCAGTTAGATTTCTGTTATTAGGAACCATTGAGCAAGCGTTGCCATCATCAGAAGGGGGACATTGCTTCTGGTACTCCCGATTAAACTTCTTTTGAAACTTTCCCCAGTCTGTTTTTTTGAAATTCAACCGATGGTTTTCATGTTGAACTGGAATGAGGAAGAAATCATCCCTTTGATGATTGATTTCCATTACGATTGCGTTATGGTCGCTATCGTAAGGAAGCACCTACAGTTTCCGTTGAGGACTATTAAAGTTGAATTCAAGTCTTGCGTCAGCAATGCAGAGGTCCAAATATGAATTTGTCCTAGGGTATGTTGGGAACTCCGACCCATATAGGTTGCACCTGTATTCAATTTGGTTCTCTGTTATCCATGACTTCAGGAATACACCTCTTGGATTATTGGTGGCGTTAAGCCATGATGTATGCTTGGCATTCAGGTCACCGGCAAAAATATAATAACTATGCAGCCTGTTCAATTCGAGTATTTCAAACAAGGAATTGAGTTCCTCCTTGAACTTGAGAACATTTTGACCAGTTGCATAGGCAGAGATAACGAAGAGGTTATCCCCACCTGGCAGTGAAATTTTGATGACGGACACTTCAAGAAATTCAAAGTTTTTGAATTCGACTTTTTCAATATTTTGGAAACAATAGGGTCTTCTAACCAATATCCCGGTGTCACCTCCCCCATCACCTATTACCCTATCGTTTCTTACGAATGCAAAATCTTTGAATTCCATGGAATGCCATGAATTGAGGTGGGTTTCAGTGAGAAGTATGATGTCAGGCTTTTGCTTAACAACAAATTCAAGGAGATAATCACGTCGATGTATAGCAACGATAGAGTTGACGTTGATCGATATGAGGCGAAGCCTATCCATGGGAATATGACTGGATGACAAGTTATTATTAGGCATTTGAAAGACCTAAACGCAGAAAAGCAAAGTTAATTTTTGAATCTTGTTTGTGTCTCTCCGATAAAGAATTAAGTTGCTGGTAAATTTTGAGAAGCAGCTCATTATTGCCACTTACATTATTTACATTATTTCCAGCATTTTCTGCTGGTCCTCTAGCGGTGAGTGCAAATGATACTCCGGGCTTGACGAAGTTGGAAGGTATGATATTGCGGTGTACTTGTGTTTGCTTTGGAGCAAATTTAACTTTTAACTTGATATCGTTAGCATCCTCGATATGATGCTGGGTGACCAAAAACACCGCAGTTAACGCAGTATAATTTTTCTTTAGGCTCCGTCTGAGCCAATTTGCACTCACCGGGAGCATGAACGTCTTTGCATTTAACGCAACGATAGTGCATGGCACAATTGGCAGCCGAATGTCCAAATCTTTGACACCGGTAACACTGGTTGACTTCTCTTTTCTGGAGGCGTTCCCACCTCACCACTCTGAAATTTAAGTACCTTATTTGTTGAAGGGCACTTGGACTGCTCTTATTTGCAATTTGTACCAGGTAAAGTGGTAAATTCTTCCTTTCTATGGTCGACCTTCTTGTCGCAAAGGCTTTGACTGAAACAAAATCAATATCTGGTGCAGCCTCCTTGAGCACCTGAAGAAGATCGACCGTATACTCTCCGCTGTCCAAACCCTTCAACAAGAAGGTCTGATTCTTTTCACTTTTTGGGGTATAGGTGAAGTGTGGAACCTCCCCAGAAATCAGCGCATCTTCGGCTGACTTGAAATCAACCAGTGATTTCGTCCTTATAGTTAATTTTTCGGCATTAACTCTTTTGATTTCGAAATTGGCCAGTTTATTTTCGGCTGCCAATAGCCGAACCATATCTTTCCCGGTTTGTCCGAACACGTTGATTGGCGGAACTTTTTCTGTCTTGTTGGAAGCTTTTTAAGAGGAACCAGCAGAACTGCTTGCTGGTTTTTTCTCCTTATTTTTGTTCTTTAAATATTGAATGAAATTAACGTCATTATCTTCATTAAAATTACCTCTGATGTTTTCTTCGATTTCCATATCTTCGGTTAATCCCTCCAGCGCTGCAAAATTATTTCGGCTCTCGTTGGTGCCACCAGCACTTAGAACTTCTTCTGGATTTACTTGCTTTGCACTTTTCTTCGGCTTTGTTACCTGTTGCCATTGATTTTGTGGCTGCGTCTTTTGAGGCTTCATCCCTTTCTTGAAAAGATCCTTGAGAGACTGTATCTCTTGCCTTAGTTCATCATTTTCTTTCTGCTATTTGGCCATTTGTTGATTGTCCGCTATTATTTGCAGCTTGCACCCTCCATCTACGGAGTTTTCTTCGTTATGTTTTCTTTTAGTGTTTGTCGCCAGTTTCGTATTCGTCGTTTCCCCAGGTTGCCCCAACGGTGGGAAGCCGTCGGGCTCCTCCATACCAGCGGCGAAATTTTCTTTGTGAATTTGTTTTTCGTTACCAATCGAAGTAAAAATATTCGATAGAAATTTCCTGAGTCGATTACTTTGACAATATAAGATTTTTTCCGATAAAAACTAACTTCGGACTAACGTTTTTAAAAAATTAATTTAATTTTTGAAAACTTTTGACAGGAGCGATTTAAAAGAAGTCCATACGCAAAGACTACTACGATCCAATCTTGAGAACTGGATATTTTTCCATAAACAATGAATGCATTTTTTGACATCTAATCGTGCATCAAGATATTCGATGTTCTTTCCAGCATAATGAGTCTTTTTCCTTGGAAAACAAAGAATGTGCTTGTTTATTTTCTGGCATAAATTAGAAGGCACTCTTTCTTTCATTAAGTAAATCACAAAGCCTGCGAACTCTAGCTTCAGTAACTCCATATAGGCTAATAAATGCTTTCTTGCAGACTGTTACTTTACCAGTATGTTTTAAAATATAAAACTTAAAAGTACTTTGCCGCCATGTAGTATTTTCTTTCCGAGAACGCCTCTGTTTTACATGTAGCTTTTCTATGAGTGATTGAAGAAATATATCCTGCCCATTTTTGTTGTAAACCTGTTAATCTTTGAAATGCAAGATTCCATATCATCCTGGTTGAAATTTGCAAAACATCCCTTGTACATCTGCAATAAATATACGGTATATCGTAACTAATCATAAGTATGTTTAGGTAGTTTACTAAATGCAACGGAATTTATTGAAGTCTTAATGCACAAACGATTTCATAATTTGTATTTAGTTTAGAATTAACAACGACTGACAGAGATGTCCTCAAATTGTACTGAAAAGTCAAACTGAATAAAAGTTTGTGGTTAACTCGCCTGCAATTTTCACCCATAGATCTTGGAGCTATTGGTTTTCCTCTATAATTGGTGTATGCCTGTCCTTTAACTTTAGAATTTTTTTAATAATATTTCTTTTATACGTTGACAAATTACACATTCTCTTCTTTTTTGGCTCACTATCACTCGCTGTTTCACTTGAAGACATTTTTAAGGCAAAATTACGAGAAATGATAAATTCAAGATATGAACATTGTTATTTAAACAAATCACAACGATGCAATTTTCAAACATCTATCTCAGATTTTGGGGATACACTAGGACCAAGTTCATAAAATAAAACGATTTATGTACTAACACAATTAAAAATTCATTCGGAATGACTAAAAAATGTTCTAACGATATGGCGATTCGCTTGCGAGAGAGACGAATGATCAAATTCATGAAGCCACGAGCTTTTGCCTTTGCTTTTGTGATAACTCGCATAGGCTCGAAGTTAATTTCGAAATTGGGGTCAAAATTTTGTTCATCATTTGATGAGGTTTATCATATTCTTGGTGATAAGCTTTATGAGAATGCAGCGTTTGCAAATTAATTGTTTACTACAGAAAGATAGCCAAAAAATTGTCATGAGTGCTGATATTATTATTCTGGTGGAATTTTTTTGAAATGTTTGAGAGAGTACAACTCTTGACCTACGTAGAAAATTTCATGACTCTAGCTTGTGTGGTTTGCGATTAAACTTGCTGTGATGCAAAGTGTAAAAATATTTTATAATCCCCTGAAATGGTCTTTTAGATAAATACTTACAAGTTGAGCCATTTAAAACGTTTCCATGAAAAATATTCATTACTTCAGTTGCTACTAAGATAGCGAATTGCACTTACCTTCTGATTTTTCGCGGCCATCATTTTGAATGCATTCTTTTTTGGATTTTTTAAAATATTTATATCTTAGAGTCTCATCAGTCAATCTGCCAAATCTCATTCAAATCGTAGTTTCCCTCTAGATAGGGCTATAGCATTAAATTTTTAGGAAAATGGCAACTTAAAAATATAAGGTTTTAAATTTTCGTCTTCTTTATTTTTCATCCGATTTTTATAATTTTTTGTTTGGTACAATAACTTAGTAAAATTATCCATAATTTTAAGTTTCTTCAAAATCCATTGGAAAATGTAGCCACTAGAGGGCCACAAAAATCTGAAAAAATCGCATATTTGACTCGCCAACATTTTGAAATTTGCGCGTCTATGCGCACCAAAATAGCATAGCATTTAGATCTAATTGTTTTTTATCGTGGAGATAAATGTCATTTAAATCGAATCAATATTGGGTCTTTGAGATGCGTTTGAAATTTCAAATTTCAACAAGCCGCCATTTTGTTTTTGGAGACCTGATCTCTAGTTTTTTTATACAGTTCTTCAGACACTTATAGTCTTTATGAAAATACCGAATTTAATTAACATCGATTGAAAAGTTTGGCCACAACTACAACGACCAATGTTTACACGTTTTTCGACGCTAGAGTGGCCGCCATTTTGTTTCAAACTGTTCGACTTTGGATTTTTTATTGTGAAATTCATCGCACACCTCAATGAACCTCTGTACCAAATTTCATACAAATAAGAGCTATAGTTTCGTCAGAACAGGAATCACAACTTTTCGTCTAAAATGGCCGCCATTTTGTTTTCCCCCGACCGATTGAGCTGGTTAAACAATTTGACTGACATATTCATCCAATACGCCTTTCCTAAAAGTTTTGTGAAAACTGGAGCGAAATTGTAGTCTCTAGGATAGTCCCGATTTTCCTTATATCCTATATATATATATATATATATATATATAAATATATATATATATATATATATATATATATATATATATATATACATATATATACATAAAGAGAACTCTACGTAATAGGTAAACTCCAAAGTAAAAGATGAATTAAATTTTATGAAAGCGGTGCTACATTAGTGATTTTCCATGGTAACTTAGTACCTTTTCCATAAAATTCATTTCATTCTTTGTTGGGGACTTTGAAGTCGGCTTTCTTCGTTTTCCGGTAAATAAACAAATATTTTCAAATTAAACCGCCATGTTTCAAAAATAAGTTTCAGTGGCCTCCAGATCACGTTGCACTGTGTTGAGATAAAAACACTTCGTACTGCAGTATTTTCCAATTTTCTAAATGAAATTTTATCGTGTACACTTATCTGACTCCTTCTATGACTTCAAAACAACCCGATATTCAATATTCATGTACGTTCGACACGTAATATTCAAAAAATTCCACGATGACTCTCGCTGCAAACGTTTCAAATCAAAATGTTTACAAAAATAAACACACTCTGGACAAAACGCAAACACGAAACCATAAAACGAATTGATTTAAAGTTAATTTGATTGAAACTTCCACGAATTAAGTCCTCGATCAAAAATTTTCACCAATTTATTCGACATATGTCAATGTTCAAGGAGCGGACATGAAACGTATTTCACTCGCGTAAATCATCAAACCTATCAGCAAAACCACTTTTTTTACACGGCACAAGTCCAAAATACAGTCAAATTTCACTTTTCTATAATAAAATATCGCGTGGTTATGGACTAATGTAAAAAATTCACTTAAATTGATGGCGCTTCTCATGATTTTATGTTTGGTTACATTTTACTCACCTGAGCGAGGAAAAATACAGTACGTCAGTTCCTTTTTCCAGCAAATAATGAAAAACTACACACTTCACTTTGTAATTCACTCGTGTTTACTTTCGTATATTAAGTTTTTCATTGAAAAATATTAAATTTTACGATGCGAAATTCATATTTTACCAAGGATATGGAAACTGACAGATCCACGCCAGCTGATACTTCCACTTCGAAAACAGGGGTGTCCACGCAGTTCTTATGGATCAAATACTTTTGAAAATATGGCGCGAAGTATGATTTTGTTGAAATTTGTCGAAAAGGGTGGAGGTTTGCGAATAGATAACGAGACCTTGTGTATGAAATAAGAAGTAATAACTTATGATGACATTTGAACGTGCTAATAAACGACTTGAATTTGCATTTCGAAATTAATTTTGACAATTGAAAAATTTTACGCATCCCTTAAAATAGCATCAGCTGAAAATTGCAAAAGCTTTCGAAAATGAACGTGTACGTACATGGAAGGTTTGATTGTGTTAAGTGACTTCAACGCTTTCCATGGGAATTGAAAGCTCGCCGTCTCCTGTATGTACCTCTATGGATATAACCAAGGAACGTTAAAATGTTTATCCTCTGTCGATCCTTGCGCTGTCATGTCGATGATCTAGTAACGGATGTCACCACAAGTCGCCATAAGATATAACATCCACCGCCATCTAATTGTGCATGCAAAAACCACTAAGTCACTGACTTGTGTTGTTTATGCTATGAACGTCTAATACGCGGTATTATTTGAAAAGGAAGGAATGTATTGACTTACGTGATTTATATCCAGAATACGTATCTAGTATCAAGGACGAGTGACTTAAGTGGATTTTGAAATGACTGATTGAATTATAAAACACATTACGCCAACAGACGAATTTATTCAATGTTCTATAAAACCTTTTATTTCACTTGGAATTATAAGCTGTGAACTTAAACAGTTTTGATCCGTCGAGCCGGCTATCCAGCAACGTTTCTTCCAATTTTAAATTTTGAAAGTAGCTTGCATGTGGGCAAGCAGGAGTCAGTGTCAGACGGTGTGTGTTACGAGTGTTGCGGCAATGACTAGAAGAATAAAATAATTAGATTCGCTCAAAAACGGAAATTTTAACAGCAAGTAAGTTTACATTTTTGTGGTCCCAATCCCCCGGTCAAATGGAGAACTTCTCTAAGAAGCAACCGTTTTCAGCAGCTGAGGTCGGTCGCTGTCAAGTTAATTTCAAGAAGCTAAGATCAACTCGTCAAACGGAAACATATATAAGCAAATTGGAAGAAAAGATAAACAGGCTGCATGATGAATTTCTTGAAAACCATGCAGAAATTATGAATTTAGCGTCTGTGGAAGAAACAATCAGGACTCATAACTATTTCGTAAATCAGATGCTAAGCGATAAAGAGGGATTGTTTCCGGAGCTAGAGGAGAAGAAAATGAAAACTAAGGATAAGTAGTTAGAGCTAAGTGCAGGGTTTTTTTACATTTTTTGCTCGAACAATAAATTAACGGTTGTTTTTTGTTTTCTATCTTTTATATTAATTGTTCTACGAGGAGAGAAATTCTCGTGTAGTACGAGGAGAGGGACTTTCGTGTAGTAGCGTGAACGTTTGTTAATTTTATATTTTATTGTTAATTATTGTTAATTTTTTGATAAAATTTTTTTTGGTTTATTTTAAAAATTAATATATTAATAAAAAGAAAATTTAAAGATCATTCGTGAAGTGGGATTGGAGAGAACAAATAAGTTCAACCGAGGAAATATGTATAAATTTAAATATTTTCGCGGTTAATGAATCCAGTAATGGCCACAAAAACTTCGAAGGAGAAATGTGGTAAATGTAGGAAACCTGTAGAAGATGCTCACTCAGCGATAGGCCGTGGTGGGATGTGTTTCAAGTGGTTTCACTTGAAATGTACAAAGATGTCGGAAGAGAGATTTACGAACATCAAGGAATTATCAGACGATGTTATATGGATGTGCCCCACGTGTAAGCTGTTACATCAAAAATCCAAGGATGAAAAACTTTTTCTGTTAATGAAAGATTTGGAAAGTAATATCAAAAATTTAAAGACGAATGTCAGTTCTTTAATAGATAATATGGAAGTCCGCACATACCAACTTATGCACAGGTAATAAAAAAAACTATACGACGCGTCAAACTGAGCTCCACTTCGATGTCATGTCCCAGAAAGGGATCATAATCAAGCCAAAAAAGTATAAATCATCAGATAAAACGCTTGCCGATTTTAAGTCTAGGATAAGACCGTCAAATTACAAGATCCCTCTTCAACTGCTACGGCCTATTCGCAATGGTGAGGCGATAATTAAAACAACGACCAATGCCAACGCGTCTGAGCTATACCAAGTAACCATGGATAACATGCAGGATGAGTACGAGATTACTGAGACAAAAATGCATCGACCCAGCCTGGTTATAAATGGGCTGGATAATCAATTTACAAATGAGCAACTACAAAACGAAATACAGGCGCTAAACTCTGATGTTGGGAATAGAGAAAAAATGGAGCTAATTCATGCTAAATAGACAAAAAACGGAAAATGGTTACACATTATTGAGGTAAATGGAAGCATGTATAAAAGATTAGCTAACAAAAACGTCAACATTGATTATGGGTCATATTTTGTGAAGGAAGACTTTAACGTCACGAGATGCTTTAAGTGCCAAAAATCTAACCATAAGACGTCGAAATGCGAAGGAGAACAAATCTGTGTGAAATGTGGAAGAAAGCATGAGCTCAAGGAAAGCAAAAGCACACATGAGAAGTGTTACAATTGTATGGGTAATAATAAGAATACTGATCACTCATACAGACCAGACTCGTGGGAGTGCCCAGAGTATCAAAGAAAGATTTTAATTGCTAGGAGGAGTACTGACTACAATTTTGTTGATGATTGTTAATCCCAAAATGCAATCAAGCGACAAATTAACTATCTTTTATGTCAATATAAGAAGCATACGACACAAGCAGAGTGATATTCAAATTTACCTGCAGCAAAATCCTGAAACGGATCTGATTATACTAAACGAAGTATGGATTTATCCTGAAGAAGCTAGGTATTACAATATTCCGGGATATAGCTCCGTTTTCTCCTACAGGCCCAGAACAGGAGGGGGTATAGCAATTTATATAAAAAAAATACAATTAATTTCGTGACAAAGAGGGTAACATCTGACATATATTATAATAATAATTGAAATAACCTGCGGTAGAAAACTAAAAATCGGTATTTACTATAATCCCAACCGTCTCAATGCGCAGGACTTCTGCACAGTAATAGATGTAATATACTCTACTGAAAAAAATCTAATCACAGCTGCTGACACAAACATAGACCTGATTACAGAATCTCCAGAATCGAGGATGTACAAGGATACCCTGGAAACAAACGGAGCGGTCATTGCTAATAAAAACAAAATTACTCGCCCGACTTCAAGTACCTGCCTAGATCACATAGCAACATATGATAAAAAAATTGCTGAAAACATTAAATTCACACTTGCAGACTGGCCGGAGTTAGATCATCGTGTCCTAAAAATTGTCGTCCATGGTCAAAGTCTCAGTATGCAAAAACCTACTCACAAAATATTCAGATACATAGACAAGGATCCTTTCAAATCAAAATTTTAAAAGTTGCCAACAAACCGAAAAACTGAAAATTTTATGGAGCTCAAAAATATGATTACAGAGTCCAAGCATAATTCCAACATTGAGAACAAGATCAGATGTCTACAACATACATGGATAAGAAAGAAAATTATTGAGGCTAGTATTAACAAGAGAAAGGCTTATAAAAAGTACAAAAATAACCCTGAAGGTCAAGCATTTAAACATCGGTATAACCAAGCCCTAAAAGAATGAAAACGTCTCATAAAAGAAGCTAAATTTTAATATTACTCCAGGAGATTGGAACCTGCGGCGGACAACTCACACGAAATATAGAAAATAATAACAGAAGTAAAATATAATTCGTCACATCATATCATCAAATGCTGAATTTTTGGCATGGACTCTAACAATGCATCACGCCCATGAGGAACAGCTTGGTGAAAAGTCAACTAGCTATTTCAATATCATAAATAGCCCACCTAAGTCCATCTTTCACATTCATCAAACGACTAAAAGAGAAGTATTAAATACAGTCAAAAATTTGAAAAAAACAAGTTGGGTAAACAGACCTACGCTCATGTCAGAAGGGTTTTGTATTCAATTTTCAAAATGCAGTCACCAGATTGAATAAAGTCAAGAAGCATGTCAATGACGATTTCATTGGAGAAAATATGAAATTCGAAGATCATACTATTATTAACAAAGTTGAACGAATTTCGACTTCTGAGATTTTTGGTATTGTTATACTCATAAATATCTCCCTTGATAATTATTTCAGATGTCCATTCGTGAGGGAGGAAATCACATTGTTCATGTGTTTCCCCCCTATGCCCCACTGAAGCAAAAACTGACAGTTTAAGAACTGTTTTGAAAAGCTCCCATGAAAACTTTCATTTCATACTCATATCGGCTACATTTGATGATTTTTTTTCAGGGGCCACTCTCTTGTACTGTTATCATCGATTAATGGCCTATTTTTTCGAATCCTAGAGTTGTTACAAAGCCATTTTGCTAGGAGCTCTCTTCCGCCTCCTTGACTTGTTTCACTTATGAGTATTAATTCTAGGTACTCATCTTCAGTCATTCATTAAATTGAATCAAGTGTTCAAAGCATGCACCTTAATCGTTGAATTTGGGAAAAAATAACTCAAAATTATTCAATCTTCGCATTTAAAACAGCCACTATTTTGTTTTACGATTACTGATACCACTAGCTGAACCGATTCTCAAAGATATTCATGACACCTATCATTCCTGAAATTTTCATGCAAATCCTAGCAAAACTGTAGGGTCTGAGTCGGTAAAAAGCGCATGTTGTTCCATAGCCATATGTTGCCATAGTAATACATGCAGCGCATATTGTTCCATAGTAATACAGGAAAATTCAAACCGTTATAACTTCGCTAGATATAATTCAATCTTTATGAAACTTGCAGGAAGTATCAATCTTATTAATAGTCTTCATTGAATTTAAGGGTACCGTTAAGATTTTATTCAAGAAAATATAAAATCGATAAATCATACTATTACTAACAAAGTTGAGTGAATTGCGACTTCTCACGTATTTGTTGTTGTTGTACTCATCAAGGCCTATATTCTTGATTTTTTAAGATTTTTTGGAGGGGGGGGACACAAATTTTTCGTGTATTTCCCCTTCCTGTGCGCCCCTCGAAGCAAACTTTGCCAAACTAAGACCTGTTTTGAAAAGTTCTCATTAAGACCTTTCATTTGATACCCATATTGGCTACCTTTAATGAAATTTTTTTCGGGGGGTCACTTCCCTTCATGGGGAGACCCCCTTTAAATACCTAATAAATTTTTTTGTAGGCGAACTTTGAAGAGAGCACCACTTTACACCTACATACAAAATTTGATGCTTCTAGCTTAAGTAGTTTCCGAGAAAAACTGCTGTGACACACGGACGGACGGACAGACAGACGGACAGACAGGACGCGATTTTAGAAGGGTTTTGTAAAATTATTTTACAAAACCCTAAAAATGCAGCACCAGGTATTGACAACATCACCACACATGAAATTATTCTAGTCAAAGAGGAGGTAGCTGAACCACTGGCAAATTTCACAAACGAGCATATTAGAAATGGATCATTTCCGAACGAAGAGAAACTGGCAAAAATAATTCCAATATTCAAAGGAGGAGACCATCTGGACCCAAATAATTACCGCCCGGTTGCACTTTTGACAGCCTTAAGTAAAATATTCAAAAAACTTGTTAATAATCGTTAAAAATCTTTCTTAATGGACATTTCCATCTTAAATCCGAAGCAGTTTGGCTTTCGAAAGAACAAGAGTACTTTCGAGGCGTTACTTTCTGTCTCACGTTACATCAATGAATGTCTTGATAAAGGAGATTATGCTATTGCAATTTTTGTGGACCTGAAGAAAGCTTTTGATACGGTTGATCATGACCTGTTACTTCAAAAACTTGAATCGTGTGGCATACAAGGGAAACCGAAACAGTTTTTTAAAAGTTATTTGGAAGGAAGATTCCAAAGAACATCAGTTAATAATGTCTTTAGTAATCTAACAACAATGAAATCGGGGTTCCTCAAGGATCCATACTTGAACCAACCTTGTTTTCACTATAAACAAATAATTTGAATATATGTAAACTAAAAGGTCACCACACATTATATGCTGATGATACTGTACTTCTTTATTCAGGGCATGATAGAGTTGCCATGGAGAATATCGTCAACAAGGATCTAGATAAACATCGTTCATGGCTTATCGAAAACAAGCTAGCTAAACAGAAAAATAAGGAAGACATAGAAGTTGACCTAAAAATTGACGGCGAAAATTTTCAAAGAGTGTTTGAAATTAAATATCTCTATGTTAAGATCATCGTTTGGTATGGTTGCTACATATAAATAATTTGTGGAGACAACTAGCACCAATGATAGGAATATTGAGGAGATATAGAGGTTTTTCAATGCATATAAAGAAACTTGTATTAAATGCATTTGTGCTGACAAAGCTATATCATCCGGTGGTCATTTGGAGTCGATCGCCAAAGCAAAAGCTTAATATTATATCCAGGATACCATCTAAAGCCTATAGAAATATTCTAAATCTTTCGATCCTCACTCCAACAAGACTAGCGTATCAACGGGCCAATGCACTCACATTCATTCAAATCATTACAATGGAGAAAGCTAAGTTTATCTTCAAATGTCTAATTTCCAGAGAATCGGAACGAAGCCCCTTTATAAAAGTATCACAAATAAATCCATATAATTCAAAAAATGCCAACAATTTTGTAATACCTTACGCCAGAACTGATCGACTAAAGAAGGATGCAAGGAATGATGCTCTGCGTATATACAACAAACTTCCAGGAACAGTGAAAAACGTAAATTCATTATTGGTTTTTAAGAAAAGACTTAAGGAACATTTAATAAATTCAAATTAATGATAAGTCCGGAGGATTGAAAATGCAGTATCTTAGGGCATTTTAGACCCTAACGTCGAGATACTTAAAGACAGCTAGTTTTTATAAACTCAGATTTGTTTTACTGCGTTGTATTATAATATTTTTTTTTATCTCTGAGAACTGCTCATGAATTGGACTAGACTAGCAGGAAAGGAGTACTTCACAGTATTCGGTGTGCCCCTTATACCGATGTTTATTATTGCCTGGAGGCACACGTAGGAATCGACGACGTGTGAAGTGCAGATCGCACGAGGGTTGTACGACGATGAAAGAGTTATGGAGAGAGTGGTAGGGAATGGAGGTATTTAAAAAAAGTGAAGAAGTCCTTACGTATCAACTGCTTAAGAGCAGGACATTAAGCCAATTGCTGTCCCAGCAAATCTAGATATTTCAAATGTCCACGTTGTCATCACACTCTCCTTCGTAGAGAAGAAGATCTTTCCAAGGTAGCAGAATTTGCAAATCTTCAAACTAATTACTGGTATCAAAACGCAATAATTCTGCTATAAAAATGCTAACCGTCACGTTCATATTGTCAAAAGCGATGGCATAGAAGTCCTGTTAGCCACCGCCATAATCACGGTTACAAGCCCCTTTAGTGGTATGCAACTTCGCACTTTTCTAGATCAAGGCGCTCAAACTAGTTCAATAACGAAATTAGCCATCCGACGTCTTTAACTATCATGACAGCATCATGAACCTATCTCCTCGGCAGTACGGCTTTAGAGCAGGACGTTCTACCATTGATGCGATTGCAGAGGTGGTGAACGCGGTCCAAAAGGCAGAGGCATATAGTCGCACCAAGTGACGGATCGTCTTGTTGGTGACACTCGACGTCAGGAATGCCTTCAACTCCGCTAGATGGGTGGATATTCTGGATACGCTGGAAAACTCTTTTCAAGTTCCAGAATATCTAATGCGGCTTTTGAGGAACTACCTTAAGGACCGAAGCCTGCTCTACGACACGACACAGGGCCAACGAAGGATGGAAATTACCTCGGGTGTTGCCCAGGGATCTATCCTTGGTCCGGACCTGTGGAACGTGTCTTACGACGGGCTACTGAGACTTGAGATGCCAGATGAGTCGCGTTTGGTCGGCTATGCGGATGATGTTGCGGCTCTGGTCGCCGGACGCACCGTTGAACAAGCGCAACTTAGGCTAGGTATGCTAATGCACCGAGTGAGGGACTGGATGACTGCTCGCGGGCTCAGTTTAGCACTGGAGAAAACCGAAGTGGTCATCTTGACAAAAAAGAGAATCCCTAGAGTAAGGATGATCAGTATTGGAGATATACAAATCGAATCGAAGCCAGCGGTGAAGTACCTGGGGCTACTGATCGACTCGAAGATGATTTTCTCTGAGCAAATCAGGGCAACGGCTGAGAAGGCTGCTTCGGGAATATCGGCCCTGAGTCGACTTATGGCCAACGTAGGGGGACCCAGCCCATCAAGAAGACGCCTCTTGATGAGTGCTGTAGGGTCAGTGCTACTGTACGGAGCAGAGGTATGGGGCGACGCTCTCAGCAAGGAGGTATACCGAAAACGATTGGCAAAGGTACAGAGAAGAGGAGCACTGAGAATTGCATCTTCGTATCCAACAGTCTCCGACTCGGCGGTGTGAGTGATTGCAGGCGTGATACCTGTCGCCCTCCTTGCTAGAGAGCGCCGCGCTATTTACCTGCGCTGAAACGAGGATGCGAGGGAGATAGTTGTCCGCGAAGAGAGACAGCGCTCACTCAACGATTGGCAGCAGTCTTGAGTGAATCGCACGAAGGGAAGGTGGACTGCGCGCCTCATCTCGGATGTGAGACCGTGGCTTAATCGAAGGCATGGTGAGACTGAATTCTATCTGACCCAGCTTTTGAGCGGGCACGGGTGTTTTCAGTCTTATCTGCACAAAATCGGTAAGTCACGGTCCCCCGATTGTCGGTTTTGCCCAGGAGAGGAGGACAATGCCTGTCACACATTTTTTGCGTGTACCAAATGGGTCAGGCTGCGAAGGGAACTCTACAGGGAGATGGGAGAGCTCACCCCGGATAATATAGTTGCGGTGATGCTCGAATCGGTTGACAAATGGAACCAGGTGGCACATTATGCTCGGGCAGTCCTAAAATATAAAAGGGACTCACAGCAGCCGGAGGCACTGGGGCTGGGGGATCGCTCTTCTGGCAATTCCTCTTCCCCCCTCCCCTCCCGCTAGGAAAGGGACTCCCCAGCTTGAAGGCGCCCCACGGCGTAACAAAACGAGACCTGGCCCGAAGTAATGTGTCAAACGGTTCCAGGCTAGGTTCTCAGATTGACAGGGGAGGTGTTTAGTGGGTAGTCCAAAGGTATCCTCCATGGGAGTCCCACACTGCCAGACTCGGCGGGCATAAATGCCTTCACCTCCCTACCACAAAAAAAAAAAAGGGTTTTCCACTAGGGACATAATAACGTTATGTCTTTATATGAATGCACCCTTAAAAGTTTTAAATAAACTGTCAACGTTAAGACGTTGGTTCAAGTCAACATTTTCATCATGGTATAGTTCACGGACCAGTAACGTTTGGAAATCATTAAAAATAACTACCGAGATTCTGCGCCAGTGGTCACAACTTTAAGAGCGCTTACACCAATTTTCGGCCAAAAATCACTGATAAATATTGTTGACACGCGTGTGCAGTTTCCGTTTCCGTTGAATTCAAGTCTTGCATCAGCAATGCAGAGGTCCAAATATGAATTTGTCCTAGGGTATATTGGGAACTTCACCCATATATATTGCACCTGTATATAATTTGGCCCTGTTGGCCTTCAGCCATGATGTATGCCAGACATTCAAGTCACCGGCAAGAATATAATAGCTATGTAGCCTGTTCAATTTGAGTATTTCTAACAAGGAATTGAGTTCCTCCTTGAACTTGAAAACATTACGACCAATTGCGTAGGCAGAGATAACCAAGTGGTTATCCCCACCTACCAGTTAAATTTTTACAACGGACACTTCAGGGAATTCAGTGTTGTGGAATTCGACTTTTTCAATATTTCAGAAACAACACCACCTCCCCCATCACAATTTACCCTATAGTTTCTTACGAATTCAAAATTCTTAAATGTCATGGAGTGCCATGAATTGAGATGAGTTTCAGTGAGAAGCATGATGTCAGGCTTTTGCTTAATAATACATTCAAGGAGATAGTCACGTCCATGTATGGTAACAATGGAGTTAACGTTGATCGAGATCTGACGAAGCTTATGCATAGAAATGTGACTGGACTCCAAACTATTTTGAAGCACGTTGGCCTAAGCGTTGAACAACGAAATTGATTTTTTGATCTTGCTTATTAATTCTTTTCGAAAGAAGTCCAAGCTGTTGGTAAATTTTGAGAAGCGGCTCATTATTGCCACTTACATTATTTATTTTATTTACATTGCTGTCTGCTGGTCTTCTAGCAGCAAGTGCAATTGATACTCCGGGCTTGTCGAAGTTGGAATATAACACACTGCGATGTACCTGGGTTTGTTTTGGGGAAACATTAACTTTTGCATCTTGATATCGAGGGCATTATTTATATGATGCTAGATGACCAAATGCTGCAGCTATCACAGCATTATTTTTCTGTAGGCTCCAGCTGAGCCAATTTGCCTTCATCGGGGGCATGAATATCTTTACATTTAATGTACCGATAGCGCATAGCACAATTCGTAGCCAAATGACCGAACCTTTTGCATCTATAACACTAGTTTACCTCAGTTTTTTGAGGACGCTCCCACCTCACCACTCTAAAGTTCAAGTACCTTACCTATTGGCGGGTAATTGGACTGCTGTCTTTTCAAATATGTACCGAATAAAATGGTAATATTTTGCCTTCAGTAATTGACCTTCTTGTAGCGAAATTGTTCACTCTAATGAGTTTGACAGCTAGTACTGCTTTCTGTAACATTTCAAGGAGATAAATTGCATTCTCTCCACAGTTCAAACCCTTCAACAAGAAGGTCTGATTTTTCTCCGCCTTTGGCGTGCATATGAAGTGGGGAGCTTGTACACTATTTAGAGCATCTTTGGCTAATTTAAAATGTTTTGATTGTGAGTTTATCAGTAGTCACTCTCTTAACTTTGAAATTATTGATCTTATCTTCAGCTGCCAATAGCCAGACGATCTCCCTCCGTGCTGCCCAAAACCATTAATCGGAGGGAACTTCTCACTAGTCTTATTATTTTTGATAGGAGAACCAGCAGACACATCGGTTAGCTTCTTCTTCTTCTCGTTATTTTTAGATTTTAAGAGTTCGATAAAGTTACCACTAGAATCATTAATATTACCTATATTTACTTGGCGCTCCATCTCGGTATCCATATCGTCATTCATCGCAGCAAGTACTGCATAGTAATTTGCACAGTCGTGTGCTTCTCCCGCTCTTAGTATGATATCAGCATCATAGGTTGTTGTCATTTTCGTATCGCGTATTTTTGGTTTATTTGTTTGTTGAGCCTTTTCCGTGGCTACTTAATTTTTGCTTGTCTTATTTGTTGTGGTTTCTTGTTTTCTGGACGTTTTTTTGCCCAATCACTTTGATTATGTTGACGTTTGGTAATTTATGAATCATGTCCTCCAAATTTGTGATTCGGCGTTTCATCTCATCATTTTCTCTGGTAACTTTTGCGATTTCTCTGATAACCCTTTCTAATTCTTCGCTTGATAGGGTAATACGCTTCACATGCTCAGAACTTTCTTGTTAGTTTTTTCTTTACATGATTTTTTCATTACTAGCATTTGAAATGCCTGGCCCCGGGTCCCCCAGCGGTGGGAAGCCGTCGGGCTCCTCCATGCCCCCGGTGGAAAAACGGTCCTTCTGTTTTGAACTTTTTGAGACTTGTTTGCAAGTAAAATTTAGTTATTCGAACGACTGTTGGAATAATTTGACGATGAAATAAGTTTTAAAAAATTGGTTTTGAAATGAAATTTTTAAAAATAATTTTAATTTTTAAAAATTATTGACGAGAGGTTGTCACGGGAGCCTTCCACACACACAAGAAAACAAGAAAAACGAAAAAAAAGAAACAAAAAAAAATATAATATGTTCTCCGCGAGTATAACTTCCCGAGCCAACTGAAGTCGAGGTTTAACGATGTATGTAACGCTTTATATTTTGTATCACACTTAGAAATTAGAATTAAGTAGGTTCTAAGCAGATCAACGAGCACTCCGCTGACAATGCATTCAATCATTGTGATGAAATGTCGAAAGCGTGCGATTAATTTCACCGAATCGGACCGGCAAATACTGATGGAAGTGTACCGGTTACAACTTTAGCCGGGCTGGCGAGTTTATCGGATTTACTAAGCGAGCTTCCTGTATACAGATTCCATTTCGAGTGTAACGTCCCTAAATAAATCGTTACTGTTCCATACATTGGCAGCTGATGAGTCCAAAAACCTATTATCGGTTCGTGATGATAATCTAGTAAGGCAACTAGTTAATGCGATAGAACAAACAAGCTCAGATCATATAGAATTAAAGCCACAATACGCTTATAATCAACTTGGCACAAATATAAATGAGACGCCGGAATTATTGCAAGGCATTTATACGTTTGGCCCTACCGTATTTAATACTCCTCCTAGCCAACGGATACAAATTAACAATTCAGTAAATACAAATTCTCCTGTATCAACTCAACAACAGCAACCGAGAAGCTGTACCACACATCCACAGCAAATTCAAAATGAATTTCAACCTCCTTCCGGCCAGAAGAGTATGGTTACCACAAGACACAAAGCGCAATTAAGCGCTCAACATCCAGTTATCAGCGCGACACCAAACAGTAGCAATATGCAGTTTGCTGCAAGTATGGACATTTAAGCGGAACCCGATATGAGACATGGATCAACAGGTGTCGGACATGTTTCGAATGCGATATCCCATAGAAATGTTGTAAACATAAATAATTATCAGCCTGTGGATGCATCTACTCAACAAAATGCACTACGCGCCAGCAACAAGCTGCAATGCAACGGCAGCAACATTACAATCAATCGCATATTCAAGTGCAGAAGCAAGCCCAAGGTAACCAGCCACACACTCAGCAGCATCCGCCAACACATAGCACATTTGGATACGATCGCGAACACAATATAGGACGGAAAAAAGTGTCCAGCAGATATCAGGACGGCAGTAGAAATGTAGGCGGAAGTGGGGGAGCAGGTATACCATATGTTGAGCAACATGAATCGAATCTGCTATCTGCATCGAAGCAACAGCAGCAACAACAACAACATCAACCATCGTCGCGTCATAGCTCATCAAATGTTTCATCGTTCCATCACCATATTATGGGATTTAAAGCTCGCAAGATGCGAAGTGAATGCGATGAACTGGTGGAACATCGAAAAGCTCTCTGATATGAAAGCGTGGCCACCAGAGGGGATATAAGACCCCGGATGGAGCTTGGAAACTCTCTTTTTGACTTCGCATTTTACCAAGAGGGAGCTCGAATTTTTTTCGGCGGAATTTCTGGAGGATTGATCGGAGGATTCAAGGAGGTCTTCGGATGAATGAGAGGAGCGTCTCTACGACCGAGGTGGATCGAGCAGAAGTTGGCGGCAGCAAGATTGGGGGCCCCCCGAGTCGAACAAGCCGGTTGAATGGTGCAAGTTGGGTATAACTTTACATATATATTTCTTGTTTAAATATCCTGTATATATTATTAATCTGTGGAATTAAATTGTTTTTGGTGATTTAGAAAAAAAGTGAATTAGAATTGTGAAGTTGGCTCGGAAAGCGAGGAGGCATTCCCGTACGAGTGACGCCCCGTGTGTGGAAGGCTCGAGGGTGCTTCGCTGCCACGTGGTGTGACTCCGAAATTGTTCAGGGCTCACCCCTTGTTTTAGGTTCCCCCGCCCTAGTTGTGGTCACGGTTAGGGAGGATAGGCGGTGCATGATCGCATTGCGCGTCGTGTCACGGACAGTGTCGGTGCGAGCCTTTTGGCGAGTCACGATTCTCGCTTGGCGACTCCTGTGGGGCCCATTGGCAAAGCGAGTGGCGCACGGCCCCTCTCCATTGGGCTAACCGGGTCCGAGGGCCCCAGTCAGGAGCTCCACCAGAGGGCACGGAAGCGATATTCAGTCGCGGAATTGTTACATTCAGTCGCGAAATTGTTACAAGCTTTTAAAAACACGTCTATACGCAACGAATGCTAGACGTCAAACCTCAGTTTACGCTGGTCTGTCTCGATCGACAAAGACAGTTCATTGCTGGTCGGATTTCAAAATAGGAGGGCGCAGACAATAGACCGAGATCGTTGAAGGCGCTATTTGCAGGAAGCGAAGCCTCGAGAGGTGCTGTAGTGCTACGAAGAAGAAGAAGAATCTCAATTTACAAGTCCTACTATGATAAGAAAAGTTAAACGAATTTCAACCTCCAAGTCATTTGTTATTAATTATTATATCAATATCCAGGTTTTTAGGGTTTTGTAAAATAATTTTACAAAACCCTTCTAAAATCGCGTCCTGTCTGTCCGTCTGTCCGTCTGTCTGTCCGTCCGTCCGTCCGTCCGTCCGTCCGTGTGTCACAGCAGTTTTTCTCGGAAACTACTTAAGCTAGAAGCATCAAATTTTGTATGTAGGTGTAAAGTGGTGATCTCTTCAAAGTTCAACGACTAAAAAATTTTATTAGGTATTTAAGGGGGGTCTCCCCATGTAGGGGAGTGACCCCCCGAGAAAAAAATTTCATTGAAGGTAGCCGATATGGGTATCAAATGAAAGGTCTTGATGAGAACTTTTCAAAACAGGTCTTAGTTTGGCAAAGTTTGCTTCGAGGGGCGCACAGGGAGGGGAAATACACGAAAAATTTGTGTCCTCCCCCCCTCGCGATTGGACACCTGTGATTCGAAAAATCTGAAAAAAATCAGGAATGTAGGGCTTGGTGAGTACAACAACAACAAATACGTGAGAAGTCGCAATTCACTCAACTTTGTTAGTAATAGTATGATTTATCGATTTTATATTTTCTTGAATAAAATCTTAACGGTACCCTTAAATTCAATGAAATTCAGTACACAGATGTTTGTTTATAATATTGATTAACCCTGCAAGTTTCATAAAGATTGCATCATATTTAGCGAAGTTATAACGGTTTGAATTTTCCTGTATTACTGCATTTATGACTATGGCAACATACCTGTATGGCTACGGAACAACATGAGCTTTTTACCGACTCAGACACTACAGTTTTGCTAGGATTTGCATGAAAATTTCAGGAATGATAGGTGTCATGAATAACTTTGAGAATCAGTTCAGCTAGTGGTATCAGTAATCGTAAAACAAAATAGTGGCTGTTTTTAATGCGAAGATTGAATAATTTTGAGTTATTTTTTCCCAACTTCAACGTTTAAGGTGCATGCTTTGAACACTTGATTCAATTTAATGAATGACTGGAGCTAAGTACCAACAATTAATTCTCCATAGTGAAACAAGTCAAGGAGGCGGGAGAGAGCTCCTAGCAAAAGGGCTTTGTAACAACTCTAGGATTCGAAAAAAATTGCCATTAATCGATGATGACAGTACAGGAGAGTAGCCCCTGAAAAAAAAATTCATCAAACATAGTTGATATGAGTATGAAATGAACGTTTTCATGGGAGCGTTTCAAAACAGTTCTTAAACTGTCAGTTTTTGCTTCAGTCGGGGCACAGGGGGGAAATACATGAAAAATGCGTTTCCTTCCTCGCGAATGGATATCTGAAATAATTATCAAGGGAGATATTTATGAGTATAACAATAACAAAAATCTCAGAAGTCTAAATTCTTTCAACTTTGTTAATAATAGTATGATCCTCGAATTTCTTAGTTTCTCCAATAAAATCGTCATTGGCATGATTCTTGACTTTATTCAATCTGGTGACTGCATTTTGAAAATTGAATACAAAACCCTTCTGACATGAGCGTAGGTCTGTTTACCCAACTTGTTTGAACTTTTTGAGACTTGTTTGCAAGTAAAATTTAGTTTTTCGAACGACTGTTGGAATAATTTGACGATGAAATAAGTTTTAAAAAATTGGTTTTGAATTGAAGTTTTTAAAAATAATTTTAATTTTTAAAAATTATTGACAAGAGCTTTTAAAAACACGTCTATACGCAACGAATGCTAGACGTCAAACCTCAGTTTACGCTAGTCTGTCTCGGTCGACAAAGACAGTTCATTGCTGGTTGGATTTCAAAATAGGAGGGCGCAGACAATAGACCGAGATCGTTGAAGGCGCTATTTGCAGGAAGCAAAGCCGCGAGAGGTGCTGTAGTGCTACGAAGAAGAAGAAGAATCTCAATTTACAAGTCCTACTATGATAAGAAAAGTTAAACGAATTTCAACCTCCAAGTCATTTGTTATTAATTATTATATCAACATCCAGGTTTTTTTCACCTTCAAATTGAAGGCGTTCATCTTCAGCCATTTATTCATAAATTCAATCAAGTAGCATGTACCTTAAATGTTGTAGTCGGGGAAAAATAACACAAATTAATTCAAAACTCACATTTACAAAGCTCCTCTCCAATCCCCCTCGACTGAGATTACTCACTTTAAAAACGTGTTTTGAAAAGATCTCATTGAGACCTTTTACATGACACGCTATGTTGAAAAAAAAATTGTAAGGGCTAATCCCGCTATAGTATCTCGGAGAACAACTTCTGTGACATACAGACGGACGGACACAGGTTGTGATTTCAATAGGGTTTTGCATATTAGTACAAAACCCTAAAAATGTTCGCTTATTATAAAGAGTGGTACAACCATAATGCAGTCACACCTTAACGTCAAGGTTTTCGCCCGACTTAATTTGACATTTCATTGTTCCAGTGTTTGACAAATTCAACAGGTACACAATTTAGCAGCGTGTTAAGGTTGTTGAAGTCTTTTACGAAAATGATTGTTCAAATCAAAATACATTTCGTGCACTTCGTGATTTTTTTGGTCAGCATAATCGACCAAATGTGTCCACAATCGAGAGAATCGTACGCGAATTTCAGCCAACTGGGTCTGCAGGAAATGTGATATCACCTGTGCATGCTCGTCCAGTTCGTTCTGCGGAAAACATTGCTGTTGTTCCCGATAGTGTGGCAGAAGAGCCGTCAACATCGACTCGTCGTCGTGCCCAACAAGTGAAAATCTCACGAACATCACTGATGCGAGTTTTGAATAAAGACTTGAATTTACACGCTTGGAAGGTTCAATTGACTCAAAAGCTAAAGCCTAATGACCATTTGAAGCGTCGGCAATCACCGAATGGTTGGTTGAACAGGCAAAAGGGAATGGTGACCTTACAAAGAAAATCATCTTCAGCGACGAGGCACACTTTCACCTCAGTGGATTCGTTAACAAGCAGAATTGCCGCATTTGGGCAAATGAGAATCCACGAGTTATAGTCGAAAAGCCGATACATCCAGAAAGAGTGACTGTTTGGTGCAGTTTATGGGCTGGCGGCGTCATCGGGCCGTACTTATTCGAAAATGAGGACGGCCAAGCAGTTACCGTGAATGGTGATGACGGACTTCTTGTGACCGGAAATTGAGCTTATGGACCTGAATGATATGTGGTTCCAACAGGATGGTATCACTTGCCACACAGCCAACGAAACAATGGCTCTATTGCGCGAGAAATTCAATGGCCGTGTTATCTCACGTTGTGGCGATGTTAATTGGCCGCCACGCTTATGTGATTTGACACCGTTTGACTGCTTTCTCTAGGGATATTTAAAGGAAAAAGTGTACGTCAGTAAGCCAAGAACAATTCAAAGGCTAAGAATGAGATAATTCAGCACATTAACGACATTGAACCTCAATTATGTCTCAGAGTCATTGAAAATATGGACTATTTGCATTTGGGCGATATTTTATTTCGCACAAAATTGTCATAGGTTTTTCTATGATAACAAAAAAATATTAGCATAATTCTCTGAAAGCTTTTTGTTTTATTTACAATTAACATCGTGCGATTTGGCTGGACCACCCTTAACAAAACCCTAAATATAATAAAAAAAAAAACAATATTTTAATGCAAACACCAACAAATTTCTTGACCTGCGAAGTTGGTCACACCAATCCACGCATTTGCTAACAAAAAACCATACACCACCTTCATTTTCCATCGACATTCTGGCGAATCCGGCCCAAAAGAAAAGCCGGAAACAATGCGAGTCCTTGTTAGGGGGATCCGTTGCGAATGTTTTCATAACACACGGTGGAAAAAGTCAAAACAACAACAGCGGTGCCGGAATAAGGAACAGAACGCGCTATGTCACGGGGTTGATGCCAAAGTGTGGTACTTCTCAATTAACCAGTACAGGGGTTGGCAGCAGGGAGCATGTGCGAATCTTGTGCAAAAAAGGGATCAAAATCGTTTCGAGTGAATTGTCAACGTGAATGAATAAATGAATGAGTGAAGGGTAGATTGGCATATCCTGACATCTTCCTAGATGGGTGCCGTGACGTGTGGATGCTGGATGTGAGGATTTTTGCGCAAGACTCACTCCCATTCTTTGCCGGAGAGAGTGTCATGCAGAGACCGGCTCAACCACTGTCACCGCAAAACGTGTGTGCATCTTCAAATCAGATAATTGCAAACAAACGAGAGCGAGAATGAATAAAAGAAAAGAAAATGCACTGGAATTTTTATGGCCAAGTTGTAATCTCGCCGAAACAAGAAGAAGAATTTCATTTAGCACTGATTGAAATTATGTTAGTAGATTGTTTTTCTTGGCCATTGTTTCGCGGCAATAAGACTTGTCTGGATCTTGATGAAGATTAAAGACACAGAATGCTATTTATTGTCTTGTTAGTGAGATTTCTGGTAATTTATAATTGGCTGGATGAGAAGCATACTAAATCGGATTATTATTAACCATTGCACTTTTTCAAATAAACAGTAATAGCAAAATCAAGTATAATTAATCCGATCCATCATAGACAACCACGCCTCAAATTAAAAAACATTTGGAAAAAATCGAAGAAGTTAAACTAAATTATCTTAACATCGACGAAACTTCAATCATTTCAAGATAATTTCTACTGCATCTCAATTCTTCGGAGTTGAATTTACTTAGCAGCGAAATCGAAAAGAAAACTAGCTGGATGGTACCTTTGCTGAAAATCATCTTTGATGCTTTTCACATGGCGCCAGATGCAAATTGCTGACCAAATTTTTTTAACAGTAAGTGCAAATTTCTCTATCCTATCTATTCATCTTCGTATTCTTGTTCATCGTGTCATGGTTTTATTTCTACGATGCATTTTTCGCTGTTGGAGATCTCGTTTAAATTACTTTTATTACACATATTGGTATCATTCGAATTCCAACTTGTTCAATTCAACCTACCGACAATGCTCAAGTACCTAATCATCGCCAAATTGTAATAATTTTTCGATGCAAGTAGAGAAGGTGATTTAATTTAGCATAATGAGCATCGAAATTATTTGATTGATTCACTTGTTTGTAATTATATGATTTGTAGTATTACTTGAATATACGTATTATGCTTCATGTTGATCAAGAACTTGTCGATTCTTTAAATTTCATCCTTAGAGTGTGGTTACCAAGAGCTGGTGCGATATAGGAAGCTAGCTCCCACTTTTCGGTATTTTTGTCCATCGCAGCTAGCGAGGCTATATTGTTTTATATTTAGTTAAAATGTAATAAAAGAAATACCTCCACTTGTAGAATATACGTCTCATTTTGTAGAGATAGAAGTCTTAGAACTACAAGGGTAATATTAAGATGTCAATCCATTCAATTGTGTTTCTATTTTGATGTTCTTATAACCGTCTTTAGTAATTCAAGGACTTGTCTAATAGCCTTGTTCTATATGGATGGTAGCACTTTTTCGGGTTTGTAAAATATCTTTTCACAGCCCTATTAGTTTCGTGGCCTGCCTGTTTGTCTGCCCTTCCTTACATTCATCCATCCGTCCGTGTGTCACATGAATTTTCATCGGAAATTACAACAGTTGCAAATATCAACCTTTGCAGATCAACAGTGGTAAGCTCTCAAATGCTTCGGTTTGAAAAAATTTATAAGGCTTTTAAAGGGGGTTTCCCCATACTCGTATATGGAAGTGCCGCTAAACAATATTTTCAGCAGAGCTAGCCGGTATGGATACCAAAAGAATGGTTTTGATGAGGACTTTCATATCCTAGTCTCTAAAAAATAGTAAAGGTGTTAAGGGGCAGGGGGTCAGAATATATGAAAAATTTGTGTTCCCCTTCGTGATTGGACAACTGGAAAAGATCATGGATGTTGGCCTTCATAAAAACAAGACCAATAAATATGTGTTGATCGAGCAGTTTGTTGCGAATTCCGGCTTATCGACTTTCTCCCATTCGCAACTTCAAATTGCCGCCGCAACTTCTCCACCTTCCTTTGGGCACTCCTACCTTTTCCTTTGTGTATTTATTTATTTTCATTAACATTTTTCCGATTTCCCTATAATTTTTACTTCCCCATCATCACAATCCTACCCTTTTCCCTTATTTCAAACTACAAAAAAAAATAATATATACTAATAATTTCAATTTTCCCACTAACAACATTCCATTGATTAATTCCCCCTAACAAAACTTCATTCAATACCTTTTCCCTAACAAAACCTAATTCCTTCCCTCATACTAACTAATTCTATTCCCACTAACAAATTTCATAATTTTATACTAACAAAAATTTATTCACGTTTCCCTTTTAACAAATTTCCATTTCTTGCCCATCAAGAAAGAGTTGAAGTTGCTTATTAGATGAATGGGAGATCAACAAGTCGTAGCTCCATTGGTTACGTCACGAGTTCTCGGCCGGGGGTCTGCTGGAACCCTGAGTTCAAGTTCCCCGAGCGCAGAGAAGCACTCTTTTTGGGGTATCGGCAAAATCAATAGTTTCCGTATATGTATATGTGACACTTTGCATCAAATCAAGCGCTTCTTGGATTGTGCAAATTGCCATATATGCAAAACAATCGATACTATTGCGTTTGTCGATACGGGAAAAAAGATGTGTGGGTAGCGGAATCGAAGTGTAATGAACTTCGATTGCGTTACCCAGATACGGCAGCAGTAATTTGAAAATGAAAAGGATTACGGGATCTGATTTGGGGAAGGTGGAAATGCTGGATTGAGTACATGGAATTGAGGAGTTGGGATTTGGCGGGAGTCAATATTGGACTTTGGGAGATAAAAGCAGATTTTGGCTTGTGAAGGAGAATAAAATTCGTTTGAGTTTTCGAGGAAAGTTTTGGAGTGAAATTGGTGTTAAAAAACCTTGATTTTAAGATTCGGGAAGTAAATTTGCAATTCGGAAATAGAAGTTTTGATTTCGGAGTTTGAGATAGGAGTTTTCTTGGTTTCCGGTCAATTTTTGGCTGTGAGGGAAGTGGTGGGTAACGAAGAGGAGATGAAGAAAAGTGTTAAAGACGATGAAATATAGTGTAAAAGCGAAATATAAAGAAATTGAATTTTGAACGAATAAAGTGGAGAAGGGAATAGTGTGAGACGGTTTAGGACAATTAAAGTGAAAAAAAATAGTGTGATTTGTGGTCGTGCTAAAGAACATCATTCTTTGCTTTTATTAGTGACCAGACGAACCGTTTCTTTTATTTCTGAATTATTATTGAAAGTGAAAGTAATATATTTTAAGACCAAAAACTAGTAACCTTGGATTATACTACAGGATCAAGAAGCTGACACGCGGATTGATGGCCGTTTGTTCTTTTTAGGGTTTTGAAAAATAATTTTACAAAACCCTACTAGTTTCGCGACCAGTCTGTCCGTCTGTCCGTCTGTCCGTCCGTCCGTCCGTCCGTCCGTCCGTCCGTCCGTCCGTGTGTCACAGCAGTTTTTCTCGGAAACCACTGAAGCTAGAAACATCAAATTTTGTGTATAGGTGTAAAGTGGTGTTCTCTTCAAAGTTCAACTACAAAAAAATTTTATAAGGTATTTAAGGGGGGTCTCCCCATATAGGAGAGTGACCCCCCGAAAAAAAAATTTCATTGAAGGTAGCCGATATGGGTATCAAATGAAAGGTCTTGATGAGAACTTTACAAAACAGGTCTTTGTTTGGCAAAATTTGCTTCAAGGGGCGCACAGGGAGGGGAAATACACGAAAAATTTGTGTCCCCCCCCCCCCTCGCGATTGGACACCTGTGATCCGAAAAATCTGAAAAAAATCAAGATTGTAGGCCTTGGTGAGTACAATAACAACAAATACGTTAGAAGTCGCAATTCACTCAATTTTGTTAGTAATAGTATGATTTATCGATCTTATGTTTTCTTGAATAAAATCTTAACGGTACCCTTAAATTCAATGAAATTCAGTACGTAGATGTCTTTTTATAAAATTGACCAATCCTGAAAGTTTCATAAAGATTAAATTACATCTAGCGAAGTTATAGCGGTTTGAATTTTCCTGTATTACTATGGAACAATATGCGCTGCATTTATTACCATAGCAACATATGGCTATGGAACAACATGCGCTTTTTACCGACTCAGACACTACAGTTTTGCTAGGATTGGCATGAAAATTGCAGGAATGATAGGTGTCATGAATATCTTTGAGAACCGGTTCAGTTAGTGGTATCAGTTATCGTTAAACAAAACAGTGGCTGTTTTAAATGCGAAGATTGAATAATTTTGAGTTATTTTTTCCCAACTTCAACGCTTAAGGTGCATGCTTTGAACACTTGATTCAATTTCATGGATGACTGAAGATGAGTACCTACCAAAACTGACGATAGATACAAGCCATATAGCAGCAGCGCTTACTACCACACACATGACCATTAGTAGGCCGACTTTGCTGGCTAACTTACATGGCGTTATATGAAGAATTGTGGAGGTGCCAACAAAAAATCGAGGTTTTGTACGATTTAGAGACGGATTTCTACAGTGAAATCCAGATGATCCGCGGAGAACACAATAGCGCTCCTAGTGAAGTGAAAATTATTTCAGTTCTTATACCCGTTTAGTTTTTATCGCCTTTGAAAGTGAATTTATAGGAGTTTGTTTACATCTCAACGCTGAGCTATCAGTCGAAGGTGCAAAACGTGTGCTTCATTTGCTCGTCTTGGAAAGTTTAGGAGCACAATGGGCTATACGAGGTGAATTTGTAGCATGCACGGAATGCGTTCCGCACGTTTTTTATTCGGAAAATAGTATATATGACGAAATATAAGCATTTGCTAATGCCGCAGTTGGGTGACAGCTACCGGAAGCTTGTCCATAGTAGGCCGACTAATACATATGCAAATTGCTACCATATGGCTTGTATCTATCGTCAGTTTTGGTACCTACAATTAATGCTCATAAGTGAAACAAGTCAAGGAGGTGGGAGAGAGCTCCTAGCAAAAGGGTTTGTAACCATTCTAGGATTCGAAAAAATTGGCCATTAATCGATGATAACAGTATAGGAGAGTGGACCCTGAAAAAAAATCATCAAACGTAGCCGATATGAGTATGAAATGAAAATTTTCATAGGAGCTTTTCAAAACAGTTGTTAAACTGTCAGTTTTTGCTTCAGTGGGGGCACAGAGGGGAAATACATGAAAAATGTGTTTCCTCCCTCGCGGATGGACATCTGAAATAATTATCAAGGGAGATATTTATGAGTATAACAATACCAAAAACCTCAGAAGTCGAAATCCGTTCAACTTTGTTAATAATAGTATGTTCTTCGTATTTCATATTCTCTCCAATAAAATCGTCTTTGACATGTTTCTTGATTTGATTCGATCTGGTGACTGCATTTTGTAAATTGAATACAAAACCCTTCTGACATGAGCGTAGGTCTGTTTACCCAACTTGTTTATAATTTGTTTTTAACTAAATTATTCTGATTTAATTTCACCGAAGAGGGGGTTTGAGTTAATTAAAAAAAAAAGTTAATGTGTGTTCATTAATAATTATTTTTTTATTATTGAGGTGATATTGTTAAAGCACGATTATAATTTGTAAATAAAACAAGTTGGGTAAACAGACCTACGCTCATGTCAGAAGGGTTTTGTATTCAATTTACAAAATGCAGTCACCAGATCTAATCAAATCAAGAAACATGTCAAAGACGATTTTATTGGAGAGAATATGAAATACGAAGAACATACTATTATTAACAAAGTTGAACGGATTTCGACTTCTGAGGTTTTTGGTATTGTTATACTCATAAATATCTCCCTTGATAATTATTTCAGATGTCCATCCGCGAGGGAGGAAACACATTTTTCATGTATTTCCCCTCTGTGCCCCCACTGAAGCAAAAACTGACAGTTTAACAACTGTTTTGAAAAGCTCCTATGAAAATTTTCATTTCATACTCATATCGGCTACGTTTGATGATTTTTTTTCAGGGTCCACTCTCCTATACTGTTATCATCGATTAATGGCCAATTTTTTCGAATCCTAGAATGGTTACAAACCCTTTTGCTAGGAGCTCTCTCCCACCTCCTTGACTTGTTTCACTTATGAGCATTAATTGTAGGTACCAAAACTGACGATAGATACAAGCCATATGGTAGCAATTTGCATATGTATTAGTCGGCCTACTATGGACAAGCTTCCGGTAGCTGTCACCCAACTGCGGCATTAGCAAATGCTTATATTTCGTCATATATACTATTTTCCGAATAAAAAACGTGCGGAACGCATTCCGTGCATGCTACAAATTCACCTCGTATAGCCCATTGTGCTCCTAAACTTTCCAAGACGAGCAAATGAAGCACACGTTTTGCACCTTCGACTGATAGCTCAGCGTTGAGATGTAAACAAACTCCTATAAATTCACTTTCAAAGGCGATAAAAACTAAACGGGTATAAGAACTGAAATAATTTTCACTTCACTAGGAGCGCTATTGTGTTCTCCGCGGATCATCTGGATTTCACTGTAGAAATCCGTCTCTAAATCGTACAAAACCTCGATTTTTTGTTGGCACCTCCACAATTCTTCATATAACGCCATGTAAGTTAGCCAGCAAAGTCGGCCTACTAATGGTCATGTGTGTGGTAGTAAGCGCTGCTGCTATATGGCTTGTATCTATCGTCAGTTTTGGTAGGTACTCATCTTCAGTCATCCATGAAATTGAATCAAGTGTTCAAAGCATGCACCTTAAGCGTTGAAGTTGGGAAAAAATAACTCAAAATTATTCAATCTTCGCATTTAAAACAGCCACTGTTTTGTTTAACGATAACTGATACCACTTACTGAACCGATTCTCAAAGATATTCATGACACCTATCATTCCTGCAATTTTCATGCCAATCCTAGCAAAACTGTAGTGTCTGAGTCGGTAAAAAGCGCATGTTGTTCCATAGCCATATGTTGCTATGGTAATAAATGCAGCGCATATTGTTCCATAGTAATACAGGAAAATTCAAACCGCTATAACTTCGCTAGATGTAATTTAATCTTTATGAAACTTTCAGGATTGGTCAATTTTATAAAAAGACATCTACGTACTGAATTTCATTGAATTTAAGGGTACCGTTAAGATTTTATTCAAGAAAACATAAGATCGATAAATCATACTATTACTAACAAAATTGAGTGAATTGCGACTTCTAACGTATTTGTTGTTATTGTACTCACCAAGGCCTACAATCTTGATTTTTTTCAGATTTTTCGGATCACAGGTGTCCAATCGCGAGGGGGGGGGGGGACACAAATTTTTCGTGTATTTCCCCTCCCCGTGCGCCCCTTGAAGCAAACTTTGCCAAACAAAGACCTGTTTTGTAAAGTTCTCATCAAGACCTTTCATTTGATACCCATATCGGCTACCTTCAATGAAATTTTTTTTTCGGGGGGTCACTCTCCTATATGGGGAGACCCCCCTTAAATACCTTATAACATTTTTATGTAATTGAACTTTGAAGAGAACACCACTTTACACCTATACACAAAATTTGATGTTTCTAGCTTCAGTAGTTTCCGAGAAAAACTGCTGTGACACACGGACGGACGGACGGACGGACAGACGGACAGACTGGTCGCGAAACTAGTAGGGTTTTGTAAAATTATTTTACAAAACCCTAAAAACGGCCATGAAACACTAGTAATATTAGATTTTCATTTCTCAAGATGACCTCCCCCTTTCCCGTCCTTTTCCCTCCGTGTTAGTGTTTTCTATGTAAGGTGTCTTAGCACGAGCAGAGGGTGTCCCGGAAGACCCACGACACGACTGAGCACTAGCCGGCCTCAGTATGCCACCCCGGGCTACACACCCCTCTGCTAAAACTTAATGTCTGCAACTGCGGTGACTTCCGTGGTTGCTACAAGTTCACCCCGCGAACTACTCGATAAATTTTTTTATTTATTTACTTCTACGTTACAGACTAAATCCAATTACAAAATAGATTGAGTAATAGCACAGCAAAAAAGATTAAGTAAAAGCACAACAAGGAGAAAAAAGAAAACAAAAGATATGCGAATTGCAAGATAAAAGTAATAAAAACTACAAAAACGAGGAGGAAAACAAAATTACTAAGAATTGAGAAGAAAAGAGTTGACATATTTTTTACAAACTAAATATGAGAGGGTGAAAGGTCCAAGCTGAAGGTCATCATGGTTACATGGTAAGCTGAGCATGGGTGTGTGAAAATACACCAAGCTACGTGCGAATGGAACATCACCGTTTTTAGACGATCTTGTAGAATGCATAATGCGCCTCACTGGAATCTAGTTGACTAGGCGAGTATCGAGCAAACCAAACTTCAATTTAAAGTCGAAAGTGACAGCTAAGTTTCACCGTACATAGGGATGTATTATTTAACGAATATTGAAAGCTTATAGGACAAGGGCTATTAGAAAATGAAAGATGGATGCACTTAGAAATATTTAGTGTATGCTGGTTATAAGAACTCCAAAAAAAATGGCATCCAAATCCAAATCATCTTGAAGCAAGGACAGTCATCGTTAGACGACACTACTTTGAAAACTTAGACATCGTCTGCATAAAGAAAACAGGAGGAGTTGATGATAACGGATGGCAAGTCATTTATAAACAGAGTGAACAATAGTGGGCCAAGAATGGATCTTTGAGGAACACCTGAAAACGGATGGAAGGGGATGGAAAGACAACCTTGAAAAGATACCTGACTGACACGATTGGATAAGTAAGAGCATAGCCAGTGGAGCAAATAATCAGGAACTTTAAGAAATTTAAGTTTGCTCAACAAAATATTGTGATTTACTGAGTCGAAGGCTTTAGAGAAATCCAAATACAAGGTTTCGACTTGTAAACAGTCCTCCAAGGCTTTTGAAGCAACACTCATGAATTCTAAGAAATCCGTTAAAGTTGATCAGCGTTTCATCAAACCATGTTATCCTGGAACGAACAAATCATGAATAAGTGACAAAATGGTGCAAGTAGACAATTTGCTCCAGTAGTTTAGAGAAAATAAGGTAATAAGGAGATAGGCCAATAATCGAATTGGGTGATTTTAAAACAACATATGTCCTATTATTACAATTTTACAGGAAAGAGAAAAACCTGATTATCGTTGAAATACTCATTTCTACTGCAGTAACGACTTTGAATATAATGTTGATTTTTGGATGAGTAAACAGAATGTAAATTTATTTTTATAATAGAATCAATAGGTAGGGGTAAATAATTTAATTAAAACAATAGATAAGTGTTGTTTTAAAAACACATGTGACTGGTGTTGCTTAAAATCATATAACTTACGACATGTGTCGTTTTAAAAGTATTATCATACACAAAATGAAACCAATTTTTGAGAAGCTTAAATAAATTTGAATTTATTAATGGAATTTAATAAGAATTACAATTCTTCAATTGGATCTTCACTTTGCATGATAGGCCATTCAAAAACGTAGGTAGAAAAGTCTTGAATTCCCTCATCTCGTGGAATATAACTTTGCAATTGTTTAATGTCACATAATTTTTTTATGTTTATTGGCCGGTTTCCTCCAGGAAAAGGTTATTGGGATGGCAGTGTCAGTCTGGTGGAGTTGTTATAATTTTTCATCCAGAATGTGCGCATATGTTAGATAAGACATCAATATATTCCTTGCAATTACACAACCAGGGCTGCTGGCATTAAATTTAAATTGATAATATTTTAACACTTGAAAATTAACTTTGTCTGCTTGTTTGGAGTTTTTTCCCATTATTTGTAAAGAAATTGAATTCTTTTTATTATATGATGGACACCAGTCTTTGAAATTGAGCACCATTTCTGCAAGCACCTTGACAACTGTGAACTTGTCAGTCCGTGTGGATAGCATTATCTCTTTAGCATACACTTTTGGAGTATAAACCCGGTCACAAAGTCTTAATCTTCTTTTTATAATACCGAAGTCTCGATCACATAGCATGAAAGAATGACCTCTTATGGGGAATTGAATCTTAATCTTTTTGAATTTCTGTGTATCTGTATAAAACAGTAATAATCTCAATAATGTATTATTATGATTCTGGCCTGTATATGAATCTGCAAAAATATGCAGCTCATCAAAACCATTTTCATGTTCTTCAATGTAATCGTTTAGGAAGGAACATACCTCATTTGGACCTTTGCCTGCTATTCCTTCGTGGTATATATAGAAGGTGGACTTTTCTTTTATTATATGATGTATGCAAAATACATTAAAATTGAGCTGCCTCAAATAGAATACTTATTGGACTGGTATTCTTGGCGGATGTACATTTTGGATAAAATCTATTGATACAGCAAAAATATTGCTGTTCAGTTCTTCCTTTAACATAGACATGTTTTTAAAAAATTTTGAAGCTCTTCTCTTATGTACTAAAAGGTCTGCGCTTCTTTAGCTTTTTATTTTTACTTTAAATTCTTCACATTTCTGGCAGGTATCAACTTGAGGGCGACTAAACTTTAATGAAAATTCTTGTTTAAAAACTTTTCTATAGTACCAGTATGATACAGGATTCTGTGGGTGCTTGCTTTTGTATAGGTTATGCATTATTTTAATGTCCAGTTTTTCGTTCAGATATATATATTCCTGACCGGTGTAATGTGCAACTTTCGCGGGAAAAGACTGTATGTGTTCAATGACCATGTTCCCATTAGCAGCACTTACAGCATTTCGAGGTGCACCCTGTCCCCTTCCATCAACGGGAACTTTTCCTATTGTTAATAATTTATTAATCCTGCGAATTCTTTCAGATGTAACACCGTAAAATTTCATGAACATCTGTTTACATACTTCCACTCAACCAAAAGCAGAGTTTATAGAATAAATACATGAAAATGTTTTAGGTTTACTACCGTGGTCGTTGCCGAACTACAGGTTTAATTTCCATAAAATTCTGGAAATAAACATCTTGCTCGTTTTTGGTAACATATTCAGATTACCGAATTGCTCAAACAGCTCGTCGCGAGTATCTTGATCCACCAAATTTGCACAGTGTCATCTACAATGGCAACAATGAGTAATTCATGCTGTAATGTATTAATTATAATGGTTCTGGCAACCCTAGTTAAATCTGACATTCCATTCCATGTATTCTAATTCAATCTTCTTTTTGTGCAAGTGACAGCTGAATTTAGTCATTCCTTAATAAAGACTAATTTTTGTGATTGAACACGAGTATCAAAATGCGTGCCTTTTTATTTAATACACAACAATTGAATGGCGACGAGGATTTTAAATCGTAAACTAATTGAAATAAGTGCATAATAACAATAACGCCTTCAAATTTATAAAGTGCGTGCATTGCATTAAAAACAGGTGGTCGTGATCGTGTTTAACCTCAAATCAACATGGAGGCTCAAGTACAGCAATTGCTACAAGCAATAAACGCCATGACTACAGCAATGCAACAACAACAGCAGCAGCAAAATCAACAAGCGAGCAGCAGCAGCATCAACATAATAACAAACTTCGACTCATTCGACCCTAAAAAAGAATCATTTCGAATGTATAAAGAGCGTCTCGAAATTCATCTTCAAATCAAAAAGGTCTTTGACAACAAAGAATTATGCGCAAAATTACTTCTACAATATATTGGATCGACGACGTACGCTATTTTAACAACATTAGCAGCGCCGAAAAATGTTAATGAACTTAAATACAACGAAATAATAGAGTTATTGGAAACGCATTTCTGTCCAAGGAAGAACATTTTAGTGGAGCAACACAAATTTCTTTCCGAAGTACAGAACAGTGAACAATCTATATCAGATTTTGTAGCAGCATTACAAAACCGTGCAACAGAATGTGATTTTAAGTGTGAATGTGGTAAATTAGTTTCAAATATTTTTCTGAGATCACAATTCATCAGAGGACTTAGCGACGGGTACATCAGGGAGCAACTTCTTCAAGACCCAGAATTTTCTTTTTCGCAAATCGTCAATAAGGCAACAACTTTGGAAGCAGCCAAAATTAACAACAAAATGATTTAAAACAGCGCAACATGTTCAACAAGTAATGTTTTTCAAGTACGTCAACATGTTGACAATCGTCGTGTTGCTAACAATCGTAATCGCAACATGTCAAGAAGCAGGACATCAAATTCATCAACACGAGTAAACTACAGCGATTTGGGCATAGAAGGGTTGTGTCTTAGATGTGGCCGCAATAATCACCTATCATTCGAGTGCAAAACCAACAAAAATAAATTAAAATGTTTTTCGTGTGGAAAAGCTGGGCATGTACAAAAGGTCTGTATCAGAGATAGAATGCGGCGAAGTAAATCAAGAGAAAGAACAAGTGAAGTCAACAACAACTCAAATGCTATCGAGTCATTTTCGATTACAGCCGATAATAAATTTGGTGTAAACCAAATTGTCGACATCTATAACAAAATAGCTGTTCCAATAACAGATTTGCAAAAATTTTATACAAACGTTTACATTGAAGGAAAGGAGCAAGAGTTTGAAGTTGACTCAGGTGCCGGGTATACGTTAATACCACAAAATGACTTTGAGAAATTAAAGCTAAATACTCCTATACGAAGAACTGACATAGCATTTCGATCATACACGGGTGACGTTTTTATGCCATTGGGTGTAGTGAGTGTAAATGTGAAATATAAAGGCGAAACCTCTAAAGAAGATTTGTACGTTGTAGCCGCAGATCGTTCAGCACTTTTAGGACGTGTATGGATGCGCCACTTGAAAATTAATTTATCAGAAATCGACCAAATAGAAATCGATCAACATGCTGTTGATAAGATCAATTCAATATCAAAAATAAAGCAACAATTTTCTGATATTTTTGAAGAAAAGGTGGGATGTATTCCGAATTTAGTTTGTAGTTTAAAGTTAAAAGACGGAGCAGCACCAATATTTTTGAAAGAAAGACAAGTACCTTTCGCTCTACGGGAAAAAGTTGAACGTGAGTTAGATAATTTAGAAAAAGACGGTATAATAACAAAAGTAAATACAAGCAACTGGGGTTCACCATTGGTTGTAATACCCAAAGCCGATGGCAATGTTCGACTTTGCGTCGACTATAAGGTGGCTGTAAATCCTCAACTAGAGGCAGCGCACTATCCAATTCGTAGAATCGACGAAATTTTTAACAAATTAAAAAGCGCAAAATATTTTTGTAAGCTCGATTTATACAAGGCGTATTTACATGTAATGGTTGATGAGCAGAGCAAAGAAATACAAACCATTTCCACACACCGAGGAACGTATCAATTTAATAGGTTATCTTTTGGTATCAAGACTGCACCAAATGAATTCAATCGTATTTTGGACCAAATTCTACAAGGCCTTCAAGGAACAATTTCTTATTTCGATGATATTGTCATCTATGGATCAACTCTAGCGGAATGTGAGCTTCGGTTAATAAAATGTTTTCAAAGATTAAGCAAATATAATTTACATGTAAATAAGAACAAGTGCGAATATTTCAAACAACAGATCAAATATCTAGGTTATGTCATCAGTTACAACAAAATATTAAAATGTCCAGATAAAATACGTGCCATAGTAGACCTACCGCGTCCACAAAACATGGAAGACACAAGAAGATTCCTCGGGATGATAACATATTACGCGAAATTTCTTCCAGACCTTTCAACAAAAACTTTTCCTTTACGCCAGCTTCTAGAAAAAAATAAAAAATTTATATGGACACCGAGATGTGAACAAGCTTTTCAAAAACTGAAATCAGAAATACAGGAAGATAGAGTTTTAGTTCCGTACGATCCAAACTTACCGATTACGTTGGCCTGCGATGCAAGCCCAACAGGAATAGCAGCAGTAATGTCCCACATTGTTGATGGAAATGAACGTCTTGTTGCATTTGTTTCAAGAGCGTTGACAAAAGCAGAACAAAATTACAGTCAATTAGACAGAGAAGCTTTAGCAATAATTTTCGCTGTTGACAAATTCTTTATGTATTTGTATGGAAGAGAATTTACCTTGTTGACAGATAATCGCCCATTATCTAGAATTTTCCATCAAAATGCAAAAACACCAGCTATGACTTCAGCTAGACTTCTCAGATATGCATCATTTTTGCAAGGGTTTAATTATCAGATACAACATCGTAATGCCGAAAATAATGTCAATGTAGACTGTCTATCGAGAGCACCAATTAACGATAAATCAAATTTTAAACATTTTTTAGGTGAGGAAATTGAAAATATTCAAGATCAAACAATAAACGAAATATCAACATTATCAATTACGGCTACAACCATATCAAAAGAAACAGAGCGTGACCCTGAACTTTCAGTATTTAAACGAGACTTGATTGAAGGTAGGAAAACTGATTTCGAGTACACTGTTCAAGATGGTGTAATTTTTAGAAGAAATCGTGTTGTTATTCCAATGAGTCTTCGTTCCGAAATTTTAAAAGAACTCCATCACACACATATCGGCATTGTCAAAATGAAGCAGCTGGCAAGAAAGTATTGCTTTTGGAGAGGCATCGATTCGGATACAGAGCAGTTAGTAAAATCGTGTTCAAGCTGTGCAAAAGTAAGAAAAGACCCTCCAAAGATTTCAACACATCACTGGGAAGAACCGGATCAAAATTTTCAAAGAGTACACATTGACTATGCTGGACCATTTCAAGACCATTATTTCCTGGTACTGGTAGATGCTAAATCGAAATGGCCGGAAATACGCATCATTAGAAGTGCCCCAACAAGTGAAAAAACCATAGAATTACTTCAAGATATATTTGTTAATCATGGTCTACCGCAAGTCATCGTCTCAGACAACGCCACAATTCTTCAGAGCACAATGTTCAAAAATTATTGTTTAGAAAATGGAATTATTCAAAAATTTATAGCCCCCGGACATCCAGCTACAAATGGCTTAGCGGAAAGGTATGTGCAAATCTTGAAAACTAAATTAGAGGCGATGGAAGAAGATAAATTACCACTGAACATCAAAGTGCAGCAAATAATTTTACGTTATCGTGCTACACCACTAGCATGTGGTCGGAGTCCATCACAATTATACCTTGGCCGTGATATCCGTGTTAAACTAGATGCTATCCGCCCGCATCAAGAACGAACTTCAGCTTCAATTAAACCTATAATTCGTCAGATAAGTGTAGGTGACAGAGTACAAGTGCGATGGTACGAGCGTAATAAGCCTACTTGGAAGTTTGGTGTAGTAAAAGCAAAATTTGGCCAACTTCATTATCAAATAAAGCTTGACAATGGATACGAATTAAAGCGCCACATAAACCAACTGCACAAATCGGGAGTAGAGCTACCAAAGAAGACCGTAACGTTTCAAGAGGAACCTGTTCATGAAAATCCAAGACTAGAAGAGGTACTCATAGAGCGAAGTGTTGCCAACCAAAGAGATGAAACAGTTTTTGAACCACAGTTGACACCCCAAGCAGTAGAGAACCAAGAATCCAGCTTAAGAAGATCTAACAGGATTAGGAGATTACTTGCTCATCTAAGCGACCATGTACTCCATTAAGCGTGGGAGACTGTAATGTATTAATTATAATGGTTCTGGCAACCCTAGTTAAATCTGACATTCCATTCCATGTATTCTAATTCAATCTTCTTCTTGTGCAAGTGACAGCTGAATTTAGTCATTCCTTAATAAAGACTAATTTTTGTGATTGAACACGAGTATCAAAATGCGTGCCTTTTTATTTAATACACAACACATGCTTAGAGTACAAAGCAATTTCAATACGTTAAAATTCCAAGGCAAACAAATAGCAAACGTTTACTTTTTAAATAAATGATATACACACCTGCAAAAGCCCGTACGCACAGCTGGTAATTGTTGATTTGAATCGTTAAGATATGGAAGACCTGTCAAGCTTGCCTTTTTAGGGTTTTGTACTAAAATACAAAACCCTATTGCAATCACGACCTGTGTCCGTCTGTCCGTCCGTCCGTCCGTCTGTATGTCACAGCACTCTTTCTCCGAAACTATAGAGGCTACAGCCATGAAACTTTGTAGAAAGGTCAGAAGTGGTGACTTCTTGAAAGTTCAAGGGTGGAAAAATTTTTCAAAGGGGTTGAAGGGGGGTCTCCCCATATAGGGAGGTGACCCCTCAAAAAAAAATTTTCCCCATTGGTAGTCTTAATGAGATCTTTTCAAGGGGGGCAGCGGAAGGGTAAATGTACGAACATTTTGCGTACCCCCCTCGCGATTGGACACCTTTGACCCGAAAAATCTGAAAAAAATCATGAATGCATGCCTTTATGGGTACAACAACAAAAAATACATCAGACGTCGAAATTCACTCAACTTTGTTAGTAAAAGTATGATTTATTGATTTTATGTTTTCTTGAATAAAATGCTAACGGTATCCTTAAATTCAATAAAATTTAGCACACATGATGAATCTTCTCTGAAATTTTCATAAAGATCGAATGGTATTTAACAAAGTTATAGCGATTTGAATTTTCCTGCGTTACTATGGAACAATATGCGCTGTATTACGATGGAAACATATGGCTATGGAACAATATGCGCTTTTTACCGACTTAAACTCTACAGCTTTGCTAGGATTTTCATGAAAATTTCAGGAATGATAGGTGTCATGAATATCTTTGAGAATTGGTTCAGCTAGTGGTATCAGTAATAACAAAATAGTGGCTGTTTTAAATGCGAAGATTGAATAATTTTGAGTTATTTTTCCCCAAATTCAATGTTTAAGGTGCATGTTTTGAACACTTGATTCAATTTAATGAATGACTGAAGATGAGTACCTACAATTAATACTCATATGTGAAACACGTCAAGAGGAAGGGGTGAGCTCCTAGCAAAAGGGCTTTGTAACCATTCTAGGATTCGAAAAAATAAGCCATGAATCGATGACTACAGTACAGGGGAATGGCCCCTGAAAAAAAGTTTCATCAAAGGTAGCTGATATGGGTATCAAATGAAAGTTCTTTATGAGAACTTTTCAAAGCAGTTCTTAAACTGACAGTTTTGCTTCAGTGGGGCACAGGGGGGGAGAGTACATGAAAAATTAGTTACCTCCCTCGCGAATGGACACCTGTGATCTAAAAAATCTGAAAAAATTATCAAGGGAGATATTTATGGGTCTTAAAAATAACAAGTAACTCAGAAGTCAAAATTCGTTCAACTTTGTTAATAATAGTATTGTAATGATTTTCAACTTTTTAAGTCCAAACGCGGAACCGACCTCCCATCGGTTCTAGACGTTAAGTCTGAGTAGTGCCAACGGATGGTACCAACAGGTCAACCAATCCGTGCACCGTAACCCATTCACGCGGTGGCTGCTTGTCGGCCAGCTAGTTCGGAGAGGATTTCGGTTGCGGGTCTCCGAATGGGTTACGCTCAATTACAATATTTCAGCCACCTGAACATGCCCGTTTTCCAAAACGCGTTATCAAAACAAACCATACGGAGAAGAAACCTACTTTACGTTACTCCGTATTTCTTCTTATAACCAGTCAAGAATTCAAAATCTAATTTTTATTTCACGTTCCCGAAGTTTCGACGCGGTACCGAAAAGTATACTACTCTAACTCAACCCGATGAAGACTACTCTAAATAAAATAACGAAACAACAAAGGTACCGCGTACCGCGCGCGACGCGAAACCGACCTCAGCGGATTCGGCGAAACCTTACCCTCGCGACGACATACCTACCCTGCACTCTCTCTTCCCACTGAAAAAGAAGAACCGCTGAAAAGGAAAGTCGTGGTTAAATTTAGCAATTCATATCAATTCTTTTATTTAGTCATTCATTGTGCGACAATCAACCTCGAAATAAGGTCACGAAAAAGCTATACTAAATCAATAAAACAACCATTGTCAGTAACAATATATCAAACTAAATGCTAAATATTAATACATCAACATTATCAAAATACTGCTTACAACCTAAAGCAAGGCTCTCTTGTGGAACGTACTTCTGATTATTCTGTTGTAGCCATTGGCAAATATTTGAGCGTAACTAAAAGAATTAATTATCTAGAAACAAATGTGTGGTTTGTTTGATGTTATCGTTAATTAATTAAGACTCCAACATTTACAGAAGGTTTAAGTGCTCAAAACAAGAATGACGATGGTTTTTCCTGATTATTACATACATTAGCGATAATGTCTCACAGATGATGGAGCAGCAATTCTTGCTTTTCCATTCTTACGATTTTAAACTTATGTTGATTATGAAATGAAATTTAAATACTATTTTAGGAGGGTGAAACGTTTCTGTCGGACTTTCATTGAGTAAAACCAAGTGCGTATTAATTATGGCACAATTACCTTAATCGCTAAAGTTTAAATGATTTTTAGCCCGACAATGCATTGTTAGGATTCACCGAAAATGATATTCTTCATATTTGAATAATTCAAATAACCTAGCCCTTTTTTCCTATTCGTTTAGCAATACCCGCGCTTACACCATCAGTCTTGCAAAATCCGTAAATGTCCTCAAAAAGTTTGAACACATGTTGGTCTTCAAATTTACGCTCGTTTTTTTTTTCTTTCAAAATAAGGTTCACAAATATCTATGAATAATGCAATATGAAGTTATAGTTAAATCTATATCAACGCTAACTTAAACTCTATGTTTCAAACAATCGAAAACGAGCGAGCAGATTATGTACTTATCTATACACAACTTTTTCTCATTTCATATAAACTCACTTAGCCAAAAGCATTCGTCACAATTACCTACGGGGTAATTGTAACCATCAAACTGTATTTATGTGCCTCTATCCTTCTATATATTATCTACACAGCATTTTTCGATTACACATTTAATCTTTCAGAACATACATATTTAGTAGCCTGTTCAAAAATGGCTTATAGTGCTCTTTTCAAATACACTCTCAACTCAATATTTGTAAACAAAAAGTAAAAGCCTTTTATTGTCTCTCTCGGCCAAGATAGACATATTTTCTGTCTAAAAAATTAAACTTGATAAAATTATCTGCCAAACTGGGATATCAACAATGCACTTGGCTAAGTTCTTGTGCCTAAAAATTTATAAACTCTAGACAGCTAACGAAAATTAGTGTCAATTTATATCTGAAACTATCATTGAACATCCTAACGTTTTTTCTCCTTTATGTTTTATTTCTTCATAGTGTTATTCATTTTAAATTTATTAATGGCTGTTTCCAAGTATCTTTTATCATTTTCCATAATATATCGTTCCATCGTTTTACTATCTAGTAGTTTATATTAGTTTCTTTCATTTCGATCTATTTAAAAATTATTGTTTCTTGGAGCGTACGTGAAACATTAAATATATCCAGGTATATTATATAATAAGTAAATATGTTATTTTCGCCATTTTTAGTTCTAGTAGTTTTAGTTTTTCATTTAAAAATTTTATACTTTCTTCTTCAAAAGATTACGTGCTATTGTATGGTAATATGGTAGTAATAACTAAATTAATCACATACCAGGTCTTAGGTTGCTCGTGTCTGGCCAAAGGCGGCTGTGAACAAAGCACGGTCGATATTTTGATGCACAAACTTCACGAGTGGTGTTTGCCGTTATATATCTTAGCATTTCTGACGCCGTTCCTCCGCAGCAATCGAACCGATTAACACAAAATGCAACTTTACTTGTTCCATCGGTGCAAGTTCTCCGCGAGAATTTGCTAGAGGGCTTTTCAGTTATTTGTTTTTCAAATAATCTCTACGACGCCTTGGCGAATTATGCAACTGAATTCATACGTATAACAGGCGATACGTCCTGCGATTGATTGTCATTTAGATATAGTTTGCGTTTACGAAGTGGCAGTGTTCTTACCTCACGATCGGCCATTAACATGGTATCACTTCAGGTGATGATGATCTATCTGGTGATTCGGTTGACGATGAACGAGGTGGAGTAAGTAGAGGTTCCGCTCCAGCTATTGCTGCTTCAACACGTCGTACAATTTCCTTGGCTCGTAATGATGGTCTTCTTCTTCGAACCCAGGCGACCATCTCCCGTAGCGCACAACGGAACAACCCCACTCCCTCGTTGCGTCGGACTGTCAATCCGACAACCACCGACAAAACAGATGTGCGGAATGGAACGCCACATGGCGGCAATGTGCATTTCCATTTGTCGCCAGTGGCATAGTGTTTCGATGGCCACGGTGGAGCGGGCATTCCCAGATGGATATGCCTCGAAATGTGTCGGGGTTTTTGATTAATATTATGTTTCAAATATTTAAATCCACAGATCTAAATATTTGGAGAGAAAAAAAAATATTTTCTGCGCAACGATATCCGCACGAAAGATGAAGTCCGCTTGCATTTCGAGGTCATAACCATCTGGCCGGGTGCAAGGGTTCGGGATCGGAATCACTTCGATTCCCGGGCGTAGGCGTCACATTACAGTATGATCCTCGAATTTCACCTTTTCTCCAGTAAAATCGTCTTTGACATGTTTTTTGATTTTATTCGTTGCTGGTTACTGCATTTTGTGAGTTGAGTACAAAACCCTTCTGACATGAGCGTAGGTCTGTCTACCGAACTTGTTTATTGTTTAAAACTAGTAAGTAACTTTTTTAATACCTTTTTCCGGTTTTATTTTATCATTAACAGCAGAACTCGTCGACGACTTTTTTATTGTTTCAAACTAGTAAGTAACTTTTTCAACACCTTTTTTCCATTTTATTTTATCATTAACAGCAGAGCTCGTCGACGCCATGGTGGTTGTGCTATCCGTCAAAATTGCGCGCTATATTTGCGGACATGTTTTAAAACAACACACAGTTCGGAGATGTGTGATTTTGAAACCATACCGTATCTGAACGCTCTTGTTTAATAGTATTAGAGTGTGAGGACAAGTGTGGTATTCTGATAACAATCAGCTTGACCCCAATTGAATAAAATTCGTTCTAAAACGATTTTCAAAAAATTGTGACACGTGTTGTTTTAAAATTACACGATTCAATTAGCAACGTCTGAGGTGCTACTTTTTAGGGTTTTGTAAAATAATTTTACAAAACCCTACTAGTTTCGCGACCAGTCTGTCCGTCTGTCCGTCCGTCCGTCCGTCCGTGTGTCACAGCAGTTTTTCTCGGAAACTACTTAAGCTAAAAACATCAAATTTTGTGTGTAGGTGTAAAGTGGTGATTTCTTCAAAGTTCATCTACAAAAAATTTTTATAAGGTATTTAAGGGGGGTCTCCCCATATAGGAGAGTGACCCGCCGAAAAAAAAATTTCATTGAAGGTAGCCGATATGGGTATCAAATGAAAGGTCTTGAAGAGAACTTTTCAAAACAGGTCTTAGTTTGGCAAAATTTGCTTCGAGGGGCGCACAGGGACGTCAAATACACGAAATACATGTTTTCTCCGTCGCGGATGGACATCTGAAATAATTATCAAGGAAGATATTTATGAGTATAAACATACCAAAAACCTCAGAAGTCAAAATTCGTTCAACTTTGTTAATAATAGTATGATCTTCGTATTTAATATTTTCTCCAATAAGATCGTCTTTGACATGTTTCTTGATTTGATTGGATCTGGTGACTGCATTTTGTAAATTGAATACAAAACCCTTCTGACATGAGCGTAGGTCTGTTTACCCAACTTGTTTTAAAGTAGTAGACCGAAAAAAGGAGACTTACAAGGTGTATAAGTGCAAAAGACAAGAAGAGCAAGGGGAGACGAAATAACTATTTTGTCCCCACCCATTCTACAGGAGCAGTGAAAAGTAAATTTGTTCGAGGGACACCAGTAAAGGTATTCTTGTAGGCGACTAGAACAACTCCTCCGTCCGACTTGTTGGAGAATGACCTATGATATCATGCTTAACAATTGTATGATTAGGAAAAATTTCAGAGTCAAATATATTCAGAAATATTATACAATCGTTAGAGCGAGAATAGAATAAAGCTTGATCCTTCAGCTTGGATCTTAAGCCCCGAACATTTTGATCATAAATAGAAAATTGACTTTTAAGAGTGCTTTTATGAAAGTTTTTAATAAGAACCGATGTTACAGCTTTGGCAGGGAGCTCTTTGAAGTTATGAATGATTTAACAATCCAGGACGCCAGCAATCAGGGTCTAAGATGTAATCACATGATGCTAGAGCAGTCAGTTTGAAAGAAGCTATGACTCTGTTAATCAAGTTGTCCTTCGTCAGCTTCTGGCAACTAATTTCAAGGGTGGTTCAAATATGATGGAGACAACCGCTGTAGATGGCACGCAATGCACTTCCATCGGTTTTTTAGTGTGGGAAGGCGTTAAAACACGGAAATTTTTCTGCGTTTGCGAAATCAGTTTCCTGGTAAGTGTCTGATTAGAGCTGTTGTATTTAAATGGGTCAATGCATTTCAAGATGGTCGCAAAACCGTCAAGAATGCGCTACATGATCGTCAACCCCGAACAAACATGGCACCAGGCAACATTTGCCGCGTAGGACAATTCATTTTGGAAGACAGTAGAATGAATATTTGAGACATTTCGTCTGAACTCGGCATCAGTGTTGGTAGTATATAGTCTATCATCCACAAACACCTTCAATATCGCAAAATAACACTCGAAATAGAGGAGGATTCCAGCACTAAGTTCGATTCTTCTCCAGGATAACGCGCACCCTCAGACCATGCGTCTCACGCTCGATACAATATGGGAATCACTCTGCGACATCTATCATCCACGAACATCTTCAATATCGCAAAATAACACTCGAAATGGAGGAGTATTCCAGCACTAAGTGCGATTCTTCGCCAGGATAACGCGCACCCTCAGACCATGCGTCTCACGCTTGATACAAAATGAGAATCTCTCTGCGACTATTACATGTTTGGACCACTGAAAGAAGCCCTCGGAGGTCAAAGATTCAACACCGACGATAAGGTACAGGGGTTGTGTGCACATGGCTGTCCGAGTTGCCCCAGGAATTTTTCGATACCGGCATCAAAAAGCTTCCGAAAAGGTGGACAAAATGCGTAATTTGTAAGGGGGAGTACCGAGAAAAACTGTATAGTTTTGTAAATTTTTTCGATAGTAAACAAACGTGTCAGAGCATTTGTCTCGATCATATTTGAACCGCCCTCGTATTTTTAGAGATGAGCCAAATTTCTTACTTATATAATCTAAAATGTCTTTGGTGGATGTATTATATGTAAACCTAGATATGAAGATTTGTATTGGTGGCGCCACAACCTGGAGGAATGGTAACTCCTCAAGGACTTGGCACATTTCAAAATTTTTTGGAAGAGCTCCCCGTTGAGATAATGATCTCGGTGCTATACTTCTTGTAATGATAGACAAAGGAGGCTGTGAAGTAGGTAAAATATCTGAATTACCGTTCGCCATTAGTGTTGCGTTGCTTGATAATGATGAGGGTATGATAAGTATGATAAATTAGCTAATGCACACGAAAAACTCATCTGCAATGCGTATGCTTTATCAGCGGCAATATTATGCCACGAATATTCTTCAGAACCCGCATAGCCATACCCAGCGGATATCTGCTGTTGGAGTGACAGATATCTACCCCTACTCACCAGCTGATGTCGTCAGAGCGAGGAGCTGGTTTCGGGTACTGAACTGCGACTTGACGTTAGGAGTACGTGAGCGCCAGCGAGTGCTCTCATTTTGCAGGCAAAGAAAGAAAAACACTAAACGTGAATTGTGGGATCGTGTGGTGCTTCCGTAGTACAAAATTGTTAGCGCGTACAAGTGTGGCTGTACGAAAATGTTTCATTGTGGATCGAAGGACACATTGCTGGGCGTGACGAGTATATGAATCTTATGTTGGATGAGGTTGAAGTACTTCATATGAAGAAGAAAAATCACCAGAGCTTAGGTAGGTTGCTTCTATAGTTTTGAGGTTAATGGTTTTTTCTAAGGAAAATAACATCTATTGTAGGGGCGCCACAACGACCACTGCATAGTGGAGTATTTTTATTAAAAGTTGATCAAAAGTCCTTAACAGGATTATTGTCAAATCGCTATTTTACATTACATTCAGCACAACGTAACTTTTTGCTGCTGTATTCTTCCTCAGACCGTACCAGCAGTTGAAGTCCAGTCATCGTGCTAATCACGTGTGCTTATTTTTGGTACTTTTTCTGAAACGTTATAGTTCAAACGGTTGTTTTAGTTTGTGTGGCGTAAAATTCACTTAAAATTGTAATGGATATTCAAGAAGACAGTATGAACGTGAACAAAAAATAATATTGTTTTCCTTACACTTGAAAAAGTAACGTTTCCGACCACATATATTAAAGACTATAAATTTAGTATCTTTTTGAATGTAAACTCTATATTCAAAGGTGGTTTTGTATGTCAGTTAAGCCTAGTCAAGTTATAATTTTATGCAAAACAAAAGTTTTGCTTATTTTTGTTGATATTTTTGGATAAAAAAGTCTCATATGTACCCGCAAATTTTTGATATTACTTAATACATTTAAGAGGACAAAATTATGTGTTTCGATTGTTAATCTTTTTTCATGCTCAAGTTTCAGAAACCTAAGTTAATGTCATAAAAGTGGCTAAGAAATCACTCTATGATGTTTTGAAATGATATTTGAAGCGAAATATTGACGAAAAATTCATTTTCTTGGAAGACCACTTTAAAAATATTAGCAAATGTTCTGAAAACGAACAGAGTTCACCGAAGCCTATTTTAAAAGTTTTCAATTTTCAATTAAAACATAAATGGGAAGCTTCTGGCAATAAAGAAGAACACTTATTGAAGAAAAATAAATGCTGGCTTATTAACACCATAACACTATCTTCTTGGAGAAGAAAAAGGTCAGGGCGACCATCAAAATTTTTCAATAAATCGAGTTCGTCAACAAGGAGGCGCAAAATAAAGTCTTTGAGAGAAAAAATGCAACGCGATGAGTTAACTTATGTTGCTCAAATGAGTTTGCCTGATGCAGGACAACGTGATCCTTCTAAAGTAATCTAGGATATTCTTTTTTAAGCCCAAAAATATAGAAAAAGTGTGAGTTATACTCAAATAGATAGTATCAAGAAGCACACTCTATCACAAGCGCTCTCAATTTTCGTAAAAGTAGATCTGACGAGGAAGCGATTCGAAATAATTCATGCCGCTAACAAGAATATCTACCCTTGTTATTCGCTTTTAAAAAGAGCAAAAATGGAATGTCATCCACGGCACGAGTCGACAAGAATTACGTAAATGTGTTGCGAAATCAACCAACAAGATCTTCTAGATCACACTTCGCCGCGCTTGTATGAGGATTCAGATGAAGTTTTGGAAAATTTATATGAACAGCAAAGAATCAACTAAGAATTCTTGTCTAAATGGCGTTGTGATGGCCCGCAACAACGAAGATTTAAACATAAATTCCAACGCAGTAGAAATAGTGATACAAACATCTTCCAGAATTCATTTGTTCCACTACGGATCATATCTCATATTAATAACCAAAAAAGGTTGATTTGGCGAAACCTAGTGCCACCTTCTACAAGGTATTGCCGTCCAATAAGAATTTGCTTTATTCAAGAAAGTAAAGACGTCACAAATGAAGAAATATGAAATCAAAACTTGACAAAATCTAAAATACCGAGAGCTGTTTGTAGTATACTTCAAATAAACCACACATTGGCATTAACAATAATCGATGGGAAGGTCTGCAATGCTGCGACAAATACGTCATCAACTATGAAGTACTTTATATGCGAGAAAACGTCAAAATATTTTAATAACTTAAATAACCAAGTCATAGAGAATCCAGCAGCCCTTAAATTTGGACTCTCAGTACTGCACCTTAAAATCCGATTTTTTGAATCGTTACTATGTTACATATTCAAAATCATTTTGGAAGCTGTATCAAACACAACGAATTTGATGTCCAAAAATTTGAAAATTTTGCTGAACAGACAGCAAACGTTTATGTAGAGATGTCTGAATGGTATCCAATGACTCTGACCATGCATAAGATCTTGAGGAATGGTGCCACAACAATTGAACATGCTTTGTTATACTGCCTCTTGGCCAACTATCTGAAGAAGCTGCTGAACGCCGAAATAAACACTTCCGCGCTTATAGGCAGAATTATCCGAGAAAGTTTGCTAGTCTAATATGTAATAGAGATATTCTTAAAAGGCTCCTGCTAAGTTCTGATCCTTTGCTGACAGTACGAGAAAAAGGCCCCAGAAAGGAAGTAAACATTTCTCCAGAGAAACACTAAAACTCCTAATACCGGAGATATTGGGCACAATACAAAATGATAATGGTGACGTGGAAATAAATCAGATTAATTTACACATATAAAAGCAACCTTTTTTCAAATACTTATTTCATTTGAAACACATTGTTTTGTAAATAAAAACATATTATAATCACTTTTTACTACTTATTATTATATATCAAGTCGATAAAAATTTAAAAACTTTTCGATCAACTTTTGAGCTTAAGTACTCCTCGGTGCGCTGGTTGAGTGGTCCCCAATAAATGATATCCCGGAGTTCTTGTCATTTTGCCTTATGATGGGTGATGCAGGATTCATTCTAATCCAGGCAAAGTGCACCGATTGAAAACTTACGCATCTCGAGTGTTTCCCCGTCATAAGATTCTGACTTATGAGTGCGCTTATTGGTAAGCATTTAACTTTGTATCAATTGAAAGTTCTTTTTACAATTAAGAATGGGAAATATTTATATAAATGGACCTAAATTTGAAAAAAAATGCAGCCAACACAGTTACCATCACTGCAAGCTTCATAGATTCCATCCCAATCGCATTCAAACCTACAACCACTTGGCTATGGGTGCGGGAAATTTTACTTCGCCTGATTTCAATTCCTCATTTCGTAGTGAATGTTCCTTATTCCGGAGTCCTGCTATAGTGTCGCGTTCAAGTCGAATTGAGTATTTGTCTCTCATTTGTCGCAAATTGCTCGATTAATACAGCTCGCTCAACATTTCAATTATAGGAGAACACAAATAGACGGAAATCTTGAACACTGACTCTGAAAATGTTCAGCCATGTTTGGGAGAGGTTTAATAGACTGCTTTACATGGTATGAAAATCCAACAAGCAATATAGTATCAATCTATGAAGACCCTGTTACCCACAGGAAGCAGCTTTTATTGTTGAAAAATTTGGAGACTATTTAATTACTTAAAGACGAAGAGAGAACACTATGAAAATCTCAAAAGAGTAGCATTTAAGATAAATAGAACTAAGAAAGACCAATTGAGAAGTATAGATGCAAGTTTAGTGAGCAAAAACAGAAGACAAGCATACAAAGTAGTCAAAAGTCTGAAACGTGGTCGTGTGGACATCGGCGATATCATCGCTGATGAGACCAAGATTGAGGAAAGATGGGCAACATATTTCAAGAACCTCTTTAATCCTCCGCACAGCATCAGAGCATCGGATCTTATAGATGTCTCTGGAGAGCTTTCATTGCCCTCACCCTCACCTACTGGATGAAGCTTGTTCCACCATTATAGCCTTAAAGAATAATAAACCGCAAGGCAGAGATTCCAGTGGAGCTCATCAAATATGGCGGCAGCAGTGTTTATAAAGCTATTCACAAAGTCATCCAGCACATTTGGCAACAAAAATATATGCCAAAAGAGGGGAACCAATCAATTATATTCCGTATCTACAAAAAATTATAGAGGCATATCAGCACCTTGTACGGCATACAAAATATTTTCTAAAATCATACGCCGACAGTATTACTGGGAAGCATCAATCGATGATAGACCAATTGTTCACAATCAAGCAGGTACTTGAAAAATGCTGGGAGTCCAATATAGACACACACCAAATTTTCGTTGACTTTAAGCAAGCATGCGACCTTTGGCATCTCAGCCAAATTAGTCCGTCTTACCAAAATGACAATGACATCGACGCCCTCCCAAGTCTGCATCAATAACAAACTCACCGATGCCTGTGACACAAATATCGGACTAAAACAGGGAGATGGGCTGGTCCTATTGCTATTCAATTTGGCTCTGGTGTATATCATAAGGAAGGTACCTGTCGACATACGAGGTACATTGCTATACAAGTCAAGCCAAGTAGTAGTCTACGAGGATGAAATAAACATTTTGTCACGGTTATTAATAACTGCCAAAGGACTCTTCCTGAAACTGGATAGCAAAGCAAAACTAGTAGAGCTACAAATCAATGAGAATAAAACAAAGTTCATGATGCAGTTGAGGCAAAATACCTCAAAAGCACAATATATCACACTTGGTGAATACAGCATCGAAAATGTGAGCAATTTCGTGTATTTAGGGGCCAAAATGACGAGAATTGGTAGGGAAAGAGACAATACGCCGAAGAACACAGCTCACAAATAAAATATTTTATTCAGTATTGACGGTCTTCAAGACCAGCTGCAGTATATAAATCTGTGATAGGACCTGTATTATACGATGGTTGTGAATCATGGACCCTGACCCAAGCATCCACAAATATATTGAACGCCTGCAAGCGACGGGTCCTGAGGTGAATATTCGGAGCGAAGCTACACATGGACCAATGGTGAATTCGATCCAACCATGGACTCTATAAAAATTTTGTCGAGCCGGAGGCCTCAACAATTGTAAGACTGTGAAAATTGCAATGGGGTTGCCGATGAATCGTTGGGAAAACCGAAGACTGGGGACGAGTGGGGAAATCGAAGGAACAGTCGTCTGACTCGGTCGATGAAGACAGTCCATAGCTGCTTTGATTTCAAAATTGGAGACAGTTGGAGGCGTTATTTGCAGAAGGTGAACACCCAAGAGGGACTGTAGTGCTACGAAAAAGAAAAATTTAATTTTTTTTAATAAATGATTAGTTAGAAATTTTAAAATTTTTTACCCTTGCCGTAAAACAGTCATAAATATTTCAAAAAGGAGAAAAAGTGTTTTTGTACTTAATCTTTTGTCACCACTTAGAATCTGCTTAGGACGTTCATAATTGGCTTAAAAAATCTTTGTATGATAATAAAATAACCTACAAATTTTTATCAAAATCGAATCAGTAGATTTTGCAGAATAATATCGCAATGTAAATTTAAATAAAAAAAATTTCTAAATCTTACAAGACTGAAACTAAAGCATATAAAAGTTAAGAAATTTTTTGATTATAAAAGAGTGCTTCATGTATCAAATACACTTCATGAAATTAAGATAAAAAATCCAGGGCGGTCTCTGGAATTTTTTAAAATTATAGATGTATATTTTTTTTGGTTTTTTTTTGGTAATAAATAAATTGAATATCTCAGCAACTATTGATTTAAATAAATGCATTAGGAAGCACTCTAAAAGATGCTTCTTTAAAAAAAATGATTTATGTGCATTAGTTCCTCAGATACAACCTATCAAAGTTGACCAGCACTTGCGACGAAGTTATAAATAAAATTGGATGATGACGTTTTAAACATTACCCGTGGTCTTCTTTAAAATAATAACAACTTATATTAGAATAATGAAATCAATCGGTATCGCACATGAACAATACCAAACATAACCTGGTTATTAAAACTGAATTTTAAATTTCAAAATCTATATAAGAAAAAACAATGCATTTCCGATGTAACTCGAAGAGAGAAGACTTAATATCATATTACACTGTAACACAACTTGTACAACACAAACCGTAACTAGTAATCGACACTGATCTAGGCATTAACAAACTGCCGCAGGAACAACAGACACATGCAAGCAATACTGCAGTAGACATACTACAAAAAATATGCACTAGCATAAACAAAACGAATTTCCACGAAGACCATAAGATATTAAGACAAATTCAGAAAAAAACTTACGGATAACCTACTTACAGTGACAAAGGCTGACAAAGGGCATACAACGATAATCCTTAAAAGCAACGGACTACGTACAAAAAACAATAGACTTCATTAACGCCAACGGATACAAACTGGTGAAGAAAGACCCCATCAATAAATTCCAAGCAGACTTATGTACTGCCATTAAACAATCCCCGCTAATCATTCCTTCTAATACTTAGCTACATAAACCAAAACCCATGCACACCACCCCTTAAAGCACAACCTAAGCTCCACAAACCCAATATTCCTTTCCGCCCTGTCGTCAATTACCGCCCAGCTCCGGCATACCAATTAGCGCGATACTTGGCAACGACAATGGCTGACGTCATGTACTTTGACGACAAATATACATAAAAGACCAGCCATAAGCAAGCGAACTCTACCACCTCTTTAAAATTGACTGTAACTTGACAACTTTTATCACTAGACATCACCAACCTCTATTCATCTATACCCATCAATGAAGCACTGCCCAGACTTAAAGAAAAACTTTCATTCAACAACAGCCGATGACTCACAGATTAACTGCTCAATCTCATAAAGACCACAATCAAGCAGAACTATTTTAAGTTCAATAACAACACATACGTTGCCAAAAAAGTGAGGTATGGGACAGCCAATGTCCTCAATAATGTCAGAAATATTCTTACAATTTTTGGAAGAAATCTTCATACCAAAAACTGTCAAAAGATTCAATGTAATATTTTACAGACGATATGTGGATGACTGTTTCATCGTTATTGACTCATAAGAAAATAAATAAGACTAACTACTCACCTATATGAATGAAATCCACCCAAATATAAATTTCAGTATAGAAAAAGAAACAAACGGACAACTCAGCTGCATCGATCTAACTGTGACACGCGAACAAACAAGATTAGACTACAAAATATACAGAAAACCAACCACAACTGATCATACCATACTCGAAACATCAACCACCCTGCACAACATAAGCTAGCAGCGCACAGATCAATGGTGCAGAGGCTTTACTCCATCCCCTTGACTCCTACTAACTACTCCAACGAATTAAAAAACATTTACAGAAAAGCTAATAATAACGGATACAAACATTGACAAACTTGTTACACAGTAGAGATAAAAACAGGAACGCTAACCGACTGAAACTCATATGAATGACCAACAGTGGATTTCGTTAACATACGTAGGCAAAGAGACATACAAACTATCAAACTTCCTTAGGAAATACAAACTGCATTCAAAACAAACAACAACAGTGGAAACGAACTGAGAACAAAACTGAATGACATATCAATATACAAAAATAGCGGCATATACAAACTGACATGCAAAGACTGCAGCACAAAGAGCTCTTACAATCTTTCTTACGCAACAAGGCAGACTCCAATTATGCAACGCACGAACAAAACTACGCACCGAACCTGACGCTATGACAAACTCTATGAAATTGCTACACAAACAAAGCAAAGGACCGAGACTTGGCATCCTAGAAAGATTTGAAATATATAAACATAGAAAAACAGACGCCAAGATTATCAACGAACGACTTCTTACAAATTCCAACGCAATTTTCTCAGTACTAGACCACACTCTTAGACGAAAACGGAAACGAGATGAAACAGAACAAATGGACATCCAACAAGCAAAAAAAACCGAATATCCCTCTACCTGGCCCAATTTAGAACTTGACGTAATTTACTACCTGACCTAATTACCCATCCGCTAATTACCACCGCTTAACCCATCCTACGACTATATAAAGTCATTCCCTTCAACACATCCTTTAGACACTGAAGATGACTCAATGTAGTCGAAACGCGTCTGTTCACACAACAAAGCAAGGCCCGATGGCTTTTAAAGAAAAAAAAAAGAGAATTGGCCTGCGGATACCAAATATACAAAATTATTGACTATAAAAATTATCATCTCAATTTTTTTAAATTTATTCTTGTAAGCGTGCTTTCGGCACTGTGGACTAGAAGAGTAATCTATTTCTTCAAAACCTTCATCTTGTAATTTGAAATTACTGTCCTCATTGTCATTGTTTCATTCTCATCGATCTTAATATCATCAGTACTTTCTTCCTCGAGATTTATAATATTGTTGCTGCGCAAGTTTTGGAAGTTTGCTTTTTCTTAATGTTAAATTGTCTTTCAGAGTCTATACTTTCCAGCATCTTTTAAACTGCTTTCCAACGCTTTTTTTTCATTTTATTTAAATTAATTGTTGCCGAGGTATTCAATTTATTTATTAGCAAAAAAAACATGTGAATAATTTTAAAAAATTCCTGAGGTCATGCTAATTATTCGATTTTAATTTTATAAAATGCGTTTGATACGCCCTTTTAAATGTATAAAAATTTTTGAACTTTTATATGCTTCATTTTCTGTCTTGCAAGATGTTAAAATTTCAATTTTTTTTATTTAAATTTAGATTGCGGTATTATTATTTTATAAAATCTACTGAATTGATTTTCATGAAAATTTGTTTGCTGTTTCATTTTGTATAAAGGTTTTTTGCGCCAATTATGTAGGTTTTAAGTGCATCTTTAGTGGTGAAAAAAGATTAAATAAAAAAAGATTTTTTCCACTTTTTTTTTAAATATTTATTGCTATGTTGCGGAGAGATTAAAAAATTTTTAAATTTAAATAAATAGTAGTAACGTAACTTTTATTTCCCCAAAGTTATGCTCTAATATTGTTTTAATGTTAGGAATCGAGAATACGAGTTTTTTTATTTTTTTGTAATTTTTAAACATTTCGATTTATTTATTAAGGTTCCCGGCTTTTTGAGAAGGAGTATAAGTCAATTATTATTATTATATCAGTTATTCCACAGCGTTTTCTGCAAAAATCAGTATGCCCCCTGTCAACAGCTAACTGAAAACAGATCCACCCTGGTCTATTAGTCGGATTTCAAAATTTGAAAGGCTTCCGAAATTCACAATTTTGATTTGATTTATATGAAACTCAATACCAAGGTAGATGGTAAGCAGGTCTAATGATCTTTTTATTTGCCGTGATCATCCTTGAGAAAGTTTTATCATGTCGGCGCTTCAAATATGCCATTTCCTCAGATTTTCATGGCCCTCTAGTGGCCAAGTTTCGCGGAAATCATAGATAATTAAAATAACTTCTTTCACCCATCAATAAAAAATTGTAAATCGAACGATAAAGAATGAGGTTGGAATCGAAAGCTTAATATTTTCAATAAATATCGAATCTTTCTCCTGCCTAGAGTGAACCCCCGATTTAAACGAGATTTTGCACAGTGGTTCATGAGACTCTAAGACAAGTACTGGATATACAAAAAAGTACTGAGCTTTTTTTTCTCAGTTTTCAATTGAACATTTCTTTTATTTAAAATGGATTTTATTTAAGTACATATTGTCCATTATTATCTATGGCCCTTTGCCATTTTTGGGTTGAGCTATTATTCCATCTGTGTAGAACTTCTGTGGTTTATTGGCGATAAACTTGGCCAAGTGATTTTCATAGTCCCTTTTTGAAGTGAATTTCTTTTCATTAAGGAAGTTTTGCAGAGACCGAAACAATGGTAGTCTGATGGTGCAAGAACGGTACTATACGGTGGATGCATCAAAACTTCCCAACCAAGCTCCGTCAATTTTAGCCGGGTCATCAAAGATGTGTGTCGTCTGGCATTATCATGATGGAAGACAACGCACTTTCTATTGATCAATTCTGGCCGGTTTTTTTGAATTGCTTGTTGCAATCTGGTTAATTACTGACAGTACAGAGCCAAATTGAGTGTTTGGCCAGGTTATAGCACCTCATGATAAACAATTCCCTTCCAATCACCCCTTACATACAGCATAACCTTATTTAGTGTCAAGTCTGGCTTTGACGTCGTTTGTGATGATTCACCATTTTTGGCCATGATCTTTTACGAACGACAATCTCGTATCTTACCCATTTTTCATCGCCGGTACTGATTTGCTTCAAAAATGGCTCGATTTCGTTGCGTTTTATTAACATTTCGCAAATGGAAATTCGGTCAATCAAATATTTGTGTTTATTCATGCGGCACCCAAACGTCGAGCTTCTTTGATTTAGCCCTACGCAAAGGGTTCAAAACTATTCGGTGATGGATATTCAGTTTCTTAACAAGGTTATGGCTGCTTATGTGCTGGTCTTCTTCAATTTTTTGTAAGATTTCATCGACTTTTTGATTGGTCGACCTGAGCGAGGTGCATCTTTGACATCAACATTTCTAGAACGAAAGCGAGCGAACCATCTCTTGGCTGTGGCTTTTGATCTTAAGTGTCGTAACCGCAGACACCGCAAATTTTTTCACGAGCCTGTGTAATGATTTTCTCACTTCACTTCGTTCGAACGAAATCGGAACCGACCTCTCATCGGTTCTAGACGTGAAGTCTTTGGACGTGACAACGGACTGTACCGTACAGGTCAACAAGTCCGGACACACTTAGTCTACTCTGAGGTGACTGCTGGCTAGCTAGATAGCTCGGAGCGGAGTTCGGTCGCGGGTCTCGTGTGAGCAGACTAAGTCTGGAATACAAAAATTCAGCCACCGGTTCACATGCCCGTTTTAATAACGCGTCGACACCATTAACATATGGAAAAGAAACCTACTTTACTTTATTCCGTATTCCTTTGATACATTCTTCCGACCTTAAAAAAACTGACCCTAATCCACGTTCCCGAATATCACTGACGCGGTACCGAAAAATATCCTACTCTAACTCGAAATTGGAACAACTTGCTCTAATAAAAAACGCAAAATAAATTATGGTACCGCATACCGAGCGCGACGCGAAACTGACCATCCGTGGATTTCTACAACCCTACCCTTGTAACGGCATACTTACCGTTCGCTAACAGTCCTGCTGGAAAAAAGAAGGGTTCGCTGAAAAGGAAAGACTGAGTTAATCTAGCAATTCATGATTTTATTCAAATTAATACGGGAATTTGTTAGGTTAATATACAAAAAAAATACATATTTCGTAATACAATTGTACGTCTAGCCTAATCTCTAATCATATTTCAGCTCACTCTTCAAAAAATTTTGTCCTATGTATCGATTCACCTGTTATTGAAATTGTTCTTATTAATTGGCCTGGTTAACAATATTTACTTTATTGTTAACTTTATCTGATATGGTATGTAGCTAATCTTTATATAATACTAGTACAATACGTAGCTAAAAGTTTATGTGCTATGATAAAGAAGCAATGTTTTGGTAACTGATATTTTTTTCCTTTCTTGTCATCTGGATTTCATCGTAAACTTTAATCGTGGTTTTTAAGTGCAGCAGTCAGATTTTGAATGCCTACATTCTGCATTTTTTTATCTTTTCCTTTCATTCCTTACTCTTCTCTCACAATTTCATTAGTTCATCTATTCTAGTACACATGTTTGTTTTGTTCCTTCACTTAAATTTTGAATCAGTTTACCTAGATATTTTGCTTTTTTTTTTGTTGTTCGTCCCTGGTTCCATATGATGTCTCATTCTGGATCTACTCCTATATTAAGACTGTTATGGCGTGCGCACAGTGAAAAGCAGTAGCACCAAGTATGGCACTGGGTCTCTAACACCCATTTTATAAATGATTATAAATATTTCAATACCTAAAGACAGTTTTAGAAGCGAATGGTTCGGAGGTTTCTGAATAAATACTGGTGTATATGAACACACGTGATTTGTGGTTCGCGTAGAATCAACTATGGGCTCGCCGAATTAATGTCTCACATTGATTCAAAAAAAAAAATTTCTTTTTTCTACTTTAAAGTTACTTAACCTTCGGTTAGTTCTTTACGAGAAACCCACGAGTAATTCTAGTTGAAAAAAAGCAATACTATGTAAACTTTCCCAGAGAAAATTGTAATGAAGGTGTAGCACCAATTTTTCATGCACATATTAAGTCAAATACTCTTTAAATTGAAATTTTAACGGAAGTTAGGAAAAAGGCAAAAACTATCTGGCATGAACGAAAAATAAAAAATATAACTTTATCCGTAATTAAATATTTTGAGCAATTTCCTAATGGCAAGAACTCATGAATTTATAGCTAACAGATAAACTCCCGTGAATCCTTATAATTTTCAAAAGAACATTCACTAGTATTAAGTAATTTAATTCAACTTTTTACCTAATCCCTTTTGTTTTGTTTTGGGGCTTATAATCATCCCCCGTTGGTATCATACTATCTGATAACTACTGGTTATTATTCCGTTGCGACTTTCCCAAAATGTAATAAGTTGATATTCAGTAGCTGCAACTTGATCACCAAGGTGGATTGGTTCGCCAATAAATATTACGTTTTACCTCGCTGATATTCTTTTACTTCTGCCACTCTTGTCTTTTGAAGTTGTCCAATCACTTAAGAACACCCTCGTTTTATCAGGTGCTGCACTTTCAATCTAAGGCCTCCCAAACACTTGGGCAGCGAGCAAATTAGTTTGAATGGCTGACGAAGGAAAAACCATAATCAGCACAAGGCCACCAATTGAATATTGACACTACTTACTTACTTGGAGGTTAGGTGTTCCGCCCTTTTCCTGCTTTGTCGCCATCGTGCAATTCGAAACATCAAAGTAATTTCCAAATTCTAATATGTTCAATTTCACTTTTATCCGTTTGAGTTGCCTTGCGTAAGTTGTTTGATTTTTTATTGCACAGGAGGACAGAAATGAAATTCTTTCCTCTGTCAAGTTTTGGCAATTTAGAAGGGGTGATTTGTTGAAAGGGAATTGATGGTATATCAGGAACTGATGGCTTGCTCATGGGCTTAGGCTTATTTTGTCAGCTTCAGATGGGATTCGCCATATTTTTCCTATCCCCGGCGATTGAGGAAAGAATACTAATACCTATCATTAATAATCATCACTAGTCAAATCACTTCTTTTTCTTATTGAAAACTTACGCTCGAGATTAGTTTGCACTTTCTCGCTACCATCGGCCGCATATATTTGCTTTTATTGCTAAAGTCTCATGCACAAGACAGAAACCGCTGATCGGGTGGCAGGGCGCCGCTTCAATTATACAAGACAAGAAATACAAAAAGTGTGGAAGTCAAACTCCGAAACGCACTGCAAGCACGCACACAATTTTCGACTGAAATGGACTTTTCACTTTCTCCCTTTGGTGTTTGGAATTTCAAAAACAATTGCCACGAGTCTTTTATCTCAAACGAAAACGGTTCTTCTAGTCAGTCGACTGTCTGTGGCAAGAAATTTTCCTAGAAGTAATGGCGGTTGCAGGTTGATTCGCACCGTACCAAACACAAAAGACGGAGCAACCAGAAAGAGTGGCTGTTTGGTAATTTTCACCTTGCACACTGTCCGCAACGTAGTCCAACTTTCCCTTCCTTTTCTTGACGTTCACTCCCAGACAAAACTGAGGTAGGATGTTAAGTCATACGGTGGTAAATTGCATATATATTAGTCAGCCTACTAACGTGGTAGTGAAGTCTGCTGCCATATGGCTTCCCATCCAACCTCAGTTTTCACATACACGATCACCTTCCTCTTAGGTGACCAAAAGCGGTTCAGGAACAGCGAGAGGTTAGTGGGTGCGTTCTGATTTCGTCGACGTCATTAACGACTGACTAGTAATCGGCAATGGCGTAGGGCAGATTCATTACACCTGCGATGCATTCTCACCTTGATCGTAGTGATATTGTAAAATATAACGAATTTTTTCAGAAATTTCACTCATTTTTAAATGAATACAACTTTTGACACGAATGACGAAATACAAACTGTCCATATGCAAATTATAGACTGGAATGTCACCTTTCGAACGCATGTCAGTTTGACTCAATCTGATTAGTATTGCCCGATATATGACAACGAACACCATTTAGTGACAAAAAAGGCTCAATGCTTTTAAAAATATCCTATACGTCACTTGAATTGTAAATGGCAGCCGTAAAGATCATAAAATAAGCAAAATTCGTTATTTTAGTAGCAACTGCAGTGTTCAATATATTTGTGCAACAGAATATCTTCCTTAAACAGTGTTTAGCTTTCAAAGTGGTGGCCAATGAAAATATTTGCTTTTTGAAAGGGAGGGTGACCACGAGAAATTTGCCTTTCCGGCTGGTGTCGCCAATGGAGATTTTTTTAGTAACGGCAACTTCAGAAAAGTGAAAGGCATGTTTTTGTCGTTATACTAAATTTAACGTTCTTATGTATTGCTTCGGGACTGTTTAAATATAATTATACGAGTACATGGTACATCATATTCTTTATGGAAAATTCGAATTCTCCCCATTTTTCGCTTACAAAGAGGAAGAATACGCAAATCTTTTTTATAATGCACTACCGACATCTCTAATGAATCAAGACTTCACTGGATTACTTATTAAATTCTAATTCTTAAAAAGTACTTCATTCATCATTAGCCATTTACAGAATATAAGGAACAAGATAAAATAAATACCAGTATGCAAATATCACCACCATACATCTTACGAGTGCGTGTTTCCGTAAAGAATGATGCAACATAAAATTCTTAAGATACGAGTATTCATATCTGTTAGTCAAAAGCTTGGGAAAAAGATTTTAGTTACTTACATCGAAATTTTCCCTTCAGACGAAAATTGCATATCATGACTAAGATGCTCCCAAAATAATAATCAACGACGTCGGAACGAACATGTAGAGGAAATCCAGCTACCTCTTGTTTATAATTAACCGACAAAAAATTGTTTTTGTTTTAACACATTAAACAAAAGATTTCGAATGCATTAACTTACTTTGGAGTGCTTCACCGGCGCGGAACGTTCTTGAGGCTTTGCAGAGATTACTCACTCTTCCATTTGAGTGACGTTTAGAATTCTTAAGATTCTCGTTCGTTTCGGATTCCCATCTTACATGCTCGCACATGTGTGACTCAGATCAGATCGTAATTTAACAAGGTCGATTGATCGGGAAATCCAGGATCCATGCTAATGACTTTTATCTAATAAAGAAAAGAAGATGGTGACGATAGAAGATCCAAGTTCTGAATGACGAGACTTTTATTCATAATTTGATTAGTAACGATATGAAAAATTACTTTATTTGCATTCCAGCATGTGGTAAAACACAATTCATGGGCACGATGCATGTATTTTATTTCATTCTTATTATCAGCTCCGTCGAATAAAATTAAGATATTTCACCTCACGTCAGCGATGTCTTACTTTATTGATGCTCATTATTACGTTGTAAAATTTAAATCAATTTACTAATTGAATGTCAAGTTCACCGCGAGACGTTAAATTAAATGACTTATCCGTGGTTGATTGCAACTATTACGCAATCATCCTCAAATAATTTCTCTTGTTTCAGATATTTACGATTACTCCGGCAATTTGTGAAAGTAATATTGTCCATGTACACATGAAGTTTCTTTACAGCACGCAAATATTTCAAGGTGATGGCTACCATTGATGGATTGTGGCGTCAACGTCTGCATTCTTACGTTAACATCCATGTATCAGGTGTTGGTGTTAATTCTATTTAAATGGAGAAGAGATGCCCTTCTTCCTACAAATTATTTTATGTAAAATAAGAAATACCTGAGAAAAAGTTTGCATCTAAGCGTTGCGAAATAAATTGAAAATATTACAAAATACTTTCATTTCGTTCCATGAAACCAAGTAAATTATTATTTTTAATTTTTTTATGTAATTTATTGTTTTTTTATATATATTTTTGCTTATTACCAAGCAACGTCGTCAAATATAATTCATTTATTTATAAATAAAATATTACGGAGGACTAATTTTTTTTATTTAATATAAAACCTTCAAGAACAATTAAAAATTATATAATGTATTATAAAATAACATTTTTAATTCTCTTAAGTTAATAAAAAGGAAAGGAAAGGTTAGGAATAAGGATGAAATAAACTTGGAAATGGCGGTCTTCAACTGGAACCTCGAGTTAGAGAATTGTAAGTCTTGATCGCCCGGATATCCTATCGGCGAGGTACTCAACCTTTTTTTGTGGTTGGGAGGTGAATGCCATTTACCCACTCCGACCCCCATGCTCACGAGTGACTGGATTGCTCACTAAACACCTCCCCTGTCAATCTGGGAATCTAGCTTGGAACCGTTCGACACATTACTTCAGGCAAGGTCTCGTTTTACTGCGTTGTGTAGCGCCTTCAAGCTTGGAGATCCCTCCTGTAGCGGAAAGGGAGCGCGGAAGAGGAATTGCCACGCAAGCGATCCCCTAGCGCCAACGTCCGCAGGTGCTGTGAGTCACTTTAATCTTTTAGGACAACCCGAACATAATGTGCCACATGGTTCCATTTGTCAACCGATCCAAGCTTAATATCGGAGACGAGCTCTCCCGTCTCCTTTTAGAGGTACCTCGTAGTTTTTGCACACAAAACACGCGTGGCAAGAATTTTCTTCCTCTCCTGGGCAAAATCTACAGTCGAGGGACCACAACACTAACCAATCTTGCGCAGGTAAGGCCGCTCAAAAGCTGGGTCAGATAGAAGCCAGTCTCACCGTGCTCTCAATTTAGCCATGATCTCCTTTATGTCGCCATTTTGAGCCAGGTAAACAGCGCGACGCTCTTTAGCAAGGAGAGCGACGGATACCACGCCTGTAATACGAGTACCTCTCACCACCAAATTGAAGACTGTCGGATATGAAGATTCAATCCTCAGTGCTCCTCTTCTTTGTACCCGTGTCAAGCGTTTTTGATACACCTCCTTACTATAAGCGTCGCCCCTTGTTTCTGCTGCATACAGTAGCACTGACAATGCAGCACTAATCAGGAGGCGTTTCTTGATGGGTTGGGTCCACCTGCGTTGACCATAGTTCAACTAAGAGCCGATATTGCTGAAGCAGCCCTCTTAGCCATCGTCATTTGCTCAGAGAAACTCATTTTCAAGCTGATCAGTTACCCGGCCCACCACTTGCTTCGATTTGATTAGTATGTCTTCAATAATCCCTCTAGGGACTCTCTTCTTTGTCAATATGACAACTTTGATTTTCTTCAGTGGTAGACTGGATCCGCGAGCAGTCATCCAGTCCTTCATTTGGCGCTTTGGCATACCCAAGCTAATTTGCGCTTGTTTAACGATGCATCCTATGGCTAAAGCCGCAGCATCGTCCAAATAGCTAATCAGAAGCGACTCATCTGGCTTCTCCAGTTTCAGTAGCCCCTTGTAAGACGCGTTCCACAGATCTGGACCAAGGATAGATCCTTTGACAACACCCGATGCACCATCCACCCTTCATTGACCCTGTGTTGTGTCGGATAGTAGACTTGGGTCCTTTAGGTAGTCTCTCAAAAACCACATGAGATATTCTGGAGGTTGAAAAGGGATTTTTAAGAATATTCATCCATCTAGCGGAGTTGAAGGTGTCATAATGTCAAGTGTCACCAACAGAATGATCTGTCGCTTGACGCGGTATATGGGTTTGCCATTTTGACTGCACTCACCACCTCTGCAATCACATCAATGATGGAGGGACCTGTCTAAAGCTGCACTGCCAAGGAGATGGATCCCAAGTAGCACGAATGGCATCAGTGAGTCTTCACTTGATAGGCTTATCTAGCACTTTCCCGGCCTATCTAATATGCGTAACGGATGGCATGCAGGTGGCAAGCTGAAACTTTCCTTCTCCTTGCTGGTCAGCATGAGCCTTGCCACCTTCCATCGTTCCGGGAAAACCCCGTCCCGTAGGCAAGCGCTGAATATACTGAGTAGCAAGTCAGGACAATGGTGATAGACCAGTTGCAACACTTCAACTGGAAAACCATCCGAGCCTGGAGCGTTCCTTGCTTTCAATGATAGGCCTTCTTCTTCCAGCTCCAGCTGTGTGAAAAGAGGGCAACCGATTGTGACGGTATTGCCGCTAAAGATGATGCCAGCCTGCGTTGCCTTTGAAGAAATTTTCTACGGCTCCGATGTTCTGGAGCTGTGCGGAGAATTTAAAAGGTTCTTGAACAAATCCCTGGGGAAAACAAATCCTAGGAAAAGCAACCAGGTCACCGCTTGTCAAACTAAACACCAAAAATATACTGATTTTCCACCGTATTGGCTGTGAAGGCACTATACCGGACGTGAAATTCGGTTTGGAGTCCTTAGTATGGAGGATACAGCATTGGAGAGTATTTGAGAACTACTTAGCTAGTGATCATCAGTGCATTTTGCTTGAGATCACTGATGTTGTCTTCCGGCGTCCGTGTTCTCGACTTTCTACAGTTAGGTTAGGTGAACTCAACTATGAGCATCATTATGACTGCTTGCAATGCTTCTATACCCTGTCGAAAACCCCGGCACGGCAAGCTCCTAATGTACTGGTGGTCAACTGAAATTGTTGAAAGCGAAGGGAGTGTCACAAGCTTCGGCGTGAGGCTCAACGAGCACGGAATCGTGATGACACATGAAACCTAGTAGTACAATCTAAGTCGGCCAGGAAATGCCTTTGCAAATTGATTAACAATCGCAAGGTTTGCTGCTGGCAAGATCCAGCGGATAATGGGAACAAGGATCCGTTGGGTATTAGCTACAAGGTAGTTATGCGGAAGCTTGGTTCCCTATGGACGCTTTGCATTCATAAAGTCGGAAAGATGGACGAGATGGTGTGGGCCCTCTGGCCCGTCCATCCCGTCCGTGCTGACGCTGCCCATGTTGAAACAGCAGTGGAGTACCTACTCTTTTCACAGCCGAAACTGGAAGAGGCAGGCCTTTCACTGAAAGTGAGGAAGGCATCATGTCCAGATGGTGTCCCAGCTGAGGTGTTGCAACTTGTACATCACCATTGTTCTGACTTGCTGCTCAGCACATTCAACACTTGCCTGCGTGAGGGGGGGGGGGGGGTACGCGAAAAGTTCGTACATTTCCCCTTCTCCTGCCCCCCCTCGGTACTCATAAGGCAATTTTAAGACTTGTTTTGAAAAGATCTAATTAAGACCTTTCCAATGACACCCTACTCGACTACCAATGGTCAAACAATTTTTTTGATGGGCCACCTCCCTATATGGGGAGACTCCCCTTAAACACCTTTGAAAAATTTTTCCACCCTTGAACTTTCAAGAAGTCACCACTTCTGACCTTTCCACAATGTTTTATGGCTGTAGCCTCTATAGTTTCGGAGAAAAACTGCTGTGACATACAGACGGACGGACGGACAGACGGAGAGAACGTGATTGCAATAGGGTTTTGTATTTTAGTACAAAACCCTAAAAATAGGGAGAAAAAACGAAAAGTCCGTCTGTCAATGCTTATCAAAAGGAAGAAAAAGTCCCACCAATCAATGTATTTGGGCCAACAGGCAAAGATATAGTACAGCTTTTGGCAGCCGAAAATAAGTTAAATGATTTTGAGATCAGTAGAGTCAATGCCAATAAACTGATGATAAGAACTGTCATTGGTTGATTTTCAGGCAGCAAAAAGTGCGGTGAATTCTGGAGATGTTCCGCATCTTACAAACACTCCCAAAAGCGAAAAAACCAGACCTTTTTATTGAAGGGTCTAGACTGCGGAGAGAACACAGTCGATCTTCTTCAGGTGCTTCAGGAAGTTGCACCAGAAATAGAATTTATTTCCGTTAAAGACTTGTTACACCCGCTTTTTACTCCACGAGAGCCACTATGGCCCTCAGGGAAATTGGAGTGCTCCGGCGGGGCTTATGAACCCGGTGTGGGGCACCACTCGCTTGTCCCTCAAGGCTCCAATCAGCCGCCAAGCAAGAATGCGGCTAGCCGGAATAATCACGACGCTATTCGGCCGAAACCCTATCTATCAAGCACACACTAACTTTCACTCCAACTTTACACCTGCACAACCGTACTCCTATACTTCTTCCTAGCACTAACCTTCGCCGGAACCACTACACCACCCCCGAACACTCTGATTTTCGATATCACTAGTCTCACTCTATTATATTACACTTTTACTTCGAGTTGCCTTTCAAGCCCACTCGTTAGAATCCGCAATCTGAAAAAAAGATCTTCACCGTTCTTGCTCTAAAGACGTAAATTTCTTCCAAAAAGCGTTAATTTGTTTCAGTGAAAATACGACTAGTTAAAATTTACAAAACATGTAATCCAATTCGTAAATTCAATATAATTTAACATCTGATACACTGAAAACAACAAGAAAACTTACTTCTACTGTGTACCTACAAGGGGCCCCCTCGATGGTTGTATCCGTTGGTGCACTTTGTAATCATTCCTCCAACGTCTGGGCTTTGCTCGTCGCTTCGATCTTAATCTCCCTTCACTTCGATCTTAATCTCTCTTTTCTTCCGCAACTGCTGATTGTCGGTGTCGTACACTTATGATTTCCGCTGCACTTCAAATTACCTCCGCACTTGATGCTATTTCTCAGCTGCTGCTTTGTCGCACACGATAGGAAAGGAAAAAGAGGAGGCGCGTCATTCTTCGCGCACTTTTATCGCCTCCTCTTAACGGCTAATGTTCCGCTCTTCGACCGAAAGTCATTGTCTCCGGTCGTCCACCTCTTCAGCGTGGTAATTTCTTTCTGCCGCCACTTGGTTTCCGCTCCCCTCTGGTGGTGATCACTCCAAATGCGGCTGAATTAGCTGAACATAATTCACTGACAGTTTGGCCTGTCAGTGGTGTTTGTTTACTTTTATTCGGCGAAAACGACAAAACGGATGACTTGTAAAATAATCTTTTGTAGTTTACATCGTGCCATTAAATCGGCAATATAACAAGCTAATCCTTTTCCCATTTCACGTACAATTTCAATTAGTTCATTACAAATTAAAGTCAGCAGTTCAATACTGCCCAATTGCACTTGGCAATTTCCATTAACATCCTCGGAATTTGGTAGTTTATCTAGCTCATTTGATTCCTTCTGGAACAAGCTTCATGCGTAGTATAAACAAATTGTAACTAGAACTTCTAGGTATGTACATCCACGATAGTTTTGAGTAAATTCTGTATTTAAAATACGAGGTGTGCTCAAAAAATATCGCGAATTTGGTTTTTTTTTCAAAAATTATTTATTTATTCATGAATATCTATTTTGTTCCCTTCAAAGTAATCCGCATGAGATATAATACACTTGTGCCAACGGTTTTTCCAATCTTCGAAGCACTTCAAAAAATCATTTTTATTAATCTTGTTCAGCTCCTCCTTCGATGCCGTCTTTATCTCGTCAAGCGTAGCGTAACGTCGTCCTTTCATGGGCCTCATCAGTTTAGGAAACAAGAAAAAGTCACGGGGGGCCAGATCTGGGGAATACGGTGGCTGCGGCATCATTAGTGTGTTGTTTTTGGCCAAAAAGTCGGGCACAAGCAACGATGTGTGAGCAGGGGCGTTATCGTGGTGCAAAAGCCAATTTTTGTTCTCCCACAAATCCGGGCGTTTCTGGCGGATTGCTTCGCGCAAATTGTGCATAACTTGCAGGTAATATTCCTTATTGACCGTTCTTCCCTGTGGCAAGAACTCATGATGCACCACGCCCCTGCAATCGAAGAAAACTGTCAGCAAAACTTTCACATTCGACCGAACTTGGCGCGCTTTCTTCGGTCTTGGTTCATGCGGCAGCTTCCATTGAGATGATTGAGCTTTGGTTTCCACGTCATAACCATAAACCCACGATTCGTCACCAGTTATCACCCTCTGGAGCAAATTTGGTTCGTCGCGGACAGAGTTTAACATCTCATTAGCAATGTTCATGCGTTGCTGTTTTTGGTCGCAATTGAGCAATTTTCGTACGAATTTCGCGGCGACCCGTCTCATGCCCAAATCGTTGATAAAAATCGAATGGCACGAGCCAATCGATATGTTCAGGTCCTCAGCAACTTCTCTAACGGTGATTCGACGATTGGCCAATACCATTTTCTCCACTTTATTAATTTTTTCGTCTGTTGTTGAAGTGCTCGGGCGTCCGGCACGCTCTTCGTCGTTCACATCTTCTCGGCCTTCTAAAAACATTTTGTACCACCGATAAACGTTGCTTCGGTCCAAGGTAGCTTCTCCGTATGCCACAGTGAACATTCGGAATGCATCCGCGCACTTAATTTCGTTTTTCACACAAAATTTGATACACGTTCTTTGATCCAATTTTTTTGAATAAGTAAAAATCGAAGACGATTGAAAACACGTGCAAGTAAAGCAGCTATCACCAATTAAGTGAACATTCAAAATGGCCGAGCTTGTCAGCATAAGTGACAGACATGAGTACCAACATAACGCCACAAAAAAATCGAAATTCGAATATACGTAAGCCGCGAAAATTCAAAATTCGCGATACTTTCTGAGCACACCTCGTACTACCAGCGAAGCCTTTACCAAAAATACTCTTGCGATGATGAATTAGGAGATGTTTCAAAGTATCATTTGGAATTGATGTTGTTATCGATAAACAAAAAAATATTCTAGTATCTCAAGCAATAATATTACGCAGTGTTTGGAATGCATAGAGTGTTTGTTTTGTATCGTAAGCCCCGAAGTATTAAAGCATATGCGTATGGAATGGATGTAGCTTATCATGATAACGTTTCCTCTCCTCGGATATTTTTGGCTTCATCTATTTTCTGCCACTACCATCAATAGAAACCGTTTGACGAAGAATCTCCACATTTTGCTTGCTTTTCTCCAACGTTTCCTTATCCAAATCCCAATTTAATTTATTCGTCAAACTCAATGATTTCTTTCGGGCTTCAATATCTTCCCTATTACTAATTGTTTCTTCATTTTTCTGCTTTTCATCGAACGCTTCACTTTCATTGTCGTTGTTTGAGTAGTTTGAATCGGAAATACCCATAACTTCATTCAGACTACGATCGAGTGTGATTGCACTTCCGTTGCTATCTGTTGATGCCTTTGAAATGCAACTAGCTCGCTTTTTATCGGTTGTCTTTTTAATCTTCTTACTATCCTTTGATAGAGTTTTAAGCTTTTCAGGAAGAGGACTTTTGGTTTTTTTTTTGCTTTTTATCAAACTTTTCAGGAGCTTGATCCAAAAGGTCGCTAACAACGTGTTCAATTGTTTCCGCGCCTGAAGCTGAACTGAAATACTCCTCAGCAGGATGAGACTCCTCGAAAGTCTGATTGGAAACCAGGCTACAATTGCCTTCGAGTGAGGATAGATCTTGTCTGTCCGGGGTTCCATTGGGGACACGATTTAAATGATAAGTTTCCCGATTTTTCGTGCGGTCATGCTCAGAAAGGACCTCTGACACGCGATCACAATCACCCACAAATCTTTTGATATCGTTAGAAGTTGAAATGATTTCCTTTTCAATTCAATATTCGCATCCAAATAAGCAGGGTCAATGAATGTGGGACTACTCCATGAAGGACCAAACGGGCTTCCGTGTCCTGTATGTCGGAATGAGTCATGTACTGGGCGACTAATATCACTGTTAGGTTTTGCTTTTTCCGAAATATTTCTGGGAAACATTCCAATTTCAAACATGCGTTGATTCTGCCCTTCGCTCGATGACAATTATGTTTGCTTAAAACTACAAATAAGCGTACTTAAACTACTATTATGATTACAATTTGGAATGGCAAACAAACCCTAGTCGAGTGCGGCTTAGCTCTCTGAATATACCGAGTCACGGGAATGCTACGATAGTGTTCGGGATGAGGTAATACTGGTGCCCTTCTGTTTTATCCGTAACAGACTTTGCAACCAGGAGATCGATTGTCGAGCGTAAAAACTTGCCTTATTACTTAGTTCAGATTTCCAGCAAAAGCACTTCAAACACCCTACAAAAAATAAGGTACTTGAACTTCCGTGTGGCGAGGTGGAAACGCCTCCAGCTAAGCGAGGTCAACCAGTGCTACAGGTGCAAAGATTCGGTCATTCAGCTGCCGATCGCGCCATAAAATATAGATGTGTAAAGTGCAAAGATGTCCATGCTCCCGGCGAGTGCAAATCGGCTCAGGCGGAGCCAAAAGAAACATTCTATTGTGTGAACTGCGGTGTCTTTGGTCATCCAGTATCATATCGAGGATGCCTCCGGTATCAAGATGCAATGTAAATAAAATAAATAATGTAAGTGGCAAAAATGAGCTGCTTCTTAAAATTTATCAACAATTAAATTCTTTATCAGAAAGAATCGACAATTTCTCTAGATTATACGTTATCAATTAAACAGATTTTATCAAAAAAATGATAGCAAATTAAAATTCATTAAGATTATTACATACATTATGATTTGATTGGAAAAAGGAGAAAAAATCAACCAAGACTATTACAAAATTATTTATAATTTTAACACGACAGTGAATTTTTATCCTACACCTAATATATCATAACCTAATTCTAATAAAATTCAATCAAAAATTCTATCTAATACTAAAAAATGCTATCACAATATTATTAACCAAAGCATTTAACCTTATCTCTAAACATAATATAATGAACATAACATATATCTAACCTATCCCTAATTTTTCATACAAATCAACAACAACACTAAATGTAGCAAGAATGAACTGAAACTCAAAAACTAAGGTGACGGAAAACACAAAACTGAAAATAAACACGAGTTATTTAGACATTATCATTAAGCCACCAATAATTAGATTGCTCCGTCTCAGCTCGACCAGCTTCCACGAATCTAGCAAATGAGAATTGGAATCGTTGGCCTCATGAACTCAAATTAGGAGGATATGTTATCTTTTTACCGGTGGCCAGTCTATATATGTGACATATAATTGGGACACCATCAGAATCAAAAACATATCAATTCATGTTCAAATACACGGATCCTTTTGGAGGAAGGAAGCCAGTAGCGGGGCAAGTTGGAATACACCCATCTGAAGGGTGGAACGGCTGCGAAATCCAGTGGTTTTCACTCACAGTCACAGATCTTGCAATTTGATTCTGAAGAAGTTTCAATATGAAGATATCGACTCTCATCACCTTAGCAGTTTAATAAATTTTTCTATTCGAAGCATAACGCTTCCAATCCATCTCAAGCTTTCTGTACAAACCAACCGCACGAAGATCATTTATTTTGAAAACTCTTAATCTTTCCATAGTACTTGCACTCTGGTTGTACCAGATCTGACATCCATATGTTAAAACTGGTCTAACCAGGGTCTTATAATAGATAACTTTGACATTTTGATCAATGCTTTTGGAATGAAAGAGTCGTCGAAGGGCCATGACTACTTTTTGTGCCTTAGTGAGCATGATTTTGACATGTTCATTATAGTACAGATACTGATCGAGATGAACATCGAGGTACTGAACACAGGATTTATGTGGAACCCGTTCTGAACTACCCTCGCCAGCCATGATGTGGAATTCCTTCCAATTACGTTTCAGGCTTTGACTGACCCCCCGCAGCGTTGTCCAAAACAAAAATGTTTCGCACTTCTGTGCATTGATTTTCATTCGCCAATTGTCAGTGTACAGCTGCACATCATTGAAAATTTTTTGAAGATTGCTCTGAACCATGTAACGATTTCCTACTTCGTCTCGTTCGATCGCAATCAGAACCGACCTCTCATCGGTTCGAGACGTGCAGTCTTGGAAATGACAACGGACTGTACCCTTCAGGTCAACAAGTCCGGTCACACTTAGTCTACTCCGTGGTGGCTGCTTGTAGGCTAGCTAGTTCGGAGAGGAGTTTCGGTCGCGGGTCTTACGCGAGCAGACTAAGTCCGAGTCACTTAACTCAGCCACCGGTTCACATGCCCGATTTTCATCAAATCACTTGATTAAATATTTTCAATTCAAAACAGGAGAATAATTGAAATTTGTCGGAAGTAATTAGCAAAGGTGCACACGATCTAGTTTCCTCTCATTTTGAAACAATAAATATATTTTAAATAAGTTAGCATTAATAACACGTAGCAAATCAAAGTGAACTTATGTACATAGAGAAGCTTTAATTATATACAATTCATTCATAACATAATTACGGATGCCGTTCCTTTAACTAAGAATCACTGACGATTCTATCCTTCGTCTTTTGTTCCTTTATAATTAAAATTTTATTCATTTGTCGTAATAACAGTGATTAGGTATTTCACTCATTTAGTAACGATTCGAGTCTTCTATTTTGTTTCCTTATCATTTTCATACGGAGAGCTTATTAAGTACTTGGGCGTTACAAAGGAATTAAAATTTAACGAATATTTTTGGGAAACCGATATATTCTACTATGATTTCTCATTACGATGTTTTCAGAATTTACTCCGTTTTCTTTCATAATCACCACATGTCAAAATTACTCACCGAGCTCGGCAGTGATTTTCCTTGGTCCCCTGGGTCATCCTCAGCTCCATTAGCATTCCCATAAGCCACACTTTCTCCGCCTTCAGTGTTTGTATTGCTTTTGATATTGGTAAAAGTCTTCGTGATGTCAGTTGCATAGCACAAATTAAAGTTGTATGCCACATGTAACTCATTGTTGCATTGTAGACAGATATGATGTGGAAGGCGGTCAGTCAAGGTGATCGATGATGATGCAATCGACTGAAGCATGCGAAGAGCATCTTCGTTTCCTTTTTCTGAAAATGAATAGAAAATTACCACTCGCTTTGCAGATGCGACAACACACCGATTTTACCCTTACTAGATTCTAGCGGAAGATGCGTCCAACTGTGACGAATAACCGTTGTTTCCATACAGAAGGCTATTCGTACAAAACCATCCATGAAACAATAATTTTGGACAACATTCACTCGCAATTTTGTTTTCTACCACCGAACTGTCGAAAGTCACCGCACTTTTCTGTGTATAGTGAAGATTTAACCAAGTGAAACACTTTGGTCTCGAACAATCTTCACGCTCACTCATCGGAAGTCAACCGCGCACCTTCTGTACCTTTTCCTCGTGGCGCCGGACTGTCAATCCGACAACCACCGACAAAACAGATGTGTGTGGAATGGCACGCCACATGGCGGCAATGTGCCTCTCCATTTGTCGCCAGTGGCATAGTTTTTCGATGACCACGGTGGAGGGGGCATTTCCAGATGGATATGTCTCGAAATGTGTCGGGGTTTGGAGTAATTTTATATTTCGAATATTTATATCCACAGATCTAAATATTTGGACAGAAAAGAAATATTTTCTGCGCAACGATATCCGCACAACAGATGAAGTCCGCTGGCACTTCGAGGACATACCCATCTGGCCGGTTGCAAGGGTTCGGGATCGGAATCACTTCGATTCCCGGGCGTAGGCGTCACATTACACATTCCCCCCCCAAAATCGAAGTAACTCCGACCCGTCTCCTATGTAAAAGGTCTTGGTTAGGGCCGTGGCGGGTCGAAGGTCGGTTTCGAGGAATAGGCTACAACCATGTTCGTGAAGACTCGACAGTGACTATACCGTAGGGAGTCAGGGGTTACTCGGAGGTCTTCGTCCAGGCAGAGATTTGGGTAAGCCAAGGTTTTTCGTGGGAAATAGTTGCACTTCATCGTCTAAGGTCTTTTGCGTGGTAAATTCCCAGGGTTTTACCAGTCATGTCCGCGATGAGGTATCGGGTGGGGCTTATTACTTGTAGGACTCGACACTTCACGAATTTCTTGTCTAGTTTGGCATTGTAATGTCGGGTGGCATCGCTCTGTCGGAAGTTTCGACGATATATCTCGTCGCCTACCTTAAAGCCAGAAGGATGAGATCGCAAGTTGTACCGCTCCTCTCCCATCCGTCGACTTTCTTCAATCTTCTCCCGCAGTTGCTCTCGCAGAAGTTGGAGCTTTTCGTGCGGTTCCAGAACCACGATTGGGTCCTCTAGCGATTTCAGTTGCCGCAATAGCCGGTAAGCGCTCCCATGACAGATCATGTACTGGCCGAACAATGCGAAATACGGCGAAATGCCGGTAGTGGCGTGGTACGACGAGCGCAGCGCACTAGTGATGGCGGACAACTTGCGTTCAGTCGTTCGGATGCGTTGGCTTGTGGTGAATAGACGGCGGTTCGTTGGTGGATGATGCCGTATTTGGACATTAGGTCTCGGAACTTGCTGGAGGTGAACTGGACCCCGTTGTCGGAGACAAGTTTCTCCGGAACTCCAAACATGTGAAAGACTCGGTTCTCCAAGAAGTTGATTATAGGTCCAGTGTGCATGTTACGTAGTGGTTCTATGATAGGGAATTTAGAGATCTGATCCAGGACCACGACAGCTCCCGTGTGACCAGAAGCAGATCGAGGGTAAGGACCGATAAGATCAATGTACAAGCGCTGGAACACGCGTTCGGGGACCTCAACCTTACCCATGGGAGGCCGAAGAATGGTGTTGGGCGCTTTAGTGCACTTGCATAGCTCACAGGAGGCTACGTACGCTTTTATCTGTTGTGCCATCTTAGGCCAAAAGAAGCAGGTTTTCAACCGCCTAAGTGTACGACCGTAACCGCCGTGCGCACTTGATGGGTGGTCATGGGCCCGTCTGATAAGATCAGCGGTTAATTCTTTGGGCACCCACAACTTCCACTGTTCTTCTTCTTGTATGGGGTCTCCGGATGCGTGTCCCATCCGCTTATAAATAAATCCATCCGTCAACCGCAGTTCAGGAAGCTGGGACAGTTGATTCTGGATAGTGTGAATCAGTTGGGTGTAGCTGGCTGACTTGAAGGCAGGATGATCCAGATCGATCAATTGGGGGCTGTCGTCCTCCTGGACCAACTCGGCTCCTTCAGGGGCGAACATTCTGGATAAGGTGTCGGGGACTACATGCTGGCTTCCTTTTCGGTGGCGAATTGTGAAGTCAAATGCCTGTAGTTTCAGTGCCCACCTGGCCAATCTGCCGTTGAGATCAGTCTGGCTCATTAGCCATTTCAGTGAAGCGTGGTCCGTAACGATTTCAAAGGTGTGTCCCTCCACATAGGCTCGGAAGCGTTTCACTGCCAACACCGCAGCTAGACATTCCTGCTCGGAGACCGTGTAATTTCGCTGGGCTGGGTTCAACTTGTGAGACATGAAGGCTATAGGTCTCTCCTCGCCGTCTTGTGCAACCTGGACTAAGACTGCTCCCACCCCATGTTGACTCGCGTCACAATGGATTGAGAACGGTTTGTCAAAGTCCGGGCTGTGCAGTACGGGGGCTGTAGTCAGACTCTTCTTTAGCTCTTCAAAGGCTCGCAAGCTGGGCTCTTCCCAGACGAATTTACGTCCCTTACGCAGCATGTCGGTCAAAGGAGTGGTTATGGTGGCATAGTCACGTACAAAACGCTGGTACCATCCGCATAAACCTAAGAATCGGCGTAATTGCTTGGTGGTCTTGGGTAATGGGAAAACGTCAATCGCTTGAGTCTTTTCCGGATCGGTCCTGATATGGCCATGCCCAATGATGTGACCTAAATACTTCACCTCCGTCATCACGAACTGACTCTTCCGTATGTTGATGGTTAATCTTGCCCTCCGGATGTGTAGAGCCACCTCCTGAAGCAGGTCGATATGTTCGTCAAAGGTCTCGGTTATAAGCAACAGATCGTCCAAGTAAACGAAAACTTGGTGCCGCAAATGAGGTGGTATCACCTTATCCATAAGGCGCGTCATTGTTTGGGGGGCATTACACAATCCGAATGGCATGGTCACGAATTGATATAAGGGCCGACCTGGGACTGTGAAGGCTGTTTTCTCCTTTGAACCAGGGTCTAAAGGAATTTGCCAGAAGGCGTCCTTGAGGTCTAAGCTCGTGATGAAGTGGGCTTTAGGCAACCGACTCAGAATGCCTTCAATCAACGGTAGAGGGTATGCGTCCTTGACAGTGACGGCGTTCAAGTGTCTGGCATCTAAGCATAGCCGGACCTTGTTCGGCTTGACAACTAAGGTGACTGGGGAAGCCCACGCGCTCTGTGATTCTTCGATTACGCCTAATGCTAGCATTCGATCCACTTCGGCATATAACGATTTTTCCTTCGCCGGAGATATGGCAAAATGTCTCTGTTTTATGGGTTTAGCATCCCCCACATCTATAGTGTGGAACACCAGGGCAGTCCTCCCGAGACCTTCTTTCTCATGCGATGGAAAAGCCGATATAGCCGAGTCAAGACGCAGTTGCTGATTTACATCCAGTGTATGTCGTAGTAAGTGAGAGGGTTGAGATTGGTCGGGAACGGTGGTGACGGACTCCAGGGTCGTACCGGAAAATAGTGCCGGGGCCAAGTTAAATTTTCGAACGAAATCCACTCCTAGATAAAGATTCTGAGTTAATTTAGGTATGATGAAAAATTCCAGAGGTTTAGTTACTCCTTTAAAGGTGACATCCGTCATAATTTTTCCCACTACAGAGTGACGAGTTCCGTCCGCCGTGCTTAACCAGGAGGTGAAATGACGGATTTGATCCGCGTGCATTGCCAGGACCTCTCCTGCAAACTCGGCGGATATGCAATTCACACTGGCTCCCGTATCGACTAAGCCTGACACTCGTTTTTGCAGGAGGTGAACTGACGCATATGGCCGAACATCATCCCTCAATAATTCGTCTAATTGTATGTCCTTCAGCACCTTCCTCGACTGCCTGACTTTTCTCCAGAAGATCCGCATCTGACGCGTGGCTCGCTTTCTTCGCGGTGGGACAGTTGTAGCCAACTTCCATGGAAGATGCGCTGTCGAGTAGCGAAATAATTCCGCAGCCTGACATGAAAAGGTTTTACATGCCAATGAACTTTCGCCCCGCTATCATTTCCCTGCGCGTTGGCCTCGGCGATGGATGGCGTCGGTTGTGGAACTTCGGGAGAACTGTGTTTAGCGGTGCGGGTCAGCAGAATTGGAGTCATGTCGGGAGCTGGGTCATAGCTAGTGATGGGGTCGGGATTGGTTCGTCCGGGGTTTAGGAGTGCCGACGGGTGGTCGCGGCACTCGGTGGCAAGTTTTTTCGCCCTTTGCAATTTGCACAGTCAGGTGCGTATGTGTCGGCCTTCCCGCAGCGGTAGCAGAAAAGCGTCGGCTCTGCTGGACATGCATAGAACCGATGTCCCGGTTGTCGGCAGTTCCAACAGACCGTCGGGCTTGTAATTGCTTCAAGGGAGGGTCGATCAATCAATGCTGGGTCCTCAAGCTCCGGTGGTGCTCCGCTCCTCGGTACTGGTACTGGATCAGCAAGCAGGTGGTCCGCTGCCATCAACTCCGCGGTGTGATGATTTCGGGGATTTGGTCCCGTTATGCGAGGTTGTGGACGGAAGGTACCTCGCCGCTCATCCAAGTGTTCTTGTCTACGGGCATGGAGGCGCAGTCCCTGTATGGTGTTGATGGGAAAATGTAGAAGGCTGTTCTGGAGATCCCAGCGCATGTTCTCTCTGATAATTTCTACCAGTTCGTCCTCGGGCATGGTAGTTCGCAAGCGAGTGCTCAATCTCACTATACTTGTGTAGTACTGGTCGAACGGTTCGTGAGCGCCTTGTTTCCGTTTCTTTATTCGCTCCTTTAGCTCTCTCTCAGTGAAGCCATCCTCAAATCGATTGCGGAAGGCTGCACTGAAAGAGTGCCAAGTGGGACGTGGCGTTGATTCTTTAAATCTCCAGTACCAGTCGGCAGCGTCGCCGCTGAACAAAAGATGTGCATGCCGGAGGAAGGCCGAGGAATCACCTCCCAGGGTGCTGGATACCAACGCCTGAATCCGGAAAAGGAACCGGTCCGCCGATATCATATCATTGAACCCTGTAAAGTTCAGGCGCCAACTCTCCATGATACGAGGCGTCGGGTCTCGAAAAAGTGTCAATGCGTTCCCGGGGGGAATCACATCCTCGATTGACCTGTTGTACTGAACGGCCTCGGGGGCTAGAGGTACCAACGGAGGTCCGGTACTGTGTCGTGGTCTATATTCGGGAGCTCTGGGATCCATTCCCGAGTTCCTTGGAGGTGGGACCCATTGCTCGGATTGTCGGGAGGGGGGCATCGCCACACTGGGATTGGGCTCCCAGCCAAGCGGAGTTCTCACGCGACTGGGTGGTTGGCTCATAGGGAGATTCTGGAGCTTTCCCTCCAGGCCAATCCTCTCCGACATATCCCTCATCAACGCCACGAGGGTGTCAATTGAGTGGGCGGAAGGCATGGGTGTCACCTCGGACACGACACTTGCGGCCGGAACTTCACCGCCTACGGCTCCTTGCAGGTCTAAAAGTGGTTGTGACGGTTCAGCCTCTGGAACTCCTTTCGCCACTGCTCCACGCGATGGTAGGGGCGTTCCGAAGGGGACGTCTAGGGCGGTCCGCTCGATGGGTCGCCGGCATAAGGGACACAGCTCGGACGTGAGGAGGAGCTGTTGTACACAGGCACGATGGAATAGATGCCCACAATCCAATCGCACGCTGTGTACGCCCTCCACTACGTCTTCGAAGCAGATCCCGCAGTTAGCTGGTTGGACCGTTTTGGATCTGGTCCAACGCTTATCTGGGGTCCGCTTCGTTGCCATGTTCGTGTGGGTTAAATGTGGTGCTAATAACTGGAGAAAAAAAAATTTTAAAATATATAATATAAGATAACTTCTAAAGCCTTACTATATCCCTAATATATATATATAAAAAAAAACTTATGGGTACTTTAGTGGCCGATAGTGGCGAGCTATAATTTTCCTCACAAAAAAAATTTTAAGACAGCCTTTCAGTTCTGCAACTCCAACTCCTTCGTGCAGAAATGATGACTGGTGGTGGTCTGTCAAGATAAGGGGCTTCAGATTGATTTACTACCTTAATTTTCCGCATTTCCCGTACGTTACAAACCGTTTCTAATCTACGTTAAATGACTCGACGAGACAAGTGGTAGAGCTACCGTAACGATTTAGTACGCGGTCAAAATTCCCGACGCGTGGAAGCATTCCGGGCTTCGCAATTCCAGCATACGCCACCGAACGTTGAACCGATACCACTCGTCTATCACGCATACAAAATAATTAGAATCCTTCCGCGACATAAAGGCAAGGTAGCCTTCTATTTTCTTGAGAGTCCATGCTGATAGGTAAACCCATCAGGCTGGCTGTTCCATCAAGAAAATAGAAGGTCCTTACAGGGTTTAACCTGGGACAACACATCGGAAGGATTCTGTCACGAAAAAAAAATCAAACAAAGGAGAGCGGAAGATACAACTCACGTGAAGCGACTGCTAGTGTGTATTACACAACTCCACTGCTCCTGATAGTGGGACTCGAGTACCAGAGTACCTTACATCCTCCGTAAAGGACCAACTCGTCAGAAGACGCGAAGTTCTTTCCCCCTTAGGATGTTTTAGGCCCCACGTTGGGCGCCATTTGTAACGATTTCCTACTTCGTCTCGTTCGATCGCAATCAGAACCGACCTCTCATCGGTTCGAGACGTGCAGTCTTGGAAATGACAACGGACTGTACCCTTCAGGTCAACAAGTCCGGTCACACTTAGTCTACTCCGTGGTGGCTGCTTGTAGGCTAGCTAGTTCGGAGAGGAGTTTCGGTCGCGGGTCTTACGCGAGCAGACTAAGTCCGAGTCACTTAACTCAGCCACCGGTTCACATGCCCGATTTTCATCAAATCACTTGATTAAATATTTTCAATTCAAAACAGGAGAATAATTGAAATTTGTCGGAAGTAATTAGCAAAGGTGCACACGATCTAGTTTCCTCTCATTTTGAAACAATAAATATATTTTAAATAAGTTAGCATTAATAACACGTAGCAAATCAAAGTGAACTTATGTACATAGAGAAGCTTTAATTATATACAATTCATTCATAACATAATTACGGATGCCGTTCCTTTAACTAAGAATCACTGACGATTCTATCCTTCGTCTTTTGTTCCTTTATAATTAAAATTTTATTCATTTGTCGTAATAACAGTGATTAGGTATTTCACTCATTTAGTAACGATTCGAGTCTTCTATTTTGTTTCCTTATCATTTTCATACGGAGAGCTTATTAAGTACTTGGGCGTTACAAAGGAATTAAAATTTAACGAATATTTTTGGGAAACCGATATATTCTACTATGATTTCTCATTACGATGTTTTCAGAATTTACTCCGTTTTCTTTCATAATCACCACATGTCAAAATTACTCACCGAGCTCGGCAGTGATTTTCCTTGGTCCCCTGGGTCATCCTCAGCTCCATTAGCATTCCCATAAGCCACACTTTCTCCGCCTTCAGTGTTTGTATTGCTTTTGATATTGGTAAAAGTCTTCGTGATGTCAGTTGCATAGCACAAATTAAAGTTGTATGCCACATGTAACTCATTGTTGCATTGTAGACAGATATGATGTGGAAGGCGGTCAGTCAAGGTGATCGATGATGATGCAATCGACTGAAGCATGCGAAGAGCATCTTCGTTTCCTTTTTCTGAAAATGAATAGAAAATTACCACTCGCTTTGCAGATGCGACAACACACCGATTTTACCCTTACTAGATTCTAGCGGAAGATGCGTCCAACTGTGACGAATAACCGTTGTTTCCATACAGAAGGCTATTCGTACAAAACCATCCATGAAACAATAATTTTGGACAACATTCACTCGCAATTTTGTTTTCTACCACCGAACTGTCGAAAGTCACCGCACTTTTCTGTGTATAGTGAAGATTTAACCAAGTGAAACACTTTGGTCTCGAACAATCTTCACGCTCACTCATCGGAAGTCAACCGCGCACCTTCTGTACCTTTTCCTCGTGGCGCCGGACTGTCAATCCGACAACCACCGACAAAACAGATGTGTGTGGAATGGCACGCCACATGGCGGCAATGTGCCTCTCCATTTGTCGCCAGTGGCATAGTTTTTCGATGACCACGGTGGAGGGGGCATTTCCAGATGGATATGTCTCGAAATGTGTCGGGGTTTGGAGTAATTTTATATTTCGAATATTTATATCCACAGATCTAAATATTTGGACAGAAAAGAAATATTTTCTGCGCAACGATATCCGCACGACAGATGAAGTCCACTGGCACTTCGAGGACATACCCATCTGGCCGGTTGCAAGGGTTCGGGATCGGAATCACTTCGATTCCCGGGCGTAGGCGTCACATTATAACCATTGTAGCTTTTCGGTCTGCTGTATAGATGATCAGATCATCAGTAAACGCTACCAATGATCGCGTTGGTGAGACATTAAAACCAAATCCGTTCAATAGCTTACGAACGAATATTGAGAAGAGCAGAGGCGCAGTAACTGTTCCCTGCTACAGAGCATTCAAGACCTTGAATTCGCGCATTGTTGTCAGATTTCCATCAGCTACAACAAACTATTTCCCATATAACATATTGCACATCATGGCGACTAGGTGTCTGGGGAACCTTGTCCTGAAGAAGTTTAAAAACTAGTCCTCTAACCACACTGTATCGAAGGCTTTCTCCATATCAATGAGACACGCTCCAACACATTCTCTATCATTTAGTTTCCAACAGATGTCTGAGGTTACTTTCGTTATGCATGTGTGGTCAAATGCCTGGCACTAAAACCAAATTGGCAATTGGGCATCAACTCATATTTCTCAATGTGGGTGTTTAATGCCTCGTTGGATATCACTCCAAACACCTTGCTGATGTTAGGAAGCAAGATGATTAGGCGATAGCTTTTAGGGCATGAAAATTCTTTTCCTGTCTTCAAGATCGGTAATACCTTAGCCTTTTTTGCACTCATTTGGGAAATATAAAATGCTCAACATATTGTTGAACAATGTGCATTAATTCCTAATAGCAACCTCAGGCAAAGGTCGCAAAACTACATTTGGAATACCATCAATACCACATGATTTCTTGTTGTTTATCCTGTAAAATATGAAACACAAGTCTTCGTAGCTGACAAAATAATCAATAAGATTCAAGCTCGGTATGAGGTCAGATGTTAATGTTTCATTGAAATGAAGAATTGATTGGCCATTCAGGCTTGATTTGAAATCGGCAACTTTTGCTTCAACGACCTCTGAAAATATTTCATTCCCTCTCTCAGGGTTTGGTAGATGAACAAATGTGAAATATGTCCCAATCAGGGCAAGTTTATGCAATCCCTCACATATAATCCTGTTTCTATTTATATCCGGAGTCGTACTATCAATTTCGATACCAGCCCTATCGAGAAGATTTATCTCATCACTAGTGACTTCAACATTCGATACCTTCACTCGAGACTTCTTACGGAATATGCTATTCACTTTCGCGAAAATGCTATCTGGGCTCTGTGGGCTAATACCCCTTAATTTTTCCGCGCATTGATTGCTGATCTCATTCCTGAAGTATGAACGGACTAAGTTCCGGACATTCTTCAGATGTGATTTCAACAAAACCAACGAGGGATGGTTGTAGTCCAAAAATCGCCGATAAATATTGTTGCCGCATGTGAGAAGAAGGCTTTTCAATCTTCAATATTGTTAGGATGATTTATCTTGGGAACTACTTTCTCAATCGTTTCCAACGTCACCTTCTCTAACTTCAATAAATAGAGATCTATTTCATCGTTAGTTAGATTCCTGTCATTAGGGGCCATTGAGCAAGAGTTGCCACCATCAGAAGGGAGACATTGCTTCTGGTACTCCCAATGAAGCTTTCTCCAGTTTTTCATGTTGAACTGGAATGCGGAAGAGATCGTCCCTTTGATGATTGATTTCCATTACGATTGCATTATGATCGCTATCATAAGGAAGCACCTGCATTTTCTGTTGAGGACTAATAAAGTTGAATTCAAAACTTGCGTCAGCAATGCAGTGGCTCAATCATGAATTTATCCAAGGGTATGTTGGAAACTGCGACCAATATAGATTGCACCTGTATTGAATTTGGTTCTTTGTTATCCACGATTTCAGGAATACACCACTTGGATTATGGGTGGCGTTCAACCATGATGTATGCTTGGCGTTCAGATCACCAACGAGAATATAATAACTATGCAGTCTATTTAATTCAAGTATTCCAAACAAAGAATTGAGCTCCTCCTTGAACTTGAGTACATTTTGACCAGGTGTATAGGCAGAGATAGTGAAGAGGTTATCCCCACCTGGCAGTGAGATTTTGATAACGGACACTTCAAGAGATTCAAAGCTTATGAATTATGAATTCGACTTTTTTAATATTTTGGAAACAATAGGGCCCTCCAACCAATATCCCGGTGCCACCTCCCCCATCACCGTTCACCTTATCGTTTTTTACGAATTCAAAATCCTTAAATCTCATGGAGTGCCATGAATTGAGGTGGATTTCAGTGAGAAACATGATGTCAGGCTTTTGCTTAACAATCAATTCAAGGAGATAATCACGTTGATGTATAGTAACAATGGAGTTGGCGTTGATCGAGATGAGACGAATCCTATCCACGGGAATGTGACTGGACGACAAGTTATTTTGAGGCATTTGAAAGCCCTTAACGCTGAAAAACAAAATTAATTTTCTTACTTTGTTTATCGATTCTTCCTGGTAAAGAATTTAGTTGCTGGTAAATTTTGAGAAGCAGCTCATTATTGCTACTTACATTATTTACATTATTTACCGCATTTTCTACTGGTCCTCTAGCGGCGAGTACAAAGGATACTACGGGCTTGACAAAGTTCGGAGCTAAGACACTGCGGTGTAGTTGTGTTTGCTTTGGGACAAATTTCACTCTCGCATCTTGATATCAGGAGCATCTTCGATATGATGCCGGGTGACCAAAAACACCGCAGTTAACACAGTATAATATCTCTTTTAGCTCCGTCTGAGCCAATTTAATTTGTACTAACCGGGAGCATAAACGTGCTTGCATTTGACGTATCGATAATGCATGGTGCAGTTGGCGGCCGAATGTCCAAATCTTTGACACCGATAACACTGATTTACTTCTCTTTTCTGGAGTTTTTCCCACCTCACCACCCGGAAGTTCAAGTATCTTATTTGTTGAAAAGCACTTGGACTGCTCTTATTTGAAATCTTCATCAAATAAAGTAGTAAATTTTTTTTTCTACCGTCGACCTTCTTATCACGGATTTTTTAACGGAAATAAATTCAATTGCAGGTGCTGCTTCCTTGAGCACCTGAAGAAGATCGATGGTATCTTCCCTGCAGTCCAAGCCCTTCAACAAAAAGGTCTGGTTCTTCTCACTTTTTGGGGTTTAGGTGAAGTGTGGAAACTCCCGAGAATTCAGTGCATTTTTAGCTGATTTGAAATCAACCAGTGATTTCGTTCTGATTGTTAATTTTACGGCATTAACTCTATTAATCTCGGAATTAGTTAATTTATTTTCGACTGCCAATAGCCGAGCCATATCCTTTCCGCTTGACCGAACATACTAATTGGCGGAATTTTCTCTGTATTTTTGTTTTTGTTAACTTTTATGAGGACCAGCAGAACTACGAGCTAGTTTCTCTACTTGTATTTATTTTTTAAGTGAAGGGCAAAATTCCAATTGTTATCTTGCTTAACATTACCTTCAATACTTTCGTCAATGTTCTAGCACCTGAAGCGCTTAGTTTTTCTTCTAGGATGACTTGTTTGACACCGTTCTTTGCCTTAGGTTCCGTTTTTATTTGCTTTACCGATTCTGCATCTTTAGTTTTCTTCCCTCTCTTGTATGTATCTTCGAAGGTTTTTAGTCGTAGTCTCAATTCCTGATTTTCAGCTAGAAGTCGAATCACTTCTTGTTTGTCTAAATTATTCAAACATTAACGAATTACGTGTTAAATAATTTTTCTCTTAGCAAAGACTTAAAACTAAAAAATGAAGAAGGAAATGGACCAAGCTCAAGATTATTGTGGCCTCTAGGGAGGCGCACCATAGCAGAGTGAAAATAAACATCGGTACGTGCAAAAGGAGTGACTAAGATTTGACATGATCGAGTAGTTCTTGCAGGAACCCGTAAATGTATATTGTCTACAAGATATGAGTCGATCAGACGGTGGTAAAGTTTGAACAAGAAACATTCATCTAAATAAAGACGTCGATCACAAAGAGATGGTAAACGCAAAAAGTTAAGCCGATCTGAATAGGAACAATACGGAATTTTAAACTTGTAAAATAAGTATTTAGTGAATTTTCGCTGAACTAACTCTAAGGCAGTAGTAAGATATTCTTGGTGTGGAGACCAGATTTGGGTAGCGTATTCTAAAATACTTCGTACGAGAGAAACGTAAAGAAGGGACGCAGTGTGAGTATCACTAAATATGTGGACATGACGCAGCACAAAACCAGACATTTTTATAACCCTATTGATAACATGAGAGATGTGTCTCTCCAACTTTAATTTAGAATCGAAGATGACTCCAAGATCCTTGCAATGTGAAACACGCGCGAGGGGCATATCGTTTATGTTATGCTGGTAAACTATAGGTTCACGTTTCAATGAGAAAGACATTACGTGGCATTTTGGGATATTTAAATGGAAATTGTTAGATAAACACCAGTTGCTTAATGTAATCAGATCGTTATTCAAAATGCTGCAATCAGCAGTACTATCTATTTGTCTAAATAGTTTCAGATCGTCAGCATAAAGCAAAGATGACGAATTTAGAATAGGTGGGAGGTCATTGATAAAGAGGATAAATAAGAGTGGTCCCAGAATAGAACCTTGAGGAACTCCTGAAGTAGGACTAAAATATGGAGACAAATTTCTGTTCAGACGCACACAACACAACCGGGAAGAAAGGTAGGACTTGAGCCAGTATATTAATATTTCCGGAAAACCATAATGATTGAGCTTAATAAGTAGGATGTTATGAGGAACTGTGTCAAAAGCCTTGCTAAAGTCCGTATAGATAGCGTCCATTTGTGCCTGAGAGTCCAGAGCTAGAGCAACACTGTTAGAGAACTCAAGTAGCTTCGTAGTAGTTGATCTGCGCGGAAGAAAACCATGTTGCTGATCATGAAAGATGGGTGATAGCACAGGGATTAATTTGAGGTACATAGCTCTTTCAAATATTTTTGAAAAACACGATAGGATAGATATTGGCCGATAGTTTGCGATATCAGATGGATTGCCTTGTTTGAAAATTGGAGTAATGAAGGCAACTTTCCAACATTCAGGAAATATGCCAGCAGTTAAGCTAAGGTTGAAAAGAAAGGATAGGGGAAAAGACAAAGCAGTAGAAAGTGATTTGATAAAAAAGCAAGGAATCCCATCCGGGCCAGGGCCGACAGATCCATTTAGGTTATGGATAATTGATTCGATTTCGGGCGGAGAGAACGAAAAAGAGGCCTGGAAGGTTGGATGGAAGAGTTTCTCTTTACCAATCGTTACCGGAAGATTCAGCTCTATACATAACGGAGGGTTATGGGGGTCAGGCGGGATATAAGGTTAAGCTGAAGAAATAGATATATTATTTGCCAAGGCCGGGCTGACGAAAACAAGATCGAGTATTCGATCATTTAAATTAACAATGGAATTAATCTGAGAGAGGGACAAGTAGGATAGAAAAGACAAGAAATCGAAGGAGATAGGGTTGTTTGACGTGATAGGTATGGAGCTATCAAGGTTCCATAAAACTGAAGGTGCATTAAAGTCTCCACATATCAACAGAGTATCATGAGGAAATCTAGAGAGCACGTAGTTAGATATTTCATCAAAGAATACTGTGTAGGTTTGTAATGCAGAATTGCAAGGTATATATGTAGATAATACTAATAGGTATGAACTTGGTTTTAGTGATATTCTCACCATGATACATTCAATAGGAGGAGATGGTTGAAAATCACAAAAAAATGGAGCTAGGAAAACATCTTTTGACACCTACCATGACTCCACCACCGTCTGATTTTGAGGAAACACTAGTGTCTCGATCACGACGAAAAATATTGTGCGTACCAGACAAATCGAAGTCACTCACGGAATCATTTAACCAGGTTTCGGTAATGAAGAAAATATCATCGTTGGCAATAGTGGAGGCGGTTAAAAATCTAGAAAGTTTGGTCCTTAGCCCTCTAACATTTTGATAGTAGCATTGAAGACCATTTATACTATTTTTCGGAGGTTGGAGCGTGACGCCTTTTCCGAAAATTCATATTACGGGATGAGATGAATTCTTTTACAAGCACACCATTGGGTCAGAACTCAGGCTTCATAATAATATCTGCTTTGGATGACGAAATATCAATTTTAAAGGATGAAATGTAACGCTGCTCACCAGTCAACTTTCTGCAAGTAAGTATAGATGGAACATTACCTAGCTTTGATGTTATATGATGTTCGATTTGTTCGGAAGTCGTATGCGGCGCTAGACGAGATACGAAAACTCTTGAAGGTGGACTGATAGCCTGCAATGGCTGGGTGATGGAAGACTGGAGATCGGCATGCGTGTCAACTGGGTTATCACGATGTTCGGTAACTTCCTCAGTGAGCGCTCGAGATGTTGGTTGCTTACGTTGTTCCTGTAGATGTTGATTATTTTGCGGGACCAATTGATGTAACTCGGTATGAGATTGAGTTTTAGTCTGCTGAGCGCTTCCCTTGCTTCTTGTAGTCATTGCATAACGAGCAGATGTTGCAAGAGTTGCTGGTTTTGGGGAAGTAGATGGTTGTTCCTTTTGAGCGACTTTAAGCAAGTTTGATATCTCTGTTTTTGAGGCCTCAAGTTTCTTGTGCAAACTAGAGACTTCCGAAAGGAGAGTATCAATTGTAAATTGTGCTGCCCGAAGTTTAGAGATGTACGTTGGTATAGAAAACTTTCTGCAGGTATCACAGAACCACAAAATACCTGACTCGTTTCTAGTAATGTGATCTGCTACTGGACCGGATATTTCAACACATTTTGTGTGGAAAAATAGTTCGCACAAGCCGGAGCACGTCAGAATGTTTTTATTGTTTGTTTTATCGGTGCAAGATGATGACATGCAAAAAGTCATTGTATTTGATAAATAGAAAAATAAAAAATTGAATAGAAAATCTCCTTATTTAATTTGAAAGGTTCTGAGTCTAGAGTGTTACGTATAAACGACTCCAATAAAAATTCACTCAAACAACTTAACTCGTCGGAATTAACTTTTGTACATGGAATAACTCACGGTTGATGAACAGAATAACGACACGATAGTTGAGTGCAATTTATTAAAATATTAGTCACCGCACAGATGGTACTGTTACTGTGTACAGGTGTTATCAATCGACACGGAAAAATGAATTTCACTTGAACTTTGGGGACATGAATGAAATGTTCACGCAATATGCACTATAACTGGATTATAAGATCGAGATATTCAATTCGGACTCCAACGAAGGATGCCGACGGCAAGATGACATCTGATTATGCAACGGATGAGTAAGGTTGCAAACTTAAATAAAGGGTTGTGAACACTACTGCGCAAATTTCAACTCAGCAAATAGGTGGCACTGAAACGCTGCTTTGTTTTCGTTTTACGATTATAATTAAAGTTTAAAGATACGGAACCCAATATTCAAAATGATATCAGGGCTGCAAAGGGAACCGAAAACACTCAATAATGAAGCAATTGCACCGTAGCTAAGGCTTGCACAATAAGATCACTTATAACCGAACCAGGAATCACTTTATTCGCAAGAAATTTAAAGAAAAATAAGACGTCGAAGTGAACACGGTTGAAGGTGTTGACAGAATATTTCGCACAGTAAACAGTTTTCGTTCGTACATGAAAAACACTAAAAATGAAAAACACTAAAAAAATTCTATAACAATGTTCCTAACCTAAGTTTTTAATCTTATCTCAAACGAAATATAGTAAACATAACATATACCTAACCTATACCTTATTTTTAACATAAATAAACAACAAAACTAAATGTAGCAATAATGAGCTGAAACTCAAAAAACGAAAGAACGAAAAACACCAGAACTGAAAAATAAACACGAATAATTTAGGCATTGTCATTCAGCCACCAATACCTGGATTGCGCCGTCTCAACTCGATCAGCTTCAACGAATCTAGCAAATGAGTATCTCCATTGAAATCGTTGGTCTCGTGAATTCAAATTCGGAGGATATTTTATCTTCTTATCGGTGGCCCGTTGATATATGTGATATATGACTGGGACGCCATCAGAATCAAAAACATATCGATTCATGATCAAATACACGAGTGCTTCTGGAGGAATGAAGCCAGTAGCGAGGCAAGTCACTATATACCCGTCTGTAGGGTGGAACGGCTGTGAAATCCAAGGGTTTTCACTCACAGTCACTGATCTTGCGATATGATTCCGAAGAAGTTTCAATATGAAGATATCGACCCACGTCACTTCAGCAGTTTGATAAATTCTTCTATTCGATATATAATGTTTCCAATCCGTCTCAGGCTTTCTGTACAAACCAGTACATGCACGAAGACATTTCCTTTCGAAAACTCTTAATCTTTCCATAGTACTAGCGCTCTGGTTGTACCAGATCTGACATCCATATGTCAAAACTGGTCTAACCAGGGTCTTGTAACAGATAATTTTGACCTTTTGATCAATGTATCTGGAATGAAAGAGTTTTCGAAGGCCCATGACTACTTTAAGTGTCTTACTGAGCATGATTTTCACATGTTCAGTATAGTACAGATACTGATCGAGATAAACACCGAAGTATCGAACACAGGATTTATGTGGAACCCGTTCTAGACTACCCTCACCCGCCATGATTTGGAAATCTTTCCAATTACGTTTCAGGTCTTGACTGACCCCCTGCAGCGTTGTCCGAAACAAGATTGTTTCACACTTCTGCGATTAAAAGCATGTCTACACGCAACGAGTGCTAGACGTAGAATTGTGTTTCAAACCCTAGGATGGTTACAAAGACCTTCTGGCAGGAGCACTCTCCTGCTTACTCAACTTGTTATATTTTTCTTTATCGTTAACTTTTCTGATGTCTAGTCTATATTGTAATTGTTGTTTCCTGTTAATATATGTAAGAAAAAATTATAAATCAATAAATAAAAATAGCATTTATTTCGTAACCTCCTCTTTTTAAAGTAAATAGGCATATGCTTGATTTATTATATCAACCCTTAATTGGATTTCACTATAACACTATAATGATTGAATTTGTAACTTTGAAAGATAATTTCCGAGTGTTATATAAACAAAAATTAAAGCGTACTTTTTCGAAATACTCTCTTCCCGTCAAAATGATAGTAATGAGGCAAACTTTAACTCTCAATAAAATTATTTTCAGTTTCATAATTACGAGGCAACTACTATGTTAATAAAATGTCTTACTCATTATCAAAAGTAAGAATATCAACAACTTTTCGAAGTAATTAATGGAATGCGTTCTTGTGCACTTTTCAACTCAAGACCTCGCAAAAACATTTCATCAGAATCCTCAAATTCATATCCACTTATCACGATATTTACTGAAGTCAGCCCGTATTTCGCAGCAGAATATCAACCCTATCGACATGACTCTCAATTCACTCACCTTCTTCCGCGTGCATATACAATTAATGAACATCCCACAAGAATGCTCACAATTTATCTGTGCAAACAGAATCCATCACCCTCTTTTTCGAATTAGACCTTGCAATTCGCACGGATTAATATGATTAATTTTTACATCTGAACTCCACATGTCAAGCGACTGGGGCTGCACTGAAGGTACTTAATTAGTACTCGGATTACCGAGAAACCTTTTGAAGTAATGCATTCACCAGATAAAGAAGATGAATCAGCATGCGGTACCCAACTCAGTGCGGAATCGCTTCGGAATGAAGTGCAAGCAAATAGGCAATTGCTTCTAATGTTGCTGCCAAGATTGGGTTTGGTACTGTGGATAGCGACAAGAAGAAGACTTCCATATTCCACTTCGCTGTCGTGTCCCGGCAGAAAACATAAAACCTGTCTCATTCTTCATATCACATTAAACGTGACTACCATGACTTGCTGCTATCGCACGGCACTTTCCGGAGCCGCATAGGGAAAGCGAAGAACATCCACCAGAAGTTCTGAACCACGAAACAAATGACTCGCTTTGAACATTTCTCAGGGTTTTCCGTCCAAAAATCCTAAATATACAGCACAAGGGAAAGCACCCAGACTGCGACTGGGACATTAGGGCCAAAGCTACTGTTGCTTCCTTGCAAAGACTTGCAAAAAGAGCTAAGGCAAATGGTTTCCTTTTTTTTCGCACCAACCACGTCTTAGATGGATGTGCCATTTGCCATAGCACAACATCCACAACGTGTATGCACAATTTCCCTGAAGAAGTCATCTCACCCCCGCAGATGCTACAGATGCTATGTCAGTTCGAGAGGGTTGCCTTCTCCTCCGGTGGTGGATGATGTCGCCGGTGGTACAATTGTTAACGTTGTTGTTGTTGTGGTAATTGTTGGTGGTGCTCTTCCTGTTCTGCAGATGTCGTTTGTTGTTCTGCGCATAGTGCGGATAAATTGTGGACAGTGGATGGGATTCGCTGCACCAAAGGAGCAAATGCTTCGAAAGAGTAGTCCTCGCAGCCCTAACGCCAGTACCATTCCACCCTACGGAATTCGATAGATACGAGTATTCGCATAACTGATTGCTCCCGCATAGTTCGTGCATTTGTGGGTGAGATGAACGGCGGCAAATCTTAGGCCGCGGCCACGACGCGTTCGAAAGTGCAAGATTGATTCGAATATCGGCGCGAATTGTCCACTGGTCACATCTTCTATTGCCGACTGCTATTGCTAGTGCTAGCGCGGAGGAGAAGATTCTTCACCACATTCATCAGCCGCCTGAAGAACTCCATCATCACCATCTCCATCAGCAGCAACATCAGCCAGCGGAGTCGCCGTCGTCGGAGCCACCGACTTCGCTGCTCTATGGAACGAACCGTGGCTAGTTGCCGCATCATCTGAGCTTCTTGCCGGTGCGATGTACTAAAGGTTGACTGTGACTGTGACTGAGTGCGGCTAAGGCTGACCATAGAAACTTTTACCCCACCCCACATACAGAATTTTTCGAACATGAAAAAAAGTCAAGATTGGCCGTAGAGATTCTCCTCTTTGGGTCGAGCCAGTCGGAGGCTATATAAATACGTGCGGAGAAGATATTAACCCGAGTCTCTTCGACATTAATGATACGGTTAAGTCTTCGTGACCTTGGTGTGATTTAGTACTACCGTCTTCTAGTTTCTAGTTCACGCTTCCTAGGCCTCCTCCAGGACCTAAAGTTTCAATGCAAAATATCCTTGCCGCCCGCTCAGCCTAAGAACATTTAACACAGTGCGCTCGAGACAAACACTTCACATTGGTTCGGCTCTAAACTAAAAATGTTTTATTCTGTTTTAACTCTAACTTAAAAAGTGATTAAAAACATAACTGCAAAGGATTTGCTGGAAATTTAAAATACGAGAAGTTTTCGCGGACAAGTTTAAGTTGATTCTAAGTTGCGAACGGGCTTGCGGAACAGTCGGATTTCATTGAACAGTGTATAAGGTGAGTGTTCTCTGCGATATCCTCGGACAGTCCGATTTTTCGATATTGCGAATATTTGGAGTTCGGTTGGTGCGAAATGATAAGAATGAGTGTGGTGTGTGCGATGCAGAGTGGTTGGCGAAGGACACGTTGGGTGAGCTATGCCGGCTTCCTTGATGCCGGCATTCATCTTGCACGACGTTCGGAAGTCTGAAGGATGAGGAAACAGGATATTGGATAGTACATGCCTCCTTGCGCGTATATGGCTAGTAACAGAGGGTTCGTTGCGAAGTTGCAAGTAACTCGCACACAAACACATCCGCGGCTGGATGCAGGCTCTCTAGCGACAACGAAAGTGGGTCCTTTTGCATGGCCTCAAGGATAATTGTGTCCTTATTCAGGCGTACAGACAGTGTGAACATGACATGTTTGGATAGATGACGACTAAGTGCACGTACATACATATGTAGGCGCATATAATCCACATTCAGTACATTGTGCATCGTTAATGGGTCTGTCGGTTGGTGGATATCTGCGAGTACTCGTACTTTGTGCAAAAGGATATATCTCTTGGATTGCGCTCGAGGGTGCTCGTTAGCTGGCACGGTGCGATGCGAGCGATTCAAAGAATTCCCATTGTCGGCTACGAGGACAATTAGTGGACACTTAAACATTTTTCCTCCTTTTCCGCGGCGCAAAGGAAAATGTGATTAGTAACACATGCCGCGCTCGTTCGCGAGCGGAACAAAGAAGATTGCAATTCTTACGCTATAATTACCGTAAAATCAAATCCGCACTTATGGTAATCATTTGTGACCTGGAAAATCTCTTGGAATTCACATGTGTGCACTTGCTCCCCGAGTGAGGTTCATCCCCGCACTGCAATCTTCCACGAAAGTATCACGCCGAGTCGCTGTCGGTGTTTGCTCAGTTCATAACCAAATGATACGGCAATAACCCAGCGGCAGCAGCTCAAGTCGCAGCATTAGCAACGATTTGCGAAATCCAATTTACGAATTGATATCATTTGAATTAGCAATTTTAATTTATTTACTTTCTTCAACATGATCGCGATGGTTGGGAGTTTCCGTGATGAATTGCGGTCGTTGCTATAGTCCGCAGCCCAAAAGATACATTTCTAATCTAATCAGAAAAGTAACAGTGGAATTAATCGTGTTTATTCTACCTCTTTCAATCGCTTCTGCATCAATTTCCGATTTGATATTAATTTTTTTTGCATTTCCCTAAAAAATTTTCAACAAATTTTGTTTCCATTCATCTCCATTCGACCGTGTAAGCATTCCATTCGCTTCGTCAGGTTATTCATTTAGTATTCGCATATGCAACTCATATGAAACGTGCGGCATAGTATCTTTCGGTCAGTTGCTATACTCGTATATCTGTGGCCTTTCTTCTCATGCTCCATCGCCACTTTTGCATAAATAGATAACGGTGCTGAAAGAAATTGACATGTGTATCTTGTATCTAAACTTTAGTTTACTGCGTTCTTCATTTCTTTTAGCGTTTCTAACTCTTCTGGCCGTTCGGCTCTTGCCCCAAAAGCGATCATTTCATGATTCTAGCAAGGAAATGACCACAAGTTAAAGAGAAGACTAAGAAATAGTACGAAATGAAATAGCATGAAAAGAAAACAAATTGTTGCAAATAAAAATTCTGTTTTATTGCAAACCAACCGAGAAAGGCCCGAAAAAAATTGATTGTTGCCGAATGATATACAGGGCCACGGCTACTGCTGTGAATCTTTTTCTAACACTTTTTCGCCAAGTACTTGCAGAGGTTGCTTCTACCATTAATACATTGAAATGATCAGAGTGTATTGACTGTTAAAATGAAGCAGTTAGATAAAATATCTTGATCGAATTTTTCCTGTTGTTCGTTGTGAGGTAGATTGAAGTATGTTTTTCTTTCAAAGAAAAAATTGTGTTTAACATTGTTTTTGGCTTAGGTAAACGTTTTTATTGTCGATTTTTTGTTGCGTTTTCTTTTTAATTTTTGCTATTTCTTTGCTGTTTCGGTTTGTGGGTTGTTCACCACATAATTGATATTTGAGAAGAATTATAATTGCTGTGGAAAGGTTCGATTTGTCTTGAGAATCGTGGCAAATATAATCTATAAATAAAAATGTGGTGCGATGACGGTGGACGCAAAAAATTTGGTTACTGCTGTTTTTTGGATCAGTAGAGCTAGGTCGGTGGTATTTGGAAATATTTGTAAATTTTGCCTGCAGGTGTTTTTCCTTGATTTAAGTTCTAGGTTTAAAGGTTTAAGTAAATTTTTATTGGTATTACTAACTTAACTACCTCAAACCGATAAACAAATAAGTATTTTCGTAAATATAATATTAAAAAAAAAATGGTGGAATCTTCGTAGACAGAATAAAAAAGTTTAATCTCCAAAAAAAAAACAAATATTATGATAAACTAATTATTTCCAAACGTCCAAAAATCTCAGTCCCTACTAAGATTGCCTTAACGCCATGCAATTGCTGTTTTGTCCTTCTATATACTTGTAGAACTTCTTTGACGGTCATAAAGTCTCTTCATGACTTCACCAGGATGGAAACCAAAAGAATGTTTCTTTTTTCTTTTGAATCCTGAAATTGCTCATTGTTTTCTCTTTAATAAATCTAGAGCTTTTTCAAATTCAACGTAGAGATATTAGTTTTGGAAAGTCTTAAAAATAATTTCCCTACTAATTGATGGTTGAACACGCTTAGCCAGGTTCCTTGCATATTGACATGTTATCCTCCTTCAAAAAAGAATTGATGAGAAATCGTAAGTTCTACTAAGAACAACTTTGTTTGCAAGACTGCTAAAGAATTTCCTGATAAAGTTGATTAAAGGATACCAAAAGAGCTTTGAAATTCAATTTTGCCATAAATGATCACTAACTATGTATACCGAGTGATTTATTTCAGGATCTACCAACAAGCAACACATTGAGTCGATACACTTAAAGTATTTTATATGGTATCTACTGTGAATATTGAATTTGTCATCAACTGGCTGCATTGTAACCGCAGTATTACAAGAAAAAAATTGACTCATCTTGGTTGAATATTAATTTTATTTGGCACTAAGCCAGGCCATACAAAACATATATTAAAAGGAATCTTCAAACAAACACGACCAACAGTAAGCTTCAATCAAATTTATTCTTTACGACCAAAACCAAAATTGCTCATCTATTAAGAACAGATTTTTTAAATTACCACACTAAATATGTTTTGTCGCAATCATTTTGAAAAGACTTCGTCTTCGTCAGTTTTCATCTTTCTATAAGCAGGACTTAACCCCTGATACAACCACTCCGCCCTCAAAATTGGCAACGTACCAGCAATGAGATATTATTGAACCTTTGAAAACGTCTATCTACATTCTTACTAGTATAGAAACCTTGCCTAGAAACTACGAAGGATAATATCAATCCAGTTTTATCTTCTACTAATTTTTTTTAATGGCTGATGTTCACTAACGTATATTGCCCCAACGGTTCACATTAAAGAAAATTGAGTATGGCTAACATTAAGTCAATCATTCTAATTACTAGCAACCCAGCATGAAGCATATTTCCATCATTATCATCATATATGGCGTGACAGTCCAAGCCGGGCCTTGGCCTCCAGGATTAATCTCCTCCTATCATCACGGTTCTACGACCTCGTTTGCAAACAGGATCTGCTGTCAGCTTCTACCCTGTCTTTCCATTGAGTCCTCGGCATTCCTCCTCGACGTCTACCTTGTGCTCTACCCTTTAATGTTTTTTTGGGTAGCCGATTTTCTTCAATTCTTTCTACATGGCCCGTCCATTGCAAGTTGCATAACTTTACGCAAACAGATACAGGTGGTTCGTCAAAAATTGCTGATACAACATATCATTGTATAGTAGCTTCCACTTTGTTCCTTGTTTCTCTGATGCGTAGATTTTTTGGAGCGCTTTGCATTTTAATATGCCCACTGCCTTTTCCAATTCACTCTTCAGGGTTCATCCTTCAGTACAGGTTTGATTAGTGATTTGTAATGTGGCGTTTATTTTGCCTATGTACAAATCTGGGCCTTAGAATTGGATCTGCAAAGTGCTAAGTTTTATTTACGACATTTTTTCGGCATTCAATCTCGTCTTTTTCGGCGCCTCTTCTATTCAGGCTTGCTTTTAGATAAACAAAGCTATCCACACTTTCAAGGTCATGGTCTCCTAAGGTCAGGAGTGTTCTTCCTCGCTTGAGTCATAAATTTAGTTTTCGTTTCCATATCTCGTAGACCAATTCAGTTTACTTCTAATTCTAGAGCCAGGAATGCTCCTTTCGCATCTGAGGTTGACCGTGTCATAATATTGATGTCATCACTATATGCTTCCGATTGTGTGGATGTGAACGTTAATGTGCCAGTGATTTCAGCTATTATATTTCTGATGACGTGTTCCAGGGCAATATTAAAGAGCGTTGGGGCAAGCCCATCCCCTTGTTATAAGCCTGATTCCATTTTGAAGTTGTCCACTAGGTCAGCGTTTACCTTGACCTGGGACTCTGTGTTTAGCATCGAGACTTTGAACATACGGACTAGTTTTGTTAGAGCGTCAAAGCATTATTTTGTACAGCACATTTCTGTTGACACTATCGTATACTTCCTTGAAGTCCCAAAAGAGTTGGGGCACGTTGATGTTATAATTCCAGCACTTTCCGAGCACCTGCTTAGCTGAGAATATTTTTTCTATCGTAGACCGTTCACTTTAAAAGCCTCCCTGATACTCTCCTTTAATACCTTCATAGTACGGTTTTAATTTTCTTTCTATGAGAGAGAGCACTTTATGAGACGTACATAGTAGAGCACAAGCCAGGCTTTGGCCTCCAGGATTAATCTCCTCCTATCATCACTGTTCTGCGCCCTTGTCTGCGAGTTGTTCATACCCAGCAAGGATCCGCTATCAGCTTCTATCGTGTCTTCCAACGGAATCCTTGGTCTTCCCGCTGGGTGTTTACCTTGTGCTCTACCCGTTAATATTCTTTTGGGTAGCCGGATTTCTTCCATTCTTTCTACATGGCCCGCCCATTGCAATTTACGTAGCTTTACGCAAGGGGAAACAGGTGGATCGTGAAATAGTTCATACAACTAATCTTGTAATGTATTTTTGTTTCTTGCTTCACCGGACCGTAGATTTTCCGGAGCATTTGCGTTAAAACACGTCCACTGCCTTTTCGGATTTGCTGGTTAGAGTGCATGTTTCACTTCCATATAACAACGCATGTTTGACTAGTGTTTTGTAAGTGCGAAGTTTATTTTGCCTGTGCACAACTCTCGACCTTAAAATGTAAAGTAAGGAGTAATAGGCTTTATTGGTAGTGCTTATGCGGGGTCCAATCTCGTCCTTTTCGGCGCCTCTTCTATTCAGATTGGCTACAAGGTTAATCAAAGTATCTACACTTTCAAGGTTATAGTCACTTCTGGTCAGGTTAGCCATTTCCGAGCTGAGTTTATTCGTACAGAAGCTCATTCAAGCCTTCTTCAATCAATTGTAATGCTGATGTTTTGACAATTCTGTCAAAAATGTTGGCAATATTATTTCTTGTCAACAGTACCAGAAACAAATAAGTCATTTAACTTCTACAGGTATTATACATGCAGTTTCATATTCCAGGGGTTTTAAGTGTGTAATGAATGCCAAAGGTCTTAAATGGTTTTTGCTACTATGTCCCTATACTTTTTGACCAGGCAGAAGTTATGCTTATATACTTAACTATTCGGCCCCTGAAGATATTGCCAAATATACCATGAGTCTCTACCGTGCCATGTAATTAGAAAAACTTACATGTTCTTTATTATTAGGATTCTGTACTTTCAAATTCAAAAAGGAACCGTAACAGGATCACTCGTGTGTCTGTGTGTTTGTCTGTCAACATGGATTTGACCAACCTACGGCACCGATTAAGTTCAAATTTGGAATACGATTGCATTCTTTTGACTCAAACACGTACGTTTAAGCTCAATAAATGAGTTTCTAAATTGGGGACAACTTTTTAGGGAAGAAGGAGAGGACTCAAAAACAACAGTTTGCAAAGTTCACCTTATGGCATACCAAATATAAGGTATTATTTTGAAGGTATCAAATATATTGTTTTCAAAATATTTCAGAAAACATGAAAATTTACCGTCTTCCTCTTATCTCCGAAAATACTAAGTCTAAAACTTTACGAAAAAATATGGGAAAAATTTCTTCACCCGTAAATTACAGAAAAGTTGATTAGAAGGGCATGGTTTTAACAATCCACCTAAATTTGCAATAATTTAGATAAAACGTGAAATTCAAATCATTCGATACTCCATACTATTTTGCTTTAGCACTACAGCTCCTTTCGGGCCCTCGCTGGAGGTAGTTATTATCTTGATCAAACGTATCGGCATTCGCGAAGGTGATATGGTCAGTTCCACGCTTTGGCAATAAGTCTGTCCACATAGTTGCGGTATGTTCTGATTTTAAATCAGTACGTATCATAACCGAGTGGGCTTAACGTCCGTCTGAAGAATCACGCAAAACAAATTTCGTTGACACCAACGGGGTTTGAGCCAGGAACCTTCGACTTACGAAACGAGTACTCTAATCACTACACTACGAGGACTACTTCTCCGTACTTAACCATATATAAATATCTAAAAGTACTTCGGAAAACTGCATTTGAATGCATTAATAGCTCTATCAGTGCTAACAAATCAATTAAATTAAGGGCCAGTATATCTGCCTTTTAGCAATCAGTCTTATTCCACATATTAACAAATATCCAAAAAGACGAGATTCAATAATAGACAATATATTCAGCAAATTCCCTCTGCAATCTGGTACCATACATACTTTTTTGATTTACCAGAAAAATATGTGCGTTGAGTTTAAAAACTACTACTTCTTAAAAATTAATCACACGGTACCCTCTTCAGGTGGTTTGATTCGGTCCAGTTTTTCCAATTGTCCAAATAGCTCTTGACTTATTGCTTTGTGGGTGACATTTAGTTTCCGCGTTCTTTATAGTGTAAAGCATTTTGGATGAAAATTGATTGATTGAGACGCATTTGTTTTGGCGCTGGTCAAACTATGTCGCACGAGTCTTTTAATATTCCCTGGATATCAAGATTGTTGGCAACAAACATTACTGAAATGTATAATCAATTTCCTCAGTCAAATTAACAAAAGAATTCATGTTCCAAAATTATGGATGGTTATAGTATGAAAATGCTCTCAACGATGGAACTCAATCTCAAAGTTATAAGATACATCAGCTTCTATAGTTTTAATTATAGAACGCCAACATACTTAAAATCTGAGCACATTTAAATTATTAGATTTTTAGAGTCTAGATTTAATCCTACAAAAATATTTTGACAGTTTGATGCCTGTTGAAATACCAAGCATTTTAGTCAAAAACTACTGGACAAACCCTGCAATTAATGGCATGTTTCATTATAATCTTTTACTATTTTTTGGAAAGAATTCAATTACTTTTTAATTGAAACTTGTCAATACTCTCCATAGAAAGTTTTTAATATGTCCCATTAGTCTAGATTTTTTGTCTCTACTATTTAACCGTTAGATTCTCAAAAAGCTATTGAGGTACTGAATATCTGTATAATGATTCTTTCTACAAAATTTTTATTGACAGTCAACAATTACGCCAAACTTGGTAGCCAAAATAGTTTATTTCTTGCCAAATCATATCTATGGGGCTTCCGCTAACTTTCATAAGCTATTGAACTTAAGGTTTAGTTTTATGAGACAATAGCACTAAACTTTTATTAAGAGACTGAAATCTGCCAGGTTTCTTTGCAAGAAATTGGTGAACTCCAAAATAATGCTCCAAGTAAGCCTAAATACCAAAAATTGTTTGTAGATCTGTATGGAAAATTTTACGATCTGGTTAAGGGACATGTTGTCTAACTAACTTGCAATTTAAGAAAATACACTGACATTTTTAGAATTACATATTTGCTTCTAAATTATCGCAAGTGGAATAACTTGCCCGACTATTTCGACGATTAATATAGCGATCAAAAAGTAATAAATAAATGAGGAATGTGTGGTCAGCTGACTTCAATTCGTGAGTTATATGCACATTGTACCTTTGTAAGGATACAAATAAGGATATAGAAGAATTTCTAAATTGTCAATAAAGTACTCACAAGCTGCATCGTTGATTTGTTTAAGCTATTTGCAAAGCTATCTCTGTATTTAAAATCCTTTACTAATACATTTCCCCAATTTTTCGAATTCATTTCGCCAATTTAATGACAATCACTATTCCAACCAAACTTTAACGATAAGAATGCAAATTTGAACTGTCAATTATTTATTACCATTAAAATATTTCAATGGAGTTGTATAGCTCTTTTATCGACTAATTTGGATTATTTCAGCAGCATGGCTTATTTTCTGATCTCAGAAAGGCACACTTCTTCTTCGTAGTACTACAGTCCCTTCCTGCGAAAACGCCTCCAACTGTCTCGATCCATTAACCGCATCCTACAATTTCAAAATCCGAGTAACGATGAACTGCCTTCGTCGAACGAGTCAGATCCCTACCTTTCAGTTCTCCCAACGAATACCTTTTTGGATATCGGTTGTTCGTTCATACAATTCACTGGGCAGCCCATTGCAGCTTCCGCAGCTTTATAATCGTTGAGAACTCCGGCTCATCAAAAATTTCATACAGCTTATGGTTGTATGGAATTCGCCATTGGTCCCCGTCTAGATTCGCTCCATTTATTCGCATAAGGACCCATCTTTCAAAGGCGTCCTGTATATTTGCAGATGCTTGGGTTAGAGTCCATGCTTCACATTCATAGTTTAGCGCAGGTCTTATCACAATTTTTTATATGTTGAGCTTTGTTTCCCTGCGCATGAAACTGTTTTTGAAGATTGTCAAAACCAGAAAAAAAGAATTTTAATATATTTGCGTATATCGTCTCTTTCATTACCAGTTCTCGTTATTTTGGCTCCAAAATATACAAATTTGCACTTATTTTTAATACTGCACTCGCCCAGTTTTGACTACGGCATGAGCTTTATTTTATTCTCATTGATTTGTAGCCCTACCAGTTCTGCCTCGCTGTCGAGTTTCAGAAACAGGTCTTTGGCGGTTGCCAACAAACGTGACAACATGTTGATGACGTCCGCATAGGCTACTACTTGACTCTACTTTTATGTTATAATAATAGAAAAGCGCACTAGTGAGTGAATCTCCAGGAAAGTTAATTTTTTTTACTTGTATTATACCAACAAACATTTTGGCTATGATTCCCAAAGACAGAAAATTGGCAATACTGATTTATCATCTGAGACGATAAAAATACGAGGGCAACTACTTGATTAGTATGTCTTGTTAAAAATCAATTCCATAATTATCATAGACGCGATAAAAAGCAATAAGTGGATTTGAAATACGCATTAGTTCATTTGTTTTGGGAATAAAGTGCAACTTTATATTTGTAACTCAAGATAGCTATTGCCGTATTATTACCATTGTGATATCATTCGATTTTGAAATCAAGTTAGGCATGCCTTGACAAATTTCTGTGAACAATGATGTTCTGTTTATAATTTCTATAGGTATAATTTGCATTATTTGGGTGTTTAAGTGTCTTTTTATACTGTAAAAGTAGTTTAGATTATAAGGACTTAGAAGGAAAGTTCCCCTAATGAATGGATGGAGATGTGAGTTTTTGACATGTCACCGTCTGTCGAATGCGGAAATTGTGAGGTAGCTAGCTTAACGCCTTCTGAATTAGGATGGGGGTTACATTATCTCTCTTGCAAAAATTTAGGCAACTTTAGAAACGTTCCGCTAGCGCCTGACGAGAAAAGGCGAATACATGCATTATACTGAGTTAACTCAAAAATTCTAAATATTTCCTACTTAGATTTGTAATAAACATAAGCAGTCGAGCAGCCCCGCGGTGATCAGGAGTGGCTGCCCCTGAAGAGATAAGATGGTCACCCTGTTGAAACTGCTTAGTTTGTTGTTTTACGGGATTAAAATTAACTACATTCGTCAAATTTTCATCCTTTAGGCAAAGATGAGTGGTTCACTTCTGCCACTTTTGAAAGTAATGATGGTGAACTGATTAGTCCTTAAAATTTGGAACGGAACATTTTTTAATAATTCAAAATACTTAAGTATTCTAAATTTCATTTCCTCGAAGGTCAAATAATTTCACATGCTCTTCAAAATAATGTTATTTGTATTAATTGCTATGGAAACATTTAAAACAAAAAAAAACAAAAAAATGCTAACAATTGTAAATAATATACAATGAACTAACCTATACTATTAGTTTGAAATATGCATTGGATATTTCGATAGAAATTAAATTCTTGCAAATAATTTTACGTATTCAAAAACATCTGGAACACCAATCAATAATTCTTTTCTCAAATAAACTTAATTAATTCCTCATTATTCAAATGTTTCCAAATCGATCATGTACTAATTGAGTTAATCATATTATGATCCCCAATATTTGTCACATACTCGCAACCTCGGCATTGCATACAAAACAAACCACTGGCAAACATATTTTCGCGATCTAACTAATTTGTCTACTTTACTTGCCTTCAGAGTTGATGAGCTGCATTTAGGTGAGAAATTTTCATCGTGAGCAAGGTTGCATCAGATGCATGGTTTCGTTATACCAAAAACTCTGCGTCTAAACTCCACTATGACAGCATTCACATATTGTTGCCCGGAACTTATTCCATCAAATGAATGACGTGGGCACTATCGATATTTCATCGTAAAACTTACTTGCTAACCTCTAAATATCTGTCTGTACATTTATCCATAACTATGTCGCCTTCGTCGTCCAGGCATCCTTTAAAACTATGTCCAGGAACTCAAATCTAAAAACGTAACCTCAGCACTAACAAAGGAACCGAGTAGTCTTACATTGGCCTCCAAACAATTGTCGCTGCATTCGTCCGACTGCAATCCTCTGTTTACATTGAACAAGAAGCAGCGCCACAACGCAAAAGCGAAAAATGGTTCATTTCCTTCCTCTACAATTTACCAGCAATCGCTATACATGCGACTAAACCGGGAAAAAATATGAGGAACACACAAGACTTGGCCACTGGGAAACGGCCTACAGTAGATTTACCGAACCAATTTATCGAAAGGCAAAACGAAAGTGAAGCTGGTAAACTCTCGTACCATGGGGAGAAAGCGGTGGCGCATTCAAAACCAGGGCAGCGGCCCTCCGATAAGGCTAAATTAAAGATGGAAAACTCGAGAACCACTTCTCTAATCCTTATTTGCAATACCAAGAGCAAACTCCTTCGCTTGCTATAAAAATTAAAATCGCGTAGCTTTAACCCCGCCTAATACTTTCAATGCATTTCCGATAGAATTCGAGAATGCGCGAACTGTTCTCCGTCGCCAAAATAATTACGTGACACTCTCAGACAAAACTGACGTAGGATGGAAAGTCATACGGAGGCAAATTACATATGTATTAGTCGCCTACTGATGGTCATGTGTGGTAGTGAAGTCTGCTGCTTCCCATCCAACGTCAGTTTTCAAACCCATGATCACCTTCCTCTCAGCTGACCAAAAGCGGTTCAGGAACAGCGAGAGGTTAAAGGGTGCGTTCCGATTTCGTCGACGTCAATAACGTTTGACTAATAATTGGCTGTGGCGTAGGGCCGATTCATTACAAGTGTTGTAAGCGATGCAGCGCAATTTGTTATGTATCATTGTATCTGCTTAGGTGTAATCTAGTAGCACTATAAGTTGTGAATGAAACTACTCTCTGCCAACATTTTTTTATCAGTTAGGACTGCCTGAACTTAATGTGCTACACGGTTCTATTTGTCAACCCATCTAATCATCTCTCCAGTAGAGAGCACCCCTATTCGGCTAAAAAGGTCTCCAGGTATTGATGTATCTCAAAAGTATTTCTTTTAAAGATCGAGTTTATCAATATCTGAAATAATATATAGGGTTTTCCAATAAGAGGTGTTATTTTGATATTAAAAGAAAAATGCCATTTTTCAATATAAATGATCGGATGTTTATTTCATTATGGAGAAGAAGGTATGCCGTTAATAGTGAAAAATAACATATCCTTTTCGTGAAATTTTCCATAACCAAATCCAATAAGAGGTGTTATTTTGATATTATAAGAATAATGCTTTTTTTTAATATAAATGATCAAATGTTAATTTGATTATAATGAAAAAGGTATGCCGTTAATAATAAAAACTAACATCATGCAAATGACTACCTCGACCACGCTTACAGGACCATATCCTTTTCATGAAATTTTTCATAACCAAATCGCAAAGTGGCTGCCCTATGTACTCGATAGCCTCACGAATTCCATCTTGGAGGTCTTGAATCGAGGCTGAGCAGTTAGCGTAGACCTTCTCTTTCACGTGGCCCCAAAGGAAGAAGTTGCAAGGTGTTAAATCACAAGATCTATTCAAAATCACCCCTCTTATTGGAAAACCCTATATCCAGTAAGGGTTACTTTACGAGTACAAGTATCTAGTTTTCTATTCCAGTAGTTCACCTGTAGCAAAGGAACACTCTTGATTGTTTCAATGAACTTCGATGTAAACTACACATTGCAACCGAACCTAATTGATATTCATAAAATGTTTAACAACAATCATAATCAATTACGCAATAATAAAAATAAACAGAATAATTACACATAACGTACAACATAACAAACCATTAAGACACTTGATTGCCAATTCAACACCAGCAACAAGAAACGACGAGTCAAATAAAAAGAGAAATATCTGCAAGGTCCCATCCAATCTACTCGTACCTTAGTTAAACCCGCATTTTTTTCGCATCACAGTAGCATGACTTATATCAACGCGATAATGCAATCTTCAACCACTTCACCATGAAATGTAAAGATACACAAACAAAAGCCCACAGCAGCAACAACAACACAACAAAAAATGCTACAAAAAAACCCGAAACAAGTTGCACTTTACATACACCATCTTTCGCACCCACTATCGAGTGTAGTGATTTTTCGGATGAATGAATGACTAATTGTGGATTTTTTATACTCGTTAGATTTGAATTAATGATGAGAAATTAATTAAACGCAAATTAGTCATTCAAATGTGTTAATGAAGATTGGATTGTGAAGATTTCCGCGTGAGATTGAGATTGAATGAGAGGAAGGAATTAAAATATTTGGAGTAAGTCGTTTTCATATTTGTTTGAATGAATTAATTTCGGTCCAATGACCAATGTCCTCGGATTACGCTTATTATTGATGATGAGGAATTGGATGCATATTAGCTGAAAGTGGAGGTCAATTTCGTATGAAAGATCAAAATCTATTGTTTTGTAATTTCTTCTCTCATACAGGCCTGATGAGGAAAGGAACAATTAATGAAAAAGAGAGGAAGGATTTATATCTTGGAAAAGTTCAACTAACTAAATTTCCACTAAGTTTAAACCATCAGCAAAATTAAAACTCAAAAATATCTTGTATCTAATTTTCCTAATCAGACCCCAACTCCTCTGATAACCATTCATCAAATGAACAGCTATTCCCATCAATATCAAGGCAAGCCAGAAAAATCAATTCACACATTCATCAACGATTTTCGTGAGTTTATTGTACCCTTTTTCTAAGCCCACCAAAAACTTTGAACTTCTAAATCAAGTGTTAATCTTATTACAAAAGTAAATTAGCTTCACCATGCTTCATTAAATATCGCAATGTTCTTTAAACAAAAAAAAAAATGGCTGAAAAAAAACCAAATAATTTTGGGGTATCCCGAAAAGGTGTAAAAGGAAAGTTCAAGAGCTTCGAATAAAAACAACAAAACGATGAAAGATTTACATTCTTCCAATTCATTTTCTTGAGGTACATTTCTGGCAAAAGGTGGCGTCAAATAAGGAATCACATAAAAAACGATTTATTAAGGTTTGGTTTCTTTCCCTCCACTCCCTCTCCCTCGGTGTCCATCGGGGAGTCAATTAATCATGACTTAGCACTAATCATCATTAGCACTCAATATAATCAGTTATTGGTAAGTTCATTGGTTGGATGGTTATGTTTTCCTAGTAAATGCATGAAGATGGTTCAATCAGAATTAGATTCTTTCGCCTGTTTAAAAGGGAATAGGAATAACGAGTAAGATGGAAAAGAAAAATAGATACAACGGTGGGGTCCCGATTATCACCGTTATTCGATTAACATGATGACATTGCAATTTCTTTATTAATGTGTTTATGGTTGCTTTGGTGAAAAGTTTCTGGAGATCGGTGGTTGGTTTTTGGGATTAGAAAGACCTTTCTTGAAACGTTGATGGATAAAGAGGCCTTGACCGTATTCGTATGAATTTTTGATGAAGCTTCTGGTGAAAATAAAATCGGAGGTCAATAGCTGTGTAAAAATCGTTGGGATAGGTGCGATTTTAAGAGGAATGGAATGATTTTTGTGTTGAGTGCAATGATTACTTTGAAGAATTATGTGTTTTGCTTTATGATAATTGTATTGTAGTTTATTGTCCTGGATGGGAGGACATATGAAGTTTGGTCACTGCACTGTAGTTTATGCTGATATTCAAGTTATTTTTTCTGATCCTTTTTGATTTATTTTTGTACGATTTCAAGTTTTTGCTCAAAGGAAATACAGTAACTACGTTTTTTTTTACATTTTGAGCAACATATTAATAATTTTTTGCTATTTTATAATAAGCTTTGCTGTGTAGAAATCTTCTAAAAATCACGTAGCATAAAAATAAAATTGTAACCCTCCTTCTGAAGGCCCAAGGCATATGTAACACGTTCAGCAGACAGAAGCATGCTACAAGATAAATTTGATTAAAATATTCATTGAATTTCTCGTGACACAAAAAAAGAAAAATGTGCCGAAGACAGCAGCTGCAAAACCGACGGAGGGGCGGGAGTTTATTTTTAAAATAATTGATTCTAGGATATGATTTTTACATTCAAAGTATATTTTATTGAATTTGAAGCTGCCTTGTTGTTGAGCTGATTTCAAGCTCGGGGTCACAATTTACGTTTTTTTTTTTCGGATATTTTTGTCATTTTGTCCTATTTATATGTGGCGATCAGGAATTAAAATCGAGTGAAACACAAATGATTTTCACTTATTGAGTGACGTACTAAAGGCATTGTCTTACTTTTGGGATTCAAACGGCGCCTTCGGCATTCAACCGAGTAATGGACGAAAACATGCGCGACTTACCAAACATAGAATATTATTGGTAAGACTATAAAGTATTGAGCCTTTTCTTGTCATTTTTCAATTGAATATTGCTTTTATTTAAAATGGATTTTATGTAAGTACATATTGTCCATTATTATCTATGACCTTTTGCCATTTTTTGGGTGGAGTCATTATTCCATCTGCGTAGAACTTCTGTGGTTTATCGGCGAAAAACTTGGCCAATTGATTTTCACAGTCTCTTTTCGAAGTGAATTTGTTTTCACTAAGGAAGTTTTGCAGAGACCGAAACAAATTGTAGTCTGATGGTGCAATACGACTATACGGTGGATGCATCAAAACTTCCTAGCCAAGCCCTGTCAATTTTTGCCGGGTCATCAAATATTGGTGTGGTCTAGCATTGTCATGATGGAAGACAACGCCCTTTCTTTTGATCAATTCTGGCCGGTTTTTTGAACTGCTTGTTGCAATCTGGTTAATTGCTGTGTGTTTGGCCAGATTTTAGCACCTCATGATAAACAATTCCTTTCCAATCCCACCATGCACACAGCATATCTTATCAATCCTGGCTTTGAAGTCGTTTGTGATGATTCACCTTTTTTGACCATGATCTTTTTCGAACGACATTCTCAGGGTTCATTCTGATCCATGAGAAGTGCCATGAATAGTCGAGGATTAGCTAAGCAGCCAATCATATGAAATCAAAATCCATGTATTGAAAGACCCTTAAGTACTACTTGGTTTTGGGGGCGAGTCAAAACCAATAAAAAGATGTTCGAGAAAGTGTACCTTCGAGCAATACTCAGGGACTTTGATATTACTTGACCTAGCTAGTCATGCAATGACGGTAAACCACCAATGTATAAGTCAAAAACAAAAGCAGGTGATATTGAATTTGTGCAACACAGCTTTAGTAGCTACCCACCCGCTATACTTGACACTTATGACGACAGAATAGTCTGTCTCGGGCTCAGGACTGGTGAAATAACCGGGCTTTTTGTGCCCCACGTTAGGTGCCATTTACCCGGCTGGGAGGGATGCAAGGAGACACCAATCCCATCAAAGTGCACCACCTCCTGTCGTATCCTACAACTTCCTTCGTCAAAGCCGAAGTCGTGCCCTGAGACTATGCGGCCAAAAATAGTCAGCAGAAAGATATTTAGCATCTTTTGGTAATAGCCTTTTCTATCTGGTCCGATAAGATCCAACAGTCAAATCACACATGTGAAATATTTTCTAGTGGACCTGGTACTGTATGAAAAAACTCTACTCGCGATGCCACAGGCAACTAGTCTGTCAACATATGTACACGCCCTTAGACCACGTCGATTCCAGCTGAGCACTGATATTTGGCTCGCTAAGGTACCATTCCATCGTAGCTGTCCTCTACAAACTTTGACTTAACTTCCTCACTATAAACACGACAAGATGCTTTATGAAATTAAGATAAATAGCACCGCCATTAGAGATCTAGAAAAATAGTTGAAATTCTTTTTTGCAAAGAATTGCATGATATACCAACAAACTTCTAGAAAATCATTGTTTTACAGATCAAATTTTTGGGCCTGACTTCTGAAAAGAGACACATTACAAGTATATTTGCTGCTAGACAATCAAAGTGCCTGGCATTTGGTTAGAGCTAACACAGTCAAAGTATCATGCAACTCTGTGCGATGCAATTGAAAACGATATTGTCGTCTGTGCCCTAACGCAATAAGTTCTTCTGAAGAAAATTATAAACTTTGAATACTGCCGCAAAAAAGAACTTTGCGTCTTAAGTACAAACTCTATACTCTTATATGCAATGCATAACGAAAGGCAAATGAATCCTGTGAACATAATATAATATATTCTAAGTCTCCTTTTAAAGCAATAAAGAAGAAAATGATCCCTTTTAAGATCATGTCTAATATACAGTGAAACCTGTTGATTGGGATACTCCATAATTGAGCCACTTCCAAATTAGACCCTAACCGATCCTTTTCATGCTATTTTCCAAAAAAAATTCATCTTCATAATTGGGACCCCTGCTAATCGGACCATGGACCACAATCATGTCATCCGGATGCCAATAAAATTAGCTTTCTAGTTGGACCACACATTGCGGATCAGAGAATTTCATAGCCAACTGTACGTGCAACTGCAATATGCTTTGTATTCTCATATGTATGTATGTATGTATATCATTCTCCTCTATGTTTACAAAATTATTGTGAATGTTTTTGAAACTCATGTTAGTGTAGATCGGAAAGCTTTAGTGAATATAGTAGTTATCCGTAGTGTAGATTTTGGTAATGAATAGTTATCCATAGTATAGATTTTTGTGGAGTTTGGACTTTTTAATATAAGCGAGGGTAGACATTGTGAAATTTGATTTAGAAAAGAATATATTTGTTATTATTAAGTGCTGCAAAGATAATCCTGTTTCTTAAAGACGACTTGCTGCACTGTTTTTCAAAACAACTTTGACAAAGTCACTTCCCTTTGAAAATGAGAGGTGTAGTGGAGGCAAATTTTCAAAAGAGTTGACAGTTGCGTTACTTTGCAATGCTACAGGCAAAAAAGAACCACCCCTGGTTAAAGATATTCTTTAGTAATCCTCTATATTGAGTGAAATGAAACAAATAAGTTCTTTTCTTTCCGCAATAGGTAAATTAGTCAAACTTATAGCTTTTGAGAATATAAATATCAAGGGAGCATTGAATATTGTCTGAAAGAGAAACAAAAAGGCGAGGATGAATTTTTCTACGCAAAAATGCAAAAATAAAATCGAAAATTTTGATTTACCTGAAGAATTGTTCAACATCGATCAAAACATTGCGGCCTCTAAAAACTGGTAAGTGGGAGTTCGATTTCTTTGAATTGATCAGGAAAGAAAATTATAACATTAAAAGAAGCTGTCAAACACTCGGACATTTTGAAGGGATTCTCTATAGAAAATGGCTTGGATAAAGTTTGGTTATCAGGATCTATTGATCACAAAAAAGATTTAAGGCTGTTCAATACAAATTCCCATTTTGTAATGAAATTTAGATGCAGGTTAATGCTTGGTTATCCTACTTTAACCTTAAAAATATTCTAACTCAGCGAATTCACATAATAAATAGTTGCACAAAGGAATATAATACTGCTTTTTGTTGTAATTTTATATTATGTATGCATTCTTAGGAGGAATCTTCGACCACCTAAGAACGGAAGACTTTTAAATGGACCGGTCCAATCATGAAGAGTCCTCCGTTAACAAACCACCTTCAAATTGGGCCACTTTTTTCAAACCTAGATTGATCCAATTAGAAAGGTTTTACTGTATTGTTAGGCAGGGACTACACAGTGATAGTATTAAAATGACATTGTTCTTTATTTCTTGCTAATTTTTCATAAAATGCACGAAAAAACTGTAGAAGCGTACCGACAGATTTTCGTTGGTACATGAACTTCAAAATATGAAAATCATAAATAGATTTTGACTAACAAGTCAAAACTAAGCAATGGTGACCTCTCTGTAGTATACAATAAGAAAATATTGTAGTCAAATGCACTGACACCACAAGTAGATTTAAAGCTTTACTCACAGCTTGCTGTACATAAATTTGATGTACTTACGAAGATGAATAGATCGGCGGTGAACAGAAAATAGGAGGAAAAATGCCTCCAGTTCAGTACTCAATGGAACGATCTCTTCCTAACATCAAATAAGTTTATTCCAGCATTTTGATGGTTGCGACTTGGTCTTTTGGCTATACTGAAATCCCTCAAAATTTAGCACAGTGTAATGAAATATTCCAATAATTTTTGGCAGAAGTAAAGAGACTATTTCCGTTCCAAATTGAAACCAGTAAAGTCTTTAAGGCTAAAGTATCTACGTTTTAAACTATACTTTTGAAAGAAATCTGTCTGTTGCAACTGGAATTTCTTAGTTATCCGATGAAATTTGGAATTGCTTAAAAAATATAATGAAAACGTGATCGTTTTATCATATATAAAGCATATACTATTAAAAAACAGCAATTGATTAATCCACCACAATCTTAATTATATTAGGCATTCAACCCTTGATTTGCATATTGTGGCAGTTGGCTGAGTAGTTTTCATAGCGATGCATTTAGCATACTTTTCGCAATTGTCACGCTTTCATTTTGTTCTTCTGAATACTATTTGTGATTCAACTTTCAAACTGTTTTGAGCCAAAACACAGCCGCTTATTTGATTCCCTTAGTTCTTAACGCTTTGCCAAAAGGGTTTTTGCAGAAGCCCATTAGTTTTGTACGTCAGCCTTCTATCTATATGTCAGTGCATGACAACATGTTTTCTCATAAAAACTCTAGAAACCCATTGACCTACTGGTTTCACTGTCAAAAGATTTTTCAAAGGTTCTAAGAAGGATATTTCCACAAACACTAGTGAGGCTTAAGCATTTTTGGCATCGTATTTAGTTGAGTGGTCTATCAAATTAATGGTAAAAACAGAAATTTTCAGAATCATATCTTGAAATTGTAGTGGCTGCATTGGCGGAAGAGTTTAAAATATTTGTAAATATTGGTATACCTCTTTGCCTTGCAATTTGAGATCTTTAAGTGAAAAGTCTACAAAAATTGTCCAAAAAGGACCTTTAGAGTGCAAAGGCAAAAACTGCTCAACTTTACTAGTAATAGTCTTAATGATGAATCTTACCTCCAACGTCGTTAAATTTAAACTTTAGCCTTGAACTCTTTAAAAAAATCGAAATTGAATTCCATTGCATAAAGTCCTTGCTGTTGGGGAATTTTATTAAACTCGGATGGTAATCATCCAAATTTGAGTATATTTTTCCAATTATCCTAGACACTACCGATTTGATCAATTTTAAAGAAATTTTTAAAGAAGTATGTAGGTAATTTTTATGTGTATATTGGTACAAGGTTTGTCCTCTGACCTCTCCCCTCCAAGGCAAGGTGCTACCGAGGCGCACCAGGTGGCGAGAATTGTTGACGGGGGCTAGCGAAGTAAACGACACCCACAATAGTCCCCTATGGTCTGTTATAGAGCGCCCGTGACTGTTTGTTTAGAACCCTGTGTGAGTAATCAATTCCGAAGATGCCTTTTTCCTTAGAGTAGGGTCTTCTCATAAAATTGTGTGTTTTACTCAATAAAATGGATGTCGAAATTTATCGCTGGCACAAAAAAATGTTCTGGGAGGGCAAAGAGGGCGGCGAATACGACGCTAACCATGTGCCGATAAAAATGAAAAGGAAAGTGAGGGACACGCCTAACTCAGATTGTCGCACAAACGTTAGAATGCTGGCAGAGCAGTGTGATGTTCCCAAAAGTACCATGCATCAAACTTTTACTGAGGATCTGGGCATGCGTAAGATTTGCTCGAAGGTGGTGTGGCAGCACTACCCCAGCCGTCTTATAGCCCGCGCGTGGCCCCCTAGACTTCTTCTTATCCCAAGCATCAAGAGGTACCTCAAGGGCTGCCGTTTTGGAACTTTAGAAGCTGTCCAAAAGGCTACGATGAGGAGCTTGAAGTAGGTCCTCGTCGACGTCTTTCGGACGCGTATCGTGAGTGGAAGAAGCACAAGCGTGGGTGTTCTGACGTGGAAGGAGCCTACTTTGAAGGGTTTTAACCACATGTAGCTATACCTGCATCAATTCTTTTCCTGAAATCATTCAACTATATTTTGGAACATACCCTGTATAATCGAAGAACTAAGAAAAACCTCACATGGAAATCAAAATAGTGGCTGTTTGACCTAGTCTACGTAGCTGATTTGATAAGCTAATTTCTTCTAATTTCAATCGATGCATGAATAATTTTTAATTACCTGCAAGAGAATTATTTTAGCTCTTGTTTATGACGAAGTATTTATTAGCAGGTGTTCACTCCTGCAAAATTATTTTGATTCTATCCTGGGGATATTCATCAAAATATTTGAAATATAGTTCAAAGAATTTTTTAATAATTCACAATCGTTTTATGATGTATGTAGAATTAAATTGAATTCATCACAATTGATCTGATTCAGTTTACTTTAAGTTTTGGCAGAAAAAAACCTACAAGAAGCCATTTTATTATGAAAATATATGAGAAATAATTGGACCAACTATGACAGAAAAAAAAACTAACATTAAAATTAGAGCCATACTAATTTTCTAACAGATATTGAATTATATTAATAAATAGCTCAGTGAATTTAAATAAGCTTTTTCTGGCTTTAGCAGTTACGATTGGAAAAATGGGTTTTCCAAGCTAACTGACAAACCAGTTAAGGCAAAATATAATCGCAGCAGATTTAACGCATATATTTAATGATATATAACTAGATAGCCTTGTTGAAATTTATTAAAGACCAAAATATTGCGATCTTTTTACAAAAGATGTGACTCAGAGTTGCTATCAATTTCAGCGTAAAATCCTTATGAGAAAGTTGAAATTTTATACTTTTTGCTAATATGAAAAGACTTTAGATGTTGATCCACGTTATGCTGTTATGATATTTTGATAGTACAACTGTGTTAGATAAATCATGGAATTAAATATTTGTGAAAACAACAAATCCAGCTTAAAAACTTCTAGCATACGTCATTTTTTCTATACAAGCTTTAAAAACAAGAACATAATTTCATAATTCAAATGCATCCTTGAATTTTTTGAAAATATCATCAGGTTAAATATGCACCACGCTGATAATATTTTTAATAACAAAAGCTAATTTTTACAAACTTTTTGCAAACAAGTTCATTGAAAAGAAATGAAATGATGAAGAATATTGACCAGCCCATTTTGTCACCTCACACGTGATATCACCCGTTAAAACTAGTTATTCTAGTTTATTCGAACAATTATTATATTTAATTTATGTTTGATTATAGATTAAATGTAAAGAAAAATTATACCCTAATTAACACGCTAAACAAAGCAAAGATAAATTTCGGGCTTGATGGGTTATACTTTGATATTTAATAATTTTGGACGCTATGAATGTTTGGGTTTTCTTATTAAAGTTCTCTTTACAAAATCAAAACTTATTATATTGGTAAGTCTAAAAAGTATTGAGCTTTTTTTTGTCATTTTTCGATTGAATATTTCTTTTATTTAAAATGGATTTTATTTAAGTACATATTGTCAAGTACTATCAAAGACCTTTTGCCATTTTTTGGGTAGAGCCATTATTCCATCTGTGTAGAACTTCTGTGGTTTATCAGCGAAAAACTTGGCCAATTGATTTTCACAGTCCCTTTATGAAGTGAATTTTTTTTATTAAGGAAATTTTGCAGAGACTGAAACAACTGGTTCTAATGGTGCAAGGTTAAGACTATGTGGTGGATGCATCAAAACTTCCCAGCCAAGCTCTGTCAATTTTTGCCGGGTCATCAAAGATTTTTGCCGGGTCATCAAAGATGTAGGTGGCCTGGCATTGTCATGATGGAAGACAACGCCCTTTCTATTGATCAATTCTGGCTGGGTGTTTTTGAATTGCTTGTTGCAATCTGGTGAATCGCTGATAGTACAGAGCCAAATTGATGGTTTGGGCAGGCTCTAGCAACTCATGATAAACAATTCCCTTCAAATCCCACCATACACAGAGCATAACCTTATTTGGTGTCAATCCTGGCTTTGAAGTCGTTTGTGATGATTTGCCTTTTTTTGGCCATGATCTTTTTCAAATGACATTCTCGTATCTTACCCATTTTTCATCACCCGTAATGATTTGCAACAAAAATTATTCAATTTCGTTGCGTTTTATTAGCATTTCGCAAATGGAAACTCGGTTGATCAAATTTTTTTGTGCTAATTCATGCGGCACCCAAACGTCGAGCTCCTTTGTGTATCCAGCCTTAGGCAAATGGTTCAAAACTGTTTGGTGATGGATATTCAGTTCCTTAGTTATGTCATGGCTGCTTATGTGTCGGCCTTCTTCAATTTTTTTCAAAGATTTCTTCGACTTCTTCAGCGATTGGTCAACCTGAGCGAAGTGCATCTTTGACATCAAAATTTCCAGACCGAAAGCAAGCGAACCATCTCGTGGCTGTGGCTTTTGATAAAGTATCTTGACAGTAGACACCACAAATTTTTTCACGTGCCTGCGATGCATTCTCACCTTGATCGTAGTGATATTGTTAAATATATCGAATTTTTTTCAGAAATTTCACTCATTTTTAAAGGAATACAACTTTTGACTCGAATGACGAAATACAAAACTGGCCATATGAAAATTGCGACTGGAATGTTATCTTTCAAACGCATGTCAGTTTGACTCAATCTGATTAGTATTGCCCGATATATGACAAAGAACACCATCTAGTGACAAAAAATGCTCAACACCTTTTAGACTATCCAATATTTAGAACTAAAATTGAATTTTGCTTTCAAAACATAGTCGTATACTTTTTAAAAAACTCTAATTGCTTAAATATTTCTCAAAGATAAAAAATAATCATTTAATTCTTCTATTTTCAGGTCCTTAAACGGCAAAATGAAGAAACAACTGGGTCCAAGTTGGAACCAGCAATGGCCACCTCATTCGTTACATCTACTTGCCATTATTATTATATCATCATGCATCTCAATATGCAGTACAGGTAAGTTTCTTCAACTTGACTTTGCATTTTATTTTATTTTTTTGCGCTTGGCGTTTCTTTTCATTTCTTCGCTCCACACTTATTGTCCATTATTGCTTGCCTTTTGTTTTCTTAATCGTTAATACTCGTACTTGATTATTTCATATGGATACGACAATGTTATGTGTGTTACGTAGGCTCATGTGAGTATGTGCATAGTTGTGTTCTCTTTAGTGAACCAGGTGAAAAGGCCAAGATCAATGTTTTCTTTTAGGCATGCTAATTCTTGAAATCGGGGCTATCACTCGCTGCAGCCACTTTGCTATTCTTCCATACATTGTATACTCCCTGCCTATCATAGAGAGTAGTCACACATGGTACTATATACGAGTTTATGCATATTTACTCGATTGGCCTAGGTGCACGTATGTATCATGAACGCGCTTACATATGCGCATGATGTTGCTTAAAAATTACTCGCCATGCTTGTACGTCCGGGCCGGGGCGGCTATCCAAGATAGATAGATGCTCTTGGAATCTTGAAGAGTGCAATAGATACATGTACTTGGTGGATTATATATGCGCTGGCGGTTTAACATACCTGAATAAGCTTAAATCCACTTGGGAACTGGGAACTTCTTTAGATTCTTCATACGGCCGGAGTTAGAGTGGTTGGCTAAATCTGCGCGCATGCACTCCACAGAATAGTTTTCAAGATATTATCCGTGTCCACGGATAAGATGTTGCTGGTTAGTTAAACCAGTCGAAAGAACAAGTACTTTGATATTCCCAAAAGAATAGCAATAGAAGAAAAACGTCCAAAAAGATGAAGAACAGAAGGAAGAACGTTACACGAACTACACAATATTCCTCTAGCCAAAGCAACTGCTGGTTCTAGTGCTACATCAGAACGTATATCGAAAATAGTTGTCGTTTTTCCTGTTCCATCTATTTCTTGCCATGGTAGATACTTTCTTCTTATACAACAGTCAGCACTTAGGCTCCAGTATTCGCTTCTTTCTCAGCTTAAACTTGTCCAGTTCAAATAACCTCAAAATGACTCCACTCACGGCCTCTCTAGCTCAACTATGGCATCGTGCAAAAGAACTTTACCACTGTTGAAGCTGAAGAATAATTGCTGGATTTGTGTTGCTGGAAATATTGCACTTTGTGAAGTATTACTGACGATAATGGTCACACAAACCCACAGCTCAATGATGGAGCTCTTCATGTTCGAACCCTGGTCTTCCTCACCCTCATACCAGCCAAATGGCCGATCCAACTTGTGCTTCCACTCAACTCTTGCTGTTGATGATGATGACGATCACGCTGTTGTTGGTGATGCAGATGATGATGATGATGACGAAGATGAAGGTATGGAGTTATTGATGGTTGTGCGTGTGCAGAAAAAAATACATTTACCGTTTCAAAACGGCCAAGTTCCATTTGCGGGAGAGTCTGAACTCATATGCGCGCGGATTCCTCTTTTATCGTGTTTATTTTCATCCTCTGCTCCATCATTGAAAGATGATGTTGGTAGTATTGATGCTGTGTGGAGCTACAGAATGAATCCAATCAAGCTAAGGGGTACTGCCCTGCATTGGAATTTTCATAGTCTTCAAACTTTTCGCTTCGAAGGCAAGCGCACATATGTATATATCACGCGGGTATGTGAGAGTAGTTGTGATTTCCCATTTAATCAGTAGGTGCGAATCATTTTGATGACATAACTTGGAGACACCACTTGAATCATCAACTTCATCAGTCAATTCATGGTCGTTTCAGGGTGTCGTAGTGACTCAAAAATAAACAGATATATAATTCGCGACTACCAAAAATTTGCATAACAGTTCAATGGAATATGTGATTTGGTCATTGGGTGATAATATGAATTACTAGATATCACCTGTGCTTTCTGAAGGAAATTTTTCAATATTTTTAAAAGATGATTTAATATTATAATTATATTGGGCTTTTTGAATGGTTTGGGTTGAAGGTGAAAAAATGTTTCTTGGATGAGTAGGCTAACAAATTCAATTGAATTTCGTTTCAAGGATAGCATCATATCATTTTTATTGTTGAGCGACAAAGGTAAAAGTGAGTAACTTTCATAAGTGAAATAATAATTTAAAACGAAAGACATTTGTGCTTGAGTATCACAAAAAATGTTAGTCACTGGTGAATTAGTAATTCAAAATTTTAGTAGAAATGTATATAGTTGAATTTAAATTTCACGGGAAACTAACATTACACATTGTTATGTTAACAATTTTAAATTCTAGGAAATGGCTAATTATTTGATAATTCTTATGTTTCCTTGCAACCTCACTAAGATCATATGCAGAGTCGTGTTTGCTGAATATGCCTCCTCTACCAGAAATAATCTATATGCCTTCTTCTTCTTAGCCCTACAGCCCCTCTCGGGCCTTCACTTCCTGCAAATAGCGCCTCCAACTATCACTGTCCATTGACCGCGTCCTCCAATTTCGAAATTCAAGCATTGATGCTGTCTTCGTTGACCGAGTCAGACCAGTGTTTCCTCGGTTTCCTCACTAGTCCCCAGTCTTCAGTTCTCCCAACCAATAGCTTTTTGGGTATCCGTTGTTCGTCCATAGATTCATGTGTCAAGCCCATTGCAGCTGCCGCAGCCTTACGATCGTAGAGATCTCAGGCTCGTATATAGTTTCATACAGCTCATGGTTGTATAGAATTCACCATTGGTCCCCGTCTAGCTTTGCTCCGATTATTCGCCTTCAGAACCTTCGCTCAAAGGCGTTCAGTATATTTGCGGATGCTTGGGTTAGGGTCCATGTTTCACACCCATAGCATAACACAGGTCTTATCACAGATTTGTATACTTGGAGCTTTGAGAACTACTATGCAAGCATTAAATGTGGCTGAACTAATATTTCTGAAGAAATTTCCTTTTTTTTGATAGTGATGAATAATGAGAGTAAATTTTCAAATGGACTATTTGTAAAATCACAATGTGTCTCTAAGGTTTTCAATTGAAAATTGGTTTATTGAAAATTTTTCTAGTGTAATTTTACCTTCTAAAGGTCCCATAGAGGAAAGGACAGTCATCACAAAAAGTCCAAGTATTGCTGGATCCTTGGTTACCTATTATTGATTAATGATTCAATGCTAACATTGGCCTACCACTCACAAGTAATTGACAGGCATGAACATTTTCTCATGCAAGGTAGGTGACCCAAATATGGCCTACCTTATTTTTTTTTATTATCTAATTACAGGGTTTATAATAACAATGCACTGGTAATTTGAAATACTTATTTTTATTTATAAAACTTCGTAAAAAATCAAATAAAATTGCTTTAGAAAGCAAAAATCATACTTTTGTGAACACAAATAACTAAAATGTCACTTTGGCCTCATTGGAAACCCTGTGTCTTAATAAAGCCTTAATAAAAACAAGTAAACATTCAACTTCTTAATGAATACAAAATGTTGTCTATAATTATATTAAATCTAACGAGATTCCATTAATTACTATTGATCATTTGAGATCAGATTTAACGAGTTTCTCATCATGCAAAAGTATTATATTAATTAATTGATTTTGGTGTCTTTGTATTTATCTTTATCATGGATGAAGTTCCAGGAACATCTTCTACACTTGACGATGTTACAGTAATCTGTGATGTGGAATTCGTAGCACTGTCACCAAACAAATTTTATGTTACCTCTTGAGCCCTGTAATTCAGAGACTTCTTGCGTGGAGCAGTCACTACAACTCCAAACTTAGGAGTTGGTAAAAATGCATGAATCTCACACGTGGTTGATTGATTGTCTATCTTCTGTGGAGTTCCAGCACTCGGATTGTTTTTTGAGAGCAAGAACAGTGGCAAATTCTCAGCATCTGCGCCTGACCCATCTGAATCTTCCACATTTGCAGTTGAAATCTCTTGTTCCACCGATTCATTAGATAAGACAGCAATATTCTCACTGTTTGTAGGATTTGAAAGTTCTGACAACGCAGAGGACGCAAACGCCTCTTCAAAAATAGCATCTGGGTTATATGGATATAACCCTGTAGCGCGAAACCCATTCGAGATATTAGTAATAGTCATACATTTCGGCCATACTTGTGAGAGTATGACGTTAAAGCTTGTCTTGTTAAGGGTTCGTTCCGAATGCTGACTGACGTATTTAATATACTCTTGGTCCCAATGGTGCTGAAAAGAACGATAAACAGATTTATCCATGGGCTGTAACTCGTCCGTGGTATTTGATGGAAGACAATATAAAGTAATGGCACATTTCTCAGCTTCCTCGACAATAGTAAAGTCCAGGTGACATTTCGCGCCATCAAATATGAGGAGACATTGCCCTGATGTTCTGTATTTATGCAAATGATTAATAAACTGTATGAAAGTTTCTGTCGTCATACTTCCTTTTGGCGTCATCTTCACCAGAGAGCCTGGAGGTAAATTGTCTTGGAATTCTTTCTTTAGTCTCTTGCCTTTGAACAATATCATTGGCGGAATAGCTGATCCTATAGCATTTCTGCAGCCTACCACATTCATACTTTCAGCATACTCATTCGCTATATGATGAACTCTTTTTCTCCCTTTGGCTGTCAAAACTGCCTGCTGATGGTGCGAAGATATGCGACAATTTTTTTCATCGATATTGTAAATGCGCTCAGGTTTATGCCCAATTTCAAGTCTATCCAGCACACTTTTGTATTTGGAAAAGTGATCGCTAACAATATCTTTATTTAATTTTTAAGCACGAGCTGGATTCATCATGTGTGCTTTACGACATGCTAATTCAGGGTGTCGTTTGAGAAATAACCTCAACCATTTCTTCCCCGTGCCGTTTTTGGCATCATTGAAAGTGTTTGGAATTTCCTTCATTTTACAAAATGAAAAAACCTGTACGCGCAACATCTTTGATGTCAACGGCACTCCAACATCAGCCAAACGTATGATTCTTCTGACAAGTCCAGCTTCTTGTTCTGTAGTAAATACAGCCGACCGACCTAGCTTTCGTGTAGTCGACCCACTCGCTAGATGGTTGCGTAGGGTTCTTCTTGGGATGTTGTATCTGTCTGCAGCACAATATGTAGATAATCTACCTCTTTCTACCATTTTATTTTAACACCGTTTTCCATCTATTGCGAAGTCCATGAGCCCTTTTTTTCCTTGTGGTAGAAGGTGGTGATTCGTTTTCCATGATGTTACTGAAAACAAGGGTTTACTATTTTACTGTGATATTTTCCTAACTGACATAAAACATTGTCCTAATAAGACCTGTACCTGTGCCGTTATAAGGCCTATACATTTTTTTGTAGGCTTTATTAGGGCATGGCACATGGACAAATAAATGAAAGGTGTTGATAAGATCTTTTCAAAACAGATCTTTATTTGACACTTTTTGCTTCAAGGGGCGCGCAGGGATAGGAAATACACAAAAAATTTGTGTCACCCCCCCGTCCTCGCGCTTGGACACCTATGACCCCAAAAATCTGAAAAAAAATTATGGAGGTAGGTGTTTATGAGTACAACAACAACAAAAAGAAGTCAAAATTCGCTCAATTTTGTTAATAATAGTATGATATTCGATTTTCACATTTTTTCAAAAAAAATCGCATCGGCACCCTTAAACAGAACAAAACTCGGTATTTAAGTAGCCCTACATAAGGTCCTTAAACTTTGTAAGTTTGATGAAAATCGAATGATATAGACGGATGTAATAGCCGTTTGAACTTTCCCCCAATTACAACAACAATAACACATGATTTTCGTAGTTTATGGACTTTCCATCGAATCAGTCACTGCAGTTTTGACTTGATCTTCTTGAAATTTTCCAATATGGTCAATAACATTAATATTTTTCGAAATTCATGATTTGAGTGATTTTTGATGGTTTGCAACAAAATGGCGACCGTTGAAAGTAGAAAAACAATGGATTTTCTTCTAAACGTGCACATCTCTTTGACGTATTTCTTGACGTTATTCATTGCTGATGACTGAATTTCTGAGAAGCTGGCTACAAAACCCTTCTGACATGAGCGTATGTCTGTTTACCTAACTTGTTAAATGTTAAATGGCATTGAATTTACTTTCATTGAAAAATAACCGATATAATTTTGAAAGTTTTAATTCAGTTTAAAGTACTCAAGCTCTTAAAAAACACCCTATGCTATGAGGAACGAAATAATCGATCATAGATGCCTTTCTCAAGATATCCATGTTATTAGATCTGTTTTTCGAAATCATTATTAAAATTAGGTAAACTGCAGTTTTAAGAGAGAATAAATCTTTCAATAAAAAACTATTTTAATCATCACTCAATATATTGCCCATCACTAGCTACAATATTCTACTATCTTTTTGGCAGCGTATGTTGGTCATCAGCTGTTATTTAAAAGTCAATCTGAATTTTAGCGTCTGAATAAAACATAAAGTATGTTAGCTCTCACGTTAATTAATCCAAGTAATAATCAGAAAGGGTATTACCTGTTGAAAGGGCTAGGTAAAGAGGTGCTTCACTTCTTAGTATCTCCAAGTAGATTTTAACTGATGAATACATAAGCTTCTAGAGTTAGAGTAAGCATTCAGTGTTTTTGTTTGCATTAATCATTATTTGAGCTATCCAAGCATTTTTCGATTGAAGATTGAAAATCAATCAATGCATGCTTCTCTTCCAAAAACTTTCAAAATCGCAGTCTTGTAAATATCCTGTGTTGAAACTTTCCAAAATCAAAGCACTATTAGAAATCTGAGATCCTTTTAATTTTGCACATATCATTACCCATTAACGACTCAGATATCTTAAAAAACAGTCATTTGTCACAAAAATATCCCTTAATAATAAGGTGTTTAGAAAGATATAGGACTCAACCTCCCAAGCAAGTAACAATAGATTCTATTATGTCGTTTATTATTCACCCTTTCTGTTGCTTTGCTCTCTCTTTATGTACATTCCTCCAACAGAGACTCTTCTTCGACAACATTTTTTCTTACCTGTTTTTTTAGCTTGGACAGTAGAAACTTCAACTACACAAGTGTGTAAAAACCATTCTAGTACCATGCACCACCACTCGACTGACCCCTCTTAAAATTTACTCCAGTTTCTACCCGCGCTATTTTCTCAAGACATCAGCTTTACGTACCCTTAAACAGTTCACAACTGGCAAATGTTGATAAGTTTAGCGGCACTTAGAAATTATAGATCTTCATATGATATAATTCAAATTCTTCTCCTACTGCCCAAAGATTAAATGCTATTTCATAATAAAAGCCTCGAGCTGAATTAACTGATTGAGATGCTAATTCAAATGTATTCTATGTGCCCTGAAGCAATTTCATTGGTGTCAACATTTTTTTCCAATATCGCTATCTGTTTCTCCTTTCCTCTCTTCAAATACTGTAAAAATTAATAAAATAAACCAGTATTGACTCTTCTCCAAAATTGAGCCTGAACTATTCATCGCTTTAATATTGTATTTACTGTTTCAAAGGTGTGACTACTTGTGCTCTACTTACTATCTTAATGTTGGCTTAGTAGTATATTTAACAGAATTGACGTTTTTGCATATTAAACTAATGGCAATACCATTTTGAAGCTTTAATATAGCTTTTTACTGGAAGGGTTTTATCAAGTGACAGTCAAAAATGAGATAATCCAGGATTTACCGGCTCATATTTTAAGGCTTTGTAAAGGGACTTTTATAAAGACCTACTAGTTTTGTGTCCTATCTGTTCATCTATCTATGCGTCCGTTCATCGCAACAATTTTTATCAGAAAGTATTAAAACTACAAAGTCAGAACTTTGTGGGAAGGTTGGAAGTGGTGGTCTCTCGGAAATTAAGGTCTTATCAAAAATGTCAAAAGTTTTTAAAAGAGGGTCCCGCTTATACTGAAGTGACCCTTAAACAAATTTTTATCAATGGTGGCTGTAAGTAGTATCAAATGAAAGGTTTTGATTTAAACTTTCAAAATCTGAAACAAAAAAGTCCGTTTATACATCCCGCAGTCCAGAGGGAAGTAAAAAGTACAAAAAGTGTATATCTCCTCCCACTTCTGATTAAACGCCTTTAGGCTTAAAAATCTGAAAAAATTCCAGAGGTAGATATTTGAGTGCAAGGGCACCACGTAGCTCTGAAATTAAAATTCACCAAGCTTTGTTAATAATAGTATGATTTATAAATTTTGAGTTTTCCCCCATAAAGCCGAAACAGTAATCTTAAACTTCTTAAAGTATCATAATTATATACGTTACTATAAAATCCTTGCGCTCAAAAAATTACATGAAAATCGGATGATGATCAAATAAGATTCAATTACGTATATGAAATTACAACGCTAATACTTGATTTTTGAATTTTTCCAATCAACTTAGATACTACAGTTTCCTTCTAATTTTCATGATAATTTTAGGAAAAGGGTTTGTTTGGAAGTGGCAGTAGCTTTGTGCTTATAAAAGAAACCCTCGATCTTTCGGATGTAGAATATTTGATCGGTTTCTTATAGAAGCAATGGATTTATAATTTAACTCATCGACTCATGTCATCAAAAAAGCTGTTTTAAACCCTACGATGGTTACAAGTCCCTTTTGGCGGGAGTATACTCCTGCCTATTCGACTTATTCTAAGCTACTGTGGATATCCTTAAACTCTTTCGTTGTGGGTCTTAATTGGAAAAGGCTGAACCACATAACCTGAAGTTATGAAAATTGTTCCACATTTTTTATAAACTGTGAGAAAATAGTGTTAATGAATTGTTCTTAACATAAATGTATGTGAGTTCGACATCGGGAAAACCTAGGGGAAGAAACCATTGAGCACTGGTTCCGAATCCTAAATAAGTTCCTTGGGTTGCTCGAGCGGGCAATTTAAAAAGTTTTCCGTGGTATAAATCTAAAAAGTTTATAAGTTTGTCAAAGTTATTATTTGACTGGTATATATAAATATATTTAATAGTTTTTTAGAAAACCTAGGAAAACTCGAGTCTTTTGTATATAAAGACAATGTTTTAAAGTCAATAATTGACGATACTTGTGAATATGTCGTCACATTTTCCCTAGTAAGGCTCAATTCGGTAATGCGGTTTCAAAATCAAAATTTTTGTTGAAATTTTGATCAGTTTTTCCAAGAATTTTCTAGCCAGGGTAGTGTTCAGAATTTTGTCGCTTTAGCAAATTTTATTGGTTCAAATCATGCTTTCATAAGCTTAACAATAAGCAAATTACTTACTGTAAGATCGCTACTACCATTAAATTAGGTACTCTAGCATATTTTATCACCAAGAGACAATCTAGATTGCATCTTTAAATGAAAAAATATATAAATAAAAATTTTTTTTAATCAAATATTGAATTTTTAAATCATAAATTCTTACTCAGAACTCAGAAAATCAATTAAAGTAAAGCTTTAATAATTAGATACATAATTTAAACGAGGAATCAAATATATTTAAGAATAAGGTCAGACCTGGAAACTGGTACCTAACAAAATCAATCAACTGAAAAAACAAATTCTTGGATACCTTAAGTATGTCATCAGGCGTTCTTCCGGTGTCATTTACAAATCTCAATCAAACATTAAACTCCCGCAATATTTCTGGAAGCGAAATTACAAAATAACAGTAAAATCAAAATTATTCGCCACACTGACTAAGCCTATTATGCACGTACACATGTGCCGACGAACATTCCAATCGCTAATATAACATTTCCACTTTTTTTCGGATATACACACATGTACTCATAATACCATGTCCCCTTTAACATCATCCTCATCAATATCCCCCAATGATTTTCAGCAACTTTTCTTCTACTCGGTACACACAAAACCGTCAATTTTCAGTACTTTAAAGTGCGCAAAAGAACATTATTCCAAGTCAGACATTGCCACGGTTAAGTCTATAAAATGCTATTTTCTTAGATTTCAAGTTTTGCGTTCATGGTTCTATACTCTTATGTGGGTATGTGAATATGTGACATACATACTCTTGAATGCAGTACTTGGTAACTACGGTATGTACATTTGTACATTCTGGACAATCCTCATATAGGGTCAGGCTACGATCTAGCCAGCCAGCAGCCACCGTAGCTGGTTTGGTCGCAAACGCAAGACTATCTGGCCAACTGCCAGCAAAGTGAAGGAAATCTAAGAAATGTTGCAGTCGAATAAATACGAGAAGAAAAGGAAGAAGTCGGAGTCGATGAAGAAGTATTAGAGATCAAGACCAAACTTACTTACTTTTCCACCTATCATGCGAGTAGTTATACGACTATGTGCATGAAATGTTGGTATTTATTGCTAACGTACTTAGTACATTACATACCAGCACATACCTGAGCATTTCAAGCGCGGGAAGCAAAATGATGTTGCAGAGGAATGCGCGAAGATGCTTCGGTGTTTCTTCCTCTTCTGCATAGAGTTCTGCTGTTGCCTCTCAAGAAAGGTTTTAGATTCGCTTCTCCTCAAGCTGCGATAGTATGTACTTTGATGCGTCCACACCCGCCTATGGCTGTGAATGCCAGTTGCACCAAAGTCCATGCCAATTCTGACCAGTACACTTCAGGCTCAATCTAACCTTAGCCTAGGCAGAGGCACTAGCACTAGACATCAACCGGCACACCATCAGGTTGCTAAAGGTAAACGACTTTCTTTACACAGATTTTTCACAGTTTAATTAGAATCTGAATGTTTATTTCGTCTTAGATTGTTTGCACTTACAGTTCAACAGATACCTCTGATGATAGATACTCGCGTACATGCATTTAAGATATTCCCGTCCATTCTATTCTTTTCGTTTCATTCTCATCTTAGATTGTGTAATTTTAGTTAAGATAGAAATTTAAGGGAGAGGAAAAAAAATTTGTAAGAAAAACAAACTTTAGGTGAAACTTATTATTATACATTAGATACATGCATGTGAAGTAATTGTTTCATGCTGGGCTGGCTATTTTGCAGATTGGATACTGTGAATAATGTAAATTTTCCTTTGATTATAGCGTACGAGCAGAATAGATGCATCTTAAGTTGATGCGTTCCGTTGTGTGAATAATTAAAGTGTAAGAATTCTTATTGTTTGCCTAAGAAGGTTCATTCGATATGAATGGTGAAGGAAAAGAAGAAAAAGAAAATTCGATTAAAAGATCTAGAACACCTGTTGTTAATTGAGAGGAGTCATGATGGTAATTTTTGTTTGAGAAAAAATAGGGAACATGCATTGCGATGGGTGAGATTAATTGTCTGCAGAATTTTGAACAGAAAGTGTTTCTTTCTGTTAAGAATCCCGTTCAGCACATGATAAATATCGTGTGAATTAAAATTTCTGCATAAAATTATTCCCAGTCTATTTCCTGAACGTGTTAGATTTTGGTTTTGTGAGGAAGTTTTTTCTATGGGCTGTTTTGGCAATCGAAATATCCATAGTTTTTGTGAATAAACAAGCACTGCTGTAAAATCACGAGAGAGTTACTTTAATCAAAAGACTGAAAACAATAGCCTAATGTTCCTGGCAGGCTAACATTTTGTAAAAGTAATAAATATTTTTCGTAGCCATGAAGAACTACTAAGGTCGATAGCATGATAAGACGCTTAAAATGACACAAAGTAGTCGAAACACGTCTGCACGCACAACAAATTAAAGCTCGACGGTTTTTGAAGAAAAAAGCATACAAAAAATTTACTTTCAAATTCCTTTGGCATGTTAAATCCTGGTAAACGAAGTGGCACTTGAGACAAATATCTTCTCTGGTAAAAATTTGTACGATTCAATGGGTAGAATAGGACAAATGTAGTGCTGATTTTTTTGTTTTTAAATAACGTCAATTTTTTTCTAATATTCAATACACATCTAGTACTAAATATTCGCCCATTTTGGGCCTATAGTCCCTCTCAGACCTTCACTCCTTGGAACAAGGGCATCCAACTGTCTCGGTCCATTGATCATGTCCTCCAATTTCGAAACACAAGTAGCCATAAACTGTCTTCGTCGACCGAGTCAGACCAGCATTTCCTCGGTTTCCCCACTGGTCTTCGTCCCAATGAATATCTTTTTGGGTATCCATTGTGCATGCATGCGATTCACTTGGCCAGCCCATTACTGTTTCTGCAGCATTACAAAAATTTCATACACCTTATAGTTCTATCTGATTCGCCATTGGTCCCAGTCTAGCTTCGCTCCAATTATTCGCCTCAGGACCCACCTTTCGAAGGCACTCAGCATGTTAACGGATACTTGGGTTTGGGTCCATATTTCACACCCATAGCATAGCACAACTTTTATTGCAGATTTGTATACTTGGAGCTTATTTTCCTGCATATACAATTAGTCTACATGATCTTCAAAACTGAATAAAATATTTTATTTATGAGCTGCATTCTTCAGCGTGGTTAACCATTCCCCTGCTCTAGTGCGTTGTGTCCAAACCATTTCCCTACTCTAGTTCGACATTTGTGTCAAAGGCATTGGTGAGTTGGTTATTGATGCGGACATGGAAAGTTGTCGTCATTGTCATTGTTAGACAAACTAATTTGGATGGGATACCTAAGCAAAGCATTACTTGGTACAGTACATTACGATCAACAAAATGTCAACGAAAATTTAGTTAACGTCTATGTTATCCTCCCAGGATTTCTCAAGTACCTGTAAATAATTGGTCTATTTTCGATCTACATGCTCTTAAGCCACCTTGATTCTCTCCAATAATACTGTTGGCATATGGCCCGCTTTTATTTGCTAAGATCTTTGAAAATATTTTGTACTCCATACAAATGTTGTATGGCCCCTATGTTGTGGGCAGGGAATATAATCGATTGGCTCCACTCTTTTGCTATGTTTTCTTGTTGCCAAATGTAGCGGATGACTTCTTGGATAGTTTTGTGAAAACTACTGCCACCATATTCAATGAGCTGCCCAGGAATATCATCGTTGCCCGGTGTTTTATTATTCTATTGGGTTTTGATGGTGGATCATACTTCGTCCAGAGTTAGTGGGGTCAATGGAAGTTCTCCGGGGATATCTATAGGCCCAATGGATTGGAGATGTTTGGAGGATTTAAGAAGTTCTTGAAATATGATGCCAATCTTCCCCTAATCCTGTTTTCACCAGCGATGATATTACCAATGTCATCAGGATAGAGCGTGGTCTTGGACTGATCACCTCGTTTAAGGCTTTTCACTACTTGTCCTGTGTTATTTCTTGCTAAAGTTATGTCAATGCTTCTCAATTGGATGACTATGCAGTCAATTTCGACATGATTTAAAGGATATAGGAAAAGCTCTGTCCAAGGGTAGAAGATATTGAGTTATGTGGCTCGGCAAGCAACGCAGAATAATATCATTTACCTCAGCCAGTTCTAGAACTTTGAACAAACAATGCGATGCCTGCCCATCAACAACCAGCAAGACTTTATCAGCGCGTTTTCCAGGGATAAATGGTCTTTACGCCAAACTGTAAAAATATCCACATCTATATAGGCCGATTTTTGTAACAAGCCATCTTCAAACTTAGCTTTTTTGTTCTTGTTTTTCACTACACAAGCGGGTGGCAAAAATATTTCTTCGATTGCAATTCATTATTTTTAAGAGAACAATAGATATGCCTTCCGATTTGCAGATTTTGATGTCTTAATTTCTTTCTAAAAAACCACAATCACAATCATAGTCAACCTTTTACTTGTCTGTGTTAAATTTATGTTTTAGATTTGACTGCTCTACAAATTTAGATGCGATGGTCCGTAGGTCCCTCATGGTCAAGATGCATCCTATATACTGTATTTTGAATATATGACGAGAAAGTCTTCTTTCACGTTCAAAGCCGAATGTGCTTTTCATCAAATGGCTTTTCATCAAACACCGCCCTAAAGTTTTTCTTGGAATGTTAAACTCTATTATAGCCCTGTAAACTGACATAATACTCATTTTCATAGCATCTAAAGCATTTGATAATTGTTCCGGTATCCAGTTACCACGATTCGTTATTCGCATGTACGAGTATTTTGGCGTTGCCTTCTTACTCAGGGCCGAAAACGGAAACACTACGTCACGTTGCGAACTAACCTCTTCGAGTAGCCTCATCAGCACCACCTAGTGTTGTTCAAATCAAACAAATTTTCTGAAGATTTTTTACAGTACATATGACTGTACGTTTGAAATTTCATCAGCAATATGTAATTGATTTATTTTAGATATGAGGCGTCCAAGACGTTAGCGCACAAATATATGTATTTCCTTCTCGTTTGTATCATTTCGGCTAAATATTATTTGAGAAATGTCATATTTGACAATCTCAAAAGCCTACTTCCGGCCTACTGAGGTGCTGCTTTCAAATTTTCTTGACAGCTGTTTTCGGAAATTTAGGGTTACTGAGCAGCTGCTTCTGGTGCGCGCAGTGACGTCAGTTTCGTTAATTGATTTCCTTATGGGCCTGAGTAAGATGGCATCTGAAAACAACAAACAATGTAGCTTAACGTATAAGCATACTATGGCCATATAAGCTAGAGAAAATGTGGCCATATTAACCTGGATCCCTGCGATGAGATAGCCATGTAGACCAAAAATGTAATGTAGTCGTGAATGAGACTACAAAATAAGGATTTTGTGGAAAAACAATTTTATTCGAAATTGTTGTTTCTTTACCATTCATCTGAATTTTGTAGGCTTTTTCAAATGAATGTTTGCTACGCGATAAGGTCCAACGTACAATTGTTGCAACGATCGTTTTGATGTACCGACCCGGATGGATACATGGCTGCAGAATATAAATCTTTGAAAATGCTTATTTTGCGATGATGATTTACAGGAGTCGGTTGAAGATTCTACATGTTCTATCGGAATTGTTTTCCTTAGTAAATTGTTTCTCGATGACGAACTCTTCAGGTATCTTCAAAGTTGTTCAGCACAACATTTCCGCAGTAGAGAATTTCAAATCCTTTATATAGGCAGAACGTGAACCAAGTAGAGTAGTGGGTAATGCCTGTATCCATGTGGTATATTTGTGGCACATTAATCCAGCTTTTGAAGGTATGTGGAACCTTTCGATCCTTTTTTAATGAAAGATGGTATGCCGTTGTCCTTATGAGCTTATAGTCTAAAAATTATGTTATTTTATTTTGTTATGTGCTTATAGTCTAGCAATTATGTTAATTCTTTCAACAGCATGGACTCAGTGGTTAATATCCTTGGAATGTCAAATCGTACTACTCAATGCGTAGAAAAGCTTAACGTGACAACTTCTGCTGTTGTCTCGGTAATTGAAAACATTCATCTCCATCTTGAGAATCTGTCGATCAGTATCAATACGTATTTGTAGTCATTACTAAATCAATGTGGATATGGTCAAAGCGGTTATTCAGTGCAGCAAATTGAAGTGAGAACGTCGTAATGCGTCCGCTAATTTGTTATTTGGCATTGAATACATGCTTTCGCCTAACTAGTTATGTCCTTCCTCATGTTTTGCTAGACGAGTTTCGCTCATAGAAGTCAGCTGGTAGTTTTTCCACTTGGGTGTAATAAACGATTTCGAAGAACTTTTGGTAAGTATAGTCGTGTCATTATCGTTGAAATGTCGCAGTAAACGAACGTCCCTTGCGTCTTTAATTTTTGAAGGTGTATAGAAATTTTCGAATTTAGCAACGCCTTAAGTTCCGCGTCATTTTCCTGTTCCCTTGATATTCCCGTCATATTAATTATGGTTTTTCTGCTATTACGCCGAGACGCAAAAGTACATCAACCAGTGTGTTTGACGCCCCTTTGAGGTGGATTTTATCGATGTTAAGCTGTGATAAATACTCCAGTTGACAAGTTTGTCTAGGTAACGGTTTTGACAATATTTGATTAAAATCGTAGCACAATGGCTTGTGATTAGGCCTGATGATGAATTTTTGTCCTTCCAAACTGTCTCAAAAGTACTTGATAGCTGTGTAGATAACCAGCAACGCTTTGTCATACACGCTATAATTTATTTTGTTCATGTTAAATTTCATGCTGAAAAATCCTTGTGATTGCCATTGATCTTTAACCAATTTGTCCAACACAGCTCCCATAGCAAAATTCGAGGCATTTGTAGTGATCGCTAACGGTGCGTTTTTCACTGGATACATTAGGATTGCTGCATCCACTAACAACTGCTTGTTTTTCTCGGAGGCATCAGCAGCTGTAAGGATCCAATCAACTGGCCTCATCATTTTTTCTGGATTCATGTAGATATTCATTAAATGACGCTAGTATTTCTGCGGTATTTCTCAAAAATTTTCGACAAAAGTTGAGCACTCCCAGGTATTTTCTCAAATCTTGAATAGTGCAAAGTTTTTCGTATATCATGATATTTTCTACTTTTTTGGTAGAAGGTTTAATTCTACCCTTGTTGCCAACAAATCTCAAGTACTGCACTTTAGATTGACCAAAATTACATTTAGACAGGTTGATTTTAATTCTATATCCCTAATTCATTGAAATATTTCCTGAATGTACTGTCGATGTTCTTCTTCAGATCTTGATGCTACAATATGAGTAATATTGTCAAGACAGCCAAAACAATAGTCCAAACTACAAAGCACGATGCTGATAAAACTTTGGAAGGTCTGACCTGCATTTCGAAGTCCTAAAAGCATTTTGAAAAACTCATAACAGTAGTCTTTTGGATATGTTCTTCTGCAATGAAAACTTGATGATATGCCCCAATGAGATCGATGGTTAAGAGTATAGATTTTCAGTGAAGATTACATGTAACATCTTCTACACTAGAAGTCGGATACCGACCGAGAATGGTAACAACATTCAATCTCCTATAGTCGCCGCACGGTCTTCATTCTCCTGATTGCTGCGGAGCCAGATGGAGAGAGCTACCCCAGTTTCGAAGGGTGGCATTTTTCTTTTCCCACCAAATATTCGAAATCTGTCAATAATGTAATAATTCAGTGCTGTCTCACAAGTTTGTGTCTTGACTCCTGGATTTATTATATCCGGGAACTTGGAAAGTACTTGATGAAATTATGTTTGTGAAATCGTTTGCACTTGCTGCTACCGATTAAAAATTTGTTTTTCCGTCCACCAGTCACTTCCGTTTTACGTCAACGAGTAGTCTGCCTAGTATCGATTGTTCAACAGTGGCAATGCAGAATGGCAACATAAAAATACGGCAAAGTCAATGGTTATACCGTTCATGCCGTACAATTTCATTTCCGTTTTTGTAAGTTTTCCTTCAGAAAGAATTACTGGGACTTCCGCGCCTGTGTCTACTAAGAATATCTTTTGCGTATTTTTTTCAGTTACAGATAAACGGTTCTTTTCATGGATGTCATCACCGACTGCTTTTGACGATTATATAGTAAGTTTCCCTGCTGCTGATAACTGCAAGGCTTCCGACAATTAATCACTTTTTCATCCATCCATCCAGTGATAGTAATAGATGGGTGCTGATTCTTTATCCTACATATCTGTGTTTGTTGAGTTTCTTCAATTTCGGTTCCTTAAGCATGATCGATTAAAATTCTGATTTCCAAAGCAGCAGCCGCTTGAAATCATTTCCAGGCTTCCAAACTCTTCAATATTTCTACCAAAAGTGGGTCTGCATTTGTTAACAAACCAACTGAAGCTTGCAACGTGGATCCAATTATCGTTGATGGTGTATTTTGGCATTTTGTCAGCCATTTCTGATGATAGTGTCACTTCCTTTTCGGCCGAAACTGACATTATGGTTCAAGCGTGGACCGGTAAGCGCTTTAATCATAATGCGTTAAGTGCATCCTCTAGAAGTTAGGTACGTGCCAAGGCCTGGATTTGCCTATATAAGCGTGAAGGTTTTGGATCGTACAGCTCAAGTTCCGTTAACACTGAAAGGAAACCGTTAATCATGCAAGCAATTGCTTTTTTAGTTTCTCGTAGTTATTCACCGATGGGGGGTGGGGGTCTTTTTAGTACAACTGTCACTTGTACCAGAATAGTAATATCTAAAGTTGTCACCTCTGCTTTAAGTTTTGCAGTGTCGGAATACACTTTGCCATAGCCGCATGTCGATATGATTTGGAAGAACCACAGTTCAACCTTAAACTCTCAAAATGGCGGCAATTTAACATCTTGAACGGCATAAAGTCGAGGAGGACTATTGCCATGCCACAATTCACGAGCGATATTTAGCGAAGTTTTTGGGATGTCTGGGTAAGCGTCTTCAGAGACATTCTGGGCCATTTTTAATTCTCATAAGGTTCAACCCACTTAACTTAAAGTCAAGTTCTTAACACACTCCAATCATGCACACTGCGTTCATATATCGGGTCACTAAAAGATAAGGATTTTGTAGAAATACGATTTTATTGTGGCCGAGTGAGAAGATATCGAATAGTTTCTTTTACATGATATTGACGTCCAGATGTCATGTAGTTCATTAGAAGTTCGCTATAATGGCAATAAGTAATGAAATCCATTAGAAAATTGTGGAATTTTTAGACTGGTCATCTCAAACGACTGGCCATATCATCCTGAATTACTCTATCTTTATATCTTACATGTCCTTTAGATGGGACCTAATGGAGAGTAAATTCCATGCTCAGAAGAAAGCAGAACTCTTATATGTCATCTTGTTCACAACCTGTGTTTGAACACACAAAATAAAAAACATATGGATGGTTTTTTTTTTGTTTTTTCTTCATAGAGAATTGGGTATAGAACTCAGAAAGAAATATGAAAATAAACTTAAACCATTTGAGAGTATTTTTAGAGTATCTCATAAATATCTCCAAACACGATATAAATTCAAATAAATCCTTCAAATATTCTAAATTACTCCCAACACTCCGAAACATTTCATTATCCTGCTATTAATCTTGTTGGCAACCGACAACCATTCAACTTATCCTTAATTGTCTTCTGTAAAGCATAAATCAATAACAGACTAAATGGATCCATATCAAGTCCATGAAATAGGAATTTCCCTTTCATTCATCCACAACACCCAACTCAATTGAATGTCATCATCAAAAAGCGTTAAAAGCAATCTAAGTGCTAATTATTATCATCATTTTCATCGAGGACATCGTCTTATGCTCGCAAGATCAAGGACATGAATTGAAAATAACAGAATAAGGAGGTGAAAAACGAATGTATAATACAATCAATAATGGCTAGTCTAGAAGGCCATTTAATTATCCTTTCACGAAATAAAATGCTTGACATTGTCTATCGGAAAATTTTGCAAGGTTGGGATCCTATACATATGTATGTATGAAATGTATTGAAGAAGGAGATAAAATTGGATGGAGAACAATATTTTAAGAAAGATTGAGATCATTTCATTTGGCGCTAGAAAATTTGTTATCTTCTGAGTATAAAATATAAACTTTGACTTGTGAATCACTCTACTTACTCTCATAAGAGGTGAGTTATTATTACATAGATTCGTGTTTAATAGTATCTCCAGCGGTTGTTTTGATATAACCAGGCTCGCGTAGGCATCCAAACTGTAGGTTGATTTGATTTCTTTGACTAGCTCAAGATTCTCGTCGCTCATGTTATGCTTTTGCTCTACAATGTGTCCTGCTACCGATAAGTTGATAGTCCTGATGCTTTTCTTGTTCCTGATTGCCGCTTCCGCCTCCTTGATATGGTCCTTAAACCTTGCTTACTTACACGGTGTTGCAGTTTCAGAGCCGTCACTCTATAAATGAAGTATCAACTGCTGACACTTCACTTCTCAAACGTCTCCTCCTCAGTATGTACGCTTGAATTGCGACTACTGGTGAAATTCTTTGTATTTTTTATTAGGAGTTGAAACGATTTAGGTAGACAGACTTACGAATAAAATCAAGAAACATGTCAAAAAGGTGTGCGCGGTTAACCCTTTTGACCGTGATGGTACGTATGTAAATCACTCAAAGTTTAAACATCCCTAACATTTTCAAATGGCCGTCTTTAAGTGTAACGTATCAAAATTTATGAAAGAGAACAACTCAAAACCAAGAAAGTAAAAATAACTGAAACCAATGCTGATGAATTAGAAACAATTATTGGATGTATGTTTATAATGTACTACAATCGACTTCCATCTCTAAAAAATTATTGGTCACTCTATAAGTCACTTGGGAATCGGTCATTGAAGGAAGCAATCACACGAGATTGATTCACTTTCGTTACTGCGAAAATGTACTTTGCACAGCCAGATAAGCCACAGGATGGTAACAAAACTTACTATATTAATGATTTTGTGGAATATTTGAAGAACACACTTCAAAAATGCAGACAGGATAGTGTGTACCCAAGCATTGATCAATCAATAATGAATTTCAAGGGTCGTAGCACATTGAAACAATACATGCCTCTCAAGCCTGTCAAATGTGGTATGAAAATGTGGCTTCGATGTGACGCTATTACCAGCTATACATGCAAATTCAACATATACCACGCAAAAGAAATAGATCAATCTTCTGGAACGCTTGGAGGGCAAGTCGTGACCAAATTAGTCAGTTCAATCGCAGAAACAGATGTCGTCTTATGCTTCGATAGCTTTTTTACATCTGTGCATTAATTGGACAGTATTTCTTTCCCAGCCGTTGGCACCGTTATGGCAAACAGAAGAAATATGCCTAAATTTTTTGGTAATAAACTGAATAGAGATGAAACGAAATTCAAGTGCACATCATCTGGACTTCAATGCAAGACACCAAAGAAGTCTTGGTACTAAGTAATTGTCATTAAGTAACGGTTACAACTGTCACAAAAACATTGGAAACAAGTGAAAAGCTTGAAATTCCATGTCCAAACCAAATAAAACTTTATCATCGAAGGCATCGTCTTAGCTGATAAAATGTCTGGCCTTTACGAATACGTTCGAAAATAAAACTTTATCATGGAAGGCGTCGTCTTAGCTGATAAAATGTCTGGCCTTTACGAATACGCTCGAAAATCAGATAAGTGATGGAAGAACGTTTTTTCCCGTTTGAAAATCGCAGCCGTGAACGCATGGGTCATTTATAAGGAACTCAACCGAAACAAGATGACACTCACATCATTTTTAGCTACCCTAACTGAAGCATTGGTCCCAGAAGGCTCAAAAACATCTGCCGTTCGTAGATCAATGAAACCTGGCCGCGCACCACAAACTCACAATCGTAAGGAAATGAATCTTCCTTTTGAAGGAACTACCAGACGTCGTTGTACCAACTGCACCGTCCACGAAAAAATCAGACACGCACTAAGACAACCTGTGCCAGGTGCCGCTTTGCAAAACGTGTTTCGCACCATATCATTCATAAATTTTATGTAAAATACTTTTTTCATTATATGCTTACTCTTCTTCTTCAATAATATCGAAAATCAATAAATTATAGTTTACTATTTGCTATATTTATATCATTGTTCCTATTTTTTCTTATTGATAAAGTTTGTTTTACTAAACGATTGGTACTTATTTGTACCACCTAAGATCCCGGATGGTACAATGGCTTACCCACACCCTCTGCACCCTCAGCAATATGTTACAAACTACTTAAATAACCTCCTCCAATTGAAAATTTTCTTTTAAGCATTGCTATTCGAAAGTTGGGTCGAAAAAGTTAAAAGAAAATCCATTGTTTCTCTATTTTCAATGCTCGCCATTTTGTTGCAAACTAACAAAAATCAATCAAATCATGAATTCCCAAAAATATTTATGATATTGATCTTATCTGAAAATGTTAAGGAGATCAAATCAAAGCTGCAGTGTCTGATTCGATGGAAAGTCCATACCAAAGTCGTGTGTTATTGTTGGATAAATTGGATAAATTTCAAGTGGCTATAACTACCATGAATATGGTTCAATTTTGATCAAACTTACAGAGTATTAGGACCTTTGTAAGAGTATCGAATTTCGTTGAGTTTAAGGGCATCCATACCATTTCATTGGGGAAAATGTGAAATTCGGAGATTGTACTATTATCTACAAAATTGAGCGAATTTTGATATCAGAGGTATTTGTTGTTGTTCTGATAAACATCTACTTCCATGATTTTTTTTCAGATTTTTCAGACCACAAGTGTCCAATCGCGAGGGGAAGACACACATTTTTCGTGTATTTCCTCTCCCTGTCAGTTTAAGACCTGTTTCGATATCGGGTAGCTTTGATGAAATTTCTTTCAGGGGTATCCCCTGTATGGGGAGACTGTCCTTAAATATATCGTCTTCTTTGTAGCACTACAGCCCCTCTTGGGCCTTCGCTTAGAGATAGTTAGAGTATTTCATTTTCATGACCGTATTGATTTTTTCGGCAGTTAGTTTGGTCAGTACCATGCTCCCGTGTGCTTGCTCAGCTATGATATGATCTAATTAAATCAGTACATATCACCACTGAGTGAACAGTAATAGTCTGTCCGAAAAATCCCCTGAACTAAATCACGTTGCTCCCAACGAGATTTGAACCTGGGACCTTCGGCTTATGGATTCATGCTCTAACCACTAGACCACACAGACTATCCTCAAATATATACCTTATACACCACTTCACACCTACATAAAAAAATTTGATGTTTCTAGTTTATATAGTTTGCGACAAAAATTGCTGTGACACACGGACGGAGAGGTCGCGTTTTAGTAGGGTTTTGTAAAATTATTTTATACAGGGTTATCCATTTCGTGGTTTGGAAAGTATAAACCTGCCATTTGATATTTGTCAAAATTAAATGTCATTCAAAGCATGTTTTTTTAGTTGAAGGTTTGCCATTTAGAAATATGGATCTTTGAATAGTCGAAGAACGCGTTAAAATTATTAAATTTTATTATAAAAATGGTGATTCTGCTGTATCAACATTTAGGGCTTTACGAGCCAATTACGGTCGACATAATCGACCTACATAGCAAACAATTTCGAATACAGTGAGAAAATTTGAGGAGACTGGAGCTGGTATTGATATTGCAAGGCCTGTGCATCATCACAACAATCGTTCTGCTGAAAATATCGCTGTCGTTGCTCAAAGTGTGGAGGAAGACCTGAATTTGTCGATTCCTCGACGTGCTCAACATTTGGGCTTGTCTTACGGCTCATTGTGGCGGATTTTGCATTTGGTTTTGCATCTCCATCTATGCAAAATCCAACTCACTCAAGAACTTAAGCCTCAAGACCATACACAACGCAGAATGTATGCGAATTGGATGATTGAACAACAAGCCATTGATAAAGATTTTTCGAACAAAATTTTCTTTAGTGATGAGGCTCATTTTTCGCTCAGTGGTTACGTAAATAAACAGAATTGCCGCATATGGGGCTCTCAAAATCCTCAGGTGATCGCAGAAAGGCCTTCGCATCCGGAAAAAGTGACCGTTTAGTGTGCGTTATGGTCTGGTGGTGTTATTGGCCCGTATTTTTTGAAAACGATCAAGGAAGAGCCATTACAGTCAATTCTGACCGATATGGACGGATGTTAACCGATTATTTTTGGAGAGAAATTGAAGATTATGATCTGGAGAACATGTGGTTCCAACAGGACGGAGCTACAAGCCACACAACACAGGCTAATCGAGTACTTTTGCAAGATAAATTTCCAGGACGCGTTATTTCGAGATTGAGTGATGTCAATTGGTCCGCAAGATCCTGCGACATAACACCTTTGGATTTCTTTTTATGGGGCTATGCGAAAGATCGTGTTTACGCGAACAATCCTCAAAATCTTGAACAATTGAAAACCAATATTCGTGAAGTTATGGCCGAGATATTGCCGGAAATGTGCCGAAAAGTCATTGAAAATTACCTCAAAAGGATTGAGGTCTGTAAGAGGTCCCGTGGAAGACATTTGAATGGTATTGTATTTCACGCATAATGGCAAGGTTCAATCTTTATATTAAATAAAAAATGTAGTTTCTGTTTGAATATTTTATGTGTATTCTTTAGCTTTACTTTCCCAAGCGTAAAATGGATAACCCTTTAAAACCTTAAAAAATGATACCATATTTTAGGCAAGTGTAACTTCAGCTATTCGCAATATCTCTGTTGTTTGAATTAAATAGATATAATGATCTCTGCTGGCATTTCAATTACAGTTGGAAAAATTATAAAAGATATTTTTGCAATATAATTTTGCATATTCTTGGGGCTACATTTTAAGAACCAATGTCTTTTACATTTTATTATACATTTTATTGCAACTTTAAATCCTAAAATGTTAAAAATATTCAATAAAATTTTTATCGTAAAAAGCAATAACACTGAAATCCGTTCTTTTTTCCCGCATCAATCAAACAAAAAAAACTTCAACCTAACAACGTGCCCGAAAACAAAAGAAAAACATCAAAACAGTTAAGAAAGCTGATCAAAATCACGAAAATAGCCAATTATTGACAGACCTGAATTAACTATTTAATGCTGATAAACATTGATGCAACAGCAACAATAAAATAATAAACTAACAAAGATAGATACTAAAGAAAGAACGAACAAAAAAGTCAAAGCCCACAACAAAAGATTAAGAATAAAGATCGACATTTTTCCGATTTAAAAGGGAGCAGGTGTTTCCCGAGTTCAAGCTCCTAGAGAATGTGTACATCAATCCATAGTCGGTTGTATCTTGCAGATTGCCAAAGAGTCCATTCAACAAAATGCGATCTAATGGAGAACCATGTAAGGAAAAAATCGCCCTAAGGCGGCATCCAGTTAAAAACAAATAGCATTCCGTTAGTCGGTCAGAATATTGTAGCTTGAAAGCGTAGTTTTTTTTGTAAGAGGTCAATACAGCTGTTTGCCACGATCAACCACGATTTCCTCCAGCTAAAGAATGTAACGAACAATCTGGAGGAAATAAAGATTGGAGATCATGCATTTAAGTATAATTATGAGATTTCGGCGGAATTTAATATGTTTTCAATTAGAGATATTTCCACCATTCTGAATCATTTTCGAAGTTAGCCGAACTTAAGGCAAAGCTTTATCTCAGAGTCCCGTCCTAATGAAAGTATTCCGAATCCCGGCTGAAGGAAAAAAAGTCACCTTACCTAATAAATCAAACTGTTAAAGCCCAGCGAAATGTCGCTTTCAACGAGCTAAATCTCATTCATGTATCTCCATTTGCCGGCGAATAGATAAATACTCATAGATAGCATGTGGATTATCTGCATCTGTCCATCTTTTACAGTATCTCATTTCAATCAATTGAGTATTTAGTTCGTTGAATTGGGTCGCGTAAAGGTAAGTATTACGCGGCACGTAAAGCTCTAAGCAAAGCAGGCAGCCAGGTATGGTGGCAGGTAGGCAAGCAGGAGCCGATGGTGTTGCTGGCGCCATACGAATCGAGGTTCACGGTCTTTCGCGGGAACACTGTTAATTTTTCGTTTTTTTGCTTGCTTACTTTTCTATTGTATTCAAACATGTGTTTTTCTTTTACTTCACGGCCCCACGATGATGGTGGCGGTCGGGTCGGCAAAAGAATTGCCCGCGCGACCGTGTGTGAAAGCACACGATCATCGATGATGATGATGGTGATGATAACTCATCTCCATCTCATGAGAGATGCTCCCCTCGCAACCGTACACATATTACAGCGCACATTACAACACATATTATAGATTGGGAAAAGACCACGATGGGTAAAATGGTATACTATAGATGGGGATAAGGTAGAAAAGAATAGAAGCATCTCATGTATCTCATCGTATGATATTTACATTGGAAATTAACAAGTTGGGAAAATACATGATTCTGAATCATGCATGCATAGCAATTACAGTTTTAGTAGCGATAGAGGTTAAGACAAAACACAACAACTAAAAAGAAAAATATAAAAAAATACCTGAATACCAAATAATGTGACCGCGTTCGTCATATATGATGGAATTTCATCGAGTCTTTAATTGATTTTGATATTAGTGGTAACTAGTGAGTGGCCGCTGGTAACGGGCAAAACCAACGGGAGAATCATGTATTTCGATGTGGGGAATATGAAATGCATTTTTTGTTTAACGAGATACTGAGGAATGATTTATGATTCGAACGATTAGTTCACTTTGAATGCTACTGCATAATTTTAATTTGGTGAAACTACCGTTATTAATATGTATGTGCGAATTGTATAGCTATAAGGTATAAAGATACATATGAGGAAGTGTGCACTTGAAACTCCACTAGCTTCTTTGTGAATAGGTCTCCCGATGGTTTTCATTTAAATGGGTCGCGAAAGAAATTAAATTAAGCTTAAGAGTCCGAAGATTATCATAATGATATTAAAACAAGTTGGGTAGACAGACCTATGCTCATGTCAGAAGGGTTTTGTACTCAACTTACAAAATGCAGTAACCAGCAACGAATAAAATCAAGAAACATGTCAAAGACGATTTTATTGGAGAAAATGTGAAATTCGAGGATCATACTATTATTAACAAAGTTGAACGAATTTTGACTTCTGAGGTATTTGTTATAGTTATATCCATAAATATCTCCTTTGATATTTTTTTCAGATTTTTCAGATCACTGTTGTCCATTCGCGAGGGAGGAAACACATTTTTCATGTATTTCCCCCCCCTGTGCTCCCACTGAAGCAAAAACTGTCCGTTTAAGAACTGTTTTGAAAAGCTCTCATAGAGAACTTTCAGTTGATACTCATATCGGCTACCTTTCATGAAATTTTTTTTCAGGGGCCAATCCTCTGTACTGTAATCATCGATTCATGGCCTATTTTTTCGAATCCTAGAATGGTTACAAAGCCCTTTTGCTAGGAGCTCTCTCCTGCCTCTTCGACTTGTTTCAATTGTATGTACTCATCTTCATGATACCGATCACTCCTGAAATTTTTAAGCAAATTCTAGCAAAGCTGTAGTGTCTAAATCGGTAAAAAGCGCATATGGCTCCATAGCAATATGTTTCCATAGTAATACAGGGCATATTGCTCCATAGTAATACACGAAAATTCAAATCGCTATAACTTCGGTAAATACTATTCGATCTTTATGGAACTTTCCGAAAAGATCAATCTTATAAATAGTCATCTCTTTGCTAAATTTTATTGAGTTTAAGGGTACCGTTTAGATTTTATTCAAGATAACACAAAATCAATAAATCATACTATTACTAACAAAGTTGAGTGAATTTCGACTTCTCATGTATTTGTTGTTGTTGTACTCATTAAGGCCTACATTCATGATTTTTTTCAGATTTTTCGGATGGAAGGTGTCCAATCGCGAGGGGGGGGTACGCGAAAAGTTCGTACATTTCCCCTTCCCCTGCCCCCCTCGGTACTTATAAGACATTTTTAAGACTTGTTTTGAAAGGATCTCATTGAGACCTTTCCAATGACACCCTACTCGACTACCAATGGTGAAATTTTTTTTTGAGGGGTCACCCCCTTCTATGGGGAGACCCCCCTTAAACGCCTTTGAAAAATTATTCCACCCTTGAACTTTCAAGAGGTCACCACTTCTGACCTTTCCACAAAGTTTCATGGCTGCAGCCCTTAAAGTTTCGGAGAAAAAGTGCTGTGACATACAGACGGACGGACGGACGGACGGACGGACGGACGGACGGACAGACGGACAGACGGACACAGGTCGTGATTGCAATAGGGTTTTGTATTTTAGTACAAAACCCTAAAAAGTGATCATCCAATATGAACAGAACTCCACGTTGTGTAGTTGTCACCACTTGTGCAGAGATTTTCAGCTAACCAGAATAGAACATTGATTCCGAGATATTTCTGGCATTCAAATATATGGAGGGGTTTTTATTACATGGCTTTTCATGTTTTATTTTTGCCAGGATACAGGAGATAAATGATATGTATTAGCGAAAAAATCGCATAGTTAACATTGCCATCTCATTATGGAAAAACTTGCTCCAAAACAAAAGTTATTATTTTATTGAGAAAACCCCCCCAAAAAAAAAACTTGTTAAAATTACAAAAAAAGTGTGGTTTAATAACATACAAACTTGAGGCAAAAATTTTCATAAAATTATTTTGTGCTATACGCTTAGGCAAATCAGCCAATTTTGTGTCCAATGAAAAAACACAGCCCTAAATTTATTATGAAGACCTTCTGCCAATTTTTAAACTTACCCTTTCCTACCCCCGCTGTCATTATACACTTATTGTGATACTACTATTTTACATTCTAAATCGTTTTGAGTAAATATTCATTTATTCATTCAAATTAAGACTTACTCATAGGATTTAGTTGGAATTGAACCAGCATATGTTAGATCGCAAGACAAAAGTACTCCCATTATGTTTTTATCTTGCCCTAATTTTAATCATCTACACGAGGTGCATTCGAATCTATGATTTGCGTGGTGCTTATCATGCGAGTATGTAAAACCGATTCCCTTACATTCTGAATACAATATAATTGTAAATTTGGCCTAGATTAATCTCAAGTAATTTGTTTAAGGCAATATTTAATTTTAATTAAAATTATGCATGATCTTCTTCTAATGAAAAAAAATCACCCTAATAAATTTAGCAGACTTACTTGTAATTTTTTCTCATGATGTATGAAAAGGGTATTTTACACATTGAGAGATGAGTTCGATGAGAAATTTATCTGGCATTCTGTACCAAAAAGCTTATACTTATACTGTGAAATTTAAAGCTTCTAACCCATTAGTGAACACGTTATGAAGGAGACAAATTTTTTGATGATTTATTGTCTCTGTTAGTTTGTTTGGTTTCTAATAAGAACATAATTCCTTGAAAATATCAAAAACACTAATCTGGGTGCCCACATTTGTGTGCACTGGGCACGAGAAGAATGGGGTTTTTTTACACTGTAAAAATTAAAATAGTTTATAATTGTTAATTTTCTCTATTATAATACGTCTTTTATATTTTCGAAAGTTTTAAAATCGCGTATAACAGAATAAAATAAGTAAAAGTAGCAGGTTAGTGCTCCTACCAGAAGGGTATTGTAAAACAATTTGAAACTCATGCAACGTCTTCTGAATATCAAAACTTGCCCCATACTCATTGAGTCATTGAGCTTGGAAAACTAATATATGGTAATAATTTTTTTTTTATTGGCCGCCATTTTGTTTTCAGTTTGCTGACCTCAATGGTTGCGTAGGCATGATAACACATCAATGTTACAAAATATTTCTAAAATTTTCATCAAATTTCTTACACAGCAGCAGTATTTGAGTCCTCTGAAAACGTGCATATACAAAAATTATTTATTTATTCATGAATATCTATTTTGTCCCCTTCAAAGTAATCCCCATGAGATATTATACACTTGTGCCAACGGTTTTTCCAATCTTCGAAGCACTTCAAATAATCATTTTTTTTAATCTTGTTCAGCTCCTCCTTCGATGCCGTCTTTATCTCGTCAAGCGTAGCGTAACGTCGTCCTTTCATGGGCCTCTTCAGTTTAGGAAACAAGAAAAAGTCACAGGGGGCCAGATCTGGGGAATACGGTGGCTGCGGCATCATTAGTGAGTTGTTTTTGGCCAAAAAGTCGCGCACAAGCAACGATGTGTGAGCAGGGGCGTTATCGTGGTGCAAAAGCCAATTTTTGTTCTCCCACAAATCCGTGCGTTTCTGGCGGATTGCTTCGCGCAAATCGCGCATAACTTGCAGGTAATATTCCTTACTGACGTTCTTCCCTGTGGCAAGAACTCATGATGCACCACGCCCCTGCAAACGAAGAAAACTGTCAACAAAACTTTCACATTCGACCGAACTTGGCGCGCTTTTTTCGGTCTTGGTTCATGCGGCAGCTTCCATTGAGATGATTGAGCTTTGGTTTCCACGTCATAACCATAAACCCACGATTCGTCACCAGTTATGACCCTCTGGAGCAAATTTGGTTCGTCGCGGACAGAGTTTAACATCTCATTAGCAATGTTCATGCGTTGCTGTTTTTGGTCGCAATTGAGCAATTTTGGTACGAATTTCGCGGCGACCCGTCTCATGCCAAAATCGTTGATAAAAATCGAATGGCACGAGCCAATCGATATGTTCAGGTCCTCAGCAACTTCTCTAACGGTGATTCGACGATTGGCCAATACCATTTTCTCCACTTCATTAATTTTTTCGTCTGTTGTTGAAGTGCTCGGGCGTCCGGCACGCTCTTCGTCGTTCACATCTTCTCGGCCTTCTAAAAACATTTTGTACCACCGATAAACGTTGCTTCGGTCCAAGGTAGCTTTTCCGTATGCCACAGTCAACATTCGGAATGCATCCGCGCACTTAATTTCGTTTTTCACACAAAATATGATACACGTTCTTTGATCCATTTTTTTGAATAAATAAAAATCGAAGACGATTGAAAACACGTGCAAGTAAAGCAGCTATCACCAATTAAATGAACATTCAAAATGGCCGAGCTTGTCGGCACAAAAAAATCGAAATTCGAATATACGTAACCCGCGAAAATTCAAAATTCGCGATACTTTTTGAACACACCTCGTACACAGTACCACATGTAATTGATAAATTTTCAATCTTCTATAACTTAGCTGTTTATTGCTAAGATTTTATTAAACTTTCAGAAAACATGCATTCTATGTCCAAAAATTTAGGTTCAAATTTTTGGCAAATCTAAGGGTCACTGTTCGATTTAATAGATGAGAATTCGTAAAATGTTCCATTACTAACAGATCTGATGAAGTTTTGATTTCTGAGGTATTTGTTGCCTTTGTACACATGAATACCGACTATCCAGATTTTTCTATCCCAAAATGTCCAATCGCGATGAGGGGACATACATTTTTCGTACGTTTCCCCTCACCCTGCGCCCCTACATGCAAACACCTTTAGTTTAAGACCTGTTTTAAAAAGCCCTCATCAAGACCTTTCATTTGATGCCCGTATTGGCTGCCTTCGGTAAACAAAATTTTTTCAAGGGCACTCCCTATATATTTTGTACAGCAACTTGTGAGAGGGCACCACTTTTGACATACGTACAAAATTTCATAACTCTAGCTTATGTATTGCAGTTTGTGAAGGAACTTGCTGTGACGTTCAGACGGACGGACTGATGAATAGGCAGATCGCGATTTTAGTAGAGTATTCCAAAAAAATTTGCAACGCCCTAAAAAAAATATTAATTCAGTTATAGTAATTGCAACTTATAAAAGGACGAAAACTCATTTTTTAGTGTAGTAGTATTTTTTCAAATTAATTTAACAATCCCAAAAAATACCTCAGAAAAGAATTGCGAATTTACAAGCATATCTAACAAAATTCATACAGCAACCTGTAGCTGAGAATAGTATCTGCCCAATTACTTCTGAAAGTTTTTAAAATAGTGAATGGTGACATCCTACTTTACATACACTACAAAATTTTTGAAAATTTTAACCGGATTCCCCACAGCGTATTATTTTGGGAACTCTTTCTAAAACATTCTGAACATTGGTACTTAGACAAATATCGTCATTAACTCTGCGTTTATATGCTATGGAAATACGGTCAAGTCTTTTTCGATCAAGTACATGGCTTGTCAAATAGCTTTGACCTACGTATCTTGTGAAACATAAAAGATCTTTCTCATCCCTTTTTCCCTTGTCAAATTATGTACTCAGGAGAAAGAGGGGGTCAATTATTGCCATATTTTTGAAAATTTACATGATAGAAAATATCGAATATGGATTTTATATAGTATTGGAATGTAGGGATTCTAAGGAAACGAATATAGAATATTTAACAAATTTAATTTTGATTACTCTATTAGAAGTTAGTCTGTGGTCTGAAATTTTTCCAAATAACCACCCTATTTTTTAAGCTTTACGTTTAAACCAATCGTTATTCTCTATTCTTACAGAGCTGAAATTACGATTTATTTAGTTGTTAATTTGTTTTTAATTTAAACTAGTAAAAAAATCATAAAAACTTTGAACTAATAATAACGAAGTTCAATTAATCAAATCACTTTCCTTTTCAGTTTCAATTCCATTTATTTGTTAGCGAATGCGTTCTGATAGCCACTTACTGTTTTTTCGTGCCATTTAGTATTTAATACAGAAGAAGTAAGTAGGTGGCTGCCAAAATACGTTTGCTAAAAAATAAAAAGGATTGAAACTAAAAACAAAGTCTTTTTAATTAATTGAAAGTACCGTTTTAAAATCAATCGGGCCGCAAACAGAAAATAATAACTTCACAGCTAATAATAACGAAAAAAAAATGGAATTGACCCATGGACATCAAATAAATATTGTCGTGTGTTTTCGGTTCGCGGCCAATAATTTTAATGTTCCGGGGAAGTGAAAACGCAATGTCTTTTAAATTAAATTAAAAGAGTTTATTCAATTAATCACAAAAATGCACCATTACTTATTTTAGTATTTCACAATTTTAATTTCCACTAAGTCTATAAATTTGTCATTCAACTGTCCACTAAAAATCACTTCGCACTCAAACAATCAATCGTCTTTACTTCGCGTTCCACTATATCGCAGTTTTCTATCGCGGTTGTAATGAATGATCCCCCCATTCATTCAGCTCGCCTTTATATAGGGTCTCTACCTATTCACCCATGTCTCGTACATTGGCGAATGTTCTACCGAGAGGTACCTGGTAGATTCGAGCAAATTAATCAATGGAGTGACGTCACTTGCAGATGTTGATCATGCTTGTTGGGTTCTCGTGGGTTCGAGTAAATTCATTTGTTGACGTTCTTAATGATTATGAAAACAATTGTGACAGTAGCTCGCAGAATTATTTGTACATGTAATTATTTGTACATGTAACAATATAATAATTGACTAATAACGATATTTTTCATATTGATTTACTGTCATTCAGTATCATGCTATAATTTTTTTACGTAAAAGCCGTTAATTCAATCGTTATTTTTTTGTTTTTTTTTTAATTTTTATCACAATTTACACATTTACATTGCATTTCACTTTTGATTTTACTACATCATGAAATTTTTACTAATCATAGTAACATAAGAAGGACTGAGAGGGATTGAAGTGCTAAAAAAAGAAGTTACTTTGTATACAGGTTGTAAATTTTCATTTTTTTCATAGCATTCTAAATGGGAAATTACCGAATTAACAAAAGCTCGGAATCATGTTCAACATGGGAAAATACACAATATTCATTCATATGATATTTGCGAACGCTTTTCTAAGAAATTGACCATTATCTTTTGAATACTATATTTTACTATAATTGGAAAACTTTAACCAATTTGAATGTCTAAAGTATGTGTGCTTACCATATGAATTTTAACTTAAATATACCATTGCTAGTGGTCCGCGTTTTATAGTGGTTAGAGTGCTCGCTGCGTAAGCCGAAGGTCTCTGGTTCGAATCTCCTTGGTGACAATGAGACTTGTTCTGAATTATTCTCTGGTTGGACTATAATTCCGTTGTGGTATGATTAGAGATGGTATGCTCTCTCGCAACTGGTGATGTTTCCAATGTGATTGAAAAAGAGCAACCACATGTTGCGATCACATATCAAAAAGAGCTGCGATTGAAATGAGCAGTGCCAGGAGCGAAAATCACATCACGCTGATAACTTGCTTCTGACGATCCCTGCTCGCATGACATATGCTATGAGCTGTGAGTGGTGCTGAGATTACCATTTTGACTAAGTAGTGTTGTGATCGCAATCGATGTGATCGCGATCACTATAATTGTGAATTCTTGCTCTGAACAGAACATAGTCTTCACAGCTTATGCATTTATATAGGCAGCATTAGTTCTGCAATATTACAGCGACTACAATTACAGGCATGTCATATATGTAGGGTCTATGATGTAGGAAAGAACTACACATTTGGCACAAATGCCAAATGATTTTGTATATATGAGTATTTAAAAGCTTACATCAGTCGGTTTTGACTACTTCATTATTTAAAATCTTGAAAAGCTCAAATAGTTTAAATATGACCATTTTTTCAATTATTTTTTCATTGCAAATCGTGAACATCTGAGCAAGAAAATTTTAAAAACTGTCGTTTTTACATAGAATCTCTGGACAAATAAAAGAAAATACCAAAATAATTGGATGTTCTAGCGATCCACTACCTGAAAAATGTATTATATTAGCAATTTTTTTGTCTAATTGTTTGGCTTTGATCAACTGTATAAAAATAAAATTGCGACTGTGGATTCGACTGTTTGCAATGAGATAGCAATATGCAACTTTTTGATATTCTACTTTTCATGTTTTAGTTTCATCGTCAATTATATACATGCTTGAAAATATCACTGTTATGAAAACAGCTGTTCATTATTTTATTATGGTTAGGAGGTTAATGCCAAAAGCGCACTGAGCATGGGGCGCTTATGCTCGCAAGTGACTGGAATACCCGCCAAACACCTCTTCTGTCAACCTGAGAACCTAGCCTTGAACAGATTGACACATTACTTCGGGCCAGGTCGCGTTTCACTACGCTGTCACAGATATTGTAAATTGGCAATCGCAACCCATCACTGTGATTAAAAAGTAGCATCGTTTGTCATCTCTATTTATGATACATACTGGTTTGAAATCAGAACATACTACAGCTGGTTTGACGCGTGGTATTAACCATATCACCTTCTCAAGTGCCAGTACAGTCGATCAAGATAATGAGATACTCTAACTTTATCCTAGCAACGATCCGAAAGTGGCCGTAGTACTAAAGCAAAAAATATTATTGCTACGCCTTCACATAACCAATGCAGCTCCCAATGCTTTTAGTATTCATGGTTTTGGTAAACTGCAATGATTATTACTGCAGGAGCAAAATAAATTGATCATAATTGGCTCCATTCGAAATTATTTCTTTTCAACAAGTGCGTTGAACAACACTTAAAATGGTTCTTATGCAGAAGTTTGGTGATCATATGAAAACAATGATGTTGCAGCTAGAAAAAACTGGTCTTCAAAACACTCTAAAAAGGATGAAATAAATGTCATGGAATTGGTGAAGAACCAATTTCCCCTCTTTGATCATCACCTCTTAAGAACTGCTCTTATCAAATTTAAATGTAAAGGGCTATGATTTGTCGAAAGAGTGTATTCTAAAACTCTAATTGAAAAGCTTTCACTATTTTTTCAAAAAATGATTCAGCTACCAAATTTTTAAAATTAATTTTATTTAAAAAAACTATTACTTATATTTGTAATAGATGTTCACTTATTAATTGTTTTTGAAAACTGGAAGACGAATTCTTATACAATAATAGGTGGTACACATATATGTTTTTTTTGTGGTTGGAGCGTGAAGATTTCTCACGACCTGAGTGTGAGACCCCCAAGCACACCAAACACTCTGAACTACTCACTAAGCAACAACAAGTGCCATTACTCTCCCTAGCGCTTTATTGACTGTTGCCCTAATTTTCTCGGGAAGTTCATCTTCGTATCTATCAATATGCCCAATTGTACCAGAATTCCCTCCATATTGTAGTCCTGAATCGGTAAACTCTTCCTTTTCCCGGGATGTTGACTTCAATTTTTCCAGTGCAATGTTGAAGCCGCGCGCAGTCAATCGGTGCATTAACATACCAAGCCTATGTTGAGGATGTTTGACCATATCTCCAGTGACTAATGAAACAACATCACATGCATCACTCATCTAGTAGCTTCAAACCTCAGGAGCTCATCATACAAGATGTTTCACAATTCAGGGATAGGGCCCTGATTAATACTCGATGTAATTTCAATCCTCCGCTGACCTTCCTTTATGTCATAGAGCAGGCTATCGTTCTTCAGATAGTCCTTCAAAATCCACATCAGATACTTGGGACCCGTTGGATAGATCTACTATGTGCTTATGGATGCGGGATCACGCTCAGCACTTCCTCAATAGCGTCGATGGTAGAGTTACCTCTTTAAAGCCATACTGCCATAGAGATGGGCCCCCAGCAGCATGAATTGTATCAACTAGTCCTCCCCTGATGAGTTTTTTGAGTACTTCCCCGGCCGTGTCTAGCATGCATAATGGGTGATATGAAGACGGCGACTCGGGGTTCTCTTTCTCGTTGCTGATCAGCATGAGCCTCACTACTTTCCATCGCTCCGGGAACTCCTTCATGCAGGCAAGAGTTGAACGTACTGAGCAGCAAATAAGAGCAACAGAGATAAACCATCTGCAGTACGTCAGATAGAATCCGATCTAACCCTGCGTCAGCTAAAATCACATCTGGTCCTGGGGCCTTCTTTGCCTTCATGGTCAGAGCTGCTTCCTCCAATTCGGTCTTTGTAAAGAGTGAGTGATCCACTGGAGTTTTATCGTGGATTGCTTCAACATGAACGAGGTGTGTGGAGAAAGTAGCCCGCACCATTACGTCCATTATTCCGCCTCATATTTACGGGGCAAATGTTGGGCTTCAAACTACCACATGTCCTGCTTAGTCTCCGTGAATCCCTATTCACGTTATTCACCAGATTTCACCAGCAACTAACCTTGCTATGTTTGTTGCTGATAAGTTTTCGAAAACACTTTCTGGCTGACTTGCATGCAGTGAGCTTTGTGCATGCCTAAGTCACTCAGTTTTTTGATATGCAGTGCTTGGCGAAGGCTAGTTTTTATTAAAACATTAAGAATTTAGTAGTATGTACTCAATTCTTACTTACTATTCAATGTTGCGTTTAATATGATTATATAGTATTTAATGTAGTGTTTTTAGGGTTTTGTACTAAAATACAAAACCCTATTGCAATCACGACCTGTGTCCGTCTGTCCGTCCGTCCGTCCGTCTGTATGTCACACCACTTTTTCTCCGAAACTATAGAGGCTACAGTCATGAAACTTTGTGGAAAGGTCAGAAGTGGTGACCTCTTGAAAGTTCAAGGGTAAAAAAAATTTTCAAAGGGGTTTAAGGGGGGTCTCCCCATATAGGGAGTTGACCCCTCAAAAAAAAATTTTCACCATTGGTAGTCGAGTAGGGTGTCATTGGAAAGGTCTCAATGAGATCTTGCCAAAACAGGTCTTAAAATTGCCTTGTGAGTACCGAGAAGGGCAGGGGAAGGGGAAATGTACGAACTTTTCGCGTACCCCCCCCCTCGCGATTGGACACCTTCCATCCGAAAAATCTGAAAAAAATCATGAATGTAGGCCCTAATAAGTACAACAACAACAAATACATGAGAAGTCGAAATTCACTCAACTTTGTTAGTAATAGTATGATTTATCGATTTTATGTTTTCTCGAATAAAATCTAAATGGTACCCTTAAATTCAATAAACTATATGTAGGATTGATCTTTTCTGAAAGTTTCATAAAGATCGAATAGTATTTAACGAAGTTATAGCGATTTGAATTTTCCTGTATTACTATGGAACAATGTGCCCTGTATTACTATGGAAACATATGGCTATGTAGCCATATGTGCTTTTTACCGGCTTAGACACTACAGCTTTGCTAGGATTTGCATGAAAATTTCAGGAATGGTAGATATCATGAGGATGACTACATACAATTGAAACAAGTCGAAGAGGCAGGAGAGAGCTCCTAGCAAAAGGGCTTTGTAGCCATTCTAGGATTCGAAAAAATAGGCCATGAATCGATGCTTACAGTACAGAGGAGTGGCCCCTGAAAAAAATTTCATGAAAGGTAGCCGATATGAGTATCAAATGAAAGTTCTCTATGAGAGAAAACAGTTCTTAAACTGACAGTTTATGCTTCAGTGGGGGCACAGAGAGGGGGGGAAATACATGAAAAATGTGTTTTCTACCTCGCGAATGGACACCCGTGATCTAAAAAAATCTGAAAAAATTATCAAGCGAAATATTTATGGGTATAATTTTAACAAATACCTCAGAATTAAAAAATTCTTTCAACTTAGTTAATAATAGTATGGTCCTCGAACATGACGTGTTTCTTAATTTTATTCGTTGCTGGTTACGGCATTTTGTAAGTTGAGTACAAAACCCTTCTGACATGAGCATAGGTCTGTCTACCCAACTTGTTTTATTTTAAGATTAAAAGGTGACCTCAATCCGATCATAGCAAATACGTTTTCAGCTACTAGATATCAATTTAAAAATATATAACTAAGGTTTTATTGACATACATAAAAAAAAGAACTATCAGATAGGTGGTATTATCCTTATGATGATTACAAAATTTAAAATTGACCAAGAAAGGGTGCTTCAGTTTGTTGAAGCGAAATTGCCCTCTGCATTCGCGCCTAACTCGTTAATTCTTTACCTGTTTAGCATATGTTGAATCCTTGTATTAAAAAGTTGAAATTACCTTAATTTGGGTGCCAATTGTTATGATTTGATTGGTATGTTCACATGACTCCTTTAAAAACAGAAATCAGGACCGATGCGCTCTAATAATTTTGTAAAATACTATCTAAAAACTAAAACAGGTTTGTGTTAATAAACGGTTGCATAACCTTTCTGTTGCGATTATATAGTTAATTTTTATTGTGAAACAAATTTTACAATGCTCCATCAAACTGAGTAGCTTTCTGTCTACCATGCAGCCATCCATATACCTGTTGGACCAAAGGTCAACACTAATTTTTTTTTAACAACGAAAACTGAATTCCTTAAACTTACTTGACAGACTTAAAATGGTAGACTTAGGTAATTTTTGTGCCCAAAGATTTTATCAATCATTATAAGGATGGATCCCTTGTTATGAGGTTTGGTTCTTCAAATAAATTTAATTATAATACAAAGGATATCAAATAAAAAGTCGTGACGAGATTTCTAGGTATAGTTTTATATTGCATTATCATTATCAGCATGTGCAGCACAAGCGCCTTCGTCATGATTGAACACCTGTGGACTGAAAAATTTGAAAGAATTGCGCAAGTCAATTTGATAGGATAATAGCAATAAAATTCTTCAATATTCAAAATTTGCTCCAAACATCATTCATTAATTTTTTTGGTAGTTGAATGAAACACCTTATTCTCTACTTTCCAGTGGGAATATTATTCCACTTACTCAACTAGGTATGCTCTGAAATACATTTAGCTGCTCTTTTGCTTGGAGCGCTGAATTTCAAGGAATATGTAGTAAATAGTAGCCACTTTTCTGAGTATCTATTTTCTATATTTGAGTTTTCAATAATCATAGCAATCATATTAAAGCAATACATATTAATTAGTTTAAAAATTAGAATACATTTAATGAGCATAGTTATCGCCGACACGTTTTTCTGAGAATCGCTATTTCCATTGGATTTATTGGTATGAATTATCGCTCCCGACATTCCATTAACTTTAGAGTAGAATCTGGTGCAATATCCTGGTTTTTTGATAAAAAAGAAATTAGGAATTAATTCAAGCATTCGAAATTGATCAGAAGATATCTAGGCCAATCAAAATTTCATACAAGTATATATCACATGCTGATTGTTCCAATATCCAATACTGTTGTTTTAACTTTGCCAAATTTTTACTCAAATTCTTTCATTTTCCTAAATTTTCATTAAAGCAATAAGATTTTAAAGCACTTTTCTCAATTTTCCTACAACAGCTGGAATAATCGTACTAAGCACTGTGCCACTCTACTTTATCATGATTATTAAAGTTGAAAATTGCTCCTCATTTCTTCTCTTTCACCTCCTTCAACTAATCTATAATCGGCCATGTCCTCGTCTCATGCCAAGGTGAAATACGGAAAAACAGTTTAAAGGAAACATGGATAATTAGTACTTGAATGAATTTCAACACTCGTTAAGTAGCAATCATTGCCTCAAGGAGTTTTTTAGCAGGAGTAACGAAAGGGAAAATTTCTCATTTATTGGAAAATCGAAACGATGGCACTTAACTGAGTTCTTAAGGATATTTGTCAGATACAAGAGTGATTTGAAATCATGATAGGATATTAATTGATTTAGTTGAACTGAAAATTAAAGAGAATGAATTTTGCGTTTAATTTAAAAACTCGAAGAAATTATGTAAAAAAATATCAATTGGAAGAAAAACCGAAACCAAGTGTAAGAATTATAAATATCCCGTTCAAAGCACTATTTATTTCTTATTTACCGGGTATAGATATTTGTGGAACAAATTGTCTCCTTCATCAGCGGCGATATTCTGAAGTTTCATTCTCTTTACATCGGCTTTCATTAAAATAGATTTTCCTCTTAGGATGACTAAAGGTAATTAACATAAACGATTTTACAGAAAAAGGGTTTTTTTTTCTATAAAAAAGAATTTTTTTAGACGATGACCCATAAACTACATCAACTTCATCAAGACACTGTAACCGTTGCTGGCATCCGTATTCATCCTTTTCTCCTATGGAGCTCACAATATCCACAAACTACTTCCTACGCTATCTACAGATTTCTCCACTCTATTTTATGTTTTTCTTCAACTATGTGTTTCGCTTCCGAAGATCTTGCTGTTTCTGTTGAATCTCGTTTGACGATTTATTCTGCTACCTTAATGTGCTCTTGCCATCTGATTTTTGCAAGTCGTTTCGTTTGCCCAATGTAAATCATGTCGCACTCTGGACAAGTGATCTTGTAGATACCTCTTTTTTCGTCCTTGTTCTTCGGGTCCTTCACCGTTAAGCTGCTTCTAGGCTGTATTTTCTGTTGGTGAAAGCCGCGTTATCTCCCGTCTTTTTCGAGACTGTTGAGTTGGGTAGACGAATCCTGCTCGCTCTATTGCTCTAGCTCCTGTTTTCGTATCCGTTGCTCGATTACTTTCCGGCTGTTTCCATTTTTGATTGCTGTGTCCATAATGTAGTATTTTTTCAATTGTAGTCGCTAGTTCATCATTAGTGCTGTAATTATCCGGTCTAGCATCTTATTGTGCGGTTTAACGTGCTCATATGTGTGGTTTGACGTGCATGGGACAGTTCTTTGCGTAGCTTTTTCCTTCCTATGTATTGCCAGACCCTCTAACTATGTTGATATCTCTTTCTTCATTGTAAACCCTATTTTCAATGATGGATGTACATACTCGTATATTATTCAGTTCATCAAAAAGCTTTTCCATTTCCATCTTTTTGGTAAGCGTGAAGATATATACGTACCAATCCAGATACATGGCATTATTTCCTTGTTTTCAAGTTCCATTTCGAGCCAGTTCATTGAGGGAATGCTTAAGATAGGGAAGAGCCCTCTCTGCTCCTGCCCCTTGCTGCTCCTGCTTTGTAGAATTTTCCTCTAAACACAAAATAATTCTCGCTCATGAATAAGGTACCTAAAGCCAATTTTGATCTATTTTACAGTCTAATGAATATTTGTGGAAGTCTTCCACAATAACTTGTTCAAGTCTACGAATAATATGTTATCTTTTTGCTCTTGTATAAAATTTTTGCGATTTTGGTTATTTTCTCTCTTGTAGTGGACACCTAGATTCTATCTGCATAAGTATAATTAACATTGATTTATCGTCATATACAACTTTATGATCCCATCGAAGTTTACTGAAATTCAATTATTGTAGTCTGAAAAAAAAAACACCTGAGCATCCTTTCAGTTATTTCAAATAATCATGAAAAGAATCACTTCCAGTATTGAAAGAGAGCAAACCACATCGAAACCTTTTGATGATAATACTGGAAATATTGTGGTGAGACTATCATCAAACCCATCTGTGAGTACTTTTCAGTTTTGTCAAGTACTCATCTGATTACTCTTTTAGTCGACGGTTTTTTGCGTAATACAATTTTATAATAGCTGAAGCGAATCATACAGGATGTTACTAAAAATCACAAAATGTATTATGCAATTTAACAAAGCATGTAATACAATTTCAAAATTAGGATTGATTTTAAGTATTTCATCAAATTTAACATTTTCCTCGTTATCTATAATACTTAATAAATTCGCATGAATTCAACTTTCAAATCAATTTCAATCATTTCGAAAAAATTCCAATAGTTTGTACGCATTTCAGTTGTTTTCCTCTGATAAGATCTCACATGTGTGTAGACATGCCAGTATAAAAGACCTTTCCAAATATTCTTCAGTGGTCAAGCAATGATTTGTATCCGGTAATGTTTTACCAATGGTCTAGTTAGATAAGCATTAATGGACATCAATTTATCATGTTGGCAATAGTTTATTGAATTTTTAAAATAAGGTTAGATGATACTGATTATTTAATCTTTAAGGATAACGCAAAAGGTTTGCGTTTACGATTTGGGGTTGTGTGGCGGTAAGCTTATAAATGATTTGGCTTATTGGTTGTGCCAATTGAATTATAACAAGTTATTCTAGATGATATAAGAATAGAATGTTGATCAAACAATTGAAAGAGCGCTTCCCTTATAATCAATCATTTGGTTCATATGAAATAATTTTTCAATGACAAAATGCTAAAAATACTATTGGCGCTTGGAACTTTCATCTTTATATTGAAAGAATAACAGTTCAACTATCGTAATTTTTTAAATTTTTAAATTGGAAAAGCATTATTTATGGATGTAAATATATTTACCAAATAATAAGATAAAAGACTATGTCTACGTGGAGTAGTGGTTAGAGTACTCTCTGCGTAAGCCGAAGGTTCCTAGTTCATGTCCCGTCGGTGACAATGAGATTTGTTTTGTGTGATTCTTCGTTCAATTATGATACGTACTGACTTGAAATCAGAGCGTATCACGGCTGGGTGGACGGACACATAGGCAAATTATGGTACTGTCAACATCAGCTTCTCGAGTGTCGATACATTCTATCAAGATAATGAGATACTCTAAGTATCTCAAAGCAAATGCCGGAAAAGTGCTGTAGTACTAAAGCAAAAAATATAAAAAGACATTTCAGATAAATATTTTTAATTTAATAGAAACAGCAACAAGAAAAATGTAGTAATTAACATTTAACAGCTGGTTTGATAATTGAAGAACTAAATGCTCGCAACGCTTCTGCACTATTGGACAAAACTCTTACTACAAATAAATGGATAGGCGACCAGACAAATTAATAATCAGGCCACTATTTAGAATTTAAGACTATTTTTTTCAACTTTAACCTTTATAAATAAAAAACAAACGGATCATTTAAAAGTGTTACTTTACATTTGGTTGCCTAAGATGGCCATACCAGAGCGAGTTTTAACTCATTTTATGCTATTCATATTTTAAAACTCATTGAAAATGTTTGATAAAAATAGGTGGTCAATATAGTAAAGAATTGAATTGGAGTGAAACTTATGTTTTCTTCAGCGTTTAGCAAAACTCTTGAAAGAGAAAGTTGATAATCGATGCTATAGATTCGTCCTTAGTAAGGCCAAGCTTCAAGGTATTGTAAAAAGCAGCCTATTGTAAAAAGTAGCCTAAGAAACTGCAAATGATGTGAGCAGTCTTTCATGCATTCTACCTCTAAAGATTAGTGCTTACTTATCATACCAATAATACGTTTTTTGAAAGTGCAGTTATCAATTGATTTCTATGATAAAATAGAAATTTTTTCTGCCATCTTTTAAACCTACACCTCTGAAAATTCCTTTGAAAGGTTTGCTCATACTTAAGCTACGTTCACATCATGACTTTTCGTATTTAAGCTTATCAAAAACACGAATTTTTATCATGGTTGGGACACCCACGGATAGGGAAACGCTTGTCAGCACTGGAATACTTGACAAAAATCCAAATCAACAAGAAAATTTAGTTAATGTATTGTATTACTGAAAAAAAAAACACTCCAATATTAATATTAAGTTTCTAATTGCTCTATCGAGGGCATGGAGAACATTAACCGTTACAAAAATCCTTAATTTCCAATAAAGCTACCCTAATACTCTATCTTAAAATTATAAGGTTTTTAGTAACTATGGTGATGTTTCTGGTAAATTAAAATAACCATGAATGCATAATTTCAAGATATTTGTGACTCAAATGCAGACTTGATCCGTCGGTTGCACCAAAAAATGAATCACTGAGATTTGAAAACTATTGTTGTTGACTTGAAAAATGATTGAACCGAAAACATTCAATTAACCGCTACGTAAAGAACACCAAAAATGTATAAGCTCCAATTCATAACCGTTGACTATATCTCCCTATATTGGTTAGTTCTATAATTCACCTGATCATGTATTCAAGAGTCTGAAGGCTTTTAATAAATTATTGCATATCAGGTGTGATTATCAAACTAGGGTTTTTTGGACTCAATCCGACTCAACTTGAACTCTCCGGGTACTCAGAACTGGGCTCCAATACTTGACAAGTTCAAATTTTCAATTTAAAAGAATCAGGGAATTCAAATGGCGCATTTGCTATTATCAACCATTTTCTATACTCTTCTTCTTTGTAGCACTACAGCCCCTCTCGGGCCTTTGCTTCCAGCAAACAGCGCCTCCAACTGTCTCGGTCTATTGACCGCGTCCTCCAATTTTGAAATCTGAGCAGCGATGAACTGTCTTCATAGACCGAGTGAGACCAGCGGTTCCTCAGCTTCTCCACTGGTCTCCGGCCTTCAGTTCTCCCAACGAATACGTTTTTGGGTATCCGTTGTTCGTCCATACGATTCATGTGGCCACCCCATTGCAGATTCCGCAGTACTATAGAATCGTTGAGATCTCCGGTTCGTCAAAAATTTCATACAACTCATGGTTGCTCCGATTATTCGCCTCAGACCTGTCGCTCAAAGGTGTTCAATATATTTGCGGATGCTTGGGTTAGGGTCCATGTTTCACAACCATAGCATAACACAGGTCTTATCACAGATTTGTGTACTTGGGGCTTTGATTGCCAGTGTATGCAACTGGTCTTCAAGATCGTCAAAATTGAATGAAATATTTTATTTTCGAGCTATATTCTTCGGCGTATTTCGTCTCTTTCATTACCCGTTTTCATTATTTTGGCGCCTAAATACACAAATTTGCTAACATTTTCGAAACCGTATTCGCCAAGTGTGATGTTTTGCGTATATAAGGTATTTTTCCTCGACTGCATCATGAGCTCATTTACTATATTAGCAACTTAATAAAGACTGGCAGCAAAATCAAAAGGAAAAAATAGAGCTTAAACAGGTAATTGCTGTGGCATATAGCACACGCAACAAATTTTTAGTTAATGGCATCCGAACATAAGCCAATTACATGATCCTTATGACTAAGTCAGCTTCTTGTTCTTGTTCGAACGAATAAGTTTTCGCGTTGTAATACCTTGCACAGTGATTACGTAAGGCTCTTCTTGAAATGCTGAACTTTACCACAGCTTCATGTTGGGATAATATACCTCTTTCCACCAGCTTCAACACCATTCTAACATATCTTTCCAGATGTCCAAAGAGCTATTTTTACCTTTGACACCACTGTTAATGATACTTTTTCCATGATTCACCTGAAAACAAGGATTATGTATTGTAAAAACCTAATTCTTCTCAAATAAACATAAAAATGCACGCGAATAAGAAACATTTTCCAAATAAGTCCCACGATCATTTTTAGTGGGCCTTTTGCCACATAAAACAGACTCACAAAATGGCTTTGAAATACATGCAAAGGGTCTGTAAACATATAAAGAACAATTTTTTGCTGGAATAGCCGAGGAGGTGTGCTTTTTTAGGGTTTTGTAAAATAATTTTACAAAACCCTTCTAAAATCGCGTCCTGTCTGTCCGTCTGTCTGTCTGTCCGTCCGTCCGTCCGTCCGGCCGTCCGTGTGTCACAGCAGTTTTTCTCGGAAACTACTTAAGCTAGAAGCATCAAATTTTGTATGTAGGTGTAAAGTGGTGATCTCTTCAAAGTTCAATTACTAAAAATTTTTATAAGGTATTTAAGGGGGGTCTCCCCATGTAGGGGAGTGACCCCCCGAAAAAAAAATTTCATTGAAGGTAGCCGATATGGGTATCAAATGAAAGGTCTTGATGAGAACTTTACAAGACAGGTCTTAGTTTGGCAAAGTTTGCTTCGAGGGGTGCACAGGGAGGGGAAATACACGAAAAATTTGTGTCCCCCCCCCCTCGCGATTGGACACCTTTCATCCGAAAAATCTGAAAAAAATCAAGAATGTAGGCCTTGATGAGTACAACAACAACAAATACGTGAGAAGTCGCAATTCGCTCAACTTTGTTAGTAATAGTATGATTTATCGATTTTATGTTTTCTTGAATAAAATCTTAACGGTACCCTTAAATTCGATGAAATTCGATACACAGATGTCTATTTATAAGATTGATTAACCCTGCAAGTTTCATAAAGATTGCATCATATTTAGCGAAGTTATCGCGGTTTGAATTTTCCTGTATTACTATGGAACAATACGCGCTGCATTTATTACTATGGCAACATATGGCTATGGAACAACATGCGCTTTTTACCGACTCAGACACTACAGTTTTGCTAGGATTTGCGTGAAAATTTCAGGAAGGATAGGTGTCATAAATATCTTTGAGAATCGGTTCAGCTAGTAGTATCAGTAATCGTAAACAAAATAGTGGCTGTTTTAAATGCGAAGATTGAATAATTTTTAGTTATTTTTTCCCAACTTCAACGTTTAAGGTGCATGCTTTGAACACTTGATTCAATTTAATGAATGACTGAAGCTGAGTACCTACAATTAATACTCATAAGTGAAACAAGTCAAGGAGGCGGGAGGGAGCTTCTAACATAAGGGTTTCGTAACAGCTCTAAGATTCGAAAAAATTGGCTATTAATCGATGATAACAGTACAGGAGAGTGGCCCCTGAAAAAACATTCATCAAACGTAGCCGATATGAGTATGAAATGAAAGTTTTCATGGGAGCTTTTCAAAACAGTTCTTAAACTGTCAGCTTTTGCTACAGTGGGGCACAGGGGGGAAATACATGAAAAATGTGTTTCCTCCCTCGCGAATGGACATCTGAAATAATTATAAAGGGAGATATTTATGAGTTTAACAATAACAAAAACCTCAGAAGTCTAAATTCTTTCAACTTTGTTAATAATAGTATGATCTTCGAATTTCATAGTTTCTCCAATAAAATCGTCATTGACATGCTTCTTGACTTTATTCAATCTGGTGACTGCATTTTGAAAATTGAATACAAAACCCTTCTGACATGAGCGTAGGTCTGTCTACCCAACTTGTTTATGGTGTTTTTTCGGCATAATTGTAGATTTTCCTAATTAAGGTTCCAGACGAAAGGCATTGAGGTTCCAACGAATATCAACAACTAGATATGTTGTATTTCAGTTGAGAAATTAAATCAGAGAACTAGTTTGTATATTTCAAAAGAATGTAAATTCAACATTCTTTTGAGAGGGAAAGAGAGTCATCAATTTACTTATTATTTAGTATTCGGTCATCAAAAAAATGACCCTCCAATAGATCAGAGAGGTGGTTATCAAAATGTATCCCGTCAACATTTTTAAAAGAACGTGTTAGAGAGTGGCTAGGAGTTATTGAATAATGATCTAAAAAGCAAAGATAACAAGCTGGGTAGACAGACCTACGCTCATGTCGGAAGGGTTTTGTATGCAAATTACAAAATGCAATCACCAGCAACGAATAAAATCAAGAAACATGTCAAAGAGATTTACTCGTTTAAAAGAAAATCTATTGTTTCTTCATTTTCGACTAACAAAAACCACTCAAATCATGAAATCTCAAAAGAATTTATGTCGAAAATCGTATCTGAAAATTTTAAGAAGATCGAATCAAAACTGCAGTGTTTGGTTCTGGTTCTCCTGTACTGTAATCATCGATTCATGACATCAGAAATTTTTTTTCGAACCCTAGAGTGGTTAAAAAGCCCTTCTCTTAGGAGCTGTCTCCTGCATCCTCGACTTATTTCACCTATAAGTATGAATTATAGGTACTCATCTTCAGTCAAGTGTTAAAGTGTGTACCTTAAGCGTTGAAGTTGGGGAAAAATAACTCAAAATTAGTCAATCTTCGCATTTAAAACAGCCACTATTTTGTTTTACAATTACTGATACCACTAGGTGAACCAATTCTGAAAGATATTCATGATAACTATTATTCCAGAAACTTTCATGCAAATCCTAACAAACCTGTCGTGTCTGAGACGGTAAAAAGCGCATATTGTTCCATAGCCATATACAGCGCATATTGCTCCATAGTAAAACAGGAAAATTCAAACCGCTATAACCCTGTTGAATACCATTCGATCTTTATGCAGAACAGGTCAACCTTGTATATAGCCATTTGTATATCAAATTTGATTGAATTTAAGGGTACCGTTAAGATTTTATTCAAGAAAATGTAAAATCGATAAATCATACTATGACTAACAAAATTGAGTGAATTTCGGCTTCTCGTGTATTTTTTGTTGTTGTACTCATAAAGGCTTACATTCATGATTTTTTTTTCAGATTTTTCGGATGAAAGATGTCCAATCGCGTGGGTGGGGTACGCTAAAAGTTTGTACACTTCCCCTTCCCCTGCCCCCTTCGTATGGATATGGCAATTTTATGACTTGTTTTGAAAAGATCTCATTGAGACCTTTCCATCGACACCCTACTCGACTCGACTCAGTGAAAAAAAATTTTTAAGGGTCACCTCCCTATATGGGAAGACCCCCTTTAAACCCCTTTGAAAAATTTGATCACCCTTGAACTTTCAAGAACTCTCCACTTCTGACCTTTCCACAAAGTTTCATGGCTGTAGCTTCTATAGTTTCGGAGAAAAAGTGCTGTGACATACAGACGGACGCACGGACAGACGGACACAGGTCGTGATTGCAATAGGGCTTTGTATTTTAGTACAAAACCCTAAAAAGAGAGCATGATGGTCAGAAGGAGCCGAAAAGGAGAAGCATTGATGCTTATCATGACTAACACGAAAAAGAGATGATGAAACTAAAAAGTTACCTAAAAATGAGTTTCCATTAGGAAAAATAGGAACGCCTGCATTAATTATAAAGGGTTTTCCAATAAGAGGTGTTATTTTGAATAGCCCGCTATTTCGGTAGATGTCCCTTTTGAAGCTGTCATTTTTTGACATTTGACAAATAAAAACTACGCCATTGATAAAAAAGGAACGATACACGCTTCAACAACGCATTGATATTATTAAAATTCACTATAAAAATGGTGAACATTTGGCAGAGATGGTTCGTAAAACTCGAACATTTTTGAGTCGTCGTGAAGCACCTTGTTGGACAGCAATACAGGAATTGGTGGAAAAACTCGAGCTATTGGGACAATTTAGTGATGGGAAGAATAAAACCCGTGCACGTCATTCAAAAACAGCCGAGAATATTGCTGCTGTAGCCGAAAGTGCTGAAGAAAACACAGGTTTGTCCATTCCTCGTCGTTCTTTGGAATTCGGCATTCCGCAAACATCATTACACCGTATTTTGCATAAAGATTTGGGTCTTAAGGCTTATAAAGTTCAGGTCACTTCAGAACTCAAGCCGGTCGATCATCAACAACGTTGTGTCTTTGCTGGTTGGGTCCTTGAAATGCATGAAAATTATCCGGAATTCTATAGGAAAATCATCTTGAGTGATGAGGCCCATATCCACCTTCGCTTCGTCAACAATCAAAATTGTCACATCTGGGGCTCAGAAAACCCAAGAGTTATTGTTGAAAAGCCTCTCTATCCTCAACGTGTGACTGTGTGGTTTATGGTTCGGCGGAGTCATTGGACCTTACGTTTCGATTTCGATAGCGTAATCCATTCACAGTTCCGGTTAATGGATTGCGCTACCGAGAGATGGTTAATGATTTTTTATAGCCGGAATTGGATGGTATTGATCTAGGCAACGTTCACTTTCAACAAGACGGCACTGCGTACCACACAAGCAACGAAACCATTGATTTTTTGCGGGAAAAGTTTCTGGTCCGTGTTGTCTCTCGAAGAGGTGATCACAATTGGCAACCGAGATTTTGTGATTTAACACCTTGTGACTTCTTCCTTTTGGGCCACGTGAAAGAAAAGGTCTACGCCAACAGCCCAGCGTCAATTCAAGACCTCAAAGATGGAGTTCGTGAGGCTATCGAGGACATAGGGCAGCCACTTTACGATTTGGTTATGGAAAATTTCATGAAAAGAATATGGTCTTGCAGGTGTGATCTTGGCGGTAATTTGCCTGATGTAACTATTAATAACATACCTTCTTCTTTATAATGAAATAGACATCCGATCATTTGTGTTAAAAAATAGCATTTTTCTTTTAATATCAAAATAACACCTCTTATTGGAAAGCCCTGTGCTTCGGGGTATTTTTATTGAATAACCATATTTTCCAGTAATTTAGATACTATATGATTGAAAAATGGTTAGCTTGATATATTTCGGTTATTAGAACTCTAATACAATGAATTGCTAAACAAAACCAATTCTTTTCTTTCCAGTAGATAACATTTTTCAGAAGGAAATGAAAACGGCTGGTAGGTGTGCGGTTAAGAGGGGGGTTTTATTATGAATCGGCGAATGATCGGTTGGCATGGTTTGGGTACGCGGTGCCATAACTTATGTTTGACATTCTTAATTAGCATAGAATATTTCGGTTGGAATTAGAGTAGCTTATTTCTGGCTCTGTGTCGGTATTTAGATAGGCAATATGCGAATTCAATGTTGATTGAATGGTAGCCTCGCAAAGACAACTGTAAAGTAATAACGGGATTTTTCATCGGAAAATGCGCTGAATCTACTCACGTAAGACCTGCGACTGAAATTACTCTCCGAACTAGCTAGCCTGCAAACAGCCACCTCGGAGTAGATTAAGGTTGCCCGGACCATTTGACTTGTGGGGTACAGTCCGCTGGCATGTATCGAGATTTCACGTCCTAAACCAATGAGAGATCGGTATGGATTTCCTTCGGAAAATCTCGATCGAAACAAGAAAAATCATTACATGGGCCCTGAAGAGGGTGAAACACATATCACAGAAGTGACGCCACATCATTTTTCCTGATTCAACATAATGAAGTTAAATACACGATAACCAGTGTGAATAAAGTGTGGAAAAACTGATATGGCACAACTTCCGTGAAATTTATTTGTCCCTTTATAGGGCATTTTGCAGTCGGTTTCTGTTTTTCTAAAAAATTGTTTAGTATGGTTGAAAGCTCACTTACAACCTTTACAAGAACAAAACCGTATAAGGGTATTTTAACCATAATTTCAATGTGAAATTCACTAAAAATATGCCATCCTCTTGATTTTCAAGTAAATAAACGCATTTATCAAAATCAATTGCATATTCTAAAATTCTCAAGTGTCCATGACCGGTTGGTTCCTTCCTCAATTAACAATGAACAACAAAAGCGAAAAATTGCGTTCTTTTCATTTTTCTCTTAAAATCATTCCAACAATAAATTAGCATTCTTAAAAATTTTCAAAAAAAAGAAACATCCAATTACCATGCCAAATAGTTCTTACAAGGTTAATTTAGCACAACGAAATCATCTTGTTACAATAAATACAATATTACCACATTTTTAATTCGACTATTCTCACCACCACTCTTCACTTCCCACCAAAAATATTTGGTGATACTTAAAATAAGAAAAGTTATCACACACTTAAGACATTTTTTATTTCGCGAAAAAGAAAACTACGCAAACCGTTAATTTTGTCCAAATCTCATAGAATAGACATTTATTACATTAATAAAATTATGTCTTGAAAAGGCGGGCGTCATTTGTTTTAATATTTTTTATCTGAGTAATCAAAAGATAGAGGGAAAGAAAAAAAATAATTTCACTGACCACTTGATTTCAAGATTAAATAAATCATTTAGTTTTTGGATTTTCCATAAACAGACTCACAGACAACGACTACGATGCAATGAAGACGACGATGATGATGATGATGATCTTGACATGACCACGTTTGGTGGTGAAAAAGATATTTAACCAAAAAGAAACCGAATGAAATAATCAAGCGCAATTTTATCTGATTCCGCACTAGTCAAAAAGAAAAATATTGTATTATAATTCAAGATGAAATTATCTTGTGAGAGAGAAAATTTCACAAAGTTTATTCAGTGGATTGCAAAGTTGAGACTTCTTCATTTGGTTACATTATTTCGGTAAATTTTCCATTTGGTATCTTGAGAAAATCAAGAAATTATGAAGATTGTGGTTCGCAATGAATGCGGGTATAATTTTATTAATTTCTTTTAGCTTTTGTTTGTTGTTTGATTTATTTGGAATTTTTTATTTTGCATTAAATCGGTGTTAAGACTATCTTTGGTTGAAATTGGTTTACTGTATCTGGATTTTGGCGGAAAAATGGGAAAATTAAAAGCGAAAGATACGGGTATGAGTGACTCAGCTCCCAATTATAATTCAATTCAGTATTGAATAGGGCGTAACGACTTGACCTATGTGAAGAATTCAGGACAAGATGAATTAAAGCTTTACATTATGCAATTTAATACAATATTATTATACAAAAACAAAAGAAATTGAACAAGAAATATGCAGATACATTCCCGACTAAACTCAAAACAAAAGATTAAAAGATTAATTCAATACGATTCGACAACAAATGGTAGTCATGTTGCGAAATCCATTTTCCCTATTCTCCCATTCTTGTGCAGGTTTTTCCCGGCATGATATCAAATTGTTGTGTATTTATGAGAAAATGTATAAAATTGAGATATACATGAAATATGCACCTTATCCCATGTAATATGCATATAATCTCTCCTTAGACTTGTTCGAGTTCTTGAAGAGTGTTCTTCGGATGGTACAAGACGGTTGATTGGTGGAATTGAAGAAAAATATCCCAGAGCCATGTGTATAGATACAGATATTTTGTGTAAGCACTTTAATAGATGCGCATACAGGTATGCCTGATTTTCCACCAACAACAAGAACAACAACAACAGCAACAACTACGCGATAGATGATGATGGTGACGACGATGGTGATGATGTATAGTATGTATGGCTGTGCATATGTACATTTGCACGTAAGGTCGTTCAACTTCCTTTGGCAAGTTGAGGTGTATCTCGTGTATTTTCTTTCATTTTTATATTATTTTTTCTTAATTTTCTTGTGTATTTGTTATGTTGAAACCCCTTAGGGGACCATCATCTAGCCAGCCGTGGTATAGAGAATTATTACTGTTGCTATCGCGACCAAGAGTTGTTGGTGTTGTTGATTCTTGCACGGTGCTGCCGTTGTTACTGCCTTCGTCCCTGCCACTGTTGGTTCTTACGCCACCTGAAACCTTTGCTCCACTATAGTTCGGCTTATTGCATTTGCAGATCTCTACCCATGGACCTCGTCTTCTAGCGTTTGGTCTTCGAGCTCAGCCTCGTCTTCAGTGGTTACTAACCTCCCAATGTAATTGAATATGATTTTGATTCAGATGGTGTAATTTGTAGCAAAATAGTATCTAACTGTCTTCTTTAGAATATTCTGAACGCAAAATTCTTATTCACGAGAACAAGTATTGGGAAAATAGGCGTACAAGATGGGGATGGTAAAATATTAAGAGCTCATAACAATCTTAAATTGCCGCTAATCTATTAACCAACGCAAACAAAACATAATTCTCCAGAACAGCGGCCTAAGCCACCTTCGTACACGTCTGGAATGCTTTACCAAAGTGCATACCGGCTAAAGATTCACTGGAATATGTGAGTCTTTAGCACGTTAGAAGCATTTCTTTATTGCCAAATGTAGATATATAGTACACCCGAACGATGGAGCTGTACTCAAAGATACTCGTACTAACTACTAGATTGCCACCAGTGCATTTCCAAGTAAAACCTGCCTAACCCAGTCTCCTCTGTATGTACTGTAAATTCAAATCGAGCACTGGTAGGTTGGAGGCGAGGATACTGCAGTTTCAGTTTTTCTCCTATTTGTTACCACTGTTATTACTACTGCTCTTGTAATGTGTATGATCTTCACATCGTGCTTTGCAAATTCACACAGAAAATTCTTGGGATTCTCAGGAGCGAGCAGTTAACGAACTTCTTTTGTTTTCTTTTATTTTTACTCCGACCGTGCCGTGGCTACTTGGACGGCTTGTTCTTCTTCTTCTTGTGTTACTTCAACTTCTTTTTGACTTGTTCGCCTTTCTCGGTCGTGGTCATCATCATCCTTCTGGCATGCCAGCATTCATCTATTCCATAACCATATACAAGTATAATAGATACATGAATTTATTCATATACACACATTTCCGAGATGAGAAATTTTTCAACAAATTTCCATTATGGAACTAATTAGACTCCTCCTTTACCGCTAGTCAGAAATATTGCTAATTATATTAACTTGTAATGTGTTTAAACAAAAGAATTAAATCATTTCTAACTACTTTTCTCCTCTCTTTACAGCACCTGTACACGAGACAACCGACTTGGAACAAAATTCAGGTAAGCAGTTTTTCATTGTCTTTTTTCCCATCTTTTTCTCATTTCTTCATTCTTTTCCCGCTAAATTGCTAATTTACAATAATTTTTTCGTACATTCCGCATTCACATGATTTTTTTAAATTTTTTTGACCAGTCATTTGGAGTCCATTGACTGGTGCAACTTTATAGGAAGTGAAAGAAGGAGACGAAAAAGATCGAGCCTGTGATACTAGACCAGATCTACCTTAATTCTGAATTCTTCCCGCTTCGCGGTTAAGAATGACTGAAAATTTATCGTTTTTTTTTCTCGACTAATGTACTTCCTAAATGATTTTCAATGTTCCGTGAACGTCTTCTACTTTTCTTACTTTATCGTATGTAATTCTATCGGTTTGACTTGATTGTCTATGTATGAAAAATGATTACAATTTATTAATGGACGAATCTACTCTGAGGCCAATCTAATGCAGTACAGAACTTGATGAGTTCTTTATGTTCTTTTATTTCCTTTTCTTCCCACCTAGTAATTTAGTGTGCCTTGGAAGCTTTTTTTGATGCACGATGTGTACCTTGATTTTTTGTGTGATGTACACCACTATATTCCTTTCATCTTTCTCCTAATCATCATCTCACCGAGACTAACCGTCTTTCTGTCTATGATTCGCGGCGCGAGGTGATTTTCGAGTAAGAGGTAAATGACTTCTTGTGTGAATATTGAAATGGAGGTTGTTGACACATTATCGTGCCTGGTGTGCCTGAATAATGTTGTTACTTATCCGGATAATCTGTCCTACATTACTGCTTCCCGCTACTACCACCGTGCGGCCAACGTTGCCGATGATACGAGCAAAGTATGTCACATCTTGGGCTTTGAAAATTATAGTCATCATCATCCTTTACCTCTTACTTATTTACGTCGCTTATCGTGGTAGGATTTTTTGACGAGGGTCTTTTTCACTCTATGCATAATGCATTTAGACAATGTACGAGTATATGGTTAGTTTTCTTGTCATAATATTGATGGATTTTTTTTTTTGAACTTTCAATGATGATAGATAAAGTTCTAGTGGATTTGTGATAGGTTTTGTCCTCAATTTGGACATAGAACATGATTTAGTACTTTGAAAAGTGTTTGGGTATTTGGGTTACTTTACAAGAGAAAGTTAATTCGATGTAAATTGAATTCGGATGTAATTAAATTATAATGACAATGTGGGAAGCTCATTTGTTCCTTTTGTATAAATCTTGCAATCCCATCGAATTTTATACTCCCATAATCCTATCGGGCCCCATTTGGTCTTTAAAGTATTTTTTCAGGTCGTGTTCGCATACATGGCCCTTAAATAGCATGCTTTAGTTTTTTGTTAAAATATGCAGTTAAAGATTTTAGATAATATTGCAGACCGGTCCAGATAAAGCAAAATCTGTATTCGGAGAACTACCTTTAAAAACCTTTGAAAGAAGCCTTTGGTGGCTGACTATCATTTTTAATAAAGTAGGTCGAAAAGCTGAACTCCATCATATTATGAAGACATTCACTTGTGATGTCAACCTTGTTTCCACATTTTATGAAGATGATTTACAGAAAGTTGCTCCAACACCCAATTGCAATGGTAATTGGCTAAATCTTATTTTTACCAAGTGGTGGTTAATCCAATTGTAAGGTGGAAAATCTTTTCTCAGATACCCTCCACCATACTAAACTTTCAGTTCAATTTTCCAGTGCTAAAGCTACAGGGTTTTCCAAAAAAAGGTGTTATTTTGATATTCAAAGAAAAATACCATTTTTTAATATAAATGATCGGGTGTTTATTTCATTATAAAGAAAAAGGTGTGCCGTTAATAGTAAAAAAATAACATCAGGCAAATGACCACCATGACCGTGCTTACAGGACCATATCCTTTTCATGAAATTTGCCATAACCAAATCGCAAAGTGGTTGCCCTATGTCCTCGATAGCCTCACGAATTCCATCTTTGAGGTCTTGAATCGACGCTGGGCTGTTGAAGTAGATCTCCTCTTTCACGTGGCGCCAAAGGAAGAAGTCACAAGGTGTTAAATCACAAGATCTCGGCGGCCAATTGTGATCACCTCTTCGAGAGATAACACGGTCCGGAAACTTTTCCCGTAAAAGACCAATGGTTTCGTTGCTTGTGTGGCACGTAGCGCCGTCTTGTTGAAAGCGAACGTTGTCCAGGTCAAAACCGTCCAATTCCGGTCATAAAAAATAATTAATCATCTCTCGATAGTGCAATCCATTCACTTTAACTGTTGCTCCAGCCTCATTTTCGAAAAAGTAAGGTCCAATGACTCCGCCGAACCATAAACCGTACCAAACAGTCACACGTTGAGGAAAGAGAAGCTTTTCAACAATAACTCTTGGGATTTTCGAGCCCGAGATGCGACAATTTTGCCTGTTGACGAAGCCACCGAGGTGGAAATGGGCCTCATTACTCAAGATGATTTTCCGATGGAATTCCGGACCATTTTTATGCATTTCAAGGACCCAATCAGCAAAGACACGACGTTGTTGATGATCGACCGGCTTGAGTTCTTGTGTTAACTGAACTTTATAAGCCTTAAGACCCAAATCTTTATGCAAAATACGGTGTAATAGCGTTTGTGCAATGCCTAATTCCAAAGAACGACGAAGAATGGACAAACCTAGGTTTTCTTCAACACTTTCGGCTACAGCAGCAATATTCTCGGCTGTTCTTGAGTGATGTGCACGGGTTTTATTCTCACATCACTAAGTTGTCCCAACAACTCGAATTTTTCCACCAATTTCTCTATTGCGGTCCGACAAGATGCTTCACGACGACTCAAAAATGTTCGAGTTTTACGAACCGTCTCTGCCAAATTTTCACCATTGTTATAGTGAATTTTAATAATTTCAATGCATAGTTGAAGCGTGTATCGTTCCATTTTTATTAATGGTGTAGTTTCTATTTGTCAAATGTTAAAAATGACAGCTGAAAAAGTGACATCTACCGAAATAGCGGGCTATTCAAAATGACACCTCTTATTGGAAAACCCTTTACAAGCTGTCTTTTATATAATAACTCGATTCTATTTGATTTTCGCAATGCCGATTGCGAGAATATTAAAAATCATACCTTCAAAATGAATTGGGCTGCTACGCTTTCAACATTATTGTAGATATTAATGATGCAGTACATTTTTTCTATCAACACATCCTTGACGCCGTTGGAAGACATGTACCTAAAATTAAGAAAAAGGACAAATTACCTAAGCCTTGGCTAGATAGTAATATTCAATACATACGAGTAAGAAATAGAAGGAATAAGCTTTATAAAATTATGCAAAAAATTTCTAGTGCGAGCGATGATATTAAAAGGTAGTATAACAAACTATCAAAATAATTTGAATTAAAGTCACATGAAGCCTATATTAATAGTTGGGTGAAAACAGGATCGAAAATCCAAGAAAACTTTGGAATTTGTGAACATCAAACGAAAAACTCATAGCTTTCCAAGATAAATGACTTATAAAGACTGCAGTTCCTCTCTTCCTCATGAAAACTGTAATAATTCTGCAGACCACTTTCAATCAGTGGCTTTCTTTCAACAAACTCCGCATTTCATATTTCATCACTTGCCTCTGATTCTGCCGCTGTACTTCAAGAAATTTCAGTTTTAGAATATGACATCCTAAATGCTATTGAAACTCTTGATTTGAACCATGGACCTGGCCCTGATTTACTTCTCCCCTACTTTTTGTTTCAGTGTAGAGAACAATTAGTTCTATTTATATTATATTCCACCTTCAAGTGGTGTGTTTCCAGCGGTGTGTTTCGAGCATACTGCAAATCGTCCTACTTAACATCAATCCATAAAATCAAAGTAAAGGGCCTGTTCATAATTAAAGACGGATTGCCATACTATAACATCTGCGACCCCAAAATTATCTGAAAAATAGTTTGTTTCAAAATGTCTCCAATTTTATAGCAACATCTTATTGGCCAGCCGCATGGTGTCAGAAAAAATCGACCCACAATCACAAACCTGACAGTTATCATCTCTGAAATCCTCTGTGCAATGGACATTGGGTATCAAGTCGATACAATTTATGCCAACTTTAGTGGGGCCTTTGACCGCACCGATCATATAATTTTGTCTGATAAACTACTTAAATTTGGCATCACTGACTCCTTCCACTGTTGACTGGACTTGTACATTGAAATTCGGACTCAAACCGTCAAATCTCAGGGATATGTGTCTAAAGAAATTCACGTCTTTTCCTGTGTACCTCAAGACAGTCATCATGGACCTTTTCTCTTCAACATTTTTATATTGGACCTTTCTGGAGTACTATCAGATATACCATACTTATTCAACGCGGGTATTATGAAATTATATCATCTGATAACATTTCAAAATGATTCATTATTCCTACAGGACAAGATAAATACTCTACTAGAGTGGTCTAACAAAAACCATCTAAATCCGAATTTTGAAAAATGCCAGGTGATGCGTTTTTTCTCGGAAAAATAAAGTTTTATTAATGGACTATTGCCTTGGCAATGCAAAGCTTTCCAGAGTAGACGGTGTAGTAGACCTTGGTGTTCACTTGGATAGGAAGCTCTGCTTTCACTTGCACTACAATGAGGTTCTCTGCAATGCTAATTAGCTTTTAGGTTTCATCAAATGACGCGCGAATAAATTCAAGAATTTGTACGTAACAAAAACATTATACGCATTTTTAATGCGCCCAATTCTTGGATACGCTTGTGTCGTTTAGAATCCATTCTTTGACATTTACTCAGAAAGGTTTGAGTCCATTCAGAAGCAGTTCTTAGTATTTGCTTTAAAATCCCTCTATCATCCAAAGAATTTTCATAGTTTGCCATCATATGATAATCGGCTGTCGATTCTTAACATAACATCACTTGCTTTCCGCAGAGCTAAAGTTTGCAGTTGCTTTGCATTTGATGTTCTCAGAGGGAGCATTCAAGTCTAATATTTAATCGGCAAAGTAACCTTAAACGAGCCTGTAAGATTTACAAGATAATCACGCTTTCTGGTAGATAGTAAACGCCATACTCTCTATGGTAATAATGATAATTTGTAACAGACTAAACCATCTTTATTCCCCAATTATCTCTAGATCCCAATTCAAATTCAATATTTTCTAGTCCTACTGCTCTTAATCCTTTGATTCTATTTCTAGAATGTGTCTATAAAAATTTTAAAATTAAAAATTGTGATATTTATATATATATATATATATATATATATATATATATATATATATATATATATATATATGTATATATATATATATATATATATATATATATATATATATATATATATATATATATATATATATATAAAATGTTAAAGAAAAACAAACAATGAATTGCATACCCTGGTTCATAAATTAACATATATAATCATGCAGAATTTGAGGCTAGTTTACATCGATAATTGTAAGCTTGTTAGTCTACAAAATCAGCACTATTTCAGCTTTTTGAGGTAATTGGTAAACCTTACCAAAGTGGGCCATCTTGAAGTTGAAATTTTCTTTTCACCACACTTCTCTCCTAATCAGAGACTTCTGCTGTGTCAAGAAAAATCACGTTTTCAAGTGATATATTGATGTTTGGCAAAAATAGAATTCGGTGAGTATCGTCCATTTCGTCAAAACCAAATGCCTTAGGAATATTGAATACCTTGGGTATTTCAATTACTGAGGGAAGTAGAGAAGATTTGTAACTTGTTTTAACAATTTTTCTCTTGCTCTAATCTAAGGAGTTCTTCTTAGCTAAAAAATGACTCTGACTGCATACTACATAGGAGCAACTCAGTTAAAATTTCATCAAACGTACCAAGTCATGATCTTCGTCGATATTTGACATGATATTACTGTCAATATAAAAGTGGTCATCATCTGGTCATCTGTTTTTGATAGTGATCTTCATACTAGAGCTTCTGTCATTATTTTTATGGAGTAAAAGCTTCTTAAATCTATCAATTGAAATATTTTTAAGTCTCCCACACTCCTGCTTTAATTAATCAATCGCTTTACTTGCATACTATAAACATCTGAGGGCGTAAAACCTCAACCTTTTATGCCCGTATGGGTAACTCTACCAAAGATTGTCCGACTCGTTGCCTTAAAATCTTATTGATGTGTGAGACTTCTTCAGACCGGTGAATACTTTGAAGAAATCAATAAGATGATGACTTCAGATAAGTAGAAATATCCAGTCTATAATAAATTCTACCTAGCTATAAAGCACGGTAGTCTGTATGGTATAGTGGGTAGGGTGCTCACCGCTTACGCAGCAGCTGCAAAGTTCAAAGTTCATTGGTGGCATCGAGTTGTTTATTAGGGAAAATATGAAATTTATAAATTCTACTATTACTAACAAAGTTGAGCGGATTGTGGCTTATTTGTTGTGGTTGTACTCACAAAGGCCTAGCTCCATAATTTTTTCTAAATTTTCGGATCATAGATGTCCGATCGCAATGGGGCAGGGCGCAAATTTTTCGCACATTTCTCCTCCCCATGCACCCCACGGAGCTTATAACACTGCTTTAAGATCTATTTGGAAAACTCCTCTCCATACTTTTCGTTTGGCACCCCGCACGGCCCCTTCCGATATGAGGAGACTCCCCTTACAAACCTTTGAGAAATTTTTTAATACCCAAACTTTTAAGAGGTCAACACTGCTAATCTACAGACCAAGTTTGGTGTCTATAAGTAATATGTTTTTTTGGAGGAAAACTGCTGTGATACACGGGCAGACCTACGGATAGAACCCTCTTTGAACTGAACACCTCGACCTCTAGTTGAACTGACTTCTACGACTAACCTGTGGAGTGGAACTTGTCAAAAGCATATACTAAATATTAAAATTGTCACAATATTCAAACGACAATTTTTTTCTTGAGAAGCCGTCGAGCCTTGCTTTGTTGTCTGAACAGACGCGTTTTGATGCCTTTGAGTCATATTTACTGTCTTCAAGAAAAAAGGGAATTGGCCATGCGGATATTAAATAAACAAATTAATTGACTGAAATTTTTTTATTTTTTGTTTTATCACTACAGCCCCTTCTTGGCCTTTGCTTAGAGATAATTAGAGTTGCTCATTTTCTTTATCATATTGGCACTACAGAAAATGGCATGATGTCAGTCCACTTGGCTGCGATATGCTCATAAAACTTTGATTATCTGAATTTCATTTGATCCTAGATAAAGTAGAAAGCGTAGTGGCAAATGTAATAATAGCTTATTTTAGATATACGAGTACTTCAAAGTTACGGTCCTGGTTTTTATTTAAAAAGTTTAAACTGAATTTAATGGAACCAATTTAATATTCTTCTAATGCCAGCGATAATGTTCCCGTGATATTGTAAAAGCTTAGTGCCACCTCTCGGCAATATTTGAAAAATAAACACTTGCAATCCAAAAGCTGACAACAGACGTCTTTAAATAGGAGTCTTTCAGTAGTACTGTTTTTATTTTTCAAATTAATAGAACTTTACGCACTGGTTTAATCATTACAACATTCAGAATAGAAATTCATAGCTTTCGAAAAAAACTAGTACTTAGCTTCAAAAAATGTAAATCTAAAGGTAGTGCATACCTTCCCGGGACATTGGTGCTTAAAGCATTGCCAAAATGCATTGACCAATTTCAAGTCTTTAATAAAAAATTGGATGAGTAATCTAACTGCAAAATCCTATTCTAGAATTGAATATGGAAGCAATTTTAAAAAATACTCATGCATTTGATCCTTATTGAAGCATTTTCCCATAAATAGAATTCTCTACACTTATATTGAAGCCACCATTTTTGTTGGGCTTGATCGAAATACGCATTTTTGGGTGATATTTCCATTTTAAGCCAAAATATACTCTTTATCATTGAACTCATGTAGAAGAGTTTTCCGCATGACAAGGACCTGAATCTGTCAATAAACGACGTATTAAAACTCGTTTCTCCGGCTCTAGAACCATACCATATCTATCTTCTGAAAAAAAACGTTTGTATTGACTCCACTCAATGGTTCAATCAAAATGTAAGAAATTTTGCGTTGTTGTACCAATTCATGAAAGCCTGGTCCTTTCAACTTAAGTGACATCTTGCATGAGTTTTTATGTATTCAATCTTGTTTCGAAATCAGCCTGATTAACGGACTGCGACAGATCTCCACGGGTAAATTGAGTATTCAAAAATAATCCAGATTTTCAATTCCCATTCCTGCATAGCCACTATAATTGGCATTTGATCAGGCATTAAATTCAAAATCATAGGACGAGAGTACTAAAAAGATTGCCCTTAAAAAACCAAGAAATGGCAGCTACGAGAACTGCGAAAATGAATCCAGACATTAAATACGTCTGCCATAGTCACTCATCAGTCTCAATAACCAAAAATCAAACTTCTTTGGCTCTAAAGTATCTGAAATAGTAACTTGTATGTCCTTAAAATATCTCAAAAACCTTTCTTTCTGGGATTATTAATGAAACAATTCATTAGAATCTCTGCAAATACGATACCCAGATTATTGCTTTGGGCAAAGTAACCGGAACATGCTCTCTATAAGGACCTTAAGTAATTTCCGCTTTTTCCCAAGCATTCCGGACGCCCACTTTGGAAGTCAGTTTTTCTGAGGCGTCCATCACAGTTGATATTGATTAATAGATTTCTGTATCAAAGTACTGATAAATTTCAAAAACTGTATGACGCTAATCCAGAATTATTTTTATGGTTTTCAAGATATTTAAGGTTTCTTTCCATTTATGAGAACATTATAAGCTTCCAGCAATCGGTATACTCCCTCCGGATATTAATCATTTTTTAAGACCTCAAGACTGACTAATGTCTTTATAATCAACTGGCGGCTACAACCAACTTAAATGAATTATGTTAGATGGATAAAGCATGCGTCTCCATAAATTTCCTGCCCTTTTATTAAATGCTTTTTTTTTCGAATTGGCTTACGCTTATGAAATTCGACAGGTACGGTAGTTTCTCATTTCATTCACAGAATTCATTTCATTTTGATTTGTTTCTTTTCTGGTGGCTCGTAAAACAGTATATACTTTTTGTTTTCCACTAGACCATCATATTCGGTTGGTATCAACATAACTCGTATCTTAACACTAGTCACAAAGAGAGTTTTCTTTGCTATCAAAGGATAATAAACTTAAGGTTAAAAAGGATAATTAGAATAAATGCGATCACTTTCCAACAAATAAGGAACTTGCCTAGGAGCCGGCATTTCAGTGCATCATGACTGATCACTGGTGTTCAGTTAAAATGGGTATGTTGACTATGTAGGGGCTTCCATGGACAGACCCCTCCTGAATCATGACACTCACACCTAGTTCTACATTCCCTTTTCTGTTGGATTTACAAATTATGTGTATTAGCACATGAAATATTTGACATCGAATGTCAAATTCTTTTAACTTTCAGCAAATTGTTTAATCTGTTTGTTTAGATATTCCTATCTCTTGCAATGTTATCAACTTCTGATGCAATTTCATACATTTATGAAATCACTGGCAAAACTTCTCATTGATTTTTTGTTTTTTTTTTTTGTTTTTTGTTTTAAGGAAGTAATTCAAAATGTACTAGCGCGTAGTGATTCAATTTTTTACCAAGTATCACTTTCGATAGCCTGGAACAGTATGGTAGCATTTGGTTCAAATTTGCTCAAATATAGCTGAAAAATCGTTAGACTTTGTGTCATTAATCGTACAGTTTTTTAAAGTCTACATGTCCAATCAACTGTTAAGGTTTTTTTATGGAATTTTCATCATCATCTTGGGTGAAATTTGACACCGGCTGGATATATTCTTATGTTGCTATATTTGTTTTACATCAGACTTATTTTATGGTAGGCTCAGAAAACCATGAAGAGTAGACAGGAGAATAGTTTTACCAGAAGAGCTCGGTAAGCAACATGATACTAAATTTGGCATCATTGTGGCCTTCCCTGAAATTTCGTTGATGATCTAAATAAATTTGTCAATTAAGGGCATGTTTCTCTACGTCGTTACTCTAAACAACACACTAAATAATGGATCGTGGCCCAAACTGGATATCTATAAATAGCATTAATCTATCGGAATAATTAGATGTTGCGGCTTCAAAAACGAAATTTTTTGTTCATATAATTACAGCCCATCACGGGCCATGACTTCCCGTAGGAGTCGCCTCCAGCTATCTTGGTTCTTCGACCGTGCCTTTAATTTTTAAATCCAAGTAGCAGCTTGTCCAGCGAGTCAAACCAGCACTTCCAGGGTTTCCCAGCTGGTCTTTGCCTCTCATCTTTGCTAACGAATACCTTTTCAGAAACTCGCTCTTCGTCCGTTTGTTGTACATTGCCAGCCCATTGCAGCTTTTGCAGTTCTATCACAGTGTAGAGCTCTGGCTTGTCAAACAATTGTACAGTTTGTGGTTGTACCGCATTCATTCTCTTCTCATTTTGCACGTAAAATGTGCCTCAGGACCCACCTTTCGAAAGCGTTGAAAACATTTGAAGAAGCTTTAGTGACGATCCATGTCTCACACCCCTAGCATAGTACAGATCTTATCATAGATTTGTGCACTTACATTTTAGTATTCCTGTTTACGTAGCCTTAATGATACCCAAAACTGAGCAAAAATTTTTGAGCATGAACTAGATTCTGCGCTTTATTCCCATCATTTCATTATGACCTTAGCCAACTTAGAGCCTAGATAAATGAATTCCTCCACATTTTCCAGGTTAGATTCGTTGATTGTTACGTTTTGTCTATCGGGGAGGTTTTACCTGGTTTTTATGATAAATCTCGTTTTGGACTCGTTGATTTGTAGCCCCACCTGCTTTGCTTCATAGTCCATCTTGTGTAGGAGATTTTTTGTGAACGAAAAGGACCATTACTAAGTATTAATGTCATTCGCATAGGCTGTAATTTGGCTTGACTAGTAGATTAATGTAAATTTCAATCAACAGATAGTGTCCGTATTACGTTCTCAAGAGTAAAATAGCAGTAAGGCCAGCCCATCATCATGCTTTAGTTCGGCCTTTGTGTCAAAGATGTTTGTCAGTTGGTTATCGATTCCGACTTTTGAGGTTTTTGTATGACATAGTCATTCTTCACAGATGGACTTGTTTTGCTGGGATTACAAGCTGAAGCATTATTTTGTACAGTACTTCACGGTTAATGTTGTTGGATTTGTACACCAAATTTTCCTGATGGAATGTATAATGATTTCTCCCGAGTTTATGCAGTTACTCAATTTTCTCTGCTGACGCATATTCCACTATTATTTTGCCTAGAAAACATCAACTTAACCTTGCTTACATAAAACAGCAGAATAAATCATAAAAATACAAGTTTACTAAGCTTAAATGGTGTTCTGAAAAAAGTTCTCATAAATTCCTCTCCAGGGAGAAATTATCACCCTTACAATTGAAATTTACGTTTCAGTATCCTCACAAATTCTACAAAACCTACCTCAAAAAATAAAAATAAAATCAACTATTTCAAGGACTTTAAATCTCATCTCGAATTCTCATCCATGACCTCAGCATACGTCCGCAATTTACCTATTAGTTCACCTGATATTCACTACTAGGCCAGCCGTTAAATAAAGCTTTCCGAAGGATCGACAAGGGAATCCGAGGGAAAATAAAAATCCAACCGTCAACATTTCTCTCGTACACCTTAAAATTTTTATATCTGGTCTATTTTAATGCATGCCGCACTAGCCCTGCTCTATTTTTTTTAAATATTAAATGGAACAGAGAGAAAGAAAGTTCATAAACGGCTTGCAATATGAAGAAGTCCCAATGAGATTGTAACCTTCTGCTCTTTCCTTCTTTATATCTTTTATTTTTACAGGTTATACCATACCGGATATTGATTTTTCTTCTCAGAGCTATATCTTGTATGTTATTTTCCGTTTCAGATGCTTTCTTCCTCGTTTTTTTTTTGGAGTACACACATAAGGGTAGATTTTTCCTCTACTTAATTTACCCTGCAGTTTTTTGTTGTATTTTTGTATTTTCTCCCCGTTGGGGGTGATACATACTTTTGTACAGCATCTGAGCAGTATATACTGTTGTATATGTTTGTAGGGTATGAGAATATTTATATTAATGGCAAATACACGTAGTAGTAGTAAATGCAGAGAGAAAGTTTTATTTTATCTTTTTTTTACTTCATATTTATGGGACTTATAAATATATGGGATTGTGATGGGTGTGAGTATTCATAGAGGTTCTTTTTGGCAATATGTTACCTATGCATGCAGGCAGACTGTCAGGCTGATAGGCTTTTGTTAGCATTGAATTATTGCTGAAGTGAAGTGTGGGTTAACATGTGAGGATGGTATTTTTATTATCTCGCCCGATTGACTTTGAAATGTTTATTGGGGAGGTTTATTATGATGAGTTAGTGGAGGAGTGAGCTTGTTATGTGATATTTGTTTTTAATAATATTGAGTCTTCAATACTGTTTATTATTAGTGTGAGAAATGATTAAATCCATGGCCTATTAAATTATAACAGGACATAATTCTCATCCTCACATACATTTAAAACGAAATACTTAAAGCTTCAAGGTCGAACATTTTACACCACTTAACCGGTCAAATGTGCATAAAACCACTTAATTATTCCAAAAGCTCTCACTCATATAGTTCACATAGCTGAGTGATCCTCTCTGCCGCATGAAATGTTTCATGTTCCGCATGTATACCCTAGAAACCTGACTATGTCAGCATAATGTACTTATCCTTCGTGCTCCGCATAAAATCCAATTTCATTTGCAAGAGTGTCACCAACACGAATCTCAGCACATTCAATTTCGGTTACAGGAGCACTAAATACAGCAAATGTCCTACACCTATGGGAAATGTTTCAGGTGTAGAGAACATGTAAATCCAGATATGTGGAACAGATTCTCCCACGTACTCGTACATATGGTTATGAAATTCAGATGCTTATTTATTATCATTGAATACATGACCGATTTGGAAAAAAAATTCTTCGGAATTTTTGTCAATCATATTTTCAAATGTTCTTATCCTAAGAGATAATTTTAGAGTAATCGATAAGACATTAATGCCACACCTGAAACTTCTTTTTCCAAACTCCAAAGACAGTGCCTTATTCTGTTATCCTTTATTCGCTTAGAAACAAGCTTTCTACTCAACTTCTAATTCTACATATATACACCGTCGAAATTGCCTTGACACCATATTGCAAAAAAAATCGGAAAGGAAAGTAAAATTAAATAAAATCAAATCAAATAGACAAGCTCAACGATGGAATCTAGAAAACGTTGAAAAGGAAGAAATTCTTGGTCATATTGCGAATGCTTGCCTGAACTTTTACTTTCTTTTTTTCCATTAACCCAAGTTAGTGATAACATTTCCAAGAATTTTAGTCAGAAAAGAATATAAAAAGAGGAAAATTCTCTGAGATTTTATTTCTTTTTTTTTCTCTCACCATTTTGCTAGCTGTCTAACCAACATTGAGCGAACGTTTGCTTTGCTGAAGAGCTCGAGCAATAATGGTACGTGTCGTAAGTGATCAAATTTGAAGTTGAAATAATTTCACGTGTCGTTGACATCAGGTGACAAGGATGCTTTATTAGGGAAATGAAAGTTTCCATGGGGCTTTACTGTTCGGAGAAAATAAATTGATGAAAGGAAAAATTTTGTGATGAATGGTGGTATTAGTAGAAAGTTGGAAAATGTGTGCTTGATAATGCGTAGAACGATTGAATAGGATGAAAATCAAAGAAATTATATACCTAATGTAGGTTTCTACTCATATATGAGCGTTTAAATTACAAATGTTACAAAATCAAGAAATGCTTTCACTCTTTATATTTAGGTCGGAAAAGCTAGTTGGATTCTCTTGTGAAACATCGTTAAGATTTGATTTCCCAATCTCTTGGCATCAGGTCCATGAAAAAGGACTCGATCCAAATGAAATGTGATGTTCATAGATTTCGCCTCTGAAATCAACAGCACACCGGCCTTTTGCTAAGAGGAGTTCCCTTTGACCCTCGATTCTCCCAGTGAAGTGCAGTTATCGTCAAACTTTTCCCGGGAATTTTCTGCTGTCTATATCTCCTGGAAAGGGCAAGCTCCCTACAGATCTCTGAACTATTATTCTCGTTTACTGAACTATATACTACTGTGACCAAAAGATAAGGTGACATTTGAATTTAAACGTCGAAGGATTTGGAGAATTATTTTTTTTAGCTTGGTAGTACTGTCAGTGACATCTATGTCACATTTACATGTCAAAATATTCATTAGTGTTTGAGATACGCGTCTTTTCAGGGATGGCCTTGAGCTCCGTCTTCGCTGCGGCTTGAATCTCCTCTATCGTATCACAACGGTGTCCCCGGAGCAGTCTCTGAGCTTGCTGAATGGCCAAAAGTCACACGGTGCCAGATCAGGTGAATACGGTGGTTGCGGAACGATATGGGTTGAGTTTTTGGCGAAATGATCACGAATTACGAGTGCAGTATGGGATGGTGCATTATCGTGGTGCAAAAACCAAGAATTGTCTTTCCGCGATTCCGGCCTTTTAAGGCGGATAGCGTTACGGAAACGACACATAACGTTCAAATAATATTCCTTGTTGACTGTTTGGCCCGGCGGAAGGAATTGATAATGCACAACACCACGATAATCGAAGAAGAGAAGAGGTTGATGGGCGTCCAGGATGGTCTTCGTCTTCGACACGTTCACGGCCAGCTTGGAACTCACAATACCACTTCTAAACATTTTTTTAGACCATCCTTAACGTATCTGCAGCGAAAAATTGATTCCGCAAACAAAATTTAATGCAAATTCGACAAATTTCGATATCGCAAAAAACGAAAAACGCACTTTTAGCAACTCACAAAACGACGCGTATCTCAAACAGTAATGAATATTTCGACATGTAAATTTGACACAGATGTCACGGACAGTACTAACAACCTAAAAATAACTCTCCAAATCCTTCGACGAGCGCAGTTTAAGTTCAAATGTCACCTTATTTTTTGGACATAGTAGTATATCTATTATTTTTGGAAAAACTATCGATGTTTTAATTAATCGATTGTTTTTGCTCAAGCCTACTCTGGACCCCTAAGATCAACCAATAACAAGCAGAGACTGACCTACCCTAGGGTCAGATCAATTAAATTGTAATATAGTACTGACAGAAACTAGTTGAATTATTTGCCAGAGGCCAGGTGAAACATACAATGATACCCACAGATAATAATAGAGCAAAAGTGCTAAATGTTATTAGCTCCACGTAACCCTACACCTCAAGATTGCAAACGGGTCTGAATCTTAGAACATGTAGGAAGACTATTTTTTCTTCCTGATTACTGAGGTCTATTTTTCAAGTCTTCATAATTGATTTTCCTCTCTTCTGCAATAAACAACTCCTATGCGTGCTTTTTGCTAGACGGTTGCACCCACTTTCCCTTGAAAAAGGGACAAGACACTGCGGCTAAAATGCTCAGAGTCTTCTTATTTGCATTTTTCAAACCAGTTTTGAATACTTTCTTTTATTATACCCATTAATATGCCACAAAATAAGGGTTGTCTAGTTCCAAAGAGTCCAACACATTTTGCTTTCTAACTCATTTCGGTTGCAGGCATCCATTAAATGTTTCCTTAACATTTTACAAGCACCTGATCTCTTTAACTTTGAAGCCTTACCAAAATCAACCGAAAATAGAATTACGGTTTCCTTAAAAACTGGTAACCCCAATCCTCTCACCGCTTCATTGATTGCTTCTTGAACTTTTAAGAAATCTGTTTTGTAATTGTAACATGAATTCCATCTAGTTAGACAGACCATTGTTCGAGATTTTCCAGTAATTCCCAAGTAAATTTCCGAAGCTTTCGGTGATCTTGAGCATAGATTCCAAATAGCCTGACACTTGGCCATACTGTCGTCATGTAGTTTCTGGTATGAATTATTTTTAGATCTGGCTTTATCTACATACGAGTATATTCCGTGAAGGAATTGCATGCAAGGTATGGGTGGCATATTTTTCTATTTTTCATCGTTGGACAGTTGGTATATCTCATTTTTTTAAGACTCCGTAAGTTCATTGAGGACTAATATCTCATCAATATTATAATCATCTTGCTCATCATTGTTATCAAGGTTGTCACCATTTATTCATCAGTATGCAACAAAGTTCTACCGGTAGTGACAGTTTCCAAATCAAGTTTTCCAAGCACTTTGAAAGTTTTTTTTTTCTTGAGCCATCATCAGTGGATTTTTTATTGTTTTTGACAAACTGAAGTCATATTCAGCATGTACAAAGGCTTCCCAAAAAGTAAAAGAAGAGTTGATCTGACGTGGCAGTGGGCGGGGCTAGTGCCACCATCTTGCCTGCAGAGTGTATCTACAGTAAGTATGCAAAGCGCTACAATTGAAAGTTCCACTAGCTGTGAAGTGCGAGCTGTGATAAAGTTCTTGTTGGCGAAAGATCACAAACTAATTGAAGATTATTGCCAAATTTGTGATATATACTCGTACCATCAAGGAATGGTAAGTGGAAGCCGTGTGAGGCAGTGGTGCATTGATTTTAAAAATGCCCCAACCAATCGGATCGCAATGTTAGACCTTGTCTTGTGAGTGATGAATTTGGTGACGAAAAGCAACAAAAAAATCGCGAAAATTGTCGTTTTGCACTAACGAAACTTTCAAAACATTTCTCCGAATTTCACGGAGTTAAGGTCATGAAGTGTGGTTGGTGGACTTGACTGCCACAAATTTTGTGCCAAAAGGACTTCGAAAATCCTAACAGAAGACCATAAAAACAGAGATTGCTACAGCACTGACATTTATGAAAGACTACGACAAAAAGCACCGAGCTACTACCACCTGCTCCCGGCGATGAAGACCTCGCTCGCTGTGCAACGCTTTGACACTGACGCTCAACGGCATGCCATCTAAACCGATGGTTAAACTACCAGGTGAAAGATTTCTACAGAGAGGGTATTGAGAAGTTTGTACCATGTCATGATAGAATAGAAAATAGGGTTCAGCCTAAGAATTGACCTAAAAAATGCGTTCACTTTATTTTTAATTTTAAAACGTCTGTTTTTCTCTTGACAGCCCTCTTATATTAGCTATGAGTTGTGTTACCTTATCAAAGGTGGTATTTTTTGTAAATATAATGTATTGGGATCAATCCAATGTACAATCATACCTAAAGTAACTACTTTTTGATGATTGCTGTGGTAAAAATATAATCAACGGTTTTTGATTTATACTGAAAATAAAAACCTTCATTTAAGTTCTATTTATTGGTACATTTATTATTCAGGTACTGGTATTTCGAAGATAAGTTATCTTCTTCATCAGTGGCAGTATTCAATACCGCCACTATACCTTATAAAATTCAAAAAGTAATATTATAGTATCTATATGACGGACTTTACTGGAACAATAAAAATGATTTATAAGGAATTTTTCAATTCATTGAAAGACCGAGTGTTCACATCATATAAATCAGTTGTCAAAAAGTTTGCATATGAACTTTATAGGCTATTGATTATCCCGACACATCAAGGCAAGAATTGAACCGTTGCGGGTGTAGGCGATTTCAACGGGATATGTATTAGGGACCCTTTAGATGATAAACCGGTAAAATTGGATCGAATTGAGGCGTGTGTTCTTGATTGTGGAATAAATTTGGTCATCTTTTGGTTTCTTATAAATAACTTGAAAACAAAGCAAAATTTCGGAAAAAGTATTTTGAACTTTTTTGGGAAATCACATTTTCTATTGAAAACGTTGACCAAAAAATTTAAAAAGAAAAATTATAAAGCAAATCAAAAATTCATAATTTCGAAAATTTTTAAAAAATCACGCACAACTTTTTAATGAATAGAGATAGGTACAAGCATTCCTTTTAAAAAAAAGGAGATTCTAGTTCCTTCAAAATGTAAGGTCAACAGACTTACTGCGATGAACATTGACGAAGATAAAGCCTTTCAAAAATGATCCCCTCCGGCCCAAATTATGGAGTGCGTTTTGGAGAATGGGTGAATTTTCAACATGAAAAAATTTTCTAATGTTTTTTAACAAACGTATTTCGATAAAATATATAATTTTTACAAACACTTTTTCTGAAATTTTGTTTGGTTTCCGAGATGTTTCCAAACACCAAAAGCTGAAAAAAAGTCCCCTAAAAATTTGGTCGATTTTCACCCTAAAAAGTCCATCGACCTTGCATTTTGGGGAGAATAAAATTTTTATATGTCTCTGCGCATTAAAAAATGATGGGCGATCATTTAAAAATAAAGTATTCTTTGGTCTGATAGTTGTCTATTTCATACGAGTATATTTAATTGCAAAATCATCATGGAATTTTCCACAGTTTTCACCACCATTATTTGTGATCTGTTCTTATACTATATAAATTGGTTTCATGTATTATTAACAATTTATATTTGCGAGTATTCTGATTTTCTTAATAGGAGATCTGATTACCTTGCACAGTTCAACCAATGTTGCATCAATAAAATATCAAAGGTCACCACCACAAGGTTTCCAATAATATCCGTAATTTTGCTAAAACATCAAATAATACATTAGCCTCCCATGCATTAAACGTGTGCCAATTAATTTGAGCCGACGCATCCCCTGACGTTCTATACTGAAGTTCTATTCATCTACTTAAAAGCCCAATTTTTCAGAACTTTACGTCCAAATATTATAACAACCCCCATCATCCAAAGTTTATGACTGTTCAAATAAATTACATCTGTAATAAACTGAACCGAATTTGGTTCCATAGCGAACAAAAACTTTGAATTTGGATGCAACTTTAGAATTGTTAAAGATTACGTTTTCGCCTTGGATACGAATGCCAAGAATAAAAACTTTGGAATCTCGAAAAGAGGATATAACTGCAGCTGGCGGAAGTCATTAAAAGATGTTATTAGATGAAATTATATTACCTATTAACTTTGGCAATGGCACTAAAAGACTGCAACTTTTGTTCTATTTGGCGCAAATTCAAATAATTTGAACATTTGTTTTATTTATTTTTTAAATATTCTATCTTATCATAAATTTTACATTTCGTAAGATCTAATATTAAATTATTAATAGAGAACTTAATTTCTCTTAAAAAAAGTGTACCTCATTAAAGCCAGGCACAGCACTTCTCAGCGTAACTACTTTTTATATGCTTCGTTAAACAAGGGGGCCACATAATATTGTGTAAAGGCTCTTCTAGTGTATCTCAATATAAATTTATCACATTCTATCGACGATTAAACCTTTAAAGTAAATATTATGAAGGCACCGGTCTATAGGCTGGAGTTTGTGACTTCCATGTGGTAAAAGCGTCAGTACGCAGTGTTATTTTCACGAGCGTATATTTTACTGCCTCTTAACTGATATGAGATGAATGATTATCAAGTAGGAGTAATACAGGATCTTCTTATGTGGAATGGACTAAATATTTAAAGTGGTACAGCCAGTTTACGAAAAGCTCGGTGTTTACAAAATCTCTGTCAGCCACCATGCAAATGTTTTGTGATGAGCCTCCGTTCAATAAATCATTATGAGGTCTTTTCTGAGGGTAGATCAATGCTGGTGGGATATAATGACCATTAGTACTCATGCAGCAGATCACTGTCATGGTGATGCCTCTTCCTACAAATATAACTTTAGAGACAACTTTTTTTCCTTTTGTAATAATCACCTTTGGTTTGTTTTTTTTTTTTTTTTGTGCGGTGCTTATACCTGTCTCATCTACTTTTATGTATATGCGAATTGGCTGAAATTTATATTTCTCATAAAATTCCTTCAACTTTTCACAGAATCTGTGAACTTGACCCTAATTGAACCCGACAGCTCGAGCAAGACTGGTCGCTGCAAATTTTTGACGTTGACGATAACGTTTTGAAAACATTCAACCCAGTCAAGCCCTATCATTATTAAAAACTGATCAAACCGGTTGTCAATATTATTAGCGGAAGTATATTCATACGTCAACCACCTTAAAACATTTATGATGAAACCAAAATATGTTTTATCCATTTTCTTACAATAAGCTAATAACTCTACCTTCTGTTCATTATTGAATGTTGGTCTAATATATGTTCGCGGCTTAGTGATACTTTAGCATAAAAAATAGTAATGCATACAAGAAGTGTAAGAAGAACTGAACCAGAAAATCAACGAAGTCATTATCCATTTTTACTATTGCTCATGGGGGTAGGTGTATGCATGTGCACGCTTGCCCGGGCATACTACCCCAATGGAGCCAAAATACAAAGTAGTGTTGTTACTGGTTTAAGCAATGAACATAAGCTCAATAGTAAATTCCACATATCTACAAGAATATGCTCATAGTCAAAAAATATGACTGACCAGTACGGATTTGAAACTTGGACGTTAAAAGATTTTCAAAAATTCCAAAAATTACCAAGCAAGGTAGTAAATTGAATTGATTACGAAAAACAAGATAAGATTAATGAGATGGCTTCACATATTTTTGTGTGCTTCCTTATACCGATGTTCCAAACACTGTCTGGAAGGCACATCTGAGTACCGGAATGCGTAATGAAAACAAGTGCCATTTGGGCAGAGCTATATTTATCCCTCAACATAGTTTACTTTGAGGGCAATACACTTGGTATAGCGATTTCCCATCATTTCGATAGCCTTTCTGTAGTTAAAAAAAACTTCAAAGCCTTCGGAATACACATCGGTATTCGAGATAACTTCCTCATTTGATATGAGTCTGATTTGCTGGAGCCACTACTTGAGGTTTAGGAACAGGCAATAGTCACTGATTGGCAAACCTAGAAAATTTGGTAGGTAAGTAACCAATTTGAGCTGTAATTGGTCTTATTTGGCTATTGCTTTCAAGGACGTATGTGACGGGCCGTTATCATGATGATACAAAACTTTTTTTTCGCCGTATTCTTTATTTCGTCATTCAGTTTGTCCATTAATGCTGCGTAATGCGCTCTTGTGACTGCTCTCCACTACAGCAGGTATTGGATGAAGATTATCTTGTGCGCACCCTGAAAAACGGAAGCCATCACCTGCTAGACCAAGCGTTGATCTTTTGACCACTTTGGTCGACTTTTGAGGCTTTCTAGAGACACTGCAAACTACATATTTAACTCAGGCTTATGTTAGTGGACCCACGTTTTGCACATTATCACACAACGTCGAAAAAAGTCTGCTCGATTACGCTGTAACAACGTCAAACTGGACGTTAGATCATCAATGCATTCCTGTTTCTACTTAAAGGTCAGAAAAAGCGGCACGTATCGGTCTGATAGTTTTTTTCATCTCCAAAATATTGTGCATGATGTATCCCGTCTATTTCTATAATCTACAGACGCTCTCAGCTAGCTCACGCAAGTTCAATGAACGATCACTCAAAATGATTCGATACACTTGCTGCTACCCTCTACGACGAGGTTACTCCAATGGGGAGGCTTTTGATCCCGGTAACGCCCCAAAAGTTGTGTGAGCGCCACCCGCTTTGCCTTTTTGACCCCGCGTAAGCCACCAAGCAGGAATACGGCTCGTTGAAACCCAATATCTCCCTGGTTCCTCGAGAATACCCCAGACGTTCCTACGAGCACTGGCCTACACACGCTTGCTCCGAATCGATCTAATTTTTCTGTAGACTCATTATGAGAGTAAGAGTGATGGAAATCATAAGAATATGAGACGAAGGCCAAATAAATGTGTTCGGGCTTCCGCTTTACCGCTTGTTTTATATTTGTAAAAAAAAATTATGACCTTCACCTTCCTTCCTCGAGGTGCCCCTGGAACAATAAATCTAGTAAATCTTCAACATGTGATATCATGGCAAAACAAGAAAAACCATTCCTCTTTACTCTCGAAATCCTTATATTGAAAAACAAATTAATTTACAATTGATTCTCGTTGCAATGGGGGCTCCTTGCGGCAGACACTCAAATTCACCGGCTCCGTGTACCGCATCCCCTTACCCGGATGCTCCGAAAAACATTTCCTAATGAAAAGAAAATGCCTAGCCTAGCTTATGACTATCTAATCCCTATCCATACCTTCCTGAAGGATTGTCCGAATTTCTATGCTGGACGGTAAACCACTAGGAAAGGAAAGCTTCGTGTCTTTTCTCATTCCACAACTGAAGTTGCGGCGGAACTATTCTTTGTTATTTCACACTTGTGCACACTTTATTTACACTAATTTGCTCAAAAAAAATTTCCAATTCTCACGATCACTTTTTCTTCTAAAGTCACTATTTAACATATTTTTCCTCAAAAAGTTCACCTTTGGAAGGTGTCGTACTTCTGTCCAATTCACCTGATCAGTACCCACTATTTTTACACTCTCAGAAAAGGTTCACTCACGTAGTTACTTCTACTTATTTCCCGGGAAAAACGTTCTTCCACTCACACTGTCAGTCAAACCGAAAAAAGGCAACTGTTGCCTAATGTGGGATCCTTTAACAATTTTTTCAAGCAAAAGGCACGGACTGCTAGTCATTAGGAACATTGACTGGCCAATAAACTTTCCTTGGTTGTCCAAATCTAGTTCTATAAAAACCTCAAATCTGAATTTTGTCTGCACCAAAACCGCAACATTTGGAAACATTAAAAGAAACTAGATCTAGTCTCTATTTCGACCTGTCAACAGTGAGATACTTACCATTGTTTGTATTCGTTTATTTCGTTTGATAATATTTTATTATAATGGTAAAATATCATCAATTAGATCACTCAGAAAATCTGTAAATACTTGCCATTCAAAAAAATAGTGGTTTTCAAAGTGGCCTTTTTAGTGAAGGATGGCCGAAATGGTATGAGCAATGAAGAAAAGCTTTTTCACGCTCTCTTTTGTCAAAATTATCACCAAACAATACGCTAATACATACGCCAATCCTATTATAATTAAATACATACCTTCATTCAAACTTGGAGCACTTCAATCCTGCTTCAAACGGTAACAATAACAACCCGGCGTGTTTTCAACGCTTTGTTTATTGTTCGCTACGCACGTTGGGATATTACCTTCCCACTTTCGCATTTCTCTGTGGCCAGAACCTTGTAGGAGTTGTGGGGGGGCGGGGATCCCAGCTGGCGGTAAACGATTGGAGACGCGCGCGATTCGAATTCTGCCACGGGTGGGAAGATATTATCCAACTGTGTTTTTGGAGACCCGGTGGAAAAATAGTATCCCAAAAGGCGTTAAAGGGTTAAAATAAACATGTAATAACTCCCTCCATATTAATAACAAAAACAAATTCACATCCAACCTGTTGGTCTACGATGATCCGCCAGCAAACATTTCCTTTGAGCTTTGTATTCATCTCAGTGTATGGTTTTGTCTCCATGCAAATCACTCTTTTATTTTAAAAACGAGAAATATATACCCGGAGACACAACAATCAGAAAAACTGTCTCAGTTCCAAATAATATTACCTTTTCACGCAAAACTCAGGCCATTATAGAATTCAGAGCTCGCAAAGCCTGTCCTGTTTCCGCACTTGTGCTCGTATTTTTTTCTTGTAGTACTTGAGCCCCAATCTATTCAGTTTCAAGGATAATTCGATAGCCTTCTTGTAAATTACTACGAGTCCATTCAATATGTTCGGAATTGTCGAGTAAGCGTTGTTTTGATCATCATCTATTCTAATATCTTCAATCAAATCATGGGCTGCATTTTATGACGTTCCTTGTGCATTTTTGTAATCATTTTTGGGTATGCAGTTCAGCTTGTGTGCAATTTAACTTATTTAACCAAGTTTGGCGAGAACTATGTTCTAGCTCATGAATTTTTAGTTGCATTTACTCAAGCAACTCTTTAGGTTCGACCGAATTCGTATCCACTTTTAATATTAATTCCCGTCGCTCTACATCAATGTAAATAGCGATGCGTCCCTTTCTTATTTGTAGCACTACAGCCCCTCTCGGGCCTTCGCTTCCTGCAAATAGCGCCCCCAACTGTCTCGATCTACTGACCGCGTCCTCAGATTTCGAAATCCGAACAGTGATGAACTGTTTTCGTCAATCGAGTCAGACCAGCGTTCCCTTGGTTTCCCCACTGGTCTTCCGGCCTTTGGTTCTCCCAACGAATACCTTTTTGGGTATCCGTTGTTCATCCATACAACTCATATGGCCAGCCCATTGCAGCTTCCGCAGCCTTACAATCGTTGAGACCTCCGGTTCGTCAAAAATGTCATCCAGCTCATGGTTTTATCGAATTCACTATTGGTCCCCGTCTAGCTTTGCTCCGATTATTCACCTCACGACCCGTCACCCAAAGGCGTTCAATATATTTGCGGATGCTTGGGTTAGGGTCCATGTTTCACATCCATAGCTGAGTATGAAGTGTGAAACAGTCAGACAAATTTTAACCGACGATTTTCGGATGAAAAAATCGTGCGCGAAGATGGTTTGAAAGAACATTTCTGAGGAGCCTTCAGCGTGTCCCAGCATTTGGCCTCTAAAGGGATCGCCATATTGCAAAAGCCGCCTTATTTGCCCGATATGTCATCCTGTGACTTTTTTTTGTGCCCCAGAACAAAATCGGCGGTCAAAGGAAGGCATTTTGAGTCGATTATGGACATCCAGGCGGTCGTAACGAGGGTACTCACGTACATCCCAGTCGAAGCATTCCAGAAATGTTACGAAGCATGGAAAACGCGCTGAAATCATTGTATGGCTGCCCAAGAGGACTACTTTGAAGGGAATGGCAGAGTTGTAGAATGATTTTTAAATATACGGTTTTCATGGAATCAGTTTCATTACTTAATTATCACACCTCGTAACACCGGTCTTATCACAGATTTGTATACTTGGAGCTTTGTTTTTCTTTGCATGCAGCTGCTCTTCAAGATCGTGAAAACTGAATAAAATACTTTCTTTGCGAGCTGTATTCTTCGGCGTATTTCATCTCTTTCATGACCAGTTTTCGTTATTTTGGCGCCTAGACAGACAAATTCGCAAACATTTTCGATAGTGTATTCGCCAAGTGAGATATTTTGTGTATTTGAGGTATTTTTTCTTGACTGCGTCATGAGCTTTGTTTTATTCTCATTGATTTGTAGTCCTACTAGTTTTGCTTCGCTGTCGAGTTTCAGGAAAAGTGCTCGCAAGTTTTTTATGACCGTGACAAAATGTTGATGTCATCTGCATAGGCTACTATTCGGCTCGACTTGAATAGTAATGTGCCTCCTGTATCGACAGGTAGCTTTCTTATGATGTACTGCAGAGCCAAATTGAATAGCAATGGGGCCAGCCCATCTTCCTGCTTCAGTCCGATATTTGTGTCAAACGCATCGGTGAGTTGGTTAGTGATGCGGACTTGGGAGTTCGTCAACGTTATGGTCATTTTGATAAGATGGACTAATTCGGCTTGGATGCCATAGCAAAGCATTATTTGGTATAGTACGTTACGATCAATACGGTCGCATGCTTGATTAAAGTCAAGGAAAATTTGGTGTACGGGTATGTTGAACTCCCAGCATTTTTCAAGTACCTGATTGACAATTGGTCGATGCGTCCTACTTTAGCTTGAATTTCTGCGGTCAAGATGACATATTACTGCTCGTTTTCCTTGAGGAGTGTTATCTTCCAACTGAAAATACCACCCAAGCAGTACACTACTATCATTCGTAGAAAACAAGGCAGGTTGCGAATGTGAATGCACTTCTTGCAGATTTTACAATGTATGCTAGCTATATGATACTGTGGCAAATCAAGTGACATTAGACTTTTCACTAGGGTGGATAAATATATACAGAATGAGTCCAACGCTGGCTGCCAAGTTCCTCCTCTTTTGGTTCCACGATGACTTTTTCCTTCCTGAGTTTATAATGAGAATTATTTGGAGGTTCGGCATCCTTAATCTGTTGCTGTCAGGGTCTGGTACACTTGATGACGTTTCTCTGTTTCAACAACAAGTTAAGTTACAAAAGTGAACTCAATGATTCAGGTGAATTTTTATATGTAGATTTGAAGGACAAACAATTTTTATTACTTCCGTGATTTTATAAAGCAATTTACATCATTTGTCTTATACTACCTGAAGAAGCAACCTGGACTCATGGTTTTTTTTCATAAATTTCATTAAAAGACAAGTCAGATAGCTCGTCCATGATAAGGACGAAGACTCCCCCATAAGATTGATTTACGATTTTCACATTCATAGCTTCATTTGACTTTCCAGAGCGAGGTGCGTTTGAAATTCACTAAACGACCGATAAACTGCTGTTTTTGAAGGAGCAGATGTGGGATGACATTTTTACAATCAGTGTAATGATTATTCAGAAGTTTATCCCATCAAAAAATAATGGTAGATTATGACGCTATATTCCTATTTTTCCATTTTCAAGAAGGCTGAAGGAGCATCACTCTAATGATTGTAGCGTGTAAATGAATAAAGGAAAGTTAATGGCAGATAAACCTCTCAATATGGGTCACGACCATTATCCAGTGTTGCCACGTATTGAAAAATCCCGTGACTTATCAGCCTATTATATACACATGTATATAAACTACTCTCCACGACGGGTAAATTTCTCTCGAGAAATTTCCCAGAAACGAAATTAGTTTTCAAGCCATCCCATATTTCGTTACGAAAGTAGAAAAATGCATTCAGAGGTGATATTTTTTGAATACTGGGTATGACATATTGAAGTGCCGCAGATAAAGATTAGATATAAGATACAATCTCCTAGTTTATTGGGTGGCACTAATCTGAATTATTTTAATTTCAAAATACCAAAAAACTTTTTCCCTCATGCAAATCGCAAATGTGCCAAAATTCCACTAGCTTTTTCACACGGCATGAATCTACTGTAGGAAATGAAATCCGCTAAATTTCTCCTTTCGCGGTCCGCATTGATTTCATTTCACCCAAAAATCTGGTCCCATTAACTCAAGTCGTAATTCGATATTTAGCATCTTTCCCTTAATTCTCACAATCATCTGCATAATCAATATCTCCTACGTTGAAATAAAAATCAAATGATCAAGACAGACAACATTCTTAGCTGCAAAATTATATCCCATAACTTATTTTTGAAAAAACATCAAGACCACACTTTTCGAATATTCTTAAGCACACATAATTGCCTTACGGTTCTAGAGCGATTAGCATGAAATTCCCATTATTCTGTATGATTATTTTATGCAAAAATGGCGTCAACACAAAGTGCCCACGCAAAGATTACCTTATTTGATAGTATCAAAAGATCATTTTATTCGTATTCTCCCGCTATCATTCTCATGAAAAAAAATAAGTGGTCTTAATGCAATTCTCAAAAAAATATCAATGAAATGCATCTTCTAAAAAAAAGACGAATAAAGAAAAGGGAAAAGATCATTGACACCGCGGCATACTATCATTTTTTTATTCTTTACACAGAAAAGCAAAAAACCAATTTAACTCATTTCTTGTGTTTCCCACAAAATGATAAAATTTGTAAAATTATTCAAGAATGGAGAAAAAACAAAGTCTTCAACAAAAAATCACAACCACAAAAATGCTGGTAAGTCCAAAGACCGTAGATGCAGCGAATCTTTAATGGGTTCATTGAATGTTTATGGTCTTTGCTATTAGTATGCATGTTTTTCGTTGACATGTTCCTCTCTTGAATCATGCAAAGGTGGTACTAGAAATAATACAGGTACAACGTTAACTCTTTTGAAGGCAGTCTAAAAATAGATTCTGGTTAGAATTCCATAAAATTCAGACCGGATTACTGCATCTTGTCATGATAAGTTGATTGCATTCTTAGTGTCTGCAATCCGTTAAATCAAGTCATCATCATCGTTAGCAGCATCACTGTTGCATTCTTACTACTAATATCATACGAGTAGTATCACATTACTCGCACTATCCGCTAGAAGCTAATTTCAATATTCAGTCCAATTCGGCGGATGTCAAGCGGGAATGCTAGAAGCTAGAGAATACCGAAAAATTATGGGGTAAGGAGTATCAGATTGGTGACAAAAACGACCCAAAACATGGCATTAGCGGGCGAAAACGGGTTCGTAATAGATTTGTATGACATATCTTTGTAGAAAAATATACAGGTATCTGTCTAATAGTCATTTTTTCAAATTAGATACACTATCGTATTTCTCCCCGAGCACCGTTAGATTTCACCGAAATTCCAGATTGCTTAGACTGGCTGAATGGTTGGCTAGTTCGTGGGTTGGCCGGCTCGCTTGGCTTCTTTCTTCGCCGCACGACGTTACGTAGCGTATTTTTTCATCAAGCGTTCGCCAACGATAAATTAGAAAAATGAAACTTGAAAAATTCCCATAAAAAATCAATCTTGTGCGGTCATTCCGATGGTTGAAGATTTTTCTCTTAGCACCATAATAATTACTTTTAAGACAGGGATATGTATTATGGAGCCTCTGCACGGTCGGTGTTAGTTATTAGTTTGCGTTGTCGTTGAAAAATGCACGGAGGTTCTAATAGTTTAATGATGCTTCCACTTTATACACCTGGGAATCGGGCAGGAGAGAAAGCCGGCGGAATAATGCAGAAACGAGCGGACGCGAAACAATTGGCGGTTTTTAAGACATTAATGTCTTCCGTTCGATCAATTGGTCCATAAACAATTGGGGCATGGGAGATTAGTGTTTTGAAAAATGAACTTTTATGCTTGTAAAAAGTAGAGTAGTTAAAATTCGTTATGGTTGGACCTAGTTGTGAGGCTGGGTGGGAAAGGAAAAACGACTTAGCGGTGAGGAAATGAGAGCATGAGTGGTTCTGCCAATTCGATCCACATATTTTATCTTAAAAGCTGAAACGCGGAGTCATTTATATTAATCAATTCAAAGTCCAGCTCAGTGTGTTCATTCAAATGAATTATTCTTGCAAGTCCGAATCAAACATGATCACTGAGCATTTCCCATACATGCCTCAACCCATTTCAATTTGCACATTACATGCCCATTGTCCACTCTGCGGTTGACACAATCCGCGCAGTCTGCTGCTGCCTAAGACCCTCCCGTACAACTTACAAGACAAACGATCATGACTGATTGCGCGAATCAATCATTCATTTTGCGGATTAATATGTATAATGGCTAAAAATAATACCATCCTGCTCGGCACTCACATGTGGTCGAGCTCATGTGTGTTTGTTATCTTTGATTCTTGTATTCTCCATTAATTATTCATTGCATGTAAGTGCGGTAGCCTCGCTACATGTAAATTTAAAATGATCCTACCAAGAACGATTTGACTACTGTCGCTACTTGATTCTGTTCTTGGACTGGGCGCAACATTTTATCGGAATAGTCCGCGCTGAATTGGAATTTTATCCAATTCCAGTAGGTAAACCATCGCGGCAAGACGAAGCTCACCTGGCAAATCAACATGAACTAGGCATTGAACGCTGATCGGTATTTTATGATATCGAATTGATTATGAGATGGTATGTGCTTCAATTTTTTCGACGTGATTGTTTCGGACTTGGCTTTACGGGAGCTACGTCGCGTCGTTTCAGTTACGCACGCACCATGAACTTCATGCTCATCATGTTGGTGTTCATGACGATGATGATGATGTTGATGGTGAACATGATGAAGATGAACCTGGCTAGCAAAAAATCACTTCAAATAAATTCAAAAAGTATCGGGAAGGAATATAATTTGCTTTTCATTCGATTCGAATCGTACGACATGGTGAATAATTCTTTTTTTGTTCTGCTCAAGAATCCGCGATGATTATGCTAATTTGAATACAGTAGTTGGATTTCGTGTGTGGTTTTTTCAGATGGACTGGAACAAAAAATAACTGAATGAAATATGAATTGAGATGTATCGGATTGTATGACAGCTGATGGATAGCTGGCGCCTGTAAGGAAATATGAGATGAAGAGATCGTATGCCTTTTTGTTGACATTTTGGGTCAGTGGCTCGCTTAATGTGCTGAACTGAGGAGAAATGCAAAGTTTTTGTTGGATATGGAACCAGGTTTGGGTCAAGCTAATATGCGGTCAATTTTATTTAAATAGCCATGAACCCCTTTTCAGCGATAGGTTTTATTATATTCAAACGAATAATTTAAGCTAGTCGATAAGGCAGGAGAGTGCTCTTCCCAGAAAGGCTTTGTAACATCCTAGAGTTTGAATCAAATTTTCTGATGGAAGAATTGATAACTTCAATTATTCGTCCAATGCTTATTTAAGAAATCCTTCAAATTACTTATGGTATTCTTTGTAGCTAGCTACATGAATGAGTTGCATATTTTTTTAATAATTTTTTCTGAACAATTATTAGAGAAGAAAAGTGTTAGAAGAAGGTGGTTTCGACGTCTGTACTAATTCTCATCACGCCATCACTCCTAGATACACACCGGTGATGGCGACCACCATGCTTAGAGGTGAGAGAGTTATTTATAATTTTCCTGCTTAAGCGAACTCAATATGTTTTTGTAACTACGAATTATATTCAAGTTAAATTTCGTCTTGTAAGTACTTCAAGTTTATCCAAAAGATGCAGAGTTTCTTTCAATAGGCTCATAACAACCGCCGTTTTGCACCAGCTTAAATAATTATCTTAAATGCTCGGCTAATTGAACATATTCAAAGTAAACAAAATTGCTTAAATTTTCATGAAAATCCGAAGAAAATAAGAGTGCCTACATCGATTTGAAACACATATCAACTATCAATACGTGTTATTGTTGTTATAATTTCATACAATTGAAATGGCTATAATTCACTTGATTACAGTCTGATTTTCGTGAAATTTGATGAGCATAATGATCTTATATCATTCTACACACCTGTAAAATACTGAGTTTAAAGGTACCGTTTTGATTTTATAGGGGAAGATGTCAAATTTACAAATCAAACTATTATTAGGGTGTACAACTTAATAACCGGAATTTTTTCGCGAAATTTGATGCTTTATTGTGGAAAAATCTTACAATATATTTTATTCAAAGTATTGTCCATCGGAAACTACACTATTTCTCCATCTTTCAGGTAATTTATGAATTCCATCCCGAAAAAATTGCGCCGGCATGGTGTCCAAAAACGAATCTATCCAATTTCGGATGCCTTGCTCTGAAGTGAAGCGTATTCCGGTGAGGGCGTTTTGCATCGAGCGAAATATATGAAAGTCCGGACTATAATGCGAGTGGGCCAAAACTTCCCATCCACTATTTTCCAAATAGTTTTTCACGGGTCTTGCAACATGCGGCCGAGCGTTGTCATGATGAAAAATCATAGCCTCGTGTCTGGTCGCATATTCCGGGCGTTTTTCGATGATACTACACTTCAAACGTATTAATTGTGTTTGATGTAGGTCACTTGTGATTGTCTGGCCCAATTTCAACAACTCATAATATAACGGCCCCTTCTGATCACACCAAATACACAGCATAACCTTGGCACCATGAATATTTGGCTTCGCCGTTGATTTGGCTGGTTGGCCAGGCTTCACGTATGACTTTTTGCGCTTGAAATTGTCATAATGTATCCATTTTACATCCTCAGCCACGATCCGATGCAAAAATGATCTCTGTTTATGGCGCTCAAGCAGCATTTCAGACATACAGAAGCACCGTTCAACGTCTCTCGGTATCAACTCATTGGGGACCCAATTACCTTGCTTCTGAATGTATCCGGCGGCTTTCAAATGTTTTGAAATGGCTTGCTGAGTCACTCCTAAAGATTTGGCAAATTCGTCTTGCGTTTGACACGAATCCTCATCGAGTAGTGTCTCAAATTCTTTATCTTCAAATTTTTTAGGCTGTCCTGGGAGTTCTTTGTCTTTGATGTCAAAAACGCCACTTTTGAAGCGTTGAAACCATTCAAAACACTATGCTTTTGCTAAAACATCGCCGTCATAAACTTCTGCAAGCAAACGATGACTTTCCGCAGCAGTTTTCTTTGCAAAAAAATGACCCAACAGAACCTCCCGCAAATGCTGTCTTTTTCTCCAATTTTCGAAGTTATTCATCGTGAAAAATAATAATGATGCACACAAGATAAAATTGTTTTGTTGACTGATTTTGATAGCTGTCAAATATACCTGCAAAATGGCATATATATATAAAGTTCGAGCTTTCACAAACTTTGTTAGTACGGACATCTAGCGTCAAATTCCGGTTATTAAGTTGTACAACATAATAAAGTTTGCTGAATTTTGATTGTGAGGTATATTTCGCCCTTCTACTCATAAAAACCCACCCACGTGATTTTTTCCAGATTTTCCAGCTCGAATGTGCGCAATTGCGAGGAAGAGACAAATTTTTCGCACATTTTGCCTCCCCTTGGGCCCCCTGACGAACAAAATGACTTTCTTGTCTCAGATGTTAAAAGTTCTAGTCAACCCCTTTCATTTGATACCCGAGCCAATTGCATTTAATAGAAAATGTTAAGGGCTACTCCTTTATGAGGGAGGACCCCCTTAAAAAATTTTAAAATGTTTAGCAAGACCTAAGTTTTTGAGAGACTACCACTTCTGACCTTCTCACGAAATTGAAGCTTTCTAGCTGCTATAGTTTCTGAGGAAACTTGCTGTGATGCACGAACAAACAGACAGACAGAAAACTAGAAGTTTTTACAAAGCCCTAAAAAAGTGTTTCTGGGTTAAAAAAAAATAAAATTGCAACAACTAGCGTAGAAGAAATTTAGACCCAAAAAAAATCTATTAAAGTAATGTATGGGTAGAAGTTTAGATAGCTATTGATATGCATCAGCAACATCCTTTCGATTTTTCAGTAAAAACACTAGGGCATAAATTTTTAACTTTTTTTTGCATCCAAAAAATGTTTATGTGTTTCAAATTATAATTTCTATTTTTTTGATTTAGCACTACAACGCCTTTCAAGCCTTCAGTTAGAGATAGTTAGCACTCTAGAAGATGATATGGTCAGTACCACGCTTTGGCCGTTGATCCCACCCCCCTCCAGGCGCAATACATTTTGATTTAAGCCAGTATGTATCATAACTGAACGGGCTTATACGAGTAGTCTATCCGAAGAATCACTCGAAACTAATCTCGTTGTCAAGAACGAGGTTCGAAGCAGGGACCTTCGGCTTACGAAGTGAGCACTCTAACTAAAATACTACGCGGACAATTGCTTTACATAAACAGAAACCGAAAGTGAATTTATTGTAATAGATCCAGATTGATAGATATAGCGTTACTTTAAAAACAGACTAGAAAAAAAACGATGAAATTATATTAAATTCAAAGCATGACTAATTTGAACAAAATGGTCTTAGTTTTGAATAGTTTACTGTTAAAGAGTATTTTGAGCCAAAAACCGGCCTGACTTGGTTAATAACTTTTCTTTTGTCGTCAATTATTTTGTTTTTTTAGTATCCGAAGGCCAATTTTCTTTATATTTTTTTTTTCTTTTGTTTCTTGAAAAGCCGTTGGGCCTGGCTTTGTTATGTGGGTAGACGCGGATGTGTTGAAGGGAATGACTTTTTATATTCGTAGGATGGGTTCATGATAATCACCATATAGATATCAATTGCCTGGAGGTAGTTAGAAGTGTGGATTGCCCGCATAAATTAGACGTCCTGTAATCAATCGCAAAAAAAAGAATACCAGAAGAATTGAGACTAAACACCGACGAAGGAATTGTGAATGAGAGGATAGAGTCGGAAACGCCAAACGATCGGAGTTTGTTAGCCAAAAGACCATGATCAACACTGTCAAAGGCTTTAGCAAAACTGGTGTAAATCACATCGACTTGTTGACTCTTGTCAAAAGCAAGAGATATGGTATTCGTAAGTTCTAACAAATTAGTTACTGTCGAATGACCTTTAATGAATCCATGCTGTTCATTTGCAAACAGGATACTAATATCATCGTACATTCTGTTATGCACAATTCTCTCAAGAAGCTTGCCAAAACAAGACAGCAAAGAAATCGGACGATAGTTAGAGATTTCACTTCGACCTCCGGACTTATGGATCGGAAAGATGTTAGCATGCTTCCAGACATGAGGGAAGCAGGAGGAAGAAAGGCTAATATTGAAAGTAATTGATAGTGGGGTAGATAATGAAGAAGATAATGACTTAACGAGCAGATTTGGTATTCCATCAGGACCCGGACCATCACTAATGTCAAAGGTACGCAGCGCATTTTCAATTTCCGATGGAAAGGTCACGATAGAATGCATAATAGGGGAAGGAGGATACGATGAGTACTCGTACATAGTGGGGTTCGAAACCTTAAATGTGGAGGAGAAAAATCGAGCGAAAAGGTCACAGATAGCTTGCCCATCAGAAGCTTGGCAATTACGCTATGAGAAGATATTAGGAATATGGGATGTTGTTTTCAGAGAATGTATTTATGTCCAAAAGGGCTTAGGACTATTAGATTGCAGTGATGTTTCAATCATATTATAATAAGATTGCATTGCGTTCTTAACCGCTTTTTTGGCTTCCTTACGAAGCAGTCGGTAGTTGGTGAGGTCAGTGTTAGAGTTGGAATAATGAAGTTTTTTGCGCGCCTGGTCCTTCAAATAGAGAGAATCTGAGACTTCAGCGGAAAACCAGCTGGGGCTCTTTTTCCGAGGGGATCGGCAGATAGGTACATGGTTTGCAATTATGCTACTGAGATTCTCATAGAAAGTTGATAGCGCTGAATTGACATCTAGCTTCTGTAGCATTGAATTCTAGTCAATACTATCCAGCTCGAGCTGAATGGCTGCATAGTTGGCTTTGCGGAAACTAAATCTTGGGGAGAAAGGAGTGCGTTTATACTGAGGTGTGAGAAAAGATAAACGAACCTCAAGCGGAGGATGATGGGGATCAGGTTTTACATATTCGGAATATATATATATATATCGAGAAGTTGATTGTTTGCGTTTGGGATCATATTTGATTGCGATAGGGAGCAAAGTGATAAAAAAGAAGAAAACAGGATAGAGAGATTATTGAAGGATGAGAGGGTATGAGAGCTTGAGTCCCACCTTAGGCAAGGGATGTTAAAGTCACCACAGATTAAAATATTGCATAGAGGGTTGATGCTACAGAAATACGAAGATAATTCAGAGAAAAACGGTTGTAAACGCGAAAAGGAGCATTGCAAGGGATATACACGCAAAGCAATACTAAACTCACGGCTTGAGAGATATTGATTAAGACAGTGAAGTACTTCTCGTTATTATGGCAGGAGCAGTATCTTTTGTTATTCTAGTATTCTCCCCCGATGAAGGAAGATCTGGCGCGGAAGGCTATAACACATCGCGAGTATCAAGACTCGACTCAGTTAGAGGGTGCGCAGATATAGTGTCAACAAACTGGAGCAAGGGAACAATCTCATTACACGTGAGTCTTTGCATGCGGACTCCATCATCAGGATCCCTGATTCGGCTGGGAGGATGCGTGGGAGTCGATTCCACCCGGCTGCCCCAAGTTTCCAAGCGTTTGCTACTTCATCTGCCGGTAACGACAGTTACTGACCATTATCAGTACAGAACGAGTAGGGTGAAATAACACCTTTATAAAAACCTTTCAGCTCTAGTCCAAAACCAAAACTCGTATGCGCGACAATTTTTTTGTAGTGTGGGTTCGCGCTGACGGCAGGAACCCACCCCATGACACCGCAGACGCTAGCTGCCAGTACACAGATGTACGTATCGTTAGGCATGATCCTTCAACGGAGATCTTCCATAAGGCTCACTAGTGCAGCGAAAATAGCTGCTGTCCTTAACGAATTTTAAACATATTTAAAAATATTACTACTCTACATGATCTGAGTTAGGATACCAAATTTAAGGTAACAGGCAATATACTCATGCGCCTTGTTAACACCAAAACTTAGGTGCAAAGCTAAAAAGTGACCAAATAGATAATTGAAAGGACTAAGTATGTTCATTTACAAAATAAATCGGGGCGCTCGCAGAGCAGGTAGGAAAATAATTTAGACTTTTCGACTTTTTGCTACTGATTTCATCTTACGAGTATTACACCATGTTGGCCTAAATTATAATCAAATTAATGTAACCTTTCTTTTCATCACTCTCATCATCTTATCACGAAAACATCAGTCATATTTTTTCCGCAAAACCAACCACAAGCTACTTATTCTTGGATTATTGATAGATTTATTAATTTAATATTTCTGTTCCTCAGAAAAATTGCATTGTGGGTTACCAACAAATATTTACTTCAATTAAGATGACGCAGGTCAACTGAAAATATATATAGAAAAAAGATTTACCGCCCATAATAACTTCATAACGATTATTCCCAATTATCATTCAACCTCGTTTCCTTTTAAAATTAAATCACCCAATTCACCAGACCCTCTTAAACCCAATCACCTGCTCGTGGTCCATGCAATTATTTTTGGCACATTTCTTCGTTGGATTCTTCATCAACTGTCCATTTAATGCTTATACCGTGACACATACTGAGTCAAAATTGCAACTTTTTAACAACGTACCACAGTTAACCGCAAACTTTTTTAAAATGAAATGAAAAAAAAACATTTACTATATAATCTTTATAATCATATGACGACCTAGAAACCTCATGTGCTAATTTGTGCATGCACTTATCGTTAAAAAATAAAAATTCTATATTATATTCATCAATTCACCCGAAAGTAGTCAGTCATCATTTTGCACCGAATATAAATTTAAATTGATTTCAATGAAAATGCATTTAATTTTATATAGGAAATAAAATCAAGTCATTTGACTTGAATAATCAAATCAAACGAATTATAAATATTTATTTGAGAAAAAAAATTATTTTCTCGAACACTTAAATGATGTTATTCAATCGGGATAAGCAGACAAAATTTTGGTGGTCATCACAGAAGCAATCAATAAGTATTGTTTGATCAACCTCATTATCTGGTTCAATTAGCTCCGTTTGAACGGAAACGTTTAACGACATGACGGAGAAAATTAACATCTAAACTTTTTCGGGGTAGAGATAAACAATTTTCACACCTTTAAATGGTAGCAAGTTTACTGGAGCTTATAAATTTCGTGTTGTTAGAAGTAATTTAGACTGAAATGTGATCGTGTGAAATTTGTTTCATTGTTTGTTTGATGATCGTTTAACACTTGCCATGTTCTATTTACGTTGCAATTTTACTTGAATTTTCGGCAGAAAAAAAACCGATAAGATACAGCATCTCCCGTTGGAAAAGATATAGATTTTTATTTTATCTGCTCCTTTCTATTTCTTTGGAAATAAAATAAGACTCGTCCGATGAATGGAACAATTAATGGCCGAAAAATTTAACTCAGTAAGAATATACTTCACGATACATCTACCACGTTAAATAGTGTTAAAAGCGGTTGCAATGAGTACAAAACAAATTGCTATTCACATTACCTCCCGGGTAATATTCGTGACCTTGCTAGGCCTTCAAAAACCAATTGTTACATGGAAATAGTGAAAGAAGGCATAAAAAATCCACTACCGTCTCAGCGAAAGTGACCTGGATATCCATTATGGTTTTATATTTTTATGATTATTGCATTTTACTGAATTTTTTAGCCATTCTTCTACTCTCTTACTATACTCACTTCCATTCCCAATGATGTGGGTAGTGAAAATTTATATTCAAATTCCTAGACATTGTTCTGATACAAATAAATTCTTAGATTTAATATTAGTTGGCTTCAACTTTATTTTGCATTCATATTGGTTAGCAAGAGATGAAATATGAATGATTATGCCCGTACGAGTATGTTGGGTTTAAATTTAAATTTGATTTTTACTTTCAACACCTTTTTGTCGGTTGGAAATTCCTGAAAAAATTCGCTGACGCACGGTGGCATATAATTTACTTCGATTGAACCTATATAGTATGTATGTTCGTCTATTTGAATGTTCACTGTGTTAATGCAAATATTATTCAGTCTCAATAATGATATGATCTCAGATATGAAAATGTAAAGATTGACGATGGCAGGTAAATGGATTTCTTTTCGATTTCATCCACACTTATTTTTTCGTTTGCGTTTCGTTTCTTTTCTATGATATGCTTTTGACTGACATGTGCCACTGTGAAAGTATTTGAATATTATTATAAATATATATTGAATTTAGTTTTGTCTAGTAACGACCGCAGAAGCCAAGGAATCGAACAATTTAAAATGGAATGGTTGAGGACTTTCTATCATGCCTTTGAAAAGTAAACTACATATGTGAAATCTTGTCTGCGTGATGCTTCTAATTTTCGATAGATAGAATTTATAATGCAACTTTCGAAATTTATTTCCATATTTAGAGCGGTGAATTTTTTAAAAAGAATTGCATATGATTTAGCAGGAAGTGATGAAATTCGTTACAGCACGCGAAAAATTGCAAGTAAATGTCATATTCGCTTCGGGTTTTAATAGAATATTTCTGTACTTTGACTTTCTTGATGTTCCAATTATATTCTCAAGTATGTTTTGTTAATTCAGTTTCTAAAAAAATTCTTTTCAGTCTTGGTGATACTTCTCTTCTTCTTCTTCATAGCACTAAAACTCCTCTCGAGCCTTCGTTTTCTGCAACCAGTGCCTCCAACTGGCTTGGTCTATTGACCGCGTTTTCTAAATTTGAAATCCGAGGAGCGATGAACTGTGCTCGTCCACCGAGTCAGGCATGAGGATACTTACTCCAACACTGACCCCACTAATTACTGAGCAACAGTTCGCTCTGTTGATTGGTCCTCCTTCTTTCGCGGTCTTACTCGGATACTTGTTGCAACAATCTCTATGACTCCTTAAACACTGCTATTTCTAACTCGACTCCACTTGCCAGTATAAGGAGCTCTTTTGACTGTCCCTGGTTAATTCTCGATGTGAGACGAGCTTTGAAAGCTAAAGATCGAGCTCATCGGTAGCTAAGAAAAAGATACAGATCGCTAAAGCTTCTTATTTTCATAGTATTGAAGGTTCTCTAAACTCAAATCATTCAAAACCATTTTGGAAATATATACGCTCTCTTAAATCCTCTTTCAATTTTCCATCCTCGCTTCATTTGAATGGCTGCTTAGCAACTTGACCTCTCGAGATTTGTGAACTTTTTAAGAACTCAGTTTTCTTCTATTTTCAATGCTACTCCCAGCAATAGCCCTTTGTTCCCAATCATACACACGCCATCTTTATTTCCTTTTACTTGCTATTCAGAAGATGTTATGAAGCTTATTTTAGAACTTGATGACTCTGTTAGTTCAGGTCCTGATAGTATTCCTAATCATTTTGTGAAATCATTGGCTACTTCTATTTGTGTCCCCCTTTCCTTTTTTTTCGACTCTAGCTTACCTTCAGGCTCTTTTCCTTCGTGTTGGAAAAGATCCTATGTTACTCATATTTGTAAAAAAGGTAGCATCTCATCAGTTTATCTCTTTATTACCCTGTTTCTCCAAACTACTGGAGAAAATCGTATACTTGCACCTTTTTTCACTTACTTATGATTTGTTCGTTCCTGAACAACATGGTTTTATCAAAAGGCGATCAACCTTAACGAATTTGTTACAATTCATAACCGTTGCTTCAAAAGCCATGGAGGACTGTTTACAAGTCGAAACCTTGTATTTGGATTTCTCTAAAGCCTTCGACTCAGTAAATCACAATATTTTGTTTAGCAAACTTAAACTTTTTAACGTTCCTGATTATTTGCTCCACTAGTTATCCTCTTACTTATCCAATCGTGTCAGTCAGGTATCTTTTCAAGGTTGTCTTTCTACCCCCTTCCATCCGTCTTCAGGTGTTCCTCAAGGATCCATTCTTGGACCACTATTGTTCGTTCTGTTTATAAATGACTTACCATCCGCTGTCATCAACTCCTCCTGCCTTCTTTGTGCAGATGACATCAAAGTTTTCAAAGTAGTGTCGTCAATCGATGACTGTGCCTTGCTTCAAGAAGATTTGAATGCCATTTTAGTTTGTAGTTCTTATAACCAACTTACACTAAATGTTTCCAAGTGCATCCATCTTTCATTGTCTAATAACCCTATTAGCTTTCAATTTACGTTAAATATTTCGTACCTATGTACGGTGACACACTTCAGAGACTAAAGTATTACTTTCGACTCTAAATTAAAGTTCGACGTTAATATTTCTGAAGTTACTTCTAAAGCCTCTCGCATTTCTGGCTTGATCTTAAGCAACTCCTATATTTTTTCCGATCTTTTGTCGTGTGTTAAATTATATTCTAGTTTGGTTCGTTCCATCCTTGAGTACTGTTCGCCAGTTTGGTCGTCTAATTTGAAGTGTTAGAAGTTCACGCTAGAAGCTGCACAAAAAAGATTTACCAGGATCGTCTTCTTGAGATTCCAGATTCCCTATATTTTTTATGAATCAAGCTTAGCTATCCTCAACTTTCCTTCGCTGGAAATGCGTCGACTTTACCGTGATGAATGTTTCCTTTACAGGCTTTGCCGTGATTTGCTCGATACTCGTCTTGTCAACCAGGTTCCAGTGAGGCGCGTTATGCGTTCCACAAGATCGTACGTAGTTGGTGTATTTTCACTCACCCATGCTCAGATTACCTCGTAACCATGATGACCTTCAGTTTGGGCCCTTCCCCTCTCGTGTTTAGTTTATAAAAGATTTGTCAACTGTCTTCTTCTCAGCTCTTAGTAATTTTTCTTATTTATTTTCTCCTAGTTTTTGCATTTTTATTACTTTTATCTTGCTATTTGCATGCTGTGCTATTATTTAATTTATTTTGCTGTGCTATTGTTTTATCTATTTTGTAATTGAATTTTTTTCTGTTAAATAGAAATAATAATAAATAAATAAAACAATTTTTTCAGGTCACCGCGTGACTTGTAGGTCATTTTGAAGGATTTTTTGGTTATTTTTATAAATATCACTCTTCAAATAAATAGATTTACATAAAGTCGCAGCCACTGTCAAAAAAATAAATTGTGTCCATCAGCAAATTTTAAACGATAGATGATTCGTTTCATTATTCTGCTTGTACGAATAATTTTGAAGAATTCAATGAATTTCGGCACTTACATTTCAAATTATCATTAATCCAGCTATCAAGGCTTTGCTGGCTTATGAGTCTTAGTAATTGATTCCATCTTTGCAAAATCTTTCTGAAAAAAAACCCTTCTTCCTATTTTTGCGTTTAATTTTTTATTTTTCGAGATCAATTGTCAACCGTCATCGTGCGGTCTTTTTCAGCGATTATTTTGCTTAGCCTAGACAGTTTACTTTTATAGTAAATTGCTAATTACTTTAGAGGACATTTCCTAAGGAAGATAATTAAATTCGATTTATCACGCTAAGATATTGCTCGATTGAAGTTTACTTAAATGATTAATTTGAGCAGCCAGGACTTACAATTATCTGAATTATTCTTCATTAAAAATAACAGCAAGACCAGCTACTAATTAGACCCCCATGGAGCCTGGGCTACAAGCTGATCATGCAGAAGCTCGAAACTGTACATACGAGGCACAAAAGATGGAAGGGATTACGTGGGGCCTTTTCCCTATGCACCCCGTTGAAATTCCAGCAGATTGCCCACTCTTTATGAAGACGTTTTGTCCATGAAGACAAAAGAGGATTCAAAGCCAGATGGGATTCTAGCTGAAGAACTGCAGATGGTCTATCATAGTTGCCATAACTTACTGTTCAGTACGTTCAACGCATGCCTGCACGAAGGAATATTCTCTGCGTACTGGAAAGTAGCAAAACTCGTACTGATCAGCAAAGGGAATAGCCACCGTCTGCACACCGTCCGTTGTGTATGCTAGGCACAGCCGAGGAAGTGCTTAAAAACTAATCGGGCGAAAACTTACTTACGTAATTCATGCTCCAGGGGACCTATCTACATAGCAGTATTGACTTGAAGCAGGTCGCTCTACCCTCGACACTATCAGGCTAGTGGCATGCAGATGCACATAGCATTTTCCGACGGGTTGCCCTACTGGTCACTCTTGATGTCAGAAATGCTTTCAACTCTGCTAAATGGGCGGCTATTTAGGCAGCACTGAGGAAACTACCAAAATACCTTATGCGGGCTTTGAGGGACCAAGGGAAAGACCGAGATCTACTCTATGATACGAAGGAAGGTCGGCGGAGATTAAAATTACATCCATCCTTAGCTCTGACTTGTAGAATGTTTCGTATGATAGGCTCCTGAGACTGGAGCTTCAAGGTGAATTACGCTTGATTGGCTATTCAGATTATATTGCTTGTATGAGATGCACTGTCAAACATGTGAACATAGGTTTGGTATGCTAATGCGCCGCATGAGGAACTGGATGACTGCTCGCAGCTTCAGGCTTGTACTAAAAAATATGAACTTTTCCAAGCAAATCGGGCTAACAGCTGATAAAGTAGCTAAGAGAGTAATGACACTTGCATGTTTAATGCCCAATACAGGAGAACCCTTCTCTTCAAGAAAATGACTCTTGATGAGTGCTGTGCATTTTGTACTACTTTACGGATCGGAAATATGAAGCCGCTCTCTCAGCAAGGGGCTGCACCGAAAACAGTTAGCACAGGTGCAGAGGCAGAGAGCCCCACAAATTGCACATGCATATTGAATAGTTTTTGAGTCGGCACTGTTAGTGATGGCAGGCGTGATACCCATCACCTTTCTTGCTAGAGAGTATACAAATATTTACCTACGTAGAAGTGAAGGCAAAGGCTTGGTGTTGGCAATGAAGGAGAGACAACACGCTCTCTGTGATTGGCATCAGTCCTGGGAGAATGACACAAAGGGAAGATAAACTACACATCTGATCCCTAAATTGAGGCAGTGGATAGAACAAAGGCATAGTGAGATTGACTTCTACTTGACCCAGCTCTTAAGCTGGCATGCATTTTTTCCGTCTTGCATGCACAAAATTGGTAAGATACGGTCTCCCGATTGCGTGTTTTTCATACAAGAGGTACATGATGCCTGCTATATATATTTTAACTGTCAAAGTTGGAAAAAGCTGCAGAGCGTCCTCTCCAATTGAATTAGAGTGCTCTTCCTGGAGACTACAATCGGATAGAATCTTACATCTGTTGACAAATAGAACCTTGGATCATATTATGTACGAGCCGTCCTGCAGGAAAAAAGAGTATAAATGACCGTCAAGAGGCACGGAGGGTAGATGATCTATCTCTTTTCTAGTAATCTGTTCCTCTCCCTTCTCTCCATCTAGAAAAGGAATTTCTGAATCCCGAAGACGCCTTTAGGCGAAGGAAAATGATGTCCAGCCTGAAGTAATTTGCTAAACGGTTCTAGGCTAGATTATCAGCAGACAAGGGAGGTATTTAGTGGGTAGTTCATAGTGCCTGGTGTGGTTGGAACTCCTGCACTTAGGGTGTAAATAGCCTTCACTTTCAAACTACAAAAAATTGTTCGTTAATACGCCTTTTCCCTTAATATTGCAAGGCTTCTACTGCGTCTAATTCTGTCATATCTCGTACTTTCTTTATGGATGTTACATCACCCGTTATGATTTCATGGCCTCCTGTGATGACATGCTCCGCTACTACTGAACAAATATTGGTCTTTTCTCCTTTTTACTTCGCTGACTTTGCCTCACTTAAATGTTCTCGCACTCTTGTTGCGAACAATATTCTTGTCTGCTTAATGTAAGCCTTATGAATGTCAGAGTATTTGATCCGATAAATGCCAGATTTTTCGTGTTGTTGCCGCTTGTCTTTGGTCAACACAAAGTTTTTTTTCAATTGGTATCTGCTGCTCAATTTGATTATACGTATGCACTCATATTGGTTTCAGCTAATTTCAAATTGATTGGCGACACCTTCATAACAAGCAACTACCTTCAAGTACGCCCTTTTAGGGTTCGGGCTAAGTAATGTTAAACATTCTTTCTACTGCCTTCTTTGCATGATTTTAGCTGCAATTTTTTGATTGCTAAGGGCATAAATCTATTCAGCTTTTCAGTTTCAATTATGTACTGTGTTTCCTTCTTCCTAGCTGCCTTGTTCAGTGGTTGGTGGTACAACTAATGAATTATGGCTCAATGAGGCGAGGTTCAATGCGTACGGCGTCATGTGGTGCGTGCGCATTGCTTTTCTGTTGATTTTGAAGGTCAAGTTTCTACCATTCATAATACTAACATATCTAGGAAAGCCAATTTTCGATCTTTTTCTTTCTCCACCATGAAATTTATATTTTTGTGTGCGTGGTTTAGTTCAACCAGAATTCTTCGCAAATCTCCTTTCTTGACTTGGTGAATGTGTCAACCGCGTACCTAATTCAGTATCTCTGTAAAACCTTTTCAAATCAACTAACTTATAGAGTGAAATTTTGACCCATTTCAATTCAAAAAATTGAAATCACAACCTGTAAGAAGCAAACAAACTTAAAGACTTTAAGAAGGTAGCAATGAACATTTTTGAAATCTGAAAAATAAAAATATTGTTTTAAAGGCCATGATATTCATGAAATTTTTATAAATGCTTGACCAAAACTTGGCAAACCAATCGAAGGCTATCAAAAATTCATTTTGAAAAAGTGTTTTAAATTGTTAGCTGCTTAATTTATACACAGAACATAAAACAGTTTTAATAAAAAGTTGGTTTTGAATCTCAAAATAGTATTGCAGCAATGGAAGACTCATATTAGAACGAACTCTGAGACCCTTAATCTGAATTCTTCTCCGATGCACTACAGCCCCTCTCGGACCTTGCTCCCGGCAAAAAGCGCCTACCACAATTCCCGTCCATTGACCGCCTCGCTCAATTCTGAAACTTCGGCAAACTGAATTACGTCAAAATATTATTTGAGATTAAAACACATGAGATTTTACTAAAATATATGTTGAATCTCAACGATTTATCTAAAAACATTTTATGTGTTTAACTTCAATGTTTAAGGCTTTAATTTTGAGACACTAAAATTGATCATTTGAAAATGTTCTAAAGACGTTAAAAGGATCAATGGTCTTCATTTTAAAAGTGGCTCTTTTCCTAAAGAAATCTTATAAATCGAAATATAGACGTTGAAAAGATCAAATTTGATGGTTCATACACCTCAACACACGCATTTCATGGCATCCAATCATTTTAACTTTATATTTAAAATCCTTTTAAACGCTTTAACGCCACTTTGTTTCTCTTCAAACTGAGAGTACTCTCACTTGGACTCTTTTTATGCTAGGTTCATGGCCCAAACAGAACCCAAATGGTCTTAACAGAATGCTTTCGTAGGCCCAAAAATATCCAAAGAGGGCCCATTTACAGGGTATTTGACCGAAAATGGATCTAAATAAGACTAGAAAGAGCCCAAATAGGACCCAATTTGTGATGAAATGTTCCAATTGAGACTTTGACGATTAACAACAAACTTATCCAAAAAAAAAGCCCAAATAGGCTTAAACAGAGCCTAAGCAATGTATATAAAGAGTCTAATTTATGATGAAATGTATCAACTCTGGCCTAAAGGAGGTCAAAACAAGTTGATCGTTATTTAATACTAAAGCATGTGAATAAGCAAAAAGTAAAAGATTTTTGTATTTAAAAAGTTTTTAAGTATTAATTTTATTCATGGGGTGGATGAAAAATAAAATCTTTCATTCTTAAGCAACACATAGTATCACGAGGTCGTTTGCAAGATCATTATCTTGTGAAAGTGGACAATAGCTAATGATAACACTGCTCAAAAAAAATGAAGTTTTTTGCACAGGAATGTTTTTGGCACTTTTTGATTTGTTTTGATTCCTCTAGAGGGGATAGCAACATTATATTTTATAAAAAAATACTGAGACTTTACTTACAATCAAACTCCAAAATATATTTTTATTTCACAACAGATTATGATTTTTTAGAGTATTTAGCTTGAACCTGGTTGCTTTTAAGCGTCCCTGATTTCATTTTTCTATGCTGAAAATGTCGTGATATAGTGGAACCTTTCTCCACGTTCATCGTTAATGGCTCCCAGGTTGGCGAGAAAACATTTGGATCGAGGGGGTAGAAAGAGTATTTCTTGCATCCGATCTTTAAAATTATTTGCTTTATAAAAGGTGATTCATTATGAAGTTTGATTTTGAATAGGCTTTTTTTGACTGACGAGACTCCTGTCAAACCGTAATGTAATTTTATATTTTTCGTGCTCTTAGAGCAACTTATGGTGTGCATCGTCGACTAACCGATGGTGAAAATCTGATTTCACGTTTTAGACTAGTAAATTGGCCTCCTAGGTCCTTCTTTGGGATCACATGAAGTCTATGGTCTTCAGGGATAAACCAGCTTCAATCGACGCTTTGGAAGCCAACATTACTCATGTTATTCCCAAGATACCGGTCATTATACTGGAACGCGTCATCTAAATTTGGACCGTCAGAATGGACCATTTACGGCGTAGTTGCGGTCAAAATTCAAGCGAAATAATCTTTAAAAAGTAAATGTCATATATTGTTATTTCGACTCACAATAAAATTTTTACTATAGAATTCAACTTTATGCCTTTTGTATGAGATTAAAAAACAAACCTCATAGTTACCCAAAAATGTTTCGTGATATTTTTAAAACTTGTCTAAATAGATTTTTCTAACAAACTCAGCTTATCTTCAGACTTGTTATCTTTAAACGATTCTCTGGTCTGAGTTCCCACTAAAATGCTTTCATTAATTTTAGGGTCACTAACTTTAGGAATTTTCTTTCTTAGATTTCCCAAGGGAAAAATACTAACACTTTGGCCAGTATATCTTACGGCATTGATGGTTTTGATTTCTGCTGGCCCACTCACATAAAAAGAAATAATACTTTGTAAAACCCAGCTGCAAACCAAGAAGTATGGCTATAACTTTTAAGTCAACCCAAATGTTAAATGAAAATGTATTATAATGGATATTTTCAAGCATACTGGAGGAATATACCACTTAAACAGAAGAAAATTTAGTTCTGTTATGCAACAATACCACTTTTAAACTTATTATCGATGAGTTCACAAATAAAAGCCATTCATTTGGTTCAAATTCAGTATCCAGTACGTTTATGACTGAAATAGTATCACTGCAATAAACTGAATTTCCTCTTCTTGTGAAAAGAATGTAGTTCTTCCTCTCAGCTACAAAAATGACACACTTTAGCATCTGCATGAAGGTAATTCAAAACTTTCAAGATAGACCCTAATAGTTCAGACTGTTTGTTGACATTTGTAAGCTGCAAACCAGATTATTAAGATCAGATTGAGTTAGCAAATGAAGTTCCTTTCTATTAGGTACAAAGGTTGGATCATTTCATCTGTAATTTCACTACACAAAGATGAATCAGTGGCGTCGGTTGCTGCGTCATTTGTTTTTTTGCACTACATTGCACGGTGTATTTTGGATTCATATTTATTCTAGTTATATAAGGCAGCCAAAAGTATAGTAGCAGATATGTGTTCAGACTCTGTCAAAATCATGGGTTTTCCAAAAGCCATATGTTGCATCCCTTTTACAAAGTCTGTGAGATTTTTGATACATGTCACCAGCATATATGAGTCACCCAAGGTCTATTTTTATGAGCCACAGAAAAGTCAAAAAAGGTCGCGATAACCCTGCTTCACTACCCTTACTTGATTAGAATAACCACTCTTTTTTGTACTGTCGGAGCTATTTTGCACGTCAAAAGCTAATTATTTATCATTTTGGCTCTTGTATTTTGGGTTACTTTTGCCTGCGAATCCCATTTATCCAATTTTGAATGACTAATTTTGACCAGGTTTATATTTGATCAAATTTTTGGAACATTTATAGTATTCCTTACCAAGTATCGACCACAATCTGCATATACGCGCTCTTACTTTATTCCTCTTCAGCTCAAAGAACTCCGTAGCTTTTTAATCTTAATGGGCAAGTCACATACTCCAGCTTGCTGCCATCCTCCAGCAGGTAAACCCAGTTTTCTTAAATGAAAAGAACACAACGTTGAGAGAAAGAGATTTCGATGTTGCACCCTTTTCCTCTAACAAAACTGGATTCAGTTCTTTGAGCACGGCAGCAAGCTGGAGCGTATAAACTGGTCCAAATGGACCCAATTTTTTTAACTTGGTAGTTTCATTTGTATATCGTCAAAATTGGCTTTTGTTATGGCCAAACATTTTGCCAGAGTTAGTTTGCAAACCAACCGAAACCAATGTGTGCCTTGTTGAAAAGCATAGACATTGGTCGTTTGGGTGATTAGACCATCCATTTGCCGATGACATTTATTGAAAATATGATAGATTACAATATTAATGCATAGAAATAAGACGTTCATATTCTGGCTAGCATCATTTACCTAAATGTATATAGAACCAGGTTTTTAAAATAGATGGTTATTCTTATCAAATATGCAAATGACTAAGTAAAGTTTTTCTACGTTTACGTTGTTGCTAATGAAAAGTGCATATTGAAATGCTTAAGCATTGCAAACTTGGGTTTAGAATAAAAACCATTTCAAAATGAAATATCTCAATTCGCAGTGTCGGATCCAGAGTAGATTAGATATAATTACATGTATTTCATTTGTATAATATCCATGAAGTTGCTTCTTCTGTAGTTACTTTTTCATAGAATTGAAAAGATAGTGGCTAGTGTTTGAGTCACTTAGCTTCAAAAATTAGCACCGCTTTAAACTTCCTGACAAACTAGACCTCTTCACTAGCCTAACCTTAGAAAGAAAATTAATTTCAACCTGATGCTCTGTATGTATGCATTCTGAGTCACTGATATAATATTTCTATTTGATTCACCGAATTTTGAGGCATTTTTATAGGTCAAAAATATTGATGAATATTTATTTATTTATATCTGTATGCAAGTTAAAGAAATAATCACTAAGGGAACAAAAGAAGCAAGAAAAACATTAAATCTGTAAATTTATAATATCTGGATAATGTATGATCAAATAATAATTGCTCATACTTCAGAGTTTCTGCAATGTCTTGACATTGCTCAACCTACAACTCATTATAGTAAAGACCAGCTGTAAACAGTATGTCAACTTTTTTCTTCAATAAATAAAGAGGTTACTGTTAATCACCAGTCGGGCTAATCTTCTCAAGATGATCAATCCAAAGAAAGAAAACATATTGCACAACAACTTTTCTTACTACCAGACTTGCAAAAATATTTTGAAACGAAATCGATCGATTGGAATACCTTTTTAAGTAACAAAGAGGGTTGGATTTTTGTTTTAAAATGTGAAAAATTGAAGCAAGTACTTCTCGTCTGTGCCCTATTTGACCAGTCCTCCTGATACTTGATTTCGAAATGATTTTCACTAATGACAAGTAGTACTTGGGAACTTACTGGAAAGTTTCTGAAGAATTAAATCATATTTAACAATGTTAGAGCCATTTGGAATTTCGGCGATTGTAATAATAATTCATGACTGTATTACGATCTTAGTTTTATTCCGGTTTATTCCATTTAACCATTTTAAAGCATCACTAAAATGCACTTCGTACAACTTTAAATTGTATTTAACCAAACAAATTAAAATCTACTCATTCATCAACCGTGAAATGTAGTCACTAGATAAATCTAATTCATTTACACCATTGTGAATTTTAATTGGAATTTAACGTTTAACGATAGACAAGTGAGTAGTTGTGGCTGGATGATGTCTCCCTCAAAGTGTTTAATTCAATTAGGTCTAGATAAATTGATATGTTGGCAACCGATGTGTTCATTAATCACCGAGCGGCATTTATGCATACATAACACCTAGTCCTACGTAAACTTGAGCATATGTGGCTTGGATAAAACCTCATCTACGACACGGTTTAATGACTGTTATCTCATAAAAGCATTACATAGTTGAGATTATTGTTAATTACAAAATTAACTAGGTATGCAATTCGATTATGCTCGTGTGCATGCATTTTGTCTAGGTGGTTTCACACATTCATTTGTTTCAAGCAGCATATGCAGTCTGAGAGTTGAACATGCCTATTTATTTTGTAGCAGTATAGTCGTAGGATGTGTGAATTATTATATTCAACATATGACATTTAATTAAGTTACAAATCGATATACGAGTATGTATGTAGTCTGGATTGCGATGTACGAACTAATAACGACAATAAATTATCAATTTCATTAATGTCTGCGATAATTAATGTTAAATTAATTCATGCTGGGATAGACAGTATAATTTGTATTATTTACTCATTGTAATGCAGTATTTGTAGACTGGCTTTCATTTAAGCTAGCATAAGGACCATGACCAAATATATTTGTACCGGGCGCTTAAGGATAATCTTTGGCAAGTGAATGTACGGTCAGGCAAATGTGGAGTAGAAATTAATTATGTGGTCTTCCTACAAATAATTCTGCAAATTATACTAATGAATCACAGTGTGTTGGGGTATACTATATATCTAAAGGAAATATTGTTATCTGAGGTTATTATTTGGTCAAAACAGAGAAGTTTATATACATAGAACCTACAAAAGTATATTTAAACTCCTTTTTGGACCAAATCAACCTGATTTGATGATGTATTATAAAATACTCATTGAATTTTTTTAAATATGGGCACTTTGAAACAATCCGGTGATTTTTATAATGTTAGTGCTGTGGGTTGCATCATAAAGTTAAACTTGATGTAAATCGTATCACCTTGTAGAGTGTCATTGATATGAGTTACTTTACACTTTTAGCCCAACCTAGCTATACAGAGTGGGCCACATAGTAGTTTCTTTTTAGATCACATGTTATTTTGACACTGGCAGCAGTTTCTCGCTCAAAGTTATGTTAGTGAGTCAGATTAATTAACGATTTACACCTGAACAAAGTTGGGAAATATTGAAATCTTATTTCCAAAGTGAGTGCTGTGTTGCTCAAACAGTGCGTTTTTTGAAAAGAAGTTTTGACCGAAACGAAGCACCCACTGCGCCTACTGTACGCAAATTTGTGAGATAGGCATGCTAGTCCACAAGGTCCCTGTACTCGTACAGTGCACACTCCGGAGAATGTGGCTGCTGTAGCTGAGAGTGTGCAACTCAATCCAAGGACATCAACTCGCCATCGATCGCAGCAACTCAGCATTAGTCGCACGAGCCTGAGAAGAATTTTGTACAAAGATCTCGGAATATTTGCTTACAAGATCTAAATGACTCTGAAATTGAAGCCGAATGACCATCCGCTTCGTTATCGCTTCGCAGTTTGGTCATTAGAGCAGCTCGAAATGGATGCCGATTTTTCTCAAAAAATCATCTTTTCTGATGAGGCACAATTTCATCTCGGTGGCTATGTGAACAAACAAAACGAAAAATCCACACGTGATTGTCGAAAAGCCAATGCATCCTCAGCGAGCGACAGTATGGGGTGGATTCTAGGGTAGTTTTTCTTTGAAAATGAGGCTGGAAGTGCTGTTTCGGCCAACGGAGAACGCTACAGAGGCATGATAACCAACTTTTTGTGGCCGGAGATTGAGAATTTGGGCTTGACTGACCTTTAGTTTCAACAGGATGGTGCGCCATGCCATACAGCTCATCAAACGAGCGATTTTTGCGATAGGGCCCGAAATCATCAATAATGTGTTGGAAAATTGGGCTGAGAGGATGGCCTACTGTCAAGCCAGCCGTGGTAGCCATGTGAATGAAATTGTATTTCATTATTAACGGGAAAGTTATTTCTTGCGAATAAATCCAGAATATAAGAAAAAAAACTGATTTTTGTTAATTTCATTGCATTTAAAAAAAAAAAAAACTTGTATTTGGCCCACTCTATATACATGATATGCAAGTATTATTATAAATTTATTTCGAGGGATTAAAAATTTAATAAAATTACTTTTTGAAGTAAATTAATACTAACATATACTTGTATGTTACCCCTTATTTGATTATTCATACAATATAAATCAAATTCCTATTATTAAAGAGTATTAAACTCCTTAAATTTTAAACTAAAATCCACATACATAGATATTACGCTTTGAACATTCTGTGAAATACCAGAGCAAATCATCACTACCAATTAAAACACAAGTCACTTCTAAGGACTAGATTTCTTCGAAAATTTCAAATCAGATCGGGAAAACCCTCGAAAATAATTCTCGTTAATGTCTCAAATATCTCATTATCGAATGCTTTGAAATGGGACTGTGATCATTCATTGGAAAACATTCAAATTCACTCTTTCTACATGGAATATGATCCTACTCTCACATATGTACGTACGAGTATGTACTCGTATACCTCCCAATTTCTAAACGTTTCAAAGTACATTGATTTGTATTCAGAATGAACCTCTAGAAGAGTAGACCTTTAACAATCATCCATTGATTACTAATTCGCATACATGTGGAATGGAAAAAAAATCTAACGGTTACCGAAAATTACTAAGATGAAATCGCAATAAGATTAGATTTTGTTCAATCGTTTTTCTTCTTTTTTATTCCTCAGTTTACTTACATACTATATGTACATATAAACATATACTCATATGTCTAAAATATCAGCACAAATCGACTAGACATATAGAAAAACATACGTATGTATATATAACTCATCAGTATCAATCTGTCTGAAATTTTTCTATTGTTAACATACCACCATTATTTTCATATGCCCGTCTATGATACAGGTTGGTAGTTCAAGTGAAGAAGGAAAAAAATGTATTGTATGTGAAATGAATATGGAAGATACAGTAGTTGGTACGGTTTTCATTGAAGAAAGTGTGTAAACTTACGTACATATGTGTATGGTAATAAATAAATAGTTGGTCAGTCTGTCAGTCAGTCGTTCAGTTAGTCAATGAATCACGATGGCATGCGTTATTTTTTTTACATTACACTTTTTTCTGCGTATTTGATCCGATTTAGGCGGATTATATATTCAGATTTTTGTTATTTTTTACAAGGGCTAACGTAATTTGTTCAATTTTGCAAAATTTAGGTAGAATCAAGATCAGACGGATCAGTTAATGAGACTTTGTAATCGAGAAAAAAAGATGGCAAGGTAGTGTGTGGGTGGTATAGTGGCTTTCAATTATTTTTTTAAAGAAATTTCAAAAATATTCTACTAATTCAAGGTGGAAACCAGCCTATTGTATATTTTATTCCCATTTGAATAGCAATTGATGAAACTATTGGTTGTCTGTAAGCTTTGAAGCAAATTTGCCCTTGCAATGGATATTCGTGGAATTAAAAGGGTAGTGATGCATTTAAAAAAAATCAAGGTACATTGGTATAAATTTCCTGGTATTTACTGAAGTTAATGTGGAACCGTTTAGAATAGAAGCTTTAAATTGTAATTTTGAGAACGGTACTCAAGAGGTTAAGGCTTGACTGTATGCATAAATACTGATTCCATCACCTATCCAATCCAAGTTAGCATAAAGTGCATTTAAAAGAGCTCAAAAGCGATTATCCTATCTATGCGACACAAAAAATATGTAATCTTAAATAATTCAAAAAAAAATATCGATAAAAACTCAAACTTACCTCTCCAAAATCTTTTTCAATTTCGTTACAAAATTTTAAGATAATAAGTAATCTTGAGTGAATTAAAAGCTTTATCTAGTTGTTCAAAAAAAAAACTGATTCATCATCAGCAAAAAAAAGTCGCGTTAACTGTTTTTACTTTATTTGCACGAAGTCGCAAGAGACACCTATTCCAGGAATGTCAAATATATAATTGTGTGTCGGGTGGTAGCGCTACAATCAGGATGCGTTTGATATGTCAAAATTTACATGATAAAAACCCTTAAGTCGAACGATGGCACGAATTGGATTTGGCCAACTTGCAACGCGTATGGAGGGTATTGCAAGCAAAATTTCATTTCTGTATTTGAAATTCAAATTTTGGATAGAATTTTTGTTGCAAGTATCCACGCTACGAATTGCCAGCGGAATTACAACAGGTTTTCGAAAGGAAATGTCGTCGCGCTTGTACTGGTTTGTATAGAAAGCCAGGGACAGATTGGAAACACTAAATGTATATCCAACGGAAGAGTTTATCACGTTACGAAGGTACTGAGAATTGATACATTCATTCAACACTTCAAAGGGATTTCTGGAACAATGTACGAAAATCCCTGGATTTCACAGGCATTACTTCCTACTGACAGATACATCAAGGCCTGTCTCACAACTGGCTTCATTCCTGCAGAAGCGTTTGTTTATTTAGAAGCAATTTGTTTTTGATTTGGATAATTGTTACCGACAATCCAGGAATAGTTTAGATCAGCCAATCCACTAGTGATGCCTTATCAAGGTAAGGCAATATGAATAGTGCGTCCTCGAGCCAAACTGGGCCGGGGAAATTTACAGTGTAGTGTTCGAACTCTTTGCAAACTTTAACTAAGAATTAGAAATCAGAATAGTAATAAGACATTACAAAAGAAAGTTAATATAGTCTAAATTAGGGTAGTTAGGGTCAACGAAGCGCGCCTTCGAAACCACTCCCGTATGTGCAACTGCTGCTCCACAACGTCTACGGTTTTGTAGAGCTTCGTTGACGTTAAGTTATTTATCACCTACCGGGAAACTTCAGCCCAAACCAACGGTGAGAGCAATAATATTCAGATTTGGACACAGTAACCCAGCATTCATCAGAAGACAGAAGATCATGGTGAAGTTGTTTAAACTCATTATGCAGTACAAAGGCAATCATATTAATCATCGAGCAATACTCACAGAAGTAATGGTAACCACAAGAACAGTCATCACCATATAATCAATGGTATCCTTGTAAGCAATACAAATAATCAAACAGCAATAAATAATCACGACAAATGACACACTTTCATCAACAGCAATTATCACAATCTCTGGTAGCAAAAATGAATCGCCTGACATACCTCCCGCATTGGCACCATGGTTTTCGTTCAATAAGATCCCATCGCCATCATCACATCAACGCGCTCAGGCCCACTTCCAAGTAACTGGAAGCATTTCAGGAACATGCTGTCAGTCAAACAATGGAAGTAGAAGCGGTAATATTATCAGCAATCAACAGCCGGCCCATCAAAATTCATCGGTACCATCAACGTCTCGGGCAGTGGCCCGCCAGCATCATTCAGTCATATCAGGAACAACACGTATCGCAGTACCATCATAACAATAGTAATGATACAATAAATAATGAAATGGGGTTATTACAGCAGGTGGTAGTGGTACAGAAGTGAAGCACTGTAGAAGCTCCAAATACGCCACTGTATAGTATGAACCGTGTAGTGACGGATAACAGGCGCAAATCAAACAATAACCTGCACTCGTACGGAACGAATGTCTGGTTTCATCAACGAATCAATTGCATAAGATGGGTTTACGTGACAACAGCAACAAGGTTGGATACTATCGTCCTAAATGATGACAGCTGACCAAATCAATTCCCATCCATTCAATTCAACCGTGTACCTATTTATCTTTCGATCTGATTTTGGAAACAGAAGATGCTTTACCAACCGTAAAATTTTGTTTTCAAAAACACACACTGATTCAAGAAAAGCCGAAAACGTTGAAACAATCGCAAAAATTTTCAAGATCGGTATTAGAGGTTAGATCCTTGCGTTAATTTTAAATCAGATAAAGAATTAATACCAACCTCGAGCAGTGATGATGATGTTGATGTAGAGACAAAGAGTTCAATCCATATTCAATAGATGCAAACATAACAAAACCAGTGGTGATATCGCCCGGAGGAAACCAAAGTTGGGACCAACCATCATCAGAGGAGAACGGAGAACGCTTGTCGACCAGCGGCACCTAAAAATAATGAGAAAGGCATTCAAAAGATCATGCCCAAGGAAGCGAAAGCTATCGACCAATCTGAGTATACAGTAACAGCTTGAAGTTTAACCTCTTAAAATAAGATAAACTGACTTGTGGGATGGATCAAAGGTAAACAATGTACATATTGAAACTGCGACTTGTCAAACGTTCATCACATTGACAAGTCTCAAAGTCATCGAAGACTCAGAGTTTTGAAGTCACAGGGTAAGTGTGGTGAAACCTGCGATGAATTGCCTGATGGTGTAAACTGATTTGGATTTTCGAGTAGAAGAAATAATAGTAATCCCCAGAATTAATGGGGTTCACTTGAGTCTGACCCTTTAAAAAGGCAGAGAACAAAGAGAAAAGGCTCTTTTATTCTTGGCGATTTGAAAGTGAGGGAAACGATTGAAAATATGATTTCTTTTTGTCGGATAATAAAGTCGAATTGGTGGTGACACGACTCCGAGAAAATTGAATGCAGGAAGAAATAGCCGTTGGGGAATACTCCAAATGGGCGATGCTTCAAAAGTAATTCGTATGCCGTTGCCAAACTCACAGTAATAAATACAAGCTACATGTGAATTTCAAGGCGAAACACCAGCACCACAATTGTTTTTTCAATTATTTGGCGAAACAATCGGCAGAAATGTTAGCTTCAAGACTAAAAGAGAAGAATTTATCAGCACCAGATGTAACAATTAATATTAATAATATCACCAAATTGCATATATACGAGTATAATCGTATATGGGTTTAAAGAAATGCATATCTACCGATTAACAGCTCTCGTTGACGACAGCAAAAGGAGCTTAAAATTTGTTTTGCTGCACAATGGAAATCGATTAGCATCAATACTAATTGTCCATTTGATAAAACTCAATGAAGAATATCAGAATATAAAATTGTTTCTGCATTAAACTAGTTACTCAGAAGACCAATGGCTGGTTTGTGTCGATTTGACAATGTTCAACGTTTTGCTTGATCAGCAAAGTGGATACACAAAATTCCCTTATTTTATTAGTAAATGCGAAAGTAGAGTAACGCAAGTTCACTGGGAACAAGATGTGAGGTCGTTGATAGAATCCCCAATTGTTGGGAAAGCGAAAGTAATAAATGAGCCATTGTTAAGTAAAGAAAAAATCATAATTCCGCCATGACATATCAAGTTAGGTACGATGAAACAATTTGTCAAAGCGATGGGCAATTCAGACGAATCTTCAGATACATTTGCAAAACATTTGTGTATGGAAAAGTTTAAAGCTGGAATATTCGATGACCGTCGAATTCGGACATTGATTAAAGGTACAAACTCATAAAATTTATGAATGATTCTGAATGTGAAGCTTGGATAGGATGTGTATTACTAGTAGAACATTTTTGTGTAACCGCAAAGCACCAAATTATGTTGGAATACTTCAAGATTTTAGGAGCAAATATGACCATAAAGTTACACTTTCTTCATAGTCAAATGGATAGATTTCGTTGCAATCTGGGATAACGTAGTGTGGAACAGGGAGAGTACTTCCACTAGGATCTTAAAGTGAAAGAGGAAAGATATCAGCGTAAATGAGACATGATGGTAGATTACTATTGGTTTTGAAAAAGATATGATCCCCAGAAAAGTTCTGGAAAAAAGCTTCTTAAAGGTGCTTATCTGAAGCATTACATATACTTACAAAAATTTTGTTTCTTTTATTTCTATGCACATTAGATTTTAATAAAAATTTTATTTTGAAAAATTTACAATACACACTGTTTACTTCTTTTTTTGTACAATATGAAAATAAAGATTATTAAAAAATTAAAATGATTGACAGTTTCATAATGTGCTGGCATGAAATCACTTCACAATCCAGGTCAACAAAACCTCCGTTGATCATTGTAATAAGCAGAGAAGAAGTTTTTTGAACTTACAATTATAATTACGGTAGAAGTTATTTAGTCCAATTAATTGTAAGCAGGTGATCGTACATGTAATAATCACTTTTCATTACCGGAAAAATAAATAAATAAAAATTTTCACTCATATGCCCTAGTATGTTTGTTGCTTGATTTAATATGAACTTAGCGAGTTTCTTCTTTTGGGATCAAGCATTTTATTTGTCCACAATTCATTAATAAAATTCATAATATTATACAACATTTACGTTTACTATAAAACCATACTGACCATTATACTAACTTGTTATTTTTCTTTTTCTTTACAGGTAAGAGAAAAACTCGATTATTTTTTCCTCAAAACAATGAGCGTAAGTAGTTTTGAAAAATGTTTGAGGATATACAAAGTCTTCAAGAAAATATACGAAAAATTTATGGTACTTGCTGTGAAACATACCAAGGAGTTGGACAACCTTCCCTTAGATATTTGCTGCATTCTATTCCTACCAGGTTTTTTTGCAGAAGTTAAATATTAGAGCATCCAAAAAATTTATGTTACACTGTTTTCACCACTATTTCCAATAAAAATTCAAATTCCATTTGCGTTGGTAACTGAAGAACCACCGCTTTTTGACGCCAATCTGGGTAGATGAGAATGAAGCTTCTACATAAAATGAATAGCAGAGGCAAGGCGTCCAAATAAACCGATCCCTACCGGCTTCCTTTCTTAAAAATTCTTAATAGCCAACTTCCTAAATGAAGTATCCAATTATTTACATTCCTCAATGTAAGCATGCCTTCCCCTATACGAGTATGTCAGCATTTTACGCTTGTCACATCATTTCTTTATTCTGTAAATTTTGGTAAAATTTCATCTGGAATCAAAGTCTTCCTTTGATCTCATTTTTTTCCGATGATTTCCTCACCAATTACCCACAAGGTATGCAAGCTCAATTACGCTCATATTGCCCTTATAAGCTGAAACTGCTTATTTTTTTTACAGTGAAGCTCGTATTACTCGTATCTCTGTCGGCAGCACTAAATACTGTAGGTATATGTAGGAGACCGAGGATTTTCTTGTTTAGCATCATTCTTGAAAAGCGAAGCAGAAGCTAGGAGCACTGTTGGCTTTTCTATTTGCTCTTCAATTTATGGGGAAAACCGTGATTATCTTGCATGAGAAGGAGGCATTGTAAAAATTCGAAGCATACTTATTTCGTCAAATAATTGTACACTAGCGATACTTGAAACGAACTGGATGAAGTAAATTTTCTTGTCCGTTTTTTTTTTGAAGTTATTATGAGGCAAACTATTGTCACATTAAATGAGAATAAATAAGTGTGGTGTGAGTCAAAGTTCTGTGAGCAAAATCGACAAATTGAGAAAAAAAAATTCAGAGTCAGTTTCCCCAAAAAGGGTTGGAAAATGTGGTAAAAGGAGAGCCATTTCAGCCAGAGATGATGTTCCTATTAAGACAAAGTAAGACTGCCTATTGGATTTAGGAGTACAGTAATGAAAGCAAGTTTTAATTCTCGTCACAAAACGTCGAAAAAAGTCAACAATAACGCTAAACCTGCCGTTGAATCATCAACGCGCTGCTGCTTTTGGTCGATGGACAGCAAACGCGGTAGCCCTCACGCCCATAGCTTTTCTATCTTCAAAATACCATGTATAATGTATTCCGCTCATTCGATTGAGATGGTCATGGCTTCAGCCAGCTCCCACAACTTAGCTTTACGATCACTCAAAGCGATTCGATGCACTTGCCTTACAATTTCCACATTCATAGCCTCTTTCTGCCTTCCAGAACCAAGTGCGTCTTTGGTGCTTGTAGGACCCATGTTAAATTTATCAAAGAAACGCATACATGAAATCTCGGACTAATCCTAAGATTACTAAAAGAGCTAAAAAAGGATGAAAAAATGGAGCGCACCCCAAGTGTTAGCTGAGCTAAGGAGTTTTTTTGGAAAAGAGTCAGTGATTTCAACCTAGTGGCTTAATTACTAAGAAAATTGTAGCTACCTCTATAAAATAGCTTAGGAACTGGGACAAAAAATCTAATCCAGCTTGAGAGCAATAATTATTTTCTAGTGAAATTATTTGGTAATGTAGAAAAACATATCAATGATTATCTTTGTCAGTCAGAGATCACTGTCAAATTTAAAAATTAGCTATTAAGAGAAAACTCATGAAAAAAATACCATACGTTTCAATGGGTTATGCTAGCAACAGGCACTTAACTCCAAATGAAAACCTACTTACCTCAGATTGCTGGAGATTTCGGTTATTATTTTTGGTGGAAACTGAATCAATACTGACAAAAAGTTGTACATTATTATGTCTGATATATTTTAGGTTAAAATCAAAGACACATTTGACAACATTCTTCTTCGTACTAAGTGCCCATTCTATGTTCTTGCTATGTGGTCTTAATCCATTTTAAGTAACAGTAGAAGTCCACATAAATATTGGATATTCTGGTTCTCTCTTTCAACTCAACTATTTGTTAATGGTATATAGAAGGCAGTTTTCACATTTCCATAACTTAACATAATTTGAAGTCACAGTTTATAAATGTCACGCCTTGATTACTTACAATTTGAATCAACAATCCAATGGAAGTTGTGTGTTCGTTCTGAATTGTGATAATGGATTCCGATTTCGTTCTTTTCATAGTGCTCGGCATTCTTTTTATTTCAAAATGGTCTCAATGCAGTACTCAGAATAGAACTGGGTCAATATCATTAATATGTTGCTGCCTTTCCATTCATTCTGTCACAGTCCTATTATTACGACCTTCTGTTCATCAGGCGATGTATTATTTTTATTCAGAACAAATTTTCCCATATATGTATTCATAGAAAGGTTTCTCTGTTTTCCGGCGCATACGTTTGAACTACTACATATTTTTCACAAATTCTGTAGTAGTGAGTGAAAGCTATTTCCATTTTTAGTATGAGACTGTCAAACTTAAAACCCCTTTTAGACCACCCACTAAATGGTTCCTCTGTCAACATGAAAACATAGCCTGGAACCGTTTGACATATATTTTACCTTAGGCTAGATCTTGTTTTCCCATGTCTTGAAGTGCCACCAAGTTGACCAAATTCCTTTAGTGGTGGGAGATCATAAAGGAACCAAAATTGCTAGACTAGTCACTTTTATATCCTTGATGTCTCTAGCTTCTCAAATATGACTTTTTTGTTGTTAAAACAGCCCAAGCATAATAAAGCACATGGTTCTATTCGTCTACAGATCCAAGCAACTCCCCGACTAGACTATCGGAAGAGAGCTCTCCTATTTCTATAACGATGCCTGCTTCATTTCGTTCATGATAAAAAGATATGGTGAGCTGGTTTTTTTCTCACAAAATATACAGTCAGAAGAACATGGCTGACCAATATTATGCAGCAGCTTAACACATCAATATCCGCTCAAGAGCTGCGGCAGGTATAGGTCATATTCACTTCAAATGACGCACAGCTGCAGCACATTTAAGAGCTGTATGATATATCTTTCGTTCATGTTTACACCCAGGATCAATGCAAAACGCGATAACAGCCCCTCTATCATCTTGTTGCACAGTGCAGCTAGGAAGTCGGAGGATATTACTCCTGCGGTGGCCAGTATTGCTTAGTTAAAGACTTTCCAATATGTTAATGTAATCCTCAGCACTCTTCGTTTCTACACCTGTGCCACTTGTCGGTGGTCCTGGTCTTTGTTGATAGCATAATCTTATATTTCTGATCCATATAATAGCCAAAACTGTATGGTAATCCGGTCCTTCTTAAGGAGAAGGATGGGAATGTCCTTTGCAGCCACCTAGGATTGAGTCTTTATGTAAAGTCAGATACTTTACTGCGGGTTCAAATTCGACTAATACTTCTCGGGTGCCGGTCAGCGTTACTGTGGGAATTTTCTTCTTCGTCAGGATGATTACTCCAGCTTTCTACAGTTCACAGCATTAAAATACTTTGGCTAAGTTGCGGCATGTTTTTACCAGCTCGATGCGTATCAACCACATTTTTAATGTTGCTTTTATCGTGGTGCTAGCTATAAAATTAATGTTGATGTGAATGTGTTTGCTAATTAACTTGACTTTTGGTACGCAGTTGATGGAAAATGATCATTGCCTTCAATATTCTTTCATTTTGGAGTTGCGTCGTTAGTTAGTTTGTGAATAGTTTAGCGTAATTAGTGGCAATTTTGCAAAAGTAAACTTAGTTAAGTTTTTCTCAACCAGGTTCATTGAGGCAAAGAAGCCTAGCACTACTGAAAAGTATGAATCTGGCGCTTCTGAAAAGTAAATACCCTGCACTTATACCTCATGACCAAGAACCATACCACAAATTCTCTACTGTCATAGTTTTAATCAGCACAACCCAACATCCACAGGGATTTTCAAACGAACACAAGTTTTCTGTTGAACGAGCTCAAATCACTTGTATTTCTATTTTAATAATTGATGCAGATACACAAATCAATTTGAGGGATGCTCCCTACCTTACTTAATTTTTTAACTAGGAGGTATTTAGTGGATCGTCCAAAAGTATTGCACGTTTGAAGATCCAACACTCAGAGTGTAGACAGCTTTCGCCTTCCTACTACGAAAAAAAAAATCATACAAACGCTCTAAAAGTAAATTAGTGAAAAACAACTAATTTTCATTTCGTCTTCTTCGTAGCACTACAGCCCCTCCCGGGCCTTCACATCCTGCAAAAAGCGCCTCCAACTGTCTCAACGTCCTTCAATTTCGGAATCTGATCAGCGATGAACTGTCTTCATCGACTGAATCAGACCAGCATGTCTTCGGTTCCCCACTGGTCTCCGCCCTTCAGTTGTCCCAACGAATATCGATTCAAGTGGCCAGCCCATTGCAGCTTCTGCAGTCTTACAATCGTTGAGACCTCCAGCTCGTCAAAAATTTCATACGGCTCATGGTTGTATCGAATTCACCATTGGTCCCCGTCTAGCTCCCTCCTGTTATTCGCCCCATGACCCTTCGCGCAAAGGCGTTCAATATATTTGCGATGCTTGGGTTAGGGTCCATGTTTCACACCCAAAGCATAACACAGGTCATATCACAGATTTATATACTCTTGGAGCTTTGTTTTCCTGTATATGCAGCTGGTCTTCAAGATGGTCAAAACTGAATAAACTATTTTAATTTTCAGCTACTTTCCATCAATGCAGAAAATCCCCAGTATGCAACTAAGAATTAGTGACTGATAATTTTTTGAATAAATGACAAGCTGTATAGGAAAAGCGTGTAATTCAATTATATATGTATTAAGGCGAAGTTGACTATTTAACTTACGAGGGTCCCCTTACAAGACTGTGATAAGGGGTATCCCACACTAGATCATTTCTTTCATATATCACCTGGTTCCCCCAACTTAGTACTACATACGGACGACACTGATAGATTTTGGTGCTCGGTCGAGGAATGACATGGACGTGTTGTCCATGTTGTTAGGAGACTAGTAGAAGCTCTTAGAAGACTAGTAGATATTTGACCTGAATCACTGATTTTATCAGTTGATCTGGCACTCAAAATTTAGTGATACTTTCACTAATTGTTTATCTCATATAAATTTCACTAATTTGACATGGACTAGTTTTCTAGTAAAGCTATGACTCACTGAAAAAATTTGTGAAATTTTCATTAATTCGATTTTAAAGAGTATTAAACTCTGAATTAGCTTCTAATGCACATAATTATATAAATTCCACAAATTGAGTTGATCTAGCCCTATATTCACCTCCTTGCCCAGTTTGTAGTAGTAACTTCAATATACGAGTATGTGCGAATTTTATTTCATAATGATATGCATGGCTGTGGGGCACGTAAAGTTCTCTACATTTTCCTCACAATTAGCTTTTTAAGCAATCAAGGATCATAGATTCTGAATAACCTACTGACTGCCCTATTGATCAATTAAGATTGATGGGTGGAAAATCCATTCATTATAAAAATTCATTCCAAAATATGCTATACGAGTAGAAGTTACTCGGTTTGAAACCTTTAATTGAAAAATTTACGTATGAATTTGCGTTTTTATTAGAAAAATTTGAATAGAGAAGAGCATTTTTGCAATAAATCACCACGATACATGTCGCAAACGCAACGTTCGCGAGGACGATCCGGACCCCATGTGACTTCATATGGACAAATAAAAATGAGAATAAGAGAAAGATTTAAGGCCCAAGAACCTAATGAAGCAGGGAAGAAATAAAATGTCACAGATGTAATCTTCGGCAGTGTCAAAGAATTGTTATTCGAGTTGAGACTTAGCTCAAATAATAAAACTAAAAAGCTAAATTGTGAACCGGAACAAATTTTTCAGCAATAATCAAGCAAAAATTAATATAATCTTAAATAAGTTGAGGAAGTAGGAAATTAATCCTACCAGAAGGGCTTCGTAACCATCCTAACATGAATTAACGACATAAACTATGCATATAAGAAGTTGTTCAATTATATATGAAAAATCGAGGGTGTCTTTCGTAAATACAAAACAGCCGCCATTTTATTCCATCTTAAATAAATTTTCTGAATACTCGGCCGACATATTCAAATAAAAAACTATTGTACAAATTATCATGAAAAGTTCGAAGAAAATTGTAATATGCAAATCGATTTAAAACATATATCATCCACCACCACGTGTTGTTATTGTTGTATTTCCATATAATTAAATGGCTGTAGCTCACATAATTAATATTCGATTTGAATGAAGTTTTTTTGGGTACAAGAACCTGATGTTATTATACAGAATCCTGACATATTGAGAAGTTTGAGGGTACCATTCTGATTTTATGGAGCCAAATGTAAATTTCTCAATAGTATTGCTAACAAAGTTAAGTGAATTTCAATTTTTCGGATCAAAAGTATCCACTCGCAAAAGGGGGAGTGCACAAAAATTTCCCATACAATTTGCCTCCTCTTGGGACGTCTAATACACAAAATGGTTTTTTTTCAGATTCTTAAAGTTCTAATCAAAGCATTCCATTCACCCTTCGATAAAAATAAATTGTTATAGTCACTTCGGTAAAGGGGGAAAATAAAATGCTCTATAATACCCAAACTTTTGAGGGATCACTACTTCTGACCTTCCTACACACTTTGAACTTTCCAGCTTCAATGGATTTTGAGATAACTTGCTGTGACGCACGGACAGAAGGGTAGACAGGATACAAAACTAGTAGGTTTTTGTAAAATTCAGTCTACAAAGCTCTAAAAATAATAATCAGAAACAGAATACTTTAGCCAAGCTTGTGATGATGTAAATTTCCTTCTCATGACATTTAAATTGCTTGCTCATTCAGTTACTAAAAAGAGTCGTTTTTATTCCTGATTTTCCTCTTTTTGAAAAAGGTAACCTTTGGGATTTAAAAATTTATATTTATGTGCAAGTAGCTGATATCACTATTTTTTATTGTTTGTTAAAATCAAATATACTACAGGCTATTGAATCTTAACAGACTCTTACATTAATCATTAAAATTAATTATCGAAAATAAAAAAAAATTAATTTTAATGAAATTATATGATTTTATTGGTTTTTCCTCACATCGCTAACTTATTGGCTCTAATTACTGCCATAAGTTCCATTAATCACAACAAACTAGTCCACTGTTCCATATTTTCACACAAACAAAAAAATCGGTCAACCTATAAGATTTATAGCATTCAATATAAAAATACCGTTCCATAACAATCCTCTTTACCGCCTATTTCATTCCACTTTATCAATAAATAATCCATGCCTATCCAACCATGATAAATTTAATTAAATGCATTCATATCAATCTTATCATGTGCATCACAACGGTATTCTACACTTTATCCAACATACCTACATATTTCACATATCAAAACATGTATCAACATTAATGCACCTCTATCTACATTGTTGTACCGCAACTGATCCATTCATCTCGGCTTATAAAGGTGTATAATAAATTGCTTCTAATATATGATTTAACAAGCAGATTACAATCAATTTTTCAAAACAGATGGCATCATTAAATACCCATCAATATTGTATGGGTTAGTGTGTAAAGCATAACAATATGTTATAATCAAAGAGCCATTCTTGGTTAGTTTCAGTCTGGTCTTTTTTTGTTTTTTTGTCTTCAACCTACAACAATATGTCTAGTAACCTCTAACTCGGTTCACCTACCAACCTACCTATCCACTTTAAATATACCCTTCTGGTGAATCGAGCCCAACCTTTCTATATCTTTCTATCGCTAGTCGACTTACTTGTCGTATATTTCTCTCTAATTAATTAGGTGCGACATAACATAAATGTCTTTGTCAACTCTGTGCTAACTGTACTGTGAATAAGCCTGACAAGATGGTATAGCAACGAGGCGCGGATGCAGCAGTCAACCGTAGCCAGTAAGATGATGTTAATGATGTTGATGATGAGATGCAGGGTTCGACAACCTTGGATATGTTGATTGATGAAACCACCAATAATTGCTCTTCTTTTACGACTTAATTAGATGCAATCCTAATATTTAAATTATCTATCTTTAAATTCCATCTGAAAAGCTTCAATTTATTTGAGATAAAACTTTATGATTACAACTTTTAGCCATCTGTCCATCTTGTAACTCTGATGGATGTTTTATTTTCATGTTTCATGCAGATACAGTTTCAAAAATATGCAGTTAGGAATTATAGACAGCCTTTATCTATTAACAGTTTAAATTAATTATCGAAATTTACAAGTTGCTGCATATTTAGAATTTAAATGCATTTTTCAGAAAGGAATGTCCTATAGCGAAAGGTTGTCAACCTCTGTTGATAAATTTACCACCTAACATGACAAGAGCAGTTCAGTTACTTAACATGTCGATAATATTAATCCTACTCTCAACTCCCCTTGATCTTGAACCTTATGAGGAAGTTATATCACTGATTTGATGACTTCAAGATAAGTTGGATGGCGATGAACTTGATATGGGTACCATATAACTGTCTGCTTATAAATTCATGCTGCACCATATAGACACCATCATCAAGTTCACGGCAACAACAGAAAATAGTTTAAGACCCGTTGTTCCATTCACATATAGGCCCATTGACATGACATTGCCAACAATTTTATCGCACGCTCGAAATCTATATGTACGTAATCACTTTAGCCATTTCCTTAGCGCTGACTTGAACCGAGTTCAAGTCGATTCCAACAACAAGAACAACAAAATCACGACACACGATTGCTTTCGTATGTAATTTAAGAAACAGTAAATCAGAGAACGATAAAAAATCTACTAAAAATATGTATGATGAGAAGTTGTGATATTTTTAACAGAAATCAAAGAAAATAATGTGGACAAATTGAAAAACAGGTTTCTGGCTTAAGTCTTTCGTTTTGGTTTGATACTGAAATAAGACGACGTCGAGTATAGGACGATGATGTGTTGATATTAACACGTTTTATTTATACGATAATGATATTCATTTGTTTAATCTTCTTGCATGCGTACATGTTTGATGATCATAAATCATGTTATCGCTTAAATAATAATAATAGTAATTATGAAGTAAATAAAAATATTATTTGGAGAATATTGTTTGAGGAGGGTTATGTTTTTTTGCTTGTTTTGTTTAGACGAGTGTGATTTGCACGGTAGTTGTTGATATTCAAATTAGCTGGTTTAAGATTAGTTTGATGATCGTTGGTTTCAAGTACCATTATGGTTTTCGTTAGAAATGACAAGATGAATGAATTGGATAGGTCGAATGTAGAATTAGTTGAATTATTGATGGAGTTAGGGAGCTTATCGTGTTTTTTTTTCGAATGTTCAAATTGTGAATTGTCTACGTTTGTGGATAAATAGATAATGATATCATAGAGGATTCTAATCGAGTGTTTACTCAGACCATGTGAGCTTAAACATGAGTGGCGTATATGATTATATTGCAAAGAATTTGGATGATTCTTAGTATAAGGAAATGGAAAATGCTATCAAAGTTTGCTCTCTAATACTACTCATCATTTGCCTCGGGGGTGGTTTTGCAATAATTGCATAGTTACTGACGATTAAGAAACTTGTTCTGTGCTTTGAAATTTTGTTAGATACGACATTTTGGCTTTTTTTCACTAACAAATATGTAATTTGAGAAAAAAAATTAGCCGTCTTTAATGACTAGATTTTTGTGCTGAACAAAAAATTACATGTAACAGACCAAAAATTTTTACAATATAATTTGAAGTCAAAAATGGAAGAGCGTTTTATTTTTAAAGTCATCGAAAATTTCATGAAATGCGCTTAAAAATTGACAAGATCTGCAATATTTTTCATTTAAATATATAGGAAGACATTTTTATCTTTAGGTCCAATCTGATAACCTAAAAGTCTATTAATTTGTTGAGTACTTTGAGATGAAGAAACAAATGCGCTATCCCTAGTAACTCAGTTGAATTTTTCACTTTACGAAGGTTTCACTTAAACCCATTTAACATTCCATGTAGTTTAGTGGTTAGAACACTCACCTCGTAAGCCGAAGGTCCCTAGTTCGACGGAAATGAGATTTGTTTCGAGTGATTCTTTGGATGGACTCTAAACCCTTTCAGCTATGATACTTGCTGGTTTAAAATCAGACTGTGTTGCAGCTGGGTGGACGGAAACATGGCCAAAGCGTGGTACTAACCATATCACCTTCCCGATAGCCGATATATTCAATTAAGATAATGAGATATACTAACCATCTCCAAGTGATGATCTGAAAAGCGAACGTGGATTTGTGCTTCATATACAGTTACTGTGATCGTATGATTCACCATACAAACTATGTACATTTTCAGGCTAAGGGTATGGGGTGACAACTAACTCAATATTAATTACATATATCACTAAGGTCGTTAGACTTAATCTACTTCAACATCCCAAATACTTTCTCAACTATCTTCTTCAGGTTTTAGAACATATTGGTCTGCAAATATTCTAGAAATGTAGTTGTGATGACAATTTAGAAACAAACAACCACGTTCAGGAAGTCTATATTCAATATAAGGGTATAAATGCTTCCATCATGCTCGCTATGCAATTTGTAAAACTTTAGTGATTTATCTATGACAATATATCTGGACTTTAGCCAATATTATCTGATGTGACTCTGTTGGTACTAGCTCTAGACTCTAAACTTTCAAATCCTCTGCTCTTCACCGTAAAGTTGATCGCGCTTAAAGTACCAAATTTTACTAACAACTTCATTTTCTTATTCATTACCACTATGTCAAATATATTTCTCTATCATCCATAAGTAATGAAAGACGTAGCGTTATTGGTTTTTGACTACCCCTTAATAAACAGATGTTCACATTGAAAGGACGTGTTGATTTGCAAACGCAGAGAACGTTGTCTTGGTTTTAACTATGCAAGTGTCGGTATATACTAAATCTGGCATCAGAAATTGAGCTGTTCTTCAAAAAAGGGAAGCAACCATGTCAAAACTATCCACCAATTTTTTTGTTACTTCTACTTGCCAACTTAAAGTCACTTACACTAACCTGTCTCACAAAGCCACTTCTAGAAGATGGAGCTGTACTGGACCTCAGAAGTTTTAAAGTTACAGAAGAGGAACCTAAAGTAATACAACTTTTAGGCCTGTAGGTAAACTAAACCATCGCTTCAACTAGTCAATAGTGAACACTCTTAGATACTTTTGTTTCCGGTTGACCGTTTCTGGCAGATCCACCTTATATCTATCATGAGGCAAGAACTTCATAATAGCGTATGAGTTCTTATACGTAGTTCAAGGTCCCGAGATTCGTCAATAGCGACGGCTGCATGTTGTATAATATTCAGATCGTGGCACGCGTACTCCATTGGAGACTTGGAACTTGGGTTGAACTGCGCTTTGTTCTGCCGCAGCTCATAGTTGAGTTCGCATTTAAACCACATATATTTCTTTTTTGTTGCTACCCTCTAATTCCATAACTAATTAATTTATAATTATGTCTCTGGGTCAGTTATCAAAGACCAACTCATGTGGAGACATTGTAGTAGTAACAATTTGCAGCGTTTTGATTGTCCTCCAAACCGTTCACAGTTACTCGTCCCAATCACATCCCGCACTTGAGGTCATTGCCATCAGCTAATGTAAAAACGTTTTGTTTTTTTGACCAGCTCTACCTGATCATTTTCCCGTGGAGTATGCACCACTATTTGGAGACGAAATTTACAAGGCACCCAAACTATCCTGTCATTTCGTTTCTTAGTATCTCTAAATCAAAAGTAAATTCTTTTCTTTACACTTTCAAGTTCCAATTGTAAAGTATATACTTTCTCTTTAGCCATTCGTTTGTCGAGTGTAATAAGTTCAACATTTTCAGCTAATTTAGATATTTTCTTGGCATACCGATCCCTTACTTGTGAATCGTCCTTGATTTCTTGAGGGACACGTTGTAATTTACGCGGAAATGATGGTTGCACCACCACAATTTTACTTTTGAATTCCTGAAGCTGCTTAAATTGAGTTTACATTTTGTGATATACATGCAAGCGCTCATTATCTTCAGTTTGACGTTATTTAATTGTTTCTAATGTCCCAGTAAGATTTCATACTTGATTCTTCAGATCTTCAATTTCTTATTGCTGTTACAAAGCATTCAATTTATCTTTGCCAGCACTCGACTGCAGTATTTAGTGATTGACCTGGCACAAATTGTGAACTGAGTATTTCCGAAAATCCAGTATTTTTGGCCTGAATACCTTCTGGTATGTCTCGGTCCCTAATCAAGGATGAATCAATCCTCTTGTTGGTAAACGCTGAATATTGTTTGCTGTCTATTTTTACTAGCTTCATTGACGTTTCTGTGATGGTTCCTCTTACCTGCTCACGTTTACATTGTGATGAGGCATGATTTGTTTTATCACAGTGACTTCGTTAGCCTTGAAATGCTAAATGAAATTCGTCAGCTCCCAACTCAAGGATCACATACTTAACACTAGCCACCTCACTCACACTTACAAATTGGCCTAACTTGACCATTTCGTCGAGATGCGTCAGCATTGATTCTGATTGTAAACGTTTCCGCCCCATCATTTCCAAAGGTACGTTGGCTTCATTCCTGACTGGCCTAAAACGTTCGAGGAACAATTCCTCAGATCATAGCATAGCTGAGCAGGCACACGGGAGCATGGTACTGACCAAACCAACTTCCGAAAAAAATTAATACGGTCATGAAAATGAGATACTCTAACTATCTCGAAGCAAAGGCCCGAGAGGGGCTGTAGTGCTACAAAGAAGAAGAAGATTACTCTCCCACTCCTGAAATTTTCAAACGTTTTTCCTCTTTATTTCTCGCCACTCAAATCAATTTTACAACTGGACGTAACTTTTCAATCTTTTAGTTAGATTATCAAAAACAGTGACCTTCGTAATAGGATCCACAGCTATAAGGTAGAATCGATGAAAATTTTATTAGATAGTGATAGTGCAGGGACAGCCATATTTAATATGATCCTCTATTTTTTGCCCTTCATGAAAACAGCTGGATACAGAAAGTGCGTTCCTTCATAAACCATTCATTTTTTTTTACGTAATTTGATCATGACTAGAAATGAAGCTACTTTTAATTTGTTTATCTCACTTTTCTGCTACGATTTCCGGATTCTTAAAATTCATCTCTACATAGTATTCTTCCACCAAAGTCTAGACTCTCTTTAACTTTTCCCTAACTACCACCAATTTTTAATTGATCTAAAGGACCTGCCAGTATCTTAAAGCGCCGTCCTTTTTTGACGATAATAGAAGTAACCAATGATTTTCGTGTTTCCGGCCTGTTGTCACACACATGACATATAGAGCTCGCATCCGCAAACACGTCCTCTATAGCTTAATCGGAAGTAACACCCACTCTGAGGTCAGCAATTCAGGCATTTCTTCAGAGTGAAGTCCTGATTATGTTAGGACTTTCCAAAGCTTAAGTTAGCCCAAGTGATAAGATTCGTCCCATTTTAAAACAAACAAAAAACTAGTCATCGCATTCAGTATAACCTTAGATCAACAACAGAAGTAGGGTTAACTTGACCCACTGTAGAAATAAGGGTACCCATGTCCACAGAAAAGTAAGTGTTTTGTGTGTCACAGCAATATTAATAGAAGACAAACAGTTTTCCAACCTTTCTCATTCTATAGAGAACTTATAAGGATACCCGTGCTCCGTAGGATGCTGCGAATAGTAGATCTTCATCTTTCCGTGTTTACGAATGAGCCATGGTTCAAAAACCCAATAATTCTAGCCGTTCAATGGATCTACCGTCCTACATTGCTACCACTCTTACATTATTTTAATGTATATTTGCGCTACCTTTGCAACCTTTGATCACTTCTTTACATCCAATTGCGGAAAGATTGGTTGAGATTATCCCTAGTACCACAAGTACTGCACCTTCAAAGAAAGTGGAGTAAATTGATGTGATTTTTAACACTTCTAATCGTTGGATATACACTATTCTTGTGCTGAACTTCTTGAATTTCAAACAATAGTGCAACAGTTTAGGGTAAGTCACTAATAGCTGTCACCTTGTTTCCTGAAAGTCAACCACATTTCCCAATAGCCCACTCAATTATTGAGCAATCTTGGTCACTTTATTACATACTTCTTTTTACTCGTATTTAGGACCATGCCAGAACTTCACCAACTTGTAGATTTGAACTTTGATTAAGTCCATTATCATGGGTTTGATGGTTGGCATCCTCCACTTAGTTAGCTTGGTGATTTCAGTCAGGGGGACCACCATCCTCGGCTGATAATGATCTCAAGTGAGCCGTAATCCTGAAATAATAATAAATGGGTGATGTCCAACGTCTACCTTTAGATAGCTACCTGACTTTCATCAACACAATTTGTTTAGTAGAAAAGTCCTTTGGTCTACGATGCCATTATTTTGGGTATTTTTGAAAATATTATTTAAGATAGGCGCTTCTTTAAATGTTGTCACTATCGATTTTGAAAACACACAACCAATCCTAGATGTCAACGATTGCTTATAAAAAACTCGATAACGCAACAATATCATCAGTTTTCTTTTATATCTTAAAAGCAAATGGTGGTCAATAGTATTATGAAATATTTTGATGTTTTTCAACGATTCTAACGAAATACATCAGTGAATTTCTTTCGACTTAGAAGACCTAACTTTGTGGCATTGTAATGATAACTAAGCCGGTACTGTAAAATATAACTGACCAGCATATGTGCCAGAAATTCACTCATTCAAACAAAATTTATTTAAATTGTTATTTATTCAGAGCCTTTGGCACGGAAAGAACACACATATCATGGATCACAGGATAAAAACACTCTCTTTGATCTATGAGACATCTTATCAAACCCTTAACTAAGTCACCCACATGAAGCACATTCAAATGTATGATTGCCGTGGCGGTTATTACACCTAGAGCTGATTGACGTTCTTTTACATTTGACCCAGATTAATTTTATGTGATTTGGTTAAAGCAATGCCTCATTTTGCCTATATTTATGTGTGATTTCTATTGCTCTACTGTTGAAAAGTTTGATAAAAATAAAGTTAGTGATTTTATTACTGTTTCATCTCGATTTTTACAAATTTGATGCGCTTCATGGAGTGTGAACCCATTGGCATATTCGATTTTTCATTTACGGTTAGGTGTTGTACTTCTAATCTGCAATAGAGCTTCTAATACAAGTTTCATTTACTAAAATCAACTAGGTCTTGACAAAATTGAAAGTGAACAAGTCTTTCTCATTTGCTCTGTCACCCGAGAACCCAGCCTGGAATCGTTTGGCACATTACTTCGGGCCGGGCCGCCTTCAAATTGTAGGAATCCCTTCTTTAGCCGGAAGCAAGGGAAGGAAAAGGATTACTAGGAAAGAAACGCTCCCAATCTTGACTCCTCTTGATGATATGTGTTAAGGAGAGTTTACCAAATTGTGGTTAGTACTTTGGAGTTGAAACAGTGAACATAAGAGATTGAATATGAAAAATGTAGTTATATGGAATTTCACTGAATCTAGTGCATAATCTGCTAAACTTCTTTATATCCTAACACCAAGATACTCGTTTTTCAAAAATTACTCCTAGCAACTTGTGCCGAAATGGGTGATAACTAGTTAGTCCAGCTATTAGGGAGAATACTGCGAAATCTCCTATAGATAGATCTACTGTTTCCATCACTACTGTACCATATACTTAGCTTAGGCTGCCTCCTAACAACGATCTAGGAGATATGCATGTACTCGTATATATCTGCAAACAGCGATCATCTTTGAATAAATACGAACCGATGATTCTAGGCCATCTAAAGAAGGGCTGGATCACTTCCAATATATTAACTTCATGTTCAATTTTTCACGTTTGACCAATCTTTAAAAATTTAAAATATCCCCCTCTTATTCCGCGCCTATTTTCAAAACTCAACTCCGTATTAAAATTAATTATCGCAATCATAAACTGCATGCTCTTCGGATACATTTATTTCAGTATACTTAGCTTACTTGCCCTACATCACTATGGATCCTTATGATTGTACTCTTGAAGCACACATATCATTTGTTTTGATACTTTCAAAATATAAAAATGTGTATCGATTTAATTTCTTTCTGGTGAACTATGAAGGTATATCGTCAAAGTTCGTAGAAATCTACCGACCATCTTTAACTTGATCTTGATTATGCCAATTAGGTGACTTGAATGTCTGACATAATCATTTACTACATCATCCGCCTTTAAATATTGGATAACCGTTTCCCTTGAAATAAAGTACAGAGTTCTCAGGTTTCAAAAGCTTGACCTTAAAAGCGTCTTCAATGTCCTGGGATGAATCTTAACCTACATTTGTTCCAACAAATTCAAGCCAGGATCCAAACTGTCAAATTTTAATGTAAAATGTAAGGCCATAAAAGATCATAAATGCATTCTTACACTCCAACTGCCTAGAATACTTTTTGTGATATCTTCTCTCCTCTAAATGTGTTAATTATATTTATAACTTATAATGATAACACTTTTCGTACAAACCATCCGTGGTATTTCTAATTGCGCTAATATTCATTCTTTCCCAATAACCAGTGATCCATGGGCTAATTGATGGTCTTACTAATGTATTCAAATATTATAAGCGTTTCAAAAAAGCTTACTAGTCTTAGTTTTGCTAAAACAAGTGGAGGTCAGTGCTACTACCAGAAAAAAATTAATGGTCCAAAACTGAAGCTTTTCAGGGCCTCGTATGTCACTAGCTTTATACACCTACTCAATTCGAGGCTTATTTGTCTGTCCTTTTTTAAGTCATAAACATATATCAAAAGTTGAGGCCTATTGTTAGAATGGGGGTCTTTCAGTCTAGATAGTTGGTATTTACAAAATTTATTTCTTCATGAGAAAAATTGTGCATGAGTACATTTTTTCTTTTCTATACAATTAAGAGATAACGAATGCCATCGATCTCAAAACTTAATTCAACTTTGTTCATGTACATAAATTCAAGACATTCTAATTGTTGTTTTTTTCGTTGAAAATTTTTTCAAGTATAATAAGCTCATTATACTATCAAGCATAGTAAGGTAATTATAATATTTCAATTCTGCAATTTAAACAGGTGAAAGCTGTCCTTTCTCTACTTAAGTATGTAAATCATTTACATATTTATCAACGGTTCTACTCTTGCAATAATAGCGCATTTACTACTTTCATTATTTTCGCAAAAATTACCGCTTACAAAGTCAAAAACACAAATTACTAGCCTAAAGTAGACCTACCAAAATATAATGATACCCTCATTATAAATGGAGAAATGCTGACAGCTGTCAGTTGATGACAAGCATCACGTGATCTCAGGTCGAACCAAGTAAGTGATTCAGTGTTACGCATAATATGGCGCCAAATAGACACAGAGTAAACAAGATTGAAATTAAATCTGGGTGAATGTGCTGTAGCTTGAGGCATAAATGTTCAACTTGTTTTCCTTTTTTTTCATTAGTCAATTAAAATTCTAGAACGATAACCATTATCCACAGAAAAAATCGATGTAGCGGTTTTCAATAGGGAATTCTAATTGATTAGATCATAGATAAGAGAACTAGACTCAATTTAATAAGAAATTGATATGGCTAGAAATTTGAAACTGCAATGTTTAAATTTAACTCATTTTTTTCTTAATTTATGCACTCTTGTTAATAAGACCCCATTATGATCTCTTAAAAATTTCATGCAATTACTTCGTAGTATATTTTGTTCTCAACTGACAGATATATCATTGCAAATTTGATATTCACATGAGCGTAACAAAACTATACTAGAACAATGGTTGACATTTGAACAAAATGCCTCAAATTCAAATACGCTTTATTGATTCAATAGTTATAAATTTTACAAAAATAAACCAAATTTTAAAATATTTAAAAACTTAATGCCCAACATCGCATTCCAAATTTAAGCTATATTCAATCAAAAAATTGTTCACATAAAACAATATACAGTGGCTCAAAGTTACATATAATGGAACAGCATGGATATATAAGTTTATCCCCTAATAACAAATTAACTAAGAAATCTGTTACTAATATTCTTTTTTATTTTAAGTAGTGTAATTGATATACATTTATCATCAACAAAAAACTTTAACAACATTCACATTAAAAACAAAAGAAATTGCATAACATGACAAAACATAATATATCAGCCTCATAGTTATAATGGAACACTGTTTAAAATTATGTGGAGCTCATTGTTGCAACTTTAGCCAACTTTATTTTATCTATGAATTTGTGCCGTTAAATTGTATGGCACCTCTAAAAGTCTCATTTTACATGTTTCGTTCATTTTTCTGATCGGTCACAAGGACAGTGGAACCGCGACATCGGTTGAGCAGAGAGAAAACATAATTCGATTATAAAAAGCGGGTAAATCTGTACAAGTTAGTGAAATTGTTAATCAAGCACCAACAACTGTTTTTAACATCATCAAGTGATACAAAAATACAACAAACCTTATAAATAAGTCGAAACCGAGTGGTCGCAAAATTTTCCCGGAGTCAAATAAACGTTGGCTACCAAAAACTGTAAAGAAAAATCCACATACCAGTGCCTCAAAATTAACATTAGAAGCAAAGAAGTATCTTGGGAGACAGCCAATCCTGAAACAATTAGAATTGTGCTAGAAAGCATCAGTACCTAGAAAAAACCAACGTTTTCCGATCAGATGGACAATCATATGTGTGGGGTTAAGCTAATGAAGAGCTCAAGAAAGCCAACCTTCGTCCTACAAATAAGCACGGCTTAGGTTCAATAATACTATGGGGTGCAGTATTCACTGCTGGACCGGGTTATTTGCATATAATCGAGGGAAATATAGACAAAATATATTACTTGAATCTCTTAAAAGCAAATGTAAGAAAGGGTGCTCGAAAACTTGGAATAAAAGAAGATTTAATTTTTTAACAGGATAATTACTCGAAGCACAAAGCTCATGTTGTGCGCAGTTGGTTACTGTACCATCGTCCTCATGTGCTTCAAACCCCACCGTAGTCAACTGATTTGAATGCTATCGAGCACGTGTGGAGTTGGTTTGAGACAAAATTAACAAGTTGGGTAGACAGACCTATGCTCATGTCAGAAGGGTTTTGTACTCAACTTACAAAATGCAGTAATCAGCAACGAATAAAATCAAGAAACATGTCAAAGACGATTTTATTGGAGAAAATGTGAAATTCGAGGATCATACTATTATTGACAAAGTTGAAGGAATTGTGACTTCTGAGGTATTTGTTTTACTTATACCCATAGATATCTCCCTTGATAATTTTTCCAGATTTTTTAGAAACACATTTTTCATGTATTCCCCCCCCCCCCCCCTGTGCCCCCACTGAAGCAAAAACTGACAGTTTAAGAACTGTTTTGAAAAGCTCTCATAGAGAACTTTCAGTTGATATTCATATCGGCTACCTCTCATGAAACTTTTTCAGGGCCCACTCCTCTGTACTGTAATCATCGATTCATGGCCTATTTTTTCGAATCCTAGAATGGTTACAAAGCCCTTTTGCTAGGAGCTCTCTCCTGCCTCTTCGACTTGTTTCAATTGTATTTACTCATTTTCATGATACCTATCATTCCTGAAATTTTCATGCAAACCCTAGCAAAACTGTAGTGCCTAAATCGATAAAAAGCGCATATGGCTCCATAGCCATATGTTTCCATAGTAATAAAGGGCATATTGTTCCATAGTAATACAGGAAAATTCAAATCGCTATAACTTCATTAAATACTATTCGATCTTTATAAAACTTTCAGAAAAGATCAATCTTATAAAAAGCCATCCGTTTGCTAAATTTTATTGAACTTAAGGGTACCGTTTGGATTTTATTCAAGAAAATATAAAATCGACAAATCATACTATTACTAACAAAGTTGAGTGAATTTCGACTTCTCATGTATTTGTTGTTGTTGTACTCATAAAGGCCTACATTCATGATTTTTTTCGGATTTTTCGGATGGAAGGTTTCCAATCGCGAGGGGGGGGTACGCGAAAAGTTCGTACATTTCCCCTTCCCCTGCCCCCCTTGGTACTTATAAGACGATTTTCAGACTTGTTTTGAAAAGATCTCATCGAGACCTTTCCAATGATACCCTACTCGACTACCAATGGTGAAATTTTTTTTTTGAGGGGTCACCTCCCTATACGGGGAGACCCCCCTTAAACCCCTTTGAAAAATTTTTCCATCCTTGAACTTTCAAGAGGTCACCACTTCTGACCTTTCCACAAAGTTTCATGGCTGTAGCCTCTATAGTTTCGGAGAAAAAGTGCTGTGACATACAGACGGACGGACGGACGGACGGACGGACGGACGGACGGACGGACGGACAGACGGACACAGGTCGTGATTGCAATAGGGTTTTGTATTTTAGTACAAAACCCTAAAAAACAATCACATAAAAAATAAAATACAGCAGCGTTAAAAGAAGAGTGAAACACAGTCTCGGCATGTTTCCGTCGAAAATTGGTTGGGTCGGTGCCAAATTGCATGAAAGTGGTCATACAACAAAAAAAGACTCCAAACTAAATATTAAAACTTTTTTAATTTTTTTTTTTTCCTAACGTTAAACTTTTTATGAATTTTTATTGTGTTTCATTATAACTTTGAGGCTGAAGTGCTATGTTTTGTTATATCATGCAATTTATTTTGTTTTAAATGTGAATGTTATTAATGTGTTTTTGCTGATAATAAATGTATACCAGTTATACTACTTAAAATAAAAAACAATATTAGTAACATATTTTTTTCGTTAATTTGTTATTAGGGTATAAACTTATATATTACTACAAATAATAAATTAATCGGATAAAAGGAGAAAAAAGCCAACCAACTCTATTGAAAATTACATATAAAAAAAAAACAACAAAAGATATATTACTTTGAGCTTAGAACTAATATACGATTATAACAACTTAATTCTAATCAATCTTATCCAAAATAAATTTAACTAATCATATCAGAACAATATTCCTAGCCTACTTCTTAAGCCTACCAAATAACAATTAAAAATTGACATAGCAGTCATGAGCTTCAACAAAACCCGAAAACAAAACCACAAAAGAACACGAATACTTTAGTAATTGCCAGCTCGACCATCCCTAACATACGTCACAAATGAGTATCTTCGTTGAAACCGCTGATCCCGCGAGCTCAAATTCGGAGAATATTTTATCTTTTTATTTGTGGCCCACCTATATTATATATATGATATATAACCGGGACACCGTCAGAATCAGAGATATACTGATTAATGTCTAAATACACGAATGCTTCTGGAGGAATGAAGCCAGTGGTGAGACAAGTCTCAATTTACCAGTCGGTAGGGTGGAATGGCTGCTAAATCCTGTGATTTTTTCTCACAGTTACAGACTTCGTGATATTGTTTCGAATGCACTTCAAAATGAATGTATTACTCTCATCGCTTTAGTAATTGGTAAATTTTTCGATTCAATATATAGTCCTTCGATTCCATATATAGATTCCAAAGTGTTTCGAATCTCTCTCAAGCTTTCTGTACAGACCAGTAAATGCGTGAAGATATTTCCTTTCGAAAACTTGAAGCATTTTCATTGTATTAGCACTCTGATTATTTCAAATTGAAGACCCATATGTCATAACTGGTTTGACCAGAGCCTTGTAGCTGACCTTTTGATAAATATATCTGGAATGAAAGTGTCGTCGAAGGGGCATGCACCTTTTACGCGCTTTACTGAGCATTATTTTGACATGCACATTATAGTACAGATATTGACCGAGATAAACACCGAAGTGTTGAACACAGCATTTATGTGGGTCCCGATCTGAACCACCCCCGCCAACCATAATGTGGAAATCTTTCCAATTACGTTTCAGGTTTTGGCTAGCCAACCGCAGCATTGTCCGCAAAAAACAATTGTTTCGCATTTTGCACATCGTTGAACATTTTCAGGAGGTTGCTTTGAACAACTGATGCCTTTCAGTCTTCCATATAAATTATCAGATCATCAGCAAACGCCACTATGATCGCGTTGGCAACACATTACAATTAAAGCCATTGAATAGGTTGCGATTCTAAAAAGATATCGATGGAGCACTGGATCTTTTTCTTCCCCTTCAATTTGATTAACAATCATTTCACTGTATCCATGAACCTCGCTACTTGACCATTTGATAATAGGTGGTATGGTTCTCTCCAATGCAATTTTCGTTGCAGAATCGCTTAAGTTCATATGAAGTAAACTGGGTATCGTTATCACTAACGAGCACTTCTGGAAGCTCATGTCGGATAAAGCTTTTCGCAACAATGTAATTTTTGCCATGATAAAAATTTCAGGATACTTTGAATAAGCGTCCACGATGACCAAAACATTTTTTTACTGGTAGGAGGGTGTGCAATTGTGTAAGGTCGCTGATTTATTAGCAATTAGACGAGACAGAGCATCTGGTTGGTCAGTCCTACGTACTGTATTTCCAAATCACAACCCATCAACATAGTGGTCCACCTTTGTAGTCAACTTGCTGCGTGTGTTCCGATATCTGTCTTGCTACCAAAGATTACTAGCAACACCCTATAATCCGTCGGAAGGATGAATGATCGTCCATAAATCATTTTGTGAAATTTCCGGGTTGCGATTATTAGAACGAGATCCTCTCCCTCTCTATTTCTAGTTTCATTCAGTCGAGGTTAGAGAAAGCAACGCATGTGCAACCGCTTTGATTTTTCCATCCGGAAAACGATGCTGGATGACTGCTCCTAATTCAACATTTGAAGCACCCGCTGCAACCATTATTTCTAATGATGGATCGAAATGATGATGTAAGTAGTAGTTCTGATTGAAGATTTTCCTTGATTTTCTGAAACACGTCTTGACACCTCGTTGACTATTGCGATTTTGTATCTTTCCTAAGAAGTTCGTCCACAGGTTGTCAAATAAATTGAAAATTTCAGTCATGCGATGCTGTCCTTTTCGATGGCTTTGGTCGAAGGCCATCTTTATGCACAATATATTCCAGATATTTGATAGAACTTTGATAGAATGTACAATTTTCAATTCGGACTCGGAAACCACGATCTTAAATTCGTTGAAAAACTTTGAAAAGAAGCACACGATGCTCCTCAATCAATTTTCTTGTGACGATTATGTCATCAATGTATAGGAAAGCATATCCAACCCCACTAGTACGCTATCCATAGTAGATTGAAACTGTTCTGGCGACGAGTTTCTACCCACCGGAAGACGTGTAACGTGTTTCTGTGAATCTTCGTCCAGCTCTATTTGAAGATTAGCTTCCAAAAAGTCAAATTTAAAAAAAAAGCACCTCCATTCGATGCCATAACAATATCGTCTGGGACAGGCACCACGTGTTGAAACAATTTTAGGGCTTGGTTGAGCCCATCGAATAATCTTCACATTACCTGATCGTTCCATCTGGTTTTGAAACTGCAACAATTGTGGCTACCCATTTCAATAGGCTTTATTGCTCCTATCGAGAGAAGTCTATCTAGTTCCTCGCCAACAAGCTTCCTTGATGAATGGAGAATAGGTATTGCCTATTACTTCACTGGAATAGTGTGCTCATTCAGTACTAATTTTGCTTTTGTTTTTCTGCAGAGTCTCAAATCCGGTTCAAATACTGCTGGAAAAGCTTTTTGTAGCTCTCCACTGATTTCACTGGGATCACTCGTCGGTTTTATGGCACGTACCAATTTTTTCGAAAAAAGTTGAAATTTTTTCATTAGTCCTACTCCGATTGAATTAAAGGATCTACGTGGAGTGAGGTACAAAATATCCTCCTAACATACTTTGTTAAATCCAAAGATAGCGTAAGCTTTTCAAAGAAATTTCATCGAATATCCGTCGAAGGTTTTTGCTCTGCCATTCGATTTTTCTATAGGAGGTTTCCCAATCGCTGCGTGGATTTCTTCGTCCATCAAATTGCTCTCTGATCAACTATCTAGACATAAAATATTTCAATTGAACCGCCTTTAATTTGTAATGACAACGAAAGCAATTCACACTTTGAATTGTTTACTATGCCAACTGTCAGATTCGGGATTTTTTTTTTGTCTTGAACATATTTACTATAAAGCTTCTTCTTCTTCTTTGTAGCACTACAGCCCCTCTCGGGCCTTCGCTTAGAGATAGTTAGAGTATCTCATTTTCATGACCGTATTGTTTTTTCCGGAAGTTGGTTTGGTCAGAACCATGCTCCCATGTGCCTGCTCAGCTATTATATGATCTTATTAAATCAGTACATATCACCACTGAGTGAACTATCATAGTCTGTCCGAAGAATCCCCTAAACTAAATCACGTTGCTCCCAATGAAATTTTCACCTGAGCCCTTTGGCTTATGCATTCATGCTCTAACCAGTAGATCACACAGACTCACTAGATAGCTAGTTTCTTTTATATTTACTGTATTTCGTCATCTTATGTTGAAAGTCCCCATGCCAATGCATTCCACCACACCGCTTACATTGGATGACAGTTGCTGCTATGTATTAAGTCTATGAGTATCCGCGTCCTGAACGGAATGCGCTGACTCCAAGCAACGGCTATATTTTTTGTCGATTGTGTACGTGTACTGTTGACTGATTTCAGTGGTTGTTAGTATGACTTTGCGTCCTGCTTCATGGCTATGAATTTTCCGCAATCTGTCGTTACTACATCCAACACAATATTGGCTGCGTCTGCCCTTAACTTCTGGAGAAATCCGGCGTGCAAAAATTCATCCGAACTTAATCGAAGAGCGACGAGATAAGCAAACTGTTCTTGGGTTTGTTAGCTGTTTTTGTATTTCTTCATCGCTGCATGAACGTGATTGACTTAGTGTCAAAAATCGTCACCATCGTCTCGTGATATATTCAAACATTCATATCTTTCGGCGAAGATAGATCGTTGCTTTCGAAATACTGTCAAGAGTCTCTCCTTTGTGGTTTTATGCTCAAACGAAGTAGTCTCTTTCAGAAGGCAATATTTGCTGTACTCACTGAATGCTGACGATGATAGCTTCGTCCTGATGAGTTTGTTTTTTCTGCATCCCCAATGCATGGAGCAATTTACGCAAAATCAAATCTAAATATCCATTCTTAGAACTGTGATAGATCCGCATCGTCCGCTTTGAATTCCGTTAAATGAAGAAGTGAAATTGTTACTGCTTATAGGGTGGCTGTGATTGCGTTAACCACATACTTTCTACTACTTTCAAAGGATTTTATTCCTGTACCGCCATTAAGGGCGTGATTATCCTTTACGTTGCCCACGTTCATTCTCGTCACCACTGTTGAGTTCTATTATCCGGTTAAATGTGACACAGCCACTTTATTCCACAACACGATCATCTCATTGGAGTGAGATAAACTCTCATTGTGTTCTCTCGTTCTCAACAGATTTATTTATTTAAATCCATTTGACAGACAAAAATCCAATTAAAAAATAAACTTAGACAATTAAATACCGTTTGAAGTAAGACACATTTATACAACAAAATCAAGCAGAAAACACTGAAGAATACTAATTAAAACACGTAAGAAAAGAAATTGGGAGCTAGACCAATGTTTGAAAAATTGAGTGATAAGGAGATATTAATCGCAATTCACAAAAAGTAACGTCTTTAATTTAGTTTTCAAAACCAAGTAGGACGTAGATAGATAACCAAGCTCGAGGTTGCTATGCTTTCTGATAATTCGCGGCATAATTGACTGAAAATATAAATCTGTCCGGGCGTACGGAACTTTGAGAATTCTATAAGACCGACTAGATCTAGATCTGTAGTGCAATCTTCGCTTAGAGTGGAAGCAATTTGTTGGTGGTACCACTTGTAATGGAAACATTGATCCAGGAAGGTTCTTTGCAAACACAGAGAAGGGAGACGAATTATTAAGTTGAATTTGAAGTACAAAATACGGGTAAACTTACGCTGAACAGGTTCTAGCGAGCTCACAAGATATAAGTGTCTAGCAGACCACACTGCTGAGCAGTACTGAAGAAGCGGGCGAACAAGATATGTGAACAAGCGAATTGTGGTTGAAATATTTGCAAACAAATGCCGACTAATGAAACCAGAAACTGTTGATGCCTTGGCAATTATGCTAAAAATATGGGCATCGAATTTAAACCTGGGATCAAACATTACACCAAGATCTTGGCATAAGTCTCCAGAGGAGGGAAAAACATCACATAGGATGTAATTGTAAGTTAAAGGAACAATTCTCAGAGTAAAAGTAATTGTAAAACATTTGAAAACATTGATACGAAGGGAGCTTGCATTACACCAGTTAAAGAGGTTAAAGAAATCATTTTGGAGTTGCTGACAATCCTCAAGGGATCTAATTATTCGGAATACGTTGAAATCATCAGCATACAGGAGACAAGAAGAGGCAATTTCAGAGGAAAGATCATTGATAAACAGTAAGAAAAGAAGAGGTCCAAGGATTGACCCTTGAGGGACGCCAGATGTAGGATTGAATGGAAAGGAGGTTGTGCCATAGAGATTTACATGACATGAACGAGAGGGTAGATAGAATTAAATCCAAGAATGTAGAGATATCAACTATGAAATCCAGATGGTTCACGGAAAGAATAATAGCGCTCCTTGTCATGTAAATATTGTTTCAGTTCTAACATCCATTCAGTTGCAAATATTGTCTCGAAGCTTACTTGATTCTTGAAGTTCTTAAAAGGGTAATTTTAAGCGCGGAATCGGTGTCTTTTGTCCATGCAGGTGTTTTAAATTATAAGAGAAATTTACATTCCGACGACTTTTGCCAATGTAGCCTTAAAACTTCTTGTAACTTGTCCAATGCAGGTCGATTACTACACATGCAAATTGTCATTTTATAACTTTCAGCATACGGTGATTCCGCTCGTAACCCATGCTAGTCTTATTTCTGAACCATCAAAATTACTTTTTAGGGAAGCGTGTCTTGTCTGTCCGTACGGCACAATTTAATTCCTCAGAAATGATAGTATTTACAAAGCTCAAGACTTGCGAAAAGGCCAGAAGGGGGGTTCTATCAAAAGTTTAAGAAAGTCCCACCTCATAACGAAGTGGGGCTTCACAATTTTTTATTATCAAAGGTAGTCGACAGGGGTATCAAATGAAACTGAAATCAAAACGTCGATTTGTGCATCAAGGAGTCCAGAAGGAGGCAAATTAGAAAAAAAAATGTCCATTTAATCCGACAACTTTTTAGAAAACGGAATATTCAATAATTTTGTTTATTTGATATCCGTAGGTCAATTCTCTTTTTTCTTTAAAGGCCGTCGGGCCTTGCTTGTGTGAGCAGACGCATTTAGACTACTTCGAGTCGAGGCACTGAAGATAACTCGAAGTAGTCGAAACGCGTCTGCTCACACAACAAAGCAAGGCCCGACGGCCTTTTAAAAAAACGGAATATTCTTTATATTTCGCGAAGTTTACGTTAATCACTTCGTTTAAATTTCATAATGATACTGATCTTACAAAAATTTTAACAATAGAAATTAGTATACTCTTCTAAACTAATCATTGCCTCTTGTTTAAAACTCTCTCTCTCTGGGCGTAGAATTACATTGTTCTTGAAACTCCATGCTTATGATAAAACTTGAAGAATGTTCAATAATTTTTTAGACCTTGTGCGTAAATGCACTCTGTTTGTTTTAAATCAACCAAATAAAATATTTAACCTGCAAATTTATCTAAAATTAATTTTCTGAATATAACATCGGCCTAACATAAAGAAATATACTTATAACGCGTTGAATAAATTAATAGACTGTTCAAATAATTATTTCATTACCAAGCTACTGTTTACACCCATCACTGACCATAAAACTTCCTCAAAAAACTCTCCATGTGAACGTTACTATCCAAAAACCCAGAAAAATCAACTAGTACTCTGCAGGATTCCTAGAAATACTGCTCAACTCTTCACTTTTTCGCACATTTACACTTATCTAAGTGCATTCAATCGTCATTTCGTTGTTTTATACTACCATTGACTGTAATTAAAGTAATCAAACAAGTAAACAGTTGCGACGGCTTCCTTTAACTGCTTATAAACGAACTTAAACTACCAAAACCAATGAGCGCACTTAAATATAAACCCACCATAAAAATAACGAACTTATGAAACAAAAGTCAATAGTCAAATATTTTCATTTGTTTTTATTTTGCACATTTTTTTTTCTTTTTCGTTCTCCTTATAGCAAATGAAGATTTAAAAAAAAAATTGAAAACAAAACATTGAATAAAATTTGGTAAACTTCTTTTGCGTATGCTTTTCTCTGATTCACTTAAATATCCTACACTCCAGTCTAACTGAAGGTCGCCCATCTGTTCAGCAGCCACAGAAGCATCCACCAAAGTATCCGCGGTAGCCCAAGAAGTGGCGTTAGTAATCTATCCAACTGACAAAAAATAAAAGATAGTAAAAGATCTGCAGAGAGAGAGAATCAAGAAAAAAAGTAAAACATGCAACCATCTAAATTCATTCAACTTTTTGAACCATACCACCAACATCACCATCAGCAACTATTTACTCAAGCTGTCTGTTTGCCGAAGCTGGAGCAATTGCAAGTAACTATGGGCCAAGGCGAAGGCTACAGCAGCCGTTCAAGAAGTTGCCGCCGGCAAAATTAAGATCAAACACTGTGAAGATCAATGTCACGATTACGCGACGACGATGATGGCGGTGGTGGCTGCGGAGGTCTGACGGTTATGGTCATGGTTCTCGCATTGACGAAGGCAAAAGAAGTCATGAGTAATAAAGTATACTTAACTTTATTGTATCTTTCAGTGAAAAGTATCTTTTTACATTCGAAATGTTCGAGATGAGGAGACTTAATGGGGCTATTGTTGTTGGAGGTTTGAAGCGAAAGGAAAGACGAATTATCTACAGTCCATTTAACTGGACAAATTTGTGGAAATTTAAACGTTTTGCACAATTTCTTGTATGAAATTAAGGCCCATATGGATCGTTTGAAGATGATTCGGCTTTCTTAAGGGACACGACGTTAATTAAAAGAGTTAAAGATACGCTCAATGTAATCTGGTAGTAATTAAAACATCAAAGCTGGGCGTGTAATGATTCGGTCGTTAAACTTAGTTAAATCAAATTATTCCTCACTTAAATTCTTCTACACATTTTTCAATGAAAGCTATGAAAAAATCACTTGCCAACAAGGGATCAGTCGGCGAAACAAATATTAAATCACAAACCTGTGACCTCCTTTGCCATCAAAACTTTTCTTTAATGTGCTCCAGCTTTAATGGTAATGGTAACGATTATGGTCATTGCCCTTCCAATTAAATAAAATTCTCCCGGGAAAGTATTCATAAAAAATTCTTAAACATATTCAAAGTATCTTTATCATCGTCAAACTTCCGCTCGTAATAACGTTCAAAGGACATTTACCCACCGGATGTCAGAATATAATTGAATGGTATTGACGGGTGGGGTAAAAATTTATCGTTTTAATATATACGACTACGTGAGTCTGTAGAGCAAAAATAATGCTGTAACAGGTAGGAGTAATGGAACTTATTGATTATATCTTAGAAATTTTTTTCGTCCTGTAAGCATATTCGGAGAAGCATTTTAATGAATGTGAGTTTGAGATAATTGAAATGTGTTGTGAAAATAATTAGAAAAACTTGTTCTTTCTTTCTGAGAAAGCCTTAAAAGAGATTTTAGTTTGTTTTTCATTTTCTGTTTAAATAAGGTTAGTTTGAACTAATCAATTATTTGGGGTGTTTTTAAATAAAAATTGAGATAGAAATTCATGCGTAGCTTACAAATTCAACTATTCATCACTAAATAGCAATTTTTCTTGCAGAAAAACTTTTAGAAAAATTGAAATCCGTAAAGGGATGAGATTACTTTTTCGGAATCAGTTACAAATCATTTGTGCCGCTTATTGTTATGATTAATTAATGAATCGTTGCCACCCAATTTATCAAGACGAACAAACCGATTCGGCACCGCTTCCATACAATTTATTTAAATCTTCTTAGGGCGTTTTGATTCCATTTTCTTTTTTTTTCATGATTTTGAGGGCCTTTATTGACATTCCGGGAAATGTCTTACGAAAACTCTATTTAACTACGATATCGCATTTCACTACTATGGCTGATTAAGCTCATCAATTAATTATGTTCCACCTGTAACAATCATTAATTTTGAGCACAGGAGGAATAGTAACAGTATTAGTTTAATATTGGAGTATGTTTTATATGATTAATTTAAATCTCACCTGAAAAACTTAAGCATACTTCAGATTCCTTAACCGCTTAATTTTTTTCTTAAAACTCAATTAACCACATAGAATGTAGACGTAAGAATTATTGAATTTTGTTCACACAATTTTCGGAGACGCAGAAGACCGGGAGTCATCATCAATTAGTTGACTTATCCTTTAACGACGAAAGTGTAAGAGGGCTTAGGACTAAATTCCAAAAGATTTAATTTCTATTAAACTTGCTGTAGATTATATTTTCTGTATTTCTGAATCCTGGCCGAATGATTCAGCGCGTGATATAGATTTATCTAGCTCTCTCAAAATTTTCAGACGTAATCTTGATACTTTTCTGCCCTTAAAATCTTATGGTAGAAGAGTTCTGATTGGTTTCAAAGACTGTTATCCTTGTTTTGTCTTTTCGGACTTTGTTCCACCTCCTCTCGTCGAAAGCATATTAGTAAGGATTCTCATCCATCATGGTTCGTACCCTATAGTGCCTTGTGATTATATTCTCTGTAATTTCCCCGCCCAACTTTATCAAAAATTTTTCGATGGCTTGTTCAATTATGTTCCATTATATTTTCCTCATGACTACTTTATTCTATGAGGTGATTTTGATGCATCAACTTAAGCGTGGCACTTTACTGATGAACTATTACTAACAATCCCCTTTCTCATTTGCCTTAATCCCTTCTATCTTCTTCTTCTTCTTCTTCTTCTTAGCATTACAGCCCATGTCGGGCCTTCGCTTCGTGCAAATAGCGCCTACAGCTGTCTCAGTCCATTGACTGCGTCCTCCAATTCTGAAATCCGAGCAGCGATGAACCAATGACTAAGTCCCCACTGGTCTCCGGCCTTCAGTTCTCCCAACGAATACATTTTGAGTATCCGTTGTTCGTTCATACGATTCATGTGGCCAACCCCTTGCAGCTTCCACAGTCTTACAATCGTTGAGACCTCTGATTCGTCAACAATTTCATACTACTCATGGTTGTATCAAATTCACTATTGGTCCCGTGGTTGAGAAAACAAGGGGTTCCCTCCTCATTTCTTAAACGGGCTTGGGACCATCTACGGTGGAGTTCCTTTCTATCTTACTGTTCCCTTTATCAAATCAACAAGTCTACAAATTCAGTGGTCATCTTCCTGATTTTTTCCTCACCAGCACATCCTTATTTAACAAAATCGAGTGCCACACTGCCGATTTATATGTAATTCTTCACCTCTATCATCCATCTTTGCCGTACATAGTGAATTTCGCCGGTATCCATAGTAAGGAACAAGTTATCCCGACATCTTTCAATTCCATGAAAAGCAACTACCAAGCTATTTCGAACGCACTATCTGGAGTTGATTGGCCTGGTTTTTTTGCCGAGCTACCTTGTGAAGAAGCCATTTCAAAATTCTACTAATTTTTGAATTGCAGCATTACTGAGCTTACGCTGGAAGTAGAACAAAGTGGGGGAATTTTGCGCACCTACGGGGATAAAGAACTTCTCGCAAATTCCGTAGACAATAATTATCATCATACATGTAAAACCAGTTGTTCTATAGTGATAATGATGAATACAAATTGCCGTTATGATACCTGATAACAAAAATGCCCTATTGTATATTACTACTTAAGAAATTATAAATCTCTAACACATGCTTCTCCCGCAAGAAATCTGGGAGTCATTCTTAACTCCAAACTTAAATTTGACATTCACATTTAACAGATCTCAAGTAAGCTGTCAAAAATTTTGGCGCTTGTTCTGCATCATATTCACAATTTTATTGGCATTTACTTTGTTGCGCATCTGAATTTATCCTTAGCCCCCAGTATTTTAGAATATGAGTTACAAGTCTGGACACCACATTGGGCGGCTGAGGTCAAACGCGGTCGCACATGGATTTTTGAAAATGAACGTTCTGGACGTCCAAAAAGTGTTTCAACTGAAGATATCGTCAGTTTATTGCACACAACCCTGATGGAAGATCACCGATTAACCATTAAAGAAATTGCTGAGGCTTGTGGAATATCAACTGAACTGGTGCATAAGATTTTACATGAAGATTTATGCATGAGAAAATTACCCGCGCGATGGGTGTCGCATTTGTTGACGATTGACCAGAAGCGCGTACAGATGTACATGTCACGCGAGACTCTTCAGCGGTTCCAAAAGAATTCTACCGAGTTTTTACACCGATTAATTACTGTCGACAAAATCTGGACTCATCACCATACTCCGGAGACTAAACAAGAGTCAATGCAGTGGGTTTTGGTGGGGGAACCAGCTCAGAAGAAGGCAAAAATTGTTCTTTCCGTGGATTGATTCTGGTTGATTACCTTCAAACAGGTAAAACCATTAACGGACCCTATTACGCTGCATTGCCGGACTAATTGAAGATGGAACTCAAAAAGAAGTGACCACACTTGGCAAAGCAGAAGGTGCGGTGTCATCAAGATGACGCGGGAGTCCAAACTTTTACGGTCGCGATGACGAAATAGGAAGAATCGAAGTTCGAATTGCTTCAACACCCACCCTACTCACCAGGCCTAGCTCCGAGTGGCTTTCTTTTGTTCCCCAACAAGAAAAAATCGAAGTTCGAATTGCTTCAACACCCACCCTACTCACCAGACCTAGCTCCGAGTGGCTTTCTTTTGTTCCCCAACAAGCAAAAATTTACGGCGGGAAAAATATGGGTCAAATACCGAGGTTGAAGAGGCAGTAAACCTAAAGATTTTTTTTCTGATTGCCTGAAGACTATGTCGAGAAACAAATTTTTGTTTGGCTTGAATTATGTGTTTTTCTTTAAAAGGCCGTAAACTTTTCAGTACCTGAATTTTCAATATTTTTTTTTTGTTTCTTTTTTAGATAATTTTAATCATAAAATTGTTTTCAGTGATCGATTCTTGAACTTAGGATTGACTAAGGCTGCAATAGCAGCATTTTTTGCACTTTCATAAGAGAAAGTTAAAAATTCTCTATAACGTTTGTTCAAACTTTTCAAATATTCTCGTACTATAGGTTTGGAATACTTTATACCTTGACGTTCCAGCTTTTATTACTTATTTCAGTGTATCTAGAGCATTCGCCAATGGCACTGCAGATTGCAAATATTATTCGATGTACTGGAAATCAGCATCTTTAAGTGGGGTTTTAATCTCAAGTGCCTTGGCTAACAGAAAGCTTTTGCTTTATTATTAATAAAATATATTTTATTACATAATAAAAACTACTCCATCTTGTAGCTTCTGGACGAGGGAGTGAATGACCGAGGATATTCCATATAAAATTGGTCTTTATCTTGATCGGTCGCACCGTCGTTTTCACTGTTTTGTTCGTATTTTTCATTGACATCAAGTTCTACAGAAGTTTGGTTAATCCCGAATTCTTCAAATGCTTTGATAAAATTAGCCATTGATGTAACTTTGAAAGGATCAAGATTGAAATCTGAAAATATTTCCAATAACATGTCTTTTATGCGGCCGTACATATGTCCTCCCCTAAATCGTCGACAACCTATAGCAGCAGGTTATCTTTCCAAATCTGCATCAATCTAATACGCAGTTAGGCCAAAAAAAATTTCTTTTTTTTACCCGACCGAATATCGGCAGTAGTACAAACGTAATTAATTCATACATGTTTTTCTTTAATTGCTGACGTCTGATCGAAAGACTGTTTACGAATTTTTTTGACTGATTGTCTTCCACGCAACTTCAGTCCAGTCTTTTCAATATTTAAATCTTCCATCATTTTGATAAAATAGGGATCCTCTATGACTCATATAGATGTTAAGGAATGAACAAAATAATTAGTTATACTAGTTTCAAATTGTTCTTGTGTTAAATTTTACTTTTCCGTTGAAAGAATGTTCGTAGTTCTTTGTCTTATTATTCTTCATATAATTTTTATACTCTGCTAGTACATTTGAACCATATTTTCTTTTCAAGAGTCCAAAAAAATTTCCGGTTGTTGTCCAGTATGCTTTAATCACTATTTTTTTATGTGATGATCGGACGAATCAAGCTTTTATAGGCCAAAACCTTGACTAGCTTGCTCGCTGTCGAACGTTTCCTAAAAAAGGTATAAGAAGATGGTACGCAATAGTCACTTTTTTCAAAAAATTATCAACGTGAGCACTAAAGGTAGCTTTCCTGTCGAAAACTACTCCCAAGTACTTTGGTTGCCTAGAATAGTGCACCATCTGCCCCTTCAACTTAATCCTAGGGTCCTTGAACACAATTAATTCCCCATTTCCGGTAATAGGCAGTGAGAGATTCCAAATATTTTTGGAGCCGCACCCTAGCAACACTCGAATTGTGCTCAGATTACCGCACTAACAAGTCGTCAGCGAAGGGGTTCACCTGGAAGGCCAAAATTTATCATTTTGAAGAGAAACACATTGATCCATACAGAGTCAAAGGCTTTCTCCACGTCGATCAGACAAACTACGCTAACTTCTCAGTATATCGGCTTGAAACACGGCCATAGTATCTACATTGGCGTTAGCTTTTTAAAACCAAATTGTCTTTATGGCAAAATTCAGGCCTCGCAGAGAATTGTATGATGTCTTCAAATAGCCGCATCTTGTGTTGAAGATGTTGTTTGATTTTCATTCTCAATTTCACGTTGTTTACTAGAACTCACACTAATAATAATGTTATATTCATCGTCGCCTTCAACGTCAATACGCATTTTCTATACCGTAGAAACTTTAACTTCACGGCGAATAATCACTATCACCTGCGCACGCAAAAGATATGTTTTTGTTACTAACTGCTCAAAGTTCCAAATAATACTACGTATACATCAATAAAAAAGACGTTTGTAGACCCTAAACCTACGTAAACCCACGAAAAATAATGGTTCTTCTGTTTGTTTCCGTAAAGTTTTAGTAAAAAATAAGCCCATTCAGCGATTGATGTGTAAGTGAATGACATAAAATATCTATGATTGTTACAACAGTAGTGGTCACAAAATAATCTATTCTTACTCCGTTAATATCAGTTTTATTGCAGCTGCAGTATGCAGGTAAAAAAATAAGAAAAAAGAGGATTGGCATACGTATATCAAATAAACAAAACAATCGACTAGAAAATCAGACCTTAAATTTTGAGCAAAGCGATTATAAACTCAGGAATACTAAATCAATCTAATTTGCCTTTTCTTTGTGATACGAAAAGGATATTTGAAGTACTGTGAAGTAGAACATATGTTATAAAAGGACTACAGTTTTATTTCAAACTTTTCCGATCCGTAGTCCCGCCAGTAACTTTGCGCAGCAAATATATCCCTACCGTGAAGAAAATAACTTGCATTATTTCATTGATTATCTTAATAAACACTTAAAAATATAAAAAAGTAAAATATCTAAGTATGGCAAATTATAAAGTATTCTTTGCCCAATGCAACATTACACGTTACACAAATTGTTTTGATCCTTTTCTTGATTTTTCGTTTTGTACAATGACAACATCTGTGCCGGGTTTTGCCTTATGTTGATAAGTGGTCGCCAATGTTTTACATTCCTTTAGTCCTGAGTTATGGTCTACCTAAAGATACAAATTTGTTGATCAGTAATAAATTGCTCAGGACTATACCTGAACTAATTTTTCGTTGGAATGCTACTCGGTCTTTGCCGAATCGAATTAGTTGTTCCGCTAGACACACCAAAAATTCGATGAAGAGTGTTTTCTTACGTTGTAGTTCTTGGTATACAATCCATGAGTTGGCAACTGCGGACATCAATATTTTTTGAAACACCTTTTTCCACCATATATTTGACTTTCTGTTTGGATCATACAATGCTGAAGATTGATCCGCAAGGTCAACTCTGCCCATATGTTCATTACAAAACATAATAGCTTCCAGGTGGAGTACAGCTTGACTGGACTTGTTACTTCAGCGACTCTATTTTTATGGCAATTACTTAGGACGAGAACTTCCTTCGTGTCTTCCACTAGATTGCCAATTATCCAAAATTGACGGACAGCACATTTTAATCTCCTTTTTGAGAAAGATTTTCCTCAAATTTCGGTATATTTCTTCTATTCGTCATGCAGACTCCCACACAAGCGAAATTCAAAGAATTAACCAATTCAACAGACGTCAAAAGTCTGTCGCAGCATATGTCAACATCCTTCTCTCCTATGGTTTCGCAAAGTTTTCTAACCACTCTTTCACCAAGAGCGCCAATCTGTTGTCCTTCCTCCTTTCCTGGATTCACGGTCACATCATATACATATACCGTTTTTGAGTCAAAGCGCAGCCACAGCTTTATTCCTCGCTTTGTGGGTTTCAAAGGCGGATATTATTTTAGGAATGACCTACCTTTGTCATTATTTCATCAATACTTTGGAATGGTGAATCTGAGCGTACACGCTGGAGAGTCATTTTGAGACATGCAATTGACTCATCCATATTGTAGGTCTGTGATGCATTATCTGGCTTATTTCGATCGTTCATGTATAGTTTTGAAGACAAAAGCAGAAACCGGTCTTGGCTTATCGCTTTCTTTATTGTTGTGTTTCCCAAAGATGAATTTTGGCAGCAATACATGTGGACTTTTGGTACATGATTGTAGGACATTACTATCATGCCACCCAGAGCAATAATTACTGGAAAAGGACATGTTTTAGCTTGTTGCTTATTAGATGTATGGGATGAAATTTCTAGCCCTTTATTAGTGCAATCCGAAATCAATATAAAAAGGCTTTTGGGGAAAAGTTTGAAAAATACTTTAAATATTCAAAAGCCAGGGTCAAGGTCAGCTACTCGTAAGATTATGGAAGCTTGCTCTGTTGGTACATTTTTTCTTGGCAGGAATGTGTCATTAGCTTCAGCCCACATTATATGTGTACTTGGAAGAACGATTTCATATTCTGTTTCCTTCACAAAATTTTCCACTTTCTGCTGCTCACCGTCACTTTCATCAACATTATCAGAATTCAGAATCTTTGTCAGTGCAAAATTTATCGTCGTACAGAAATGTGTTCAACTAAATATTCTAATTCTTTTTATGATAATGCACTTTTTTTACTGTCCCTGAGAAATTTCCGGATCATTAGTGCTAAATTTGTTTCATTATAAATTACCAATGGGACATATTGATCTCAAACAGAACTTAGATAAGATAACCTGAAAAGAATTTACTAAACTCAATTTTCGTGGCATATTTGTTTTTAGTAAAGAATAGCGAAACATATCTGCTCATATTTTCAACTTTTTTTTCACTAAAACCACAAAAAATCGATGAAAACGCAAAAACACATCACAACAAAATAAATTGTAAATACCCATCTGCTGATCATATTTTAGTGATCAGCTGACAATATGTCAAAAAGACCTCATATTACGGCTTGGACAGAAGTTAACGTAAAAATAATAGCTTGCAAGCCCACCAGTAATTTTTAAAGAAGCTGTGGAACATACGTTATATGTCCCATGAGTACCGAAAGGGTTAACGGATTTACGTTATTTTAAGCATCTTATATTATATTATAATACTATAAATATAACAAAGCTGGTCCATTAAAACAATCGTTAATCAAGTTAACGATTAATAATTACTGAAACTAATCGTGATTAATTTGATCGAAATTCACTAAACAGATTGTATGTGGTTGCAAAACGCAGCTAGTCAGCTGAGCTCGGTCTTACATGAAAAACAAAACAGCAAATATCATCCCCGATAAATGCATTGCTAAATTTATTGAATCTCGCCCTGAACAGTCAAAGTCTTCTAATCAATCATTGCAAACAAGAATAATAGATTTGATTTCCATCAAAAACAAATATAATATACTATCCAAATCAACCCCCTACAAAAAATTAAATCGAAAATACTATAAATAAAACTCCAACACATTTCTCAGAATTAAAGCCTTTACCACTTGATTGTTATGCAACAATCATTCATTTTCAATAAGCATTCAAAATGCTTCCCTACCCAATCGTTAACACGTCTGCAGAAAGCTTGACACCTAACAACGTGCTAAAACGATCCAATTATGAGTACATTGAAATCAGTAACACGAGGCGACTTTGATGTTGACGCTTTAATGATTAATTACCCTCAAGGGTAATCAAACCAATTAATTTCCATTAGATAACAAATGAGTAACACACCTTCGTTCTTAACATCTAAGCATTAACAGCAACACTTCCTGCCGCAAAATCAACACCGTCGTACATTATAATGATTACAATATTATCTCCAACAATTAGAACCAACCACCACTATTTTACCATAATCACCATCATCGTGAAACACACCCCCGAGATATATACTCGTACAAGAAGAAAACCATGCCATCAATCTTTCCGATGAAGCAGAACATGTTAAAAAAAAATTCAAGAAGAAAAATTATTATGAAAATTGTTATCTTTATTTGTTCTGTTCTGTTTGTTTTTCATCCTCCTCCGCCATCGAAACGCCGTGTGACCTTGTAGGATGGTGTGGGAATTTCAGTTATATTTCTTTGGGTGGTCCAACAACGCATCGTCTCGGAATATTCATATAAAAGTATCTTTCGTTTGATAGCAGTTGTCCATGTTAGATATTTTTAGATTATGACTGAGTGCGTCCTAATGATGCATAATGGCTCTAAAGCATTACCATTAAGTTAATAATGTTCATAATTGAAATGAAGTGAAAATTAGCTAAAACTAATGATGCAATTAAATTCATAAAAAGATCTTATCGCCGTCGTCGCTTGCTTTTGGCGGTTGTACAGAGAAAAAAAAAGATACTTGTAAAAATTTTGAGTAAATCCGGGTGTGAATGATTTCGAACGCAATTTTAGAGGATATATTGTTGTCGTTGCTACAAGATTTCGGATGCCATTAAGATTAGTGTTGAATATTTCGCAAAACATTTTCGTTGGGTCATTATTCATTGATCTAAGTCGAATTCAAGATGCGTTTTTCATGCACGTATTCATATTTGGAATAAATTTAAAATATAATTGATCCGCGGCTATTTTAACGACTTATTCAAAAAGTGTGACGTAATATCATTATGCGGAATCACGTGAGAAAATTTTTAAAAGACTCGCGAGCTCTTAACTCTAGTTTCTTTCCTAGGTGAAGCGTTTGAATTTCAAATTTCCATAAATAAAACACAAAAACTACGAACTTGTCATTTAAGTGGATGAATTAATCCTTGCCATTTATTTTTTAAGGGTCGTTTCATGTTAAAAATTCAACCAAAACCCTTTTTATAATGATGAAAGTGTCATTTAAAACCACTTTTTCGACCATCTCAGCTGGTATAAAAAATTAGCAATGTGTTAATTTAATTTCTGTAACTGTTTTTTAAAGCTACCAACGTAATCTAATCGTATTTTCCTCTCTTTTTCAGGTACCTGTTATTATAATTACAATCACTACAACGAAGGCGATAGAATTTTAACGAATGAGCCATGTTTGAACTGTACTTGCCATAATCAAATGTTGATGTGCTACCTACGAGTGTGTCCATTCACTAAACCAATTGGTCACGACTGTGTAGTGGAAAAGCGTGAAGATCAATGTTGTCCAATCATCACTTGCCCAGATGGTAACTATTCCCTCTAACATTCACTTCACTCTTCACTGACCATTTATTTATCCTTCCAGTTCCAGTAGAATTAGTTGATCACAAAACCGACTCGAAGAGTGAAATTGGATTTGCTGAGAAATATGGTTGTTATATTGAAAATAAATTCTATCCAGAAGGAGCACAAGTAAGTATCCGTCTTCGAATGAAATGTCCTTGCCGATAAGAATATCTAATCGAATCCACCCCACAATCCAGGTACCATCAAACCCCAACAAACCATGTGAGCTTTGCTATTGTATCCGTAATAGAACATCCTGTTTGATGCAAGAGTGTACATTGCACGTTGATGGTTGCCAACCAATCTACAATCGAGGAGTATGTTGTCCTGTACGATATGATTGCGGTAAGTAATCGATAAACATTTCCCAAAGGAGATTGCAAGGACTTTTCAAAAGCAACTCATTTCCTACAATCTCTCCTACATTACTCAATCCCACCTAGTTTAACTGATAAAGATTCCCTTTATGCATTGTGCAAACATCCTTTCTAGTCGTACTAAACGCTCTATATAATCCACTCACATGTCAATGCAGTTGTCCTCCTTCTAAAGCACGTGGACTGCAATGTTTATTTTTAACAGACAGCAAATCCACTGTGCTCGCCTTGAACTAAGCATGTAAGCTAATACGCTTTTCCACTCTATTTACACAGAGCACGATTCAATCATGAGCGGAGGACCGTACCTGGAAGACTCCCACACCACCGTACGTCCAACTGAAGGATTTATCTTGACCACGTCACCATCCATTAAAGATAGCAGCACTTGTGTCGCCAACGGTGTCGCATATGCCGATGGAGCTCTAATCCCAGACACCAAACCATGCGAGCACTGCTACTGTATGAAAGGAGATATCGTGTGTGCTGTTCGAGAGTGTGCCATACCAATGCAGTTCCCTGACGGAAAGACATGTGAATACTTGCCACCCGCCGAGGGAGAGTGTTGTCCGGAATCATATGTTTGCAAAAACGATGATGGTACTGTTGTTTATGGTAACATCGCAGACGCAGAGCATGAATTCACATCACCACCACAAGTAGACAGTATAGTAACATCCACAGCATTGCCAGCTGGCCTCGAGGATATTGAAGGAGCAGGTGTTACGGAAACAAGTGATGGGCTGCATCACAAATTGCATGAAACTGTATCGGAAGAGGATGTCCAACTCCAAGAACATATCGATGATATTCCCAAGACAAGCACTGCTAAACCAATTGAAGGTGGCGAAGAGGGTCTAGAGGGTGAAGCTGCTACTACAGTTCTTCCAACCAAGAATATTAAATTGGCAGAAGAAGAGCTCAGCGGTATTGAAGGCGCAACCCAATTACCAGAATCTCAGCATGAAATCGAACATGGTGGCTTCGAGACTGAAGCCCCAGCCGGTGCTACCGAATCCGCTAAACCCGCCGCTGCAGACCAAGTAACTGAAGAACCTCATAAGCACGCTGACGAATATACACCAATTTCCATTCAAACCGAAAGCAGCGTCGAAACTACTTACGCCCCACCAAGTGAAATTGTTCCAATTGCCATCCCTGGTGAAGGAGATTGTCTCTACAATAACGTTACCTATAAGAACAACACCGATGTACCGAAAGTCACGAAATGCGACGAACATTGCATTTGCTTGAGCAGTATAATAAAATGCAAAAAGGTGGAATGCGTGGTAGCCCTTGGCGCAAATTGCAGACTTGTTGAGGGTCCAGATCCAGAAGCTTGTTGTCCAACCTATGCTTGTGATGGAGATGAACCACTTGAACACCATGCTGGTGAAGAACTTCCGCCATCCACTATTTCCTCACTAAGTGTAGAAGAAGAAGAAAGTACCGCCATTGGCATTGAAGAGTCTGGGGAAAAGGGTCAAGTTGGTGAAGAACATGCTGAGGTGCCTGAAGAATCGCATACTGAACATGGACTTTCTGAAACAATGACAATTGAAGCTCATCCAGCTGGTCTGCCAGAATATCCTGAACAAGTTGCAGAAGAACACAAAGAATCTGAAGTTGAAGGTACTCAACAACCACATGAAATTGATTCAGTACACCACGTTGAGCAACCCGAAAGCTCTGTTGAAACTCAAACAGAACAGGAAGTGGTAAGCGAATATGACCATACTATTGCTCCTATTGAAGGTGAAGAAGATGCAATTAGCCAATCAGAAGAACAATTATTAACTGGACATGCGGATGCTGACCGTAAGGAGGAAGGTGAACCAGAGCACACTGAGCAACCAATTGAAAAAGAACCAAGTGTGCCACAACAATCAGATGAAGTAGTAGTCCCAGGAATCCCAAGTGAATCAGAAGTACCATCTGTTCCCGTTGAAAGCTATGAAGGTAGCACAGAAACTTACCTAGAACCTACCCAATCAACTGAAGGAGTCCAACCATCAACTGCTGATCAAGAATCAGAGGAAAAACCAGCATCACTTCCTGAATCTACTGATGCCAGCATTCCAGAAGATCACAAATATCCAGAACATGAGGCCAGTGTACCTGAAGAGCCTGAACCAGAAATAATCACTGCTCCTGAAGACTCAGACCTCCTCCAAACAACAACTGAACTTCCAGCAGTTGCACACAAACAACCAGAAACTCAACAAGAAGTTTATGTAGCTCCAGTTGAACCAGAAACTGACAAGGAACACGAATTAGAACAATCATATGAAACTACAGATAAGCCATTACAAGAAGCAGCTCAACCGGGACAAGTAAGTGGAGCTGATCAAGGTGCTGATGTCACTGAGGGTATTAAATTGGAACAAGGTGCTGAAGTTGAACAAGGTGCTGAAGTTGAACAAGGAACGGAAGCAGGCATTGGTGCTGAATTAGGTCAAGGTACTGAAAGTAGTTACACACCATCAGTCGCTCACGATCTTGAAGGTGAACATGGTGCTGAAGAAACTGAACAAACACATGCTCCTGAATTGGTTCCAGCCATTGATATTACATCTTCTACTGAAGCCGGTCAAAGTGTAGAATCTGAAGCCAGTCAAGAACCAGAAATCATTCATGAAGCTGAACCTAGTCAAGAACCTGAAATTATTCAAGAAGCTGGTCAAGACGGTGAACAACACATTCCAGAATCAGGTGTTCCAGCTGAGGAACAAAAACCAGATTTAGATCGTAAACAATTCAAACCAGAAGATATACCAGAACTTACTGAGACAACATTGAAGCCATTGATTGAATCTATGAGCCATGTCACAACAGCCCGTCCAGCTGACGGTGAACAGCCAATTGAAGAACAAACGCCTGATGAAACTGTTCCACATATTCCATCTGCTGAGGAAGATGAATCTCTCCCACATGTTCCATCCGATGAACATAAACCAGTAGTTGAAGTAAGTGAATCAACAGAGCCTTCATCTACCCAAACTGAACTCGAAGGCACTGATCAACCTGCTGCACATGTTGAAGGATCTGGAGAATTGGAACAACCTGAACCTACACCAGCTCAACAATCTGATGTTGACAAAGAATTGACGACTGATGAACTCATGTCAGCTGTACTTGATATCCTCAAAGGAACTGCTGCTCCTGAAAGTGAGCAAACTGATATCGTTTATGGAACCACTGAAAAGGGTGTTGAAGAACCAGCTAAGGAATCACTCCCAGCGGAAACTCCACGGCCTATTGAGGCACATGTTGATCATACTTATGCTCCAGAAATTATTGAACATCCATCTGAAGATCGTACAGAAGTACCTCAAGTTTATGAAGAAAAACCTCAAGAACCACTTGAAGACCATGTACTTCCAACTGATCAACCAGCCTTGAAACCAGCCAGTGGAGAAGATCAGACTGTATTACCGGAGGAAGGATTAAGTCATGGTGCTGAACATACGCCAGATGTAGCTACTGAAGTCCCTGCTCTTCAAGATGAATATGCAGCTCCTGGCTCTGAACCAAGTAGCCAAACAGCTACTCCTACGTTGGACAAAACAGATGAACAAGAAGCCGGCCATGAAGAAACGCATGTTCCTGAAAGTGTTGATGTGCATCATCCAAGTGAAGACAAGGAACATGTTTTCGATATGATTGTTGATAATTTAGAAGGAAAGACAACTGTGCAACCTGATATCGCTGTGGAACAACAAACCAGTATGGTTGAAACTGGTGGTCAACCAGGCATTGAAACAATTGCTCCAGCTGAGCCAACCGTAGCTAGCGAACACCCTGAAGAGCAACCTGAAACACATGAAGAACATCCAGTTAAACATACTGAACTAGTAGGTACTGTTGAACCTGCCAAGCCAACTGCAAGTGAGCCTGCATCTGTTGAAGAATATGTGCCAGAAGTTAGCATCCCAGAGTATGAAGTAAAACCAGAAACTGCCCCAATTGACAAAGAAACTGTTGAACAATCAACTGATGGTCAGCAAATCGCTGTGACACTGAAACCTGGACTCGCAACAGAATCCATCGATACTGTCAAAAAAGAAGAAGGAGTAGAAGAAACGGCAACTGAAGTAGTAGCACATGAAGAATTGACGGGCAAACCAGAAGAATCTTTGGACAAGGTGACAGAACCTTCAGTTCAACTAGGACAAGGAGAAGATGTACATACAACTGAAGCAACAATCATAGATGAAAAAGATGTTACAAAGGGTGAAAGTCTGGAAGGAACAGCAGTGCCTGGTATCGAACAAGCAACTGGTGAGCAAACACTGGGTGAACATTTGCCTGAAGAGCACATTTCAGAAGAACATATTGAAAAGGAACATACAACAGAAGGTCAAATTTCAGTACAAGAAATTCCACAAGAACATATTCCAGAAGAACATGCCCAAGAATATGTCCCAGAAGAACACATTTCAGAAGAACATACTACAGAAGGTCAACTGTTACAAGAAAATATCACACAAGAACCGATTTCACAAGATCATGTTACTGAAGTATATGAAGAACACGTCCCACATGAACACATTCCAGAAGAACAGGTCCCAGAAGAACACATTCCAGAAGAACATATCCCAGAAAAACACATCCCTGGAGAGCATATTCCACAGGAACACATCCCAGAAGAACACACTCCAGAAGAACATATCCCACAAGAACACATCCCAGAAGAACACATCCCACAAGAACACATCCCACAAGATCATATCCCAGAAGAACACATTCCAGAAGAACACATCCCACAAGAACACATCCCAAAAGAACACACACCACAAGAACACATCCCAGAAGAACACATACCACAAGAACATATACCAGAAGAACACATACCACAAGAACACATACCAGAAGAACACATCCCAGAAGAACACATCCCAGAAGAACACACCCCAGAAGAATACATCCCAGAAGAACACGTACCACAAGAGCATCTACCTGGAGAAAAACTTCCAGGTGAACAGTTCACTACAGAACAAGTACCAGTTGAACATGTTCCTGATGAGCACAAATCAGAACTGCCAATTTCTGCTGGACACATTCCTGAAAAACACATTCCAGCTGAGTCCACACCTGAAAACTTGCCAGAAGACGTTACCGAACAACAACCACATATTCCCGGTGAATCTTTGTCACAAGAACCAACGGCTGCTGCACCAGAGGAATCTCTTACACAAAAACCAACTGCCTTACCAGAAGAATCAATTTCTGCTGAGCATGGAGCTGTCCCAGATGAAGCTATTTCATCAGAACGCCCAGCCGAACCAGAAGAGTCCGTTTCTGTTCAGCCAACTTATGCACCAGAACAGCCAATTTCACCAGAAATTGATATTGTGCCTGAGCATCCTGCTGAGCCCGAAAAAACTCCTGAATCTGAAGAAACAGTTTCTGCTGAGCCTACCTATGCACCTGAACAACCTATTCCATCTGATCATGTTTCTGCAACTGAGCAAACAATTGCCCAAGAACAGCCAGCGTTATCCGAAGCACCAATTTCGGCTGGACCCACCGTTGCTCCTGAGCAATCTATTCCAGAGGACCATACTTATGCTCCAGTAGAACCTGTTTCTGGCGAACTTGTTCCACAATCACCCGTTTCTGGAGAGGAACATGCTGTGGAAGAACATACTGCTGCTCCTGTAGATGAAATTCCTGAAGCTCAAACGACACTTCCAGAAGCAGGTCAAGAAGTACATATTGTTGAAGATGAAGCAACTCCTGCTCCAGAAGAACCTGCGTTTGTACCGGAACAACCAAGTGCAACTGAGACCGCACCAGTTTCAGGGGAAGAAGCTCACGTTTCTGTAGAAAAATTGCCTGAAGAATATTTACCAGAAGAACATGTATCGGCGGAACATTTGCCTGAAGAACATGTATCAGCAGAACATTTACCAGAAGAGCACGTGCCAGCTGAACAATTACCAGAAGAGCCTGCACCAACCGAGCAGCTACCAGAGGAGCATGCTGCTGAAGAACACCTTCCAGCAGAAGTATCCAAACCAGAAAGTGAAGCTCCATCTGTTCAAATCAGTGAAGAAGGAACTACAGCCACATACTTGGAGCCTGAAGTGGCCGAAGTTTCTACAACTATTGCCTCTATTTCTGATGAACATAAGCCTGAACATCCCGAAGGAGTTCATTTGGATGCCATACCAGAAAGCCATATTGACTCTGAGCATGTTCCAGAGAGTCAAACTGTTAGCACAATTACTGAAGAACCAACTCCACAAGTTGAAATCATCACTGCCTCAGTGGGTGTATCAATCAAGGAAGAAACAACTGAAAGCATTGCTCATACTGACGCACCTGAATTAGTTGACACCTTGAAGACTGGAGACGCTACAAGCCCAGCTGCACCACCACTATCCGAAGAAACTGGCAAACCAGAACCTGCTGAACCAAGCCCAACTGAAATTGTCAAACCTGAAGCCGAAACTGAAATCAGTGAACAATCAACAACAGCACAGGCAATCGTAGAAGAAAAGCTGCCCACAGAAGAAACCATTCACACTGTTGCTCATGACGTTCATGAGACCAAACCGGAAGAAGAAGTGCCAACTGAAAGTCAACCGACAACAATTAAACCCGAAATTTTGGAACACAAAACGGAATCTAGTCCTGCAGTTGAAGAAGTTACTCAAAAAACTGAAGAAGTTACACAAAAAGTTGAAGAAGTCACACAAAAAGTTGATGAAGTTACACAAAAAGCTGAAGAAGTTACTCAAAAAATTGTCACAACTGAATTCGTCAGCTCAACCACTGAAATATATGAAGCTGAGAACAAAACAGAAGGCCATACTGTTGGAGGAGCTGTCGCTCCACATGAAGAGACAAGTGCACCACAGCAACCACAGCCTACACCACCATCGCATCCGCTCTTCCCACACCGTCCACACCATCCACAACATCCACACGACCAAGAAAGTTACGATCACATCGACCACGGATCACACCAAGCCCCAACACATCCAAGCAGTGGTCACTTTGCTCCATCCGGAGCCGGAGCTGACAGCCAAGGCGAAGGTGACTTTGGACCTCTTCCAGGAGGGCACTACTCATCATTTGGCGAAGATGATTACCCAGAAGAAGAGGATCCAAGCGCATTCGGCCCTGGTACTTGCCGTTACGGAGGCAAACTCTTCGTTTCTGCTCAACAGATTCCTCGTGATGATCCTTGTGATTTCTGCTTCTGCTTCAGAAGTGACATCATTTGCTTGCAACAATCTTGCCCGCCTCCAATCTCCGGCTGCCATGAAGAACCTATTTCCGGGTTCTGTTGCCCTCGTTACGAATGTCCTGTTCTGATGGGAGGAGTCCTCAATCTCACAACGACAACAACCACCACCACAACTGTTCCCCCACGCTTCCAACATCGCTCCAGCGAATTGATCAAGAGGACAGGGTGCTACATTGGTGGACAAACGTACAAAGTGGGCGAAGCCATCGAGTCAGCTAGTGGACCATGCATTCAATGCTCGTAAGTATCCGAGTCCTTAAATTAGATTTTTATATGCGCCAATAATCCTTGATTTTAACCACGTTTTCCTTGTCTTTCAGATGTGGAGGTGATGGTCAAATGAAGTGTGAACCTAAAGTGTGCACGCCGGAACCCATGCTGCGACAGATGATCGCCGTGGTGGCCTCGCGCCGGAGGTGAACGTCTTAAGCTGACCCACGCGTAAATCTAATGAATTGCACATAAAACTGAGGACAAAAGACATACATACTCGTACATATGTGGCGAAAATCATCATTTAACTATAAGGGTGCCAAATTTTAAATTTACTTTCGTTTTAAACAAAATGACAAATGAGAGATGAAAAAGAGAATTGAGTAGTTCGCTGAAAATCAATCTTCTACCTACATGTTCATAAAAATACTAGAGTGTCTAATTAATTAGTGTAAACTTATAAGCAATGAGTGTCTAATTACGAATATGCTTTTGTAGAGAAAATGAGAAAGGATAACAGAGAAATTCAGTGATATTGTGCTTTATACCTAGTGTAGGTGCAGTAGATTACTTCAGACTTCGGCTCACATTCCAATCGATTGAAAATTAGTCTAAAAACGAAACAAATTATAAACGAGAACCGTTAAACGCACCAGTTATCATCCATCCTCTCCCTCACCTGCCCCAAGTCCCACCAAAATCGCTCCTTTCCATTTTAGACCCTTAATTGTAACTTACTCGTAAACAAAACGAAACGAAAATCAATCATTCCACCTTTTGTCTTTTGTACTTGATTCGACTTAGTCCTCTCCATATAACTTTAAATTTGTATCTTTTACGTTATATTTAAAGATTTAAAGATAATTCTACTTGTGATGGTTGGCGTAATGTACTACGATACGTATAGTAATGCTAGGTATACATTATTTAATAACTAGTGCGTTTAATCATTTAGCTTAGTTGATTTTGTCCCACTGCTCGACTGGCTGAAATTTACATGAGATATTAAGCGAGGAGGAGACGATGATGAATAATATTGCCAATAACTTTTCTACTTTTTTACTAATAAAAGTTAAATAAGAAAAGAGACACATGAACGTATATAGATGATAGGGTGTAAACATTGAATTAAAGCTTATAATAAAAATGATTAATTAATTATAAAAACGACGAAGAAGAAGACGGAGTAGATGAAAAATGTATATTTCGGTCACTTGAGCCTTAGGATGAAGGACAACATTTATAATTTTATTTAAGAAGTTTTTAATTTTTATTTTTTATTATAATTAATATAATAAAATCAATTAATAGTAATATCAAACAACGCTCATATTTATATAAAAGGTATATTACAGACTCACATAATGGGTACACGAAGACAAATGTATTTTTAAAAAAGAAACAAAAACACAAACGAATAAGAACTAGTACTTTTTTTGTAATGATTCTTGTACTATTGTTGTAACGAATGACTCAACGCCATACACCGGCTGAACCTTGTGAACAAGGTTTAATGCGAACGGTATATGCGCGTTTTAGCATACGCACACAACTCAAGTATCTAGATCAACCACTTAAGTTTGTAAGTGCCCTTTTATACAAATAAATGAATTTTATATAAAAATGTAAAGAACTGTGTTTGAATTTAAGCATTAAACTTCAAAAACATATAAGTTGGTAACCCAGGAGAGTTTTTTCCTAGAAGGAATATAAAATCAACTTTAGTATTGGTCAGAGGGTCCGTTATATATTTTATTAAAATCAACGACCATGATGTTTTGCTGTTAAGCACACCGAAATTTTTATGCTGGGTGTTTACTGTTAAGCAATGCTTGGTCATCGCATTTAACCATAAGGGTACTGTTAAGGTGTAATTTAAATTGGTCGTGGGTCGCCGGGACACTTCTGCCGCGAACTCTGACTTTATTATTATCTTTTTAACCATACAGAGATACTGAATAACCAACAATTAAAACAAGCCACATTAGGATAAGAATTCGCAGAATGTATCACGATTGGGTCGTTATACCTTTATATTCAAACAATTGAACAATGAATAAACTTTTGTTTCAAAGTTAAGTTAGAAACTGAATGAAAAATGGGTTACTAGATTGATTAAAATGAAATGTGGTATTCAAAACAAAGTATTTTCGCTTTGTGGCGAATTGAATTTGAATTTGGTGAATTGAATTAAAATGATCAATCAATTGATAAATTAATCAAATAAATCGAATTAATTACGAATGGGCTAATTATTATAGTGCTAATTAACCTTAAATAACTATGTAAGCTGATTGAAGCGTTGGCCGTGATGAGCGCTCAGGGGTGTCAGGAACTCAACAACTACCACATGGAAGATTTTGTAGTGGTGCGCAGTACTCGTAAATTGGAGGAAGTGCAAGTTCTGATCGAGAAGTTCAAGGATAAATCAAGGGAGAGTTCCTCAAAATAAAAGCCAAAATCCAGTTTCCTCTGCGTCGTTTGGAAGACGCTCAAGTGAAGGACGAAGAGCGGGAATATGAGGTGGAAAAACTTCAACGCAACTTCATGGCAGAATTGGGCGATCCATATCTACGAGCAGAAAGGTAAGGAGAGTAAAGTTTCGGGTACTCGTGCCCAGAATACTGCTGAAGCTTCAGCCAGGCCTTTAATACTAGAAGCCACAGGAGAGAGTTGCTAAAATTAAAAGATCCGGAATAGTTGAAGTACAACTACATGAACCACCAAGGTCCTCACATGCTTTGCTGATACCCGAGTGTTCAACGCCTCGCAATGAACCTGAGGGAAGGAAGCAGCCTGATGTTTCAAAATTGGGGATAACGTTTTCCATTGACTGCCCCGGATCGATGAACGGCTTCTCAGACAGATTGTTACGGGAGCCGCAGTCCAAATATCACTCGGTCCGTGTTCCGTCGTTCCTCTCTGTGTACCGTAAATGACAACATACACTTTCGAAAAGCTTCGAATTGTAACCAAAGCATTGGTGACTGCGGTATCCATACTCGTGAAATGAATTGGTTACATACATGTGTAATTAGGCAAACCGAGCAAAAGCTTGAGCTTTGTGGTTGCACCAGTCGCAGAGAGATGGCATACATTTTGAACTTTGATCATTGACTATTTGAAATTGCCTTCATTATTTTGGTTGGTAAGCAATTAAGTCAGCATAGTTATGCTATAAAAGAAAATTATAGAAGCAAGAAAATCGAGAAGAATTTCTCCATTCGCTTGCTCAAGGCGTGCCTCCGAGCTTATTTTATCCCAAGGCACTTAGCCCGGGATAAGCAAATCAAAAATTCGTTCAATTGCATATTCAAGGCATCCGCCCGAGTATAAGCGCCCCAAGGCAGTTATGCCCGGAGCCTGCAGTTGAACTAATAATTGATTGATTTATCATTCTGACTGCATACTCAAGGCGCTAGTCCGAGTATTAGCATCTAAAGGCTTCGCACTTTTAGCTAGCAGTTGGATTATTAATCAATTGATTCGTAAATATAACTGCGTGCTCAAGGCGTCAGTCCGAGAAACAGTTAAGGCTTTTATAAAAAGTTTGGTTTCTTCGAATTTCCTTTTCTCTCTGAATAACTAACAAATATGATTAAAGTAAACATAAATCGAGTAAATTAACTATTCCATTAATATTCTTAATATATACTTACGTAGGCGTAAGTATGCAATATCTTCTCCTGTTATAAATTAATTAGCTTCGAAAAATAGATTGCAACAGTAAAACCAAACAAAGAAGGAAATAAAACTTAACTCATTAAATAAACGAACACCTTTTCAATGATCTAATTGACAAATATAATATATCAGATAAGTATTATAACGGAATATCTCTCTCTCCCCGGGAGCCTTGATGTGTATAGTTTATAGGATACACATGATATCAAGCTTCCAGCGCATGCCAGTACACATAGGGTATCTGGTATTGTAACAGTATCAACAAAATCGATGGCAGATTGTTGAATGGAGAAAGACAGTGAAATGATTTTTCCAAGCGAAGTAGGAGCAGACTCAAGACTTTTTTGGGGCCCCCAACGCGTAAGATTAGCTTCATACCTGATAAAATTATTTCACATCAATTTATTTTCTAAAGTTTGACGGTAGTGGAATTTCCATAGTTGGGCATTTTCTCTAAATTGTAAATAACAACTTTTTTTTTCTTTGAAACTACGGCCCCTTTCAGTAGAGTATCTCATTATCTTGATCGAATGTGTGGGCACTCGGCAAGGTGATATGGTTAGTACCACGCTTTGGCCGCATGTCCGTCCACCCAGCTGTGATATGTTCTAATTTTAAACCCGTACATATCATAACTGAATGGGCCTATAGTCCGTCCGAAGAATCATTTGAAATAAATCCCGTTGTCCTCAACGGGATTCGAACCAGGGACCTTGAATAATAATAGCTTAACTGAATTTATTTCGTGATTTTGATAATTTGGAGTTAAATTGTGAAGAGACTTCAACCCGTTGAGAAGCAGAATGGTTGGTAGAGAGTGGAGTAGTGGAGAGTGGCTAGGAATTTCAAGTTTGTTTGATACAGCTAGTTCCTGGGTTTTTGGTTGCGGGAGATTGGTCGTTTTATCTCCGTCAGAAAACCCGAGCAGTGGATCACCTCTGATGTCAGCCAAGTACATTTGGTGGCTTGAGAGTCTAGTGAAAGGGTGGAAGAGGGGGCTCACGTCCGTAACTGACACAGCGAACCCGTGACCTAACCGACCCTCTCTTGGAGACAGCCCTTGGTTTGAAAGGTAACAACTTTTAATATTTGAGGTATAATGTAAAACATATATGAACCTTTCTTTCAACGCATAAAAAGTTGTGCAAAGATGCTTTTCACAAGTTCCAAGCAACTCCTTAGAGTTGTTACGTAGGTCATCATTCGCCATGGGATTTTATAATTCTTTTTTCGTACACCATAACTTAATCTTTAAGACCCATAAGCCTTTTAACAAACTTTTACCTGAGCGACACAATTTTGACTTATAAATATTGCTTTATTCAGCAACCATAATCAACGCTGTAAAGAATATAATTTAGATTTTATCGAATTTTATTATATTAAATTCAAATTATTAGAGAATATTAAGTAAGTGATCTATGTCACATTTACATAAAATTTACAATGTGTTATTCTATTCAAAATTATATGTTTTCAAATATTTTACACATAAAATCTAGTATCTTAGTATAACCAATCCCACTTGGTGAAACTTGGTTGATTATTTATTGTCTCCAACGGAGTATTTTTGGTGTTTACTTTCCTTACGAAAACGCGTCGATTATTCAAAGGTTGAAGTGCTCTGTAGTTGTCAACTAATATGGATCCTTCAACACCATTTGATAAATGACGGAACTTGGACATCTAAGAGACAAATTAAAGATGAAGGTAAATTGAAAAAGATAAAAAAAATATTCAAAATTTAATGAATCACCTGAGATACTGATACCGAGAGTGTATCTGGGAATAATATCCAAGTTACAGCTTCGGAGCAAGGAGGCGTAGTCAACGATCCTTTGTATGTGTAAAACCTTTCAGTATCAATGCTACCAATCAGTGATGAGAGAGAAAAGGTGGCATTCAAAAGTTCGGACTTGTTATAATCACGAATGTGTGACAAGTTTCGAACTAAGTTTTGCAATTCTAGTCCATCATTTTCGATTAGCTAAAAAACAAAATAATATCATTAATACAAGTTTGAGTTGCTTCAAATTTTAATTTAACATTCTAGAATTGAATAAAAATTGCAAACTTTTTCAATTATTTAGTATGTACTATATGTATATAATAAAAATACGTAAAAATTCTACAATTTATTCTCCATTACAAACCGAGTCGAAAAATTAGATATTATGCACACAGATACATTTTGAGGGAATATAATAGGACTCACTCAATTTGGCTCTGGAATAAGTCATAAGAAAGCTACCTGTTGATACACGAAGTGCATTACTATACACGTCGCGGCAAATAGTAGCCTATGTGGACGACATCAACATTTTGTTACAACTGTCATAGAACTCTTCCTGAAAATCAACAGCGAAGCAAAACTAGCAGGGCTACATATCAATGAAAATAAAACAAAGCTATTGACGCAGTCGAAGAAAATACCTGAAATGCACAAAATATCACACTTGGCGAATACAGTATCAAAAATGAGGGTAAATTTTTGTATTTAGGCGCCCAAATAACGAGAATCAGCAATAAAAGAGACGAATTACGCTGAAGAATGTAGATCGCAAATAACATTTTTTATTCAGTTTTGACCATCTTAAAGACCAGCTGCATACACAGGAAAACAAAGCTCCATGTATACAAATCAGTGAGAAGACCTGTGTTATGCTATGGGTGTGAAACATGGACCCAAACCCAAGCATCTGCAACCATTTTGAGCGCTTTCATGTGTCAGGTCCTGAGGCGAATGGTTGGAGCGAGATAAGACAGGAACCAATGGCGAATCCGATACAACCATGAGCTGAATGAGCTGGAGGTTTCAATGGTTCTAAGAATGCGGAAGCTATAAGTGAATCGTATGGACGAACAACGGATACTCAAAAAGGTATTCGTCAGCTGAACTGAAGGAAGGAGACCAGTGGGGAATCCGCGGAAACGCTGGTCTGACTCGATGAACTGTTTCTCATCGCTGCTCGGACTTCAAAATTAGAGAACTAAGAGCAGGCCTGAGAGGGGCTGTAGTGCTACGAAAAAGAACAATAGAACTCACTGACGCGATTCGTTCTACTGGGACTTTTCTCCTTGGCAATACGGCTTTGGAGCAGGTCGCTCCACCATTGATCCGATAGCAGAAGTGGTGAGTGCAGTCCAAAAGGCAGAGGTACATAGTCACACTAAGCGACGGATCTTTCTGTTGGTGACCCTCGATGTTGGAAACGCCTTCAACTCCGCTAGATGCGTGGGTATTATGGATACGTTGAAAAGCCCTTTTCAAGCTACAGAATATCTTATGTGACTTCTGAGAGACTACCTGAAGGACCAAACCCTGCTTTATGACACAACACAGCGCAAATAAAGGATGGAAGGTACATCAAGTGTTGCACAGGGGCCTATCCGTAAAATTTAAATACTTGCACAAACATGACGGTGATAGAGAGGTAGCCGCACAAGAAAAGAGACAACGCTTACTCAGCGATTGTTAAAAATATTGGGTGAATGACATCAAGGGGAGATAATTGCACACCTCATTTCTGACTTGTGGCCATGGTTCAATTGTAGACATAGTCAGCCTGCCTTCTGTTTGACCCAATTGCTGAGCGAGCATGAATGTTTTCAGCCGTATCTACATAATATTGGCAAGTTACAGTCTTCAGATTGTATATTCTGCGCTAGAGAGGTCCATAGTACCTGCCACAAATTTGAATTTCATAAGCTGCGTGGTGACTTTGTTAAAGAACTAGAAGATCCTTCTCCAGATAATCTAATTGGAAAAATTCTGAGATCAATTGACAATTGGAACCAAGCAGCATATTGCTTTCAGGCTCCTCTAATTGCAAAAAAGGAACTGCTAAAGACATTGAGGGTAGAAAGTTATTTTTCTACACCTGCCTCTTCCTTCTTCTCTTCCCACTAGAAAAGAGATAAAATTTAATAAGAGCTTCTTCGCAATCAAAGCAGTCAAAAAACGAGAACCAATCAAGTGAATTCCAGGATTCCGACCTTGCGCTGTAGTTGGCTTTCTAGAAGTTGAACTTGCGCTGTGAAGGCATGTAAGTGTTTTTGGAAAGCTCATGCTGATGTCCAACAACAGGGGAGATGCTGGGGGTTGGGAGGTACGTTGGAGTGGAGTGCAGCAGCTTCATGAATATGCCTAGAATCCAATTGTCACAAAGCTCACTGGAAAGATCTTTGGCAGCAGCAATCAGTACTACACCACCATCAAATTTCATTGTAAGATTAAGATCACGGTCCCTCTGATAGACAATGTGATTTGGGAAAAATTCCGGGCTTTGTATTTCAAGTCTCGTATAAGCAAATAATATTATAATCGTGAGAATGTATGAAACGCTAAGGCTATCTAGCTTGTAACGCTTGACTAAAGTTCCATCCGGCCGCAAATTATAATTCAACAGATCGCTACATTCTACTGGTACACTAATTTTAACGGAGGCGATCTGACGATGAGGAAGATTTCCTTTAAGGTAGATTTTTCGAGAGAAATTTACCTATTGCGGAGAATACCTTATATATATATATATATATATATATATATATATATATATATATATATATATATATATATATATATATATGTATATATATATATATATATATATATATATATATCTATATATATAGATATATATATATATATATATATATATATATATATATATACATATATATATATATACATATATATATATATATATATATATATATATATATATATATATATATATATATATATATATATATATATATATATATATTGTTACATGTGCAAATAATTCTGCGAGCTACTGTCGCGATTGTTAGCGCAGCAATGCCAGGTAGCCTTTGACACCTTGAAGGAGAAGCTGTGTGAATCACCCGTGCTGGCATATCCCAAGCCCGGAAAAATGTTTGTAGTTGACACCGATGCGAGCAACGGCGGTATTGGAGCTGTACTCTCCCAGCAGATCGATGGCGAAGAAAGAGTTCTCTCGTATTACAGTCGAGTTCCCTCAAAAAGTGAGAGGAACTACTGCGTGACCAGGAAGGAGCTATTGGCTATAATAAAGGCAACCAAGCAGTTCCACAAGTATTTATATGACCAGAAATTTATTCTTCGAACAGACCATGCATCGCTGAGATGGCTACTTAACTTCAAAACCTCCGAGGGACAAGTTGCGAGATGGATCGAAAGATTGCAGTCATACGACTACGAAATTGTTCATCGGAAGGGCGGAGCTCATGGAAATGCTGACGCTGAATTCGATGAAGGTTGGTCATCGGAGGAGATTCGAAATGCCCAGTTAGCCGATGAAGACATCGGACTATTGCTCATATGGAAGGAGACAACTGGGCAACCTAAGTGGAAGGACGATTCGATGCATCACAATGGAATTCCCTACAGGTGGAGGGTGGCGTACTCAAATGGGAAAACGGCGGATGGCAGCTCCTATAGGATGCAAACTGTACTTCCCAAAAGCCGAATCCACGATGTAGTTAAGGAAATACACGAAGGATCCCCGGGAAGCCACCTTGGTGTTAACAAGACCTTAGCGCAATTGCGGGAAAGGTTCTACTGGCTCCATGCTCGAGAAGGTGTAGAGGACAGGTGTCGCAGATGCATAATTTGTGCTTCCGTCAAAGGTCCAAATGACGACTGAGAGGACAAATGCAAACCTACAATGTGGGTGTACCATTTAAAAGAATTGACATCGCAAGACCCTTGACTGAATCCGAATGGGGAAACCGATACACGCTGGTTGTGGCCGATTATTTCAGCTAGTGGCCCGAGGTCTACTCCATTCCCAACCAGGAAGCAACTACCGTAGCCGAACAGCTAGTGTTAAATTGGGTCAGTAGGTACGGCGTACCTTGCGAACTACATTCGGATCAAGGCTGAAACTTTGAGTCACTGGTTTTTGGCGAAATGTGCGAGCTGCTGGGAATACGGAAAACGAGGACAACACCGCTGCATCCCCAATCCGATGGAATGGTCGAACGTTTCAACGGCACGCTCAATAAACACCTGACTAAGATGGTTGACGAGAACCAAAGGGACTGGGATAAACACATCCCACTATTTTTGATGGCATACAGAGCTGCCGAACTTGCATCGACAGGCCAAGCCCCACCCAAAGTCAGTTTTGGAAAGACTATTCATCTGCCAGCTGATATAAAGTTCGGAACACCTCCTGAGAAACCCTAAACGATCTCGGAGTACGCAAGTGAGCTAATGCAATAGTTGAACCAGATACATCGGACAGTGCGAAAACAACTAGAACCGGCTACAGACCGCATGAAGACCAGGTATGATTTAAAGGCAAACTCGACTGGCTTCCAGCAAGATGATTTGGTGTGGCTATATAACCCACAATGGCGGAAGGGTGGGTCTCCAAAGTTGCAGCATAATTGGAAGGGACCATACCGTGTTACAAAGCGAATCAACGATGTCGTATATCGCATAGAGGAACACCGTAAGCCGAGAGCCAAAATGAAAACTGTGCACCTGGACCATCTTGCCCCATATTACATCCAGAGAGACTTGACTACAACTGAGGACGCATCTTTTCGGGGCGAAAAGAACTGAGGTGGGGGAGGTGTTACATGTGCACATAATTCTGCGAGCTTGTATCGCAGTTGTTTTCGCAACTATTAAGAACATGATGATCAATAAACGAATGTACTCGAAAGCACAAGAGTCCGCCAAGCATCATCAATATCTGAAAATGACGTCACTGCGGCCATTCAGGATTGCTCGAATATTCCAGGTAGTTCGCCAATGTACGAGAAATGGATTGAATGACTAGAGACGCCATATAAAGCCGAGCTGAATGAATGGGAGATATAGTAATACCGCGATAGTAACAACTGCGATAAGTTTGGAGTGCGAATTGTAGGTGATATTAGTTGATAGTTAAGACAGTTTAATTAAAAAGTTATAGGCAAGTGAAAAGTTCAATTGGTGAAATAGTTAAATTAAATATTTTGCATTTTTTAGTAAATAAACTCTTTTAACTTAATTTAAAAGACAGTGCGTTTTCACTTTCCCGGAACGTTAAAATTGTTTGCCGCGAACCATAACACGCGACAATATATATATATATATATATATATATATATATATATATATATATATATATATATATATATATATATATATATATATATATATATATATATATATATATATATATATATATATATGTATATATATACATATATGGGATAAAACGAAATTTGTGACCACGCTAGAGGTTGTAATTTTGCTCCAAATTTCACCATATTTTTCAGGAAAGGTGTATTGAGTTTGTGAACCAGCTATATTGGCCATTTTAGACGAAAAATCGTGATTTCTGTTCTGACCAAAGTATTGCTCTGATTTGGATGAAATTTGGTACAAAGTTTCACTGGTGTATGTGATGAATCTCACAAGAAAAAATGCAAAGTCGGCTCGTCTGAAACAAAATGGCGGCCGCTCAAAAGTCGAAAAACGTACAAAATTTTGCTGTTGTAGTTGTGACCAAAGCTCTCAACCGATGTTGATGAAATTCGGTAGTTTGATAACAACTATAAGTACCTAAAGAATCATGCAAAAAAAACTGTAGGTCAGGTCGCAAAAAACAACAAGTTGAAGTATCAGAAGAGTGCTCCTGCCAGAAGGGTATGGTAAAACAATTAGTAAATCAAACAATATATTCTGCACATCAAAACTTGACCAATATACAGATTCCATAAATTGAGTTCCAAGAATTATTATGGTTTTTGTATTCGCCGCCATTTTGTTTCAAGTGTTTTGACCCTGTCGTTTAATTAGTCATGAAAACACATCAATATTAAAGACCATTTCTAAAAATTTTATCGAAATTCCTACATATTTATAGTGGCTAGGTCCTTTGCAAACGTGTATCTTCCTGGTATCACGTGTTAATGTTGTTGTAATTGTTAAATATTCAATCGGCTATAACTTAGCTGTTTATTGTTCGATTATTGCGAAATTTTCAGAACACATACAATTGCTTTCAGAAAACTTAAATTATAGTTTTTTTGGGAAATTTAAGGGTCCCATTTCGATTTTATTGCCTAAAACGTAAAATTTATAAAATGTACTATAATTGACATAGTTGATTGAATTTCGACTCCTAAGGTATTTCTTGCCCTTGTGCTCTCAAAGTCTCACCTCTGTGATTTTCACAGATTTTTCGGGTGAATCGCGAGGGGGGGGACACAAAATTTTCGTACATTTCCCTTTCCCCTGCACCCCCAAAGCAAAATTTGTCATTTTAAGACCTGTTTTGAAAAGTTCTCATCAATACCTTTCATTTGATATCCATATGGCCTACATGCGATGAAACTTTTTTTTCGGGGGCCACTCCCCTATGTGGGGAGACCCCCCTTGAACACCTTATAATTTTTTTTGTGATGAAACTTTGAAGAGGGCATCACTTTACATCTATTCACAAAATTTTATGTTTCTAGCATATGTAGTTTGCGAGAAAAAGTGGTGTGACACACGGACGGACGGATGGACGGACAGGACGCGATTTTAGTAGGGTATTGTAAAATGATTTTACCATACCCTGAAAAGGCGGCCAGTTGAAGCCCAAAATTTCAAAGGCTTCTAAAAGTCGCAGTTTTGATCCGATGTAAATGAAACTTGTGTCACCGACTTGTGCCGAGTCGAGACCCAAATAGGACTGACCGAGGTAGTCGGTGTGTAGACGTGTAGGAGTCCGGTTCGTCCCCAATAAAGTGTATAATCAAACGCCCGTGTATTATTCATATCCGATCCGCTATCGCAATTGGCCTCCCCTGACAATATCAGAAGTGGGATAATCCCAAAAATCGCGTCGGTACCGCGGGAAAGTGAACCTGAAATTAGTGTCGCCGCCATGTTCGTGCCAGAAAACTCGTCCGAACGCTACAACACCGACTCATCGTATCGTTACACAAATACACCATTTACGTATTGCGCCATCAACTTGTGTGCGTGTAGTCAGCACCCGACCTTCAGTGTGTTCCGCAACACATCGTTCCGTCCGCGCATCTGTTTATTATCGCCATCCAACAGTCGGTAGAACTCCGTTCGTTCCGTCCACACACACACACCCCGTATCGTGTCGTGCTGATGACTTGTGTGTGTGTGAAGTCGAAATTCAACCGTCCGTCAACGTTAATCGTTCCGATCCGTATGCGCATCCGTCCGCCTTGGGCATTTCAACACTTTGCACTGTCCGCGCATCACTGCAGGTATAGCAATCAGTCAGTCATCGTCGTCAACCATCCGAATCATCTGCGCATCCGCCGCTTTTGCTTGTCGACATCTCGTATCGTCTACGTAACCGTCCGTCCGGCAACGCTATCAATCGTTCCGTCTATGCATTCGTCCAGCAACGCTATCAATCGTTCCGTCGATGCATTCGCCCGGCAACGCTATCAATCATTCCGTCTACGCATTCGTCGTCATCACCATCGAACAAGCGACAAATCTTGATGCCGTTCACACACACACACACCCGGGATCGCGTTGTGCTAGCGACTTGTGTGTGGAGGGAGTGAAAGAAAAACAAACAAAAACAGTACTGGGTGCCGTTCGGATATTCGCGAGGGAAAAAACAATACTCTGGTCGATCCGTATATTCGCGAGTGTGAAAATCAGTACATTGGTCCCGTCCGTATATTCGGGAGTGAAAAAAAAATTGTAACCCGTGTACCGCGTGGCAAAGGTGACACTCTTGTCAGATCGAGGGCAAGTGTGGTTTGCAATGCCGTTGGGAAAAATCGGCTCATTAACCGCAAAACAACTCCGTGCCGTGCTCGGGACGCGAAATCGTTCCACCGGAGGAACAAAAACGGAACTGGTGAATCGTTTGCTGAGTGAACTGCTACACCCTTTCGCCGCTAGAGCGCAATCGTCCACCGAATGAACACAACCGAGTTCCACGAGCCGACAGCATCAGCACTTCCGTGTGCAAATTCTGAGTTTCCCGAATCGAAACATGGGGTAGCGACGCCAGCTACCTGGGCTAACACCCGAATGCCGACCGTCTGCGAAGTGAGCGACATGCTGCTTGCGTTCGACCCGCTGTCTGAACTATCGCTTTCCACGATACAATTTGTTGATCGAGTCAACATCTTGCGAACAACGTTCTCGTGGGGAGATGATTTACTCCTGCTAGCCGCACCGGGTAAACTCAAATCTACAGCGAAGATGTGGTACGATAGCCAACCGATGGCGCATGGATCATGGCAATCGCTCGCCATGGATCTCGTGAGAGACTTCCCAAATCAGTTCGACGAAAGCGACGCGCACACGAAATTGATATCCACAACTCGGTTAACCGGAGAGTCGGTGGAAATGTTCTTCCACCGAATGTGCTCCATAGCCTGACGCGGAAACGCGAGCGAAAGGGCTACAAATCGTTACATCCGATCGAATCTTTGGCATCCCGCACTGCAAAATTCTATCTCATGCATAGAATTTGCAACAACCACCGACCTATTAGTAGCGATCCGCCGTTTCTTTGTGAACCAACAGTTGCAAACCGACAAGCACGATGGTGGAGGAAGGAAATCACGAGAGGATCCGACGCCGAAACCGAAACCAATCGAAACCGACCGATCCACACCGCGAAAGGATCCGGTATGCTACAATTGCTGGGCCAGTGACCACATTGCAATTAACTGTCCACAACCGCAACAACGGGAGAGATTCGGAAAGTGTTCACGAGCAACACACACGACATCCCAGTGCCCCGAGAGAGACAGGCACGCAAACGTTCGTCAGATCTCAACCGCACCACAACCATATTTGAAGACGTGCAACAAAAAAAAATCATGGTGTGCCGCAATGAAGTGGACGCGTTTGTTGATCCAGGGAGCGATCGATCTTTAATTCAACACAGCATTGCCCGCAAGTTGTGCCAAATTGTCGAAGGTGAACCCGTACTGCTAAAAGGCTTCGCTGGTGGGTTCATTGAGAGCAACCAACTCGTCATCGCCGACGTCACCATTGATGAGTGCAGACAGAAGGCTAAATTAGTAGTCATGGACGACGACCTGTTACTGCTGCCCGTGTTGCTGGGTAGAGACGTGCTATGCAGTGGAGACAGTCAACTAGTTATCCGATCTTGTACGTGCCGAATGGAGAAAATTGATCCGATGAACGTAAATATCGGAAGCGAGCTAATTGAAACCGAACGCCAAGAGCTATACCAACTAATTAGTGAATATTCCGAATGTTTCGCTAATGACATATCGGAATTGGGTTGCTGCCGTAATATTGAGATGTGCATCTAGCTTAACTCAAACAACGTCGTAAATCCGAAGCCGTACAAGATACCGTTCCCGAAGAGGGAAATTGTTCGTCAGATGACTAGCGAATTGCTCCGCGATGGAATCATTCGACCGACCGAATCCGAGTTTTCCTCGCCAGTCGTCCTCGTCAAAAAGTCGAACGGCGAAGATCGACTATCGAGCACTAAACGCCATCACCGTGAAGTAGGCGTACCCGATGCCATCTGTTGATGAGTAGCTTGCCATGATTTCCGGCAACAAATTGGTTACCACATTGGACCTGATGGCCGGTTACTACCAAATCCCGATGGAAGAAAATTCCAAAAAGTACACCGCGTTTATGACGCACCAAGGAGCATTTGAATTCAACGTGATGCCTTTCGGTCTGGTTAATGCCCCAGCTGTGTTCCAGAAGGCCATCGCACCGCTCATCCGTAAAATGACTCCTGGAGAAGCCATACCATACGTTGACGAAGTCATAATTCCGAGCCGTACCGTCCATGAGGGCATCGAACGCCTACGATCGTTCCTCACACAGTTGAAGGACTAACACTGAGATTATCGAAGTGCAACTTCCTCGCATGAGAAACAACATTCTTGGGACACCGAGTAGCCGAAGACTTGCTGAAGCCTGGAGTGGAGAAGACATCAGCGATCGAAAGTTTCCCAACTCCGACTAATGTAACCGAAGTGCGCCGTTTCCTTGGAATTACGGGATTACGGGACATGCAGTGATTGCCCAACCTCTCACCGCATTACTGAAAACGTCATCGAACCCGATATTCTCTTGGAGAGAGAGCACGAAGCAGCTTTCCAGGCGTTGAAAACGGCTCTATCGAGTGAGCCTGTGCTTGCAATTTACGATCCGACCAAAACCCACGAATTACATACCGATGCCAGCTCAAAGGGCCTAGCAGCTGTGCTGATGCAAGAAAGCGAACCGGATGTATGGAAGCCCGCCTTCTTCTTTAGCCGTCAATGCAATGACCGAGAGAAGAATTTCCATAGCTATGAACTCGAAGTTCTGGTGATCGTCGAAGCCCTAGACCGTTTCCGACTTTATCTGCTAGGGAACAAGTTCCGAATCGTAACTGACTGTTCAGCTATAACCACTATGAGAGTATCCAACCCGATGATACCGAGAGTAGCCAGATGGCTTCTGAGGCTACAGGAATACGATCATGAGATTGTACACCGTCCTGGAAATGCAATGCCGCATGTCGACGCGCTCAGCCAAGCACCTGTCGGAGAGCCACAGAACATCGCGAACGTAGCCGATAAAATCATGCGAATCGAATCCGAAGTCATCGATCGACATGGTGCCAACGCCTCCGTCGCCGCTGCTGCCGCTAGCAGTGCGATACTCCTCATCGAAGCTAAAACCGTCGATTGGGTTGCCGCTATGCAATCCAGTGACGTCGAAGTAAAACGAATCATCGATATCGTTCAAGGTGTAGAAGCCTCACCGCAGCAGAAGCAGTTGAAGAGCGAACATCAAATCAAACAAGGTCGCTTATTCCGAGTGATCGAAGGCCAGGGAAAAATTCGTTGTTCCCCGAGCAATACGATGGAGAATCGTCAAGCTGTACCATGATGACATGGGCCACTTCAGTGTTGATAAAACGCTCAACCGCATACAACAACGCTTCTGGTTTGCGAAAATGCGCAATTATGTGAAATCGTATATCACGTCATGTATACAATGCTGCTACAACAAGACGCTCACCGCGAAGCCAGAAGGACGGATGCACTGTTACGATGTCGATCCAGTGCGTTTCCGTGTTCTGCACCTGGATCACCTCGGCCCGTTTCCGAGGAGCGCGAAGGGCAACACCCACGTTGTTGCCGCGTCGGATCCGTTCAGCAAATATGTGATCCTCAAAGCCGTCCGATCTGCCAAGAGTCACCCTGTCATCGAAATGCTCAACGAGCTAACCGCATACTTTGGACTGCCGAATTGACTAATCACCGACAGAGGAACCGCCTTTACATCAACCGGATTCGAAACATATTGCAACGATAATCAAATCGCCCATTCGAAGACCGCCGTCCGCAGTCCGAGAGCCAATGGGCAGGTCGAGAGACTGAATAAAACCATCCTCGATTACCTGCGAACGTCGGCGACCAGTCAGCGCGATTGGGACATAGGGATTAAGGACTTACAATGGAGCATCAATTCGATGGAGAACGCAACTACGAAGTTTAGTCCGAACGAAATCGTCTTCGATTTCCCGTTAAGGGACGTCATCCACAATCACCTGGTGCTTGCACCCAACGACGACGAGCCGCCCCGATCCGAAGATGCGGCACAATCCTCATCAACGGCGGAAAGACGAAATGCCGCTGCACAGAATATCTTAACCAAGCGGAATCGATGGAAGTCCCTATTCGACGAGCGACACCGAAAGCCCAGAACGTATGAAGCCGGAGACCTCGTAGTCATCGAAAATTCCTTGCCGTAAACCGGAGAGTCGAGGAAATTGGAACCACGATACCGAGGGCCGTACCGAGTCAAACGAGCCCTGAGACTCGACCGATACGTAGTGGAGGGTCTACCCAGGGAGGACCACCCAACCCGAACATTCACATCAATCTTTTCGAGCGAAAAGTTGAAGCCGTGGTGTGAATCACACCTAGAAGTAGACAAAGCCGACGACGACGTTGAAGGCGATGATCCTGAGCTCGAGACGAGCCCAAAATCAGGAGTGGCCGAGCTGTCACCGACTTGTGCCGAGTCGAGACCCGAATAGGACTGACCGAGGTAGTCGGTGTGTAGACGTGAAGGAGTACGGTTCGTCCCCAATAAAGTGTATAATCAAACGCCCGTGTATTATTTATATCCGATCCGCTATCGCAATTGACCTCCCCTGACACTTGGTTTTAAATCAATAATATCTAGAGACTCTGACATTTTGATGATCATGCATGTGCAAACTCCAAAATGGCGACCGTTTAAATATGCGTTATTTCAGGTTTTTGTGGCGTTCTAGCATTTTTCAACAGATTTTGATGCAACTTGAGATTATGGACCTCTGTACTAAGTTCTTGTATCATGCAAAAAATTATTAAAATCAAATGAAAGATAAAAGAGGCGAAAATTTAAAACCTAATAATTTTAGCTGCCATTTTCACTAAAAAATGAATACTTTTGCCCTGTCTAGAGTGAAACTCCGATTTGAACGAGATTTGGCACATTGATTGATGAGGTCCTAACACACAAAGATTTAAAATAATACAAAATTAAATGCATGCATTCAAAATGGCGGCCCCCAAAGGTCAGAAGGTAAGCGCTATTCGCTATTTTAGTAGCAACTGAAACTGAAAGGTTTTAAATGACTTCACTTGAAAGTATTTACATAGCAGACCATTTGTAGGATATTGTAAAATATTTTTAAAATACCCTTAAAAAATTATAAAATCCCGACTTGTCTGTCTGTCCGTCTGTCCATCCATTTATTCGTGCGTCACAGCAAGTTTTCTCGCAAACCACATAAGCTAGAATGAGGAAATTTTCTACGTAGGTCAAAAATGGTGCCTCTCGAAATTTGCAGTGCAAGGAAATATTTTAAGGTGCTTAAGGGGGGGTCTCCTCATACAGGGGGCTGACTTAACATTTTTTTATTTCTGTAGCCCTCTAGCAGCCAAGTTTCTAAACAGATTCCGATGAAACTTGAAATTATAAGTTATTAAGGCAAGTTCATTTAACCTGCAAAATATCATGCAAATCGGATGACAAATAAAAAAGTCGAAAATTTACAGCTTAATATTTTTAGCAGCCGTTTTCAATAAAAATTGAAAATAACCGCCCCTGATGGTTCAAAAAAGAATTGTAAATGTATATACCTGTATTAATGGCAACGTAAATGCTGATTAAACTTCTATGGAAATCTTTTGAAATTAACTATTTGAGCTATTTAAGCCGACAAGCAATTTTTTCGTGTGGTAACCACTGTGAAATGTGGAAACAGCGAATGTGAGAAGGACAAAACCTGCATTTTTATGTTTGTAACAATTTATTATCCACCAATTTTCAATATGTGATCCATACTCATACGTGTGCAACTCAATTTAATTAGCAAAATATTTTCGCCTCTATATATGGTCTCTAAATACGAACGTTGGCAGATTCTTTTCATCTTAATAAGTACCCATGTAGTACTACGGAAATTGCAGCAAGAAGTCTAGTAGTAGGCAAGCCAAATTCTTCTTCGAAACCTTACGCTACATACGAGAAATTTACTTTTTCGGCTCGTGCTACCAACGGGGATTTTTGTTAACTTAACACAGTCTAAGAAGGGAAAAGATGAACTAAGTTTACACTTCACATGCTTAGTTAACATTTCGACCGTATTCTTATATGCTAGCCTCGAAACAAATATGATGCTGGATAACCAAACACATTCCAGTTAGCGCACACAATTTTTCTTTAGGCTCCGTCTGAGCCAATTTGTACTCACAGTGTGGTATAAATTTCTATGCATTTTACGCACCGATAGTGCATGGCACAGTTGGCAGCCGAATGCACAAACCATTGACAACAGTAACACTGGTTGACTTCTCGTTTTTGGAGGTGTTGGACTGCTTTTATTAGAAATTTTTAGTGGACAAAGCGGTAAATTTTTCTTTTTTTCGGTCGATCTACTTGGTGCGAAGGTTTTGACAGAAATGAATTTAATTTCTGGTGCAACTTCCATGAGCAACTGAAGAAGATCGACCACCTCCTGTCCGCAGTCCAGATCCTTCAACAGAAAGGTCTGATTTTTTCGTCTACCCAGAATTCAGAGCATCTTTGACTGACTTGAAATCAACGAGTGATTTCATGTTAATAGTTAATATTTCTACGTTTTCCCTTTGATTACGAAATTGTTCAATTTATATTTAGCTACCAATAGCCGGACCATATCTCGTCCCCTTTGTCCGAAAACATTTATTGGCGGAACTTGTTCTGCCTTGGTGCTGGCTATTTCTGAGGAAACAGGAGAAATACGAGTTGGTTCTTTTCCTTATTTTTATTTTTTAAGTACTCAATAAAATTTATATTATTATCATTATCCGAATTATCTTCGTCATTTTCTTGAATTTTCATTTCTTCTTTCAGTCCGTCCTTCTAACGCTGCAAAATAGTTTTGGCTATCGGTAGTGCCGCGAGCACATAGAATGCCCTCTGGAAACGTTTGTTTCATACTTTTCTTCGCCTTTTTTTTCTGTTGCGCTTGTTTTTGCGGCTGCGGCTTTTGAACCGTCATCCCTATCTTCTGTATCTGAAGCCTTAGATCATAATTTTCCTCTCGCAATTTGATCATTTCTTCGTTGTCTGCTTTCATTTGTAGTTTGTATCCGCCATCTGCGGAGTTTTCTTGATTATGTGTTATATTGTATTATTGATAGCTGTCCCCAGCTTTATATTTGACGTTCCCCCAGTTCCGCCATTGGTTAGAAGCTGTCAGGGACCTCCAATATAGCGGTCCCGAAGTTGTCTTGAGGCTCTTCGCTTTTCTTAACGTATCGAAGCACTCGTTGCGTGTAGACGTGTTTTACTCGTTCCTATCATTAATTTTAAAAATTAATTTTTCACTAAAGTCAGTTGAAAATAATTTTTTTTTGATTGAAAACCATCATTTATGGAATACCTGAAATTTCTTTCCTGAAGAAGTATTAAAAAGCGGAAATACATTCAAGGGAAGTTCCGGTATAAGAACAGTCCCTCTAGTCTCGCTGCAAAAGCACCGATATGGAGGAGCCCAATGGCTTCAGCCATCAACCAGAACGATCGTGTTCATCGCCAACGATGACTGGCGAAAAAAAGCTAAAACGAAGATTCGATAAAAACGAAGAACAAGTTGAATAAGCAGGAGAGTGCTATTACCAGAAGGTCTTTGTAAACATCCTAGGGTTAGAAACAAGTTTTCTAATGGCGTGAATCGATAACTTGAATTATTCATCCAATACTTGGATATGAAATCGTTCAAATTTATACAAAAGATGCACAGTTTCTTTCATAAGCACAGTGCAGTTGCCATTTCGATCTAGCTTAAATGATTTTTCTGAATGCTCGGCCGATTGAACACGTTCAAGTTAAATACTAATCTTTAAATTTTCATGAAAATTGAAAGAAAATAAAAGTGCCTAAGTCAATTTTAAATATGTGTATATAGGGTTTTCCAATAAGAGGTGTTATTTTGAATAGATCTTGTGATTTGACACCTTGCGACTTCTTCCTTTGGAGCCACGTGATAGATAGGTCGATAGCCAAGTGTCGATTCAAGATTGCATAGATGAAATTTGTGAGGCTATCGAGGACATAGGGCAGCCACTTTGCGATTTCGTTATGGAAAATTTCATGAAGAGGATATGTAGTGGTTATTTGCCTGATGGTAGTTTTTGCTAATAACGGCATATCTTCTTCTTTATAATCAAATAAACATCCGATCATTTATATTTAAAAATGGCATTTTTCTTTTAATATCAAAATAACACCTCTTATTGGATAACCCTATATCAACCATAAACACGTGTTATTGTTGTTGTATTTCCATATAATTGAAATGGCTATAACTTACTTGATTATGATTCCATCTCAATTAAATTTTGTGAACATATATATCTTACGTCAGTCTATATAAAGACGTTCAAGACGTTTAAATGTACCGTTTTGATTTTATGGGCAAAAATGTAAAATCTACAAATCATACTTTTATTAACAAAGTTGAGCGAATTTCGATTTCTAAAGTATTTGTTGCCCTTGTACTCATAAAGGCCCACGTTCGTGATAATTTTCAGATTGTTCGGCTGAAAGGTGTCCAATCGCGAGGGGGGTGGGACAACAATATTGGGTACATTTTGCCTTCCCCTGGAACCCCTAATTCATGAAATGGTTTTTTTATTTCAGATTCTAAAAGATCTAATCAAGACCTTTCATTCGATACCTCACTCGACTGCCTTTGATAAAAAAAAATGTTTAAGGGCCAATTCGTTACTCGGAGGGACCCCCCTTAAAAAAATTTTAAATTTTTGTTAAGGCCTTAACTTTTGAGAGACCATCACTTCTGACCTTTTCACAAAGTTTGAACATTCTAGCTTCTATAGTTTCTGAGGAAATCAGCTGTGACGCACGGACAGACGGACAGACGGACAGACAGACGGACGGACAGACAGGTCGCGAAACTAGTAGGTCTTTGCAAAAAATTTTTTTACAAAGACCTAAAAAACCAAAACTTTTGTCTGCTGGTCCGTCGGTCAATGTTAATCAAAAGAAAGAAAAAGTCCCACCAATCAATGTATTTGGGTAAACAGGCAAAGATATGATTCGGCTTTTGGCAACCGAAAATAAATTAAATCATTTTGAGATCAAGAGAGTTAATGCCGATAAACTGACAATTAGAACTAAGTCATTGGTTGATTTTCAGGCAGCAAAAAGTGGGTCAAGTTCTGGAGATGTTCCGTATTTTACATACACCCTGAAAGCAAAAAAATCAGACCTTTTTATTGAAGGGGTCTGGACTGCGGAGAGGATCTCCTTCAAATGCTTCAAGAAGTTGCACCAGAAATAGAATTTATTTCCTTTAAAGACTTTAGAACAAGGAGATCAATTGTCGAGCGTAAAAACTTGGCTTATGACTTAGTCCAGATTTCCGTGTCCTGAGATGGAAACGCCTCCAGAAAAGCGAGGTCAACCAATGCTTTAGGTAGTCCGCGTAGTGTAGTGGTTAGAGCACTAAGCCCGTAAGTCGAAGGTCTCTGGTTCGAGTTTCGTTGGCATCAACAAGATTTAATTCGAGTGATTCTTCGGATGGACTATAAGCCTGTTCAATTATGATATGTGCTGGCTTAAAATCAGAACGTATCGCAGCTGGGTGGATGGACACATGGCCAAAGCGTGATAATGATCATATCACCTTCTGGAGGGCCGATACATTCGATCATGACAATGAGTTCTCTAACTATCTCTAAGCGAAGGCCCAAAAGGGGCTGTAGTGCTACGAAAAAAAAAGTACAGAGATGTCCATGCTCCCGGCGAGTGTAAATTGGCTCAGGTGGTGCCAAAAGAAAAATTATATCGTGTGAACTGCAGTGTCTTCATGTCATCCAGCATCATATCGAGGATCCCCCGGTATCAAGATGCAAAGGTAAAATTTACTCCGAAACAAAGTCAAGTACACCGCAGTGTGATACCTACAAGCTTCGTCAAGGCCGGGGTGTCATTTGCACTTGCTGCGAGAGGACTGGCAGACAATGTAAACAAAATAAATAATGTAAGTGGCAATAATGAGCTGCTTCTTAAAATTTATCAGCAATTAAATTCTTTATCGAAGAGAATTGATAAACAGGGTTCTAAAATTAACTTTGTTTTCCAGCGTTTAGGGCTTTCAAATGCCTCAAAATAAGTTGTCGTCCAGTCACATTCCCATGGATAGGATGCGTCTCGTCTCAATCAACGTAAACTCTATTGTGAGTCTACATCGACGTGACTGTCTCTTGGAATTCCTTGTCAAGCAAAAGCCTGACATCATGCTTCTTACTGGAATCCACCTCAGTTCATGGCTCTCCATGCCATTCAAGGATTTTGCATTCGTAGAAACGATAGGGTAATAGGTGATGGGAGAGGTGGCACCGGGATATTGATGAAAAGACCCTATTGTTTCCAAAATATTGAAAAAGTAGAGTTCAAAAGCTTTGAATCTCTTGAAATGTATGTTATTGAAATCTCACTCCCAGGTGGGGATAACCTCTTCTTTATCTCTGCCAATGCAACTGGTCGAAATGTTCTCAATTTCAAGGAGGAGCTCGATTCCTTGTTTGAAATACTCGAATTGCATAGCTATTATATTCTTGCCTGTGACTTGAACGCCAAGCATACATCATGGCTGAACGCCACCAATAATTCAAGAGGAGTATCCTGAAATCGTGGATAACAGAGAACTAAATCGAATACAGGTGCAATCTATATGGATCGGAGTTTCCAACATACCCTAGGACAAATTCATATTTGGACCTCGGCATTGCTGATGCAAGACTAGAATTCAGCTTTAATAGTCCTCAATGGAAACTGCAGGTGTATCCTTATGATAGCGACCATAACGTAATCGTAAAGAAAATCAATTATCATTCCAGTTCAACATGAAAATCAATCGGTTGAATTTCAAAAAAAACAGACTAAGAAAAGTTTCAAAAGAAGTTTAACCGGGAGTACCAGAAACAAAGTCCCCCTTCTGATGATGAAAGCTCTTGCTCAATGGTTCCTAATGACAGGAATCTAACTAACAATGAAATAGATCTCTATTAGTCAAAGTTAGAGAAACTGACGTTGGAAACGATTGAGAAAGTAGTTCCCAAGATTAAACATCGAAACAATATGGAAGGATATGAAACACTAACCATTGCAAAGTTGAAAAGATTGAAAAGCCTTCTTCTCACACGCGTCAACAATATTTATCGGCGATTTTTAGACTACAACCATCCCTCGTTGGCTTTGTTGAAATTACACCTGAAGAATGTGCGGAACTTAATTCGTTCAAACTTCTGGAGTGAGGTCAGCAATCAATGGGCGGAAAAATTGAGAGGTATTAGCCCACCCAGATGGCGTTTTCGCAAAAGTGAATAGCATATTCCGCAAGAAGTCTCTAGTGAAGGTATCGAGTCTTGTATTCGCTAGTAATGAGACAAATCTTCTCGATAGGGTTGGTATCGAAATTAATAGTACGACTCCGGATAGAAATGGAAACTGGATTATATCTGAGGGGTTGGAAAAATTTGCCCTGATTGGAACTCATTTTGAATTGGTTCATCTACCAAACTCTGAAAGAGGGAATGAAATATTTTCAGAGGTCGTTGAAGCAAAAGTTTCTAACTGCAAATCAAGCCTGAACGGCCAATTAATTCTTCATTTCAATGAAGCATTAACATCTGACCTCATACCGAGCTTAATCTTATCGATTATTTTGTCTGCTATGAAGACTTGTGCTTCATATTTCGCAGGATAAACAACAACAAATCATGTGGTATTGATGGTATTCCATATCATCTGCCTGAGGTTGCTATTAGGAATTATTGCATATTGTTCAACAACAACATTTCCCAAATGAGTGGAAAGAGGCTAAGGTATTTCCGATCTTGAAGAAAGAAAAAGAATCTTTATGCCCTAAAATCTATCGCCCAATCAGCTTGCTGCCTAACATCAGCAAGGTGTTTGAAGTGATACTTAACAACGCATTAAACACCCACATTGAGAAATATTTTTCGTGCCCGGCATTTGACCATACATGCAATGACAAAAGTAACCTCAGACATCTCTGGAAACGAAATGATAGACAATGTATTGGAGCGTGTTTCATTGATATGGAAAATGACTTCGACACGGTGTGGTTAGATGGACTTGATTTTAGACTCTTTCAGGACAAGTACCTCAGACGCCTTGTCGCCATGATGTGCAATATGTTATACGGGAAATCATTTGTTACAACTGATGGAAATCTGACAACAATGCGCGAAACCAAGGTCTTGAATGGTCTACAGTAGGGAACAGTTATATATATTCATTCGGAAGCTATTGAACGGCTTTGATTTTAACGTCTCGCCAACGCATCGGTAGCGTTTGCTGATGATCTGATCATCTATACGGCAGACCGAAAAGCTACAATAGTTCAGAGAAATCTCCAAAAAATGTTCAATGATGTGCAGCTGTACACTGACAATTGGCGAATGAAAATCAATGCGCAGAAGAGCAAAACAATCTTGTTTCGGACAACGCTGCAGGGGGTCAGCTAAGACCTGAAACGTAATTGGAAGGATTTCCACATGATGACTGGCGAGGGTAGTTCAGAACGGGTTCCACATAAATCCTGTGTTCGATACCTCGGTGTTGATCTCGATCAGTATCTGTACTATACTTAACATTTATTTATTTATTTATTTGTTTATTGTAATATCTTTATGTACAGAGTAAACTCCAATTATAATATAGACAAGTAAGAAAATAATGAAAAAAGGCAAAAATTATTAATAATAAAAAAGCAAAAGAATGTTTATTAAAACATATAAAAGCATAAATGAATTAATAGACCGTTAAACAGTAAAAATGAAAACTTAATTAATAAAAACGAATTCTAGAACATCCCGTTTTAAACGAGATTTGTATTCGTAAAAAGAAGAAGGTATAGGAACAAGACCACGAATGTTGTGATTGCGCGGTATCCGATCAAAAGGCGAGTTAAAAAAAATCTCGGTTCGGGCGAACGGGATATTAAAGATTACTGAAGATCTACTCATACGTTCAGGAGTAAAGGCCGATATATTGTCGCACAAAGCTAGTGGCAAAAGATGGTAGTAAAGTTTGTACAGGAGGCATTCATCCAGGAAGATCCTGCGAGATAATAAAGAGGGGAGCTGTAACATAACGAGACGATCACTATAGGAAACGTATGCAATCTGAAATTTGAAAATAAGAGATCTTTTGAATCTACGCTGCACTGTCTCAAGCGCATCAATTAAATAACGTTGATGAGGACACCATACTTGAGTACAATACTCTAATAAACTACGAACTAGCGATAGAAATAGATAGGTACAAGACCGTATATTATTGAAGCCTTTAGAGGTTCTTAAAATAAAACCAGACATTTTAGATGCCTTCGAAACAATATAAGAAATGTGGCGATCAAAGCGGAGTTTATCGTCGAAAATTACACCAAGATCCTTATGAGTGGTCACTACTCCAAGAGCAGTGCCACTGATCGAATAAACAAAAGAAAATGGTGATTTTTTACGTGAGTAAGACATAAGGAGACGCTTGCTGATATTTAAAGGAAGGAAGTTAGAGCTGCTCCAGGAAACAAGATTATCTAGGTCCGCTTGCAGTCGCAAGCAGTCATCTAGAGAATGAATAATTTTGGAAATTTTCAAATCGTCAGCATAGATAAGCGATGAAGAGTTAAATTAGAATGGCAGATCATTTATGAAAGCTAAGAATAATAAGGGACCAAGTATTGAGCCTTGAGGAACACCAGACTGAGGACAATAGGAGAAAGACTTACGAGATTTATACGTTACCACACACTCACGATTATAGAGGTAGGAGTATAGCCAGTGGAGAAGGGTCGAGTCAATATTTAATGCCTTGAGCTTGTTCAGTAGAAGATCATGGTTGACAGAGTCAAAAGCTTTTGAGAAGTCAGTATATATAACATCTACTTGATTCCTTTGATCTATAACAGAAGCCACCGTATGAGAGAAGGAGAGAAGATTAGAAAGAGTGGATCTGCCTTTGATAAAACCGTGTTGCTGAATAGCTAAATTAGGAAGTAGAAGGAAATATAAGCTGTTATAAACTATGCGTTCAAAAATCTTGCTACAAGAAGACAGAAGGGTTATGGGACGGTAATTTGAAATTGCAGCTTTATTCCCAGCTTTGTGAATAGGAAGGACAACTGATCTCTTCCAGAAAGTTGGAAAAGTGCCGCAGGTCAGACTATTGTTGAACAGAATTGATAGCGGTACGCATAACATGTCAAAATCATACTCAGTAAGGCACAAAAAGTAGTCATGGCCCTACAAAGACCCTTTCATTCCAGATACATTGATCAAAAAGTCAAAACTATCTGTTACAAGAACCTGGTTGACCAGTTTTGGCATATGGATGTCAGATCTGGTACAACCAGAGTGCTAGTACTATGGAAAGATTAAGATTTTTCGAAAGGAAATGTCTTCGTGCATGTACTGGCTTGTACAGAAAGCATGAGATGGATTGGAAGCATTATATATCGGGTAGAAGAATTTATCAAACTGCTAAACTGACAAGAGTCGATATCTTCATATTGAAACTTCTTCGGAATCATATCGCAAGATCTGTGAGTGAAAACCCTTGGACTTCATAGCTGTTCCAATCTACAGACGGATATATAGCGACTTGCTTCGCTACTGGCTTCGTTCCTCCAGAAGCATTCGTGTATTTGGACATGAATCGATATGTTTTTGATTCTAACGGTGTCCCAATTATATATCACATACGTAGACGGGCCACCGATAAAAAGATAAAATATCCTCCGAATTTGAGTTCACGAGACCAACAATTCCAATGGAGATACTCATTTGCTAGATTTGTCAAACTGATCGAGCTGAGACGGGGCAATCTAGGTATTGGTGGCTGAATGACAATGTCTAAATTATTCGTGTTTATTTTCAGTTTTTGTGTTTTTCGTTACTTAGTTTTTGAGTTTCAGCTGATTATTGCTAAATTTAGTGTTGTTGTTTATTTGTTTTAAAAATTAGTGATAGATTAGGTATATGTTATGTTTATTATATTACGTTTAGAGATAAGGTTTAACGCGTAGGTTAGGAACATTGTGATAGAATTTTTTAGTATAAGATAAAGTTTTTGATTGAATTTCATTAGAATTAGGTAATAACATATTAGGTGTAGGATAAAAGTTCACTATTGTGTTAAAATTATAAATAATTTTGGAATCGTGTTGGTTGGTTTTTTCTCCTTTTTCCAATCAAATCATAAAATATGTAATAATCTTAGTTAATTTGAATTTGCTATAGTTTTTTTGATTAAATATGTTTAACTGATAGCGTATAAATTTAGAGAGCCATTTGGGCCATTAAGTATTTGTATTGCTATTGTTTGGAATTTGCTTTTTTTTTAATTTATAACGATTAGTATTGAATAAAGCGCTTTTGACTTTGACTTTGAAGCAAATTATATTCGATATGAATTGCTTGAATCGATTGCTTTGAAGATATAAGCTTTTTTCAATAAAAATTAACTTTGGCTTGAAATTTTGAAAAATTAATTTAAATTTTAAAAACTATTGATAGGAGATAACTTCATCATGTAGCCCTTTAAATAAAAAATTATTGCATTTTAAACTAGATAATAGATGCTCTAGTTACACATGACAAATACGCGGTTTTGCACTCTCCCCGATGATATGGAGAATACTCGTACCAAATATTTCATTCTTTTAATGCACATGTAGAAGTCGGTTTAAATTTTCTGAAAATTTTCTGCAATAAATTGTAATGTTAAATTTTTAAGCCATACCTTTTAAACTTTAAAAGGTTTGGCTTAAAAATTTAACATTACAATTTATTGCAGGAAATTTTCAGATTAATTTAATCTTTAAGATATTCCATTTTTAAATAAACAAACAATTACCTGATAGAAGAATCCCAAAACAGTAAGTCCATCGGAATGCTGCAAAGCTTCCGATACGTTTGGATATTTTCGGTTCCGATGAATAATATGCATTTCCATAGGAAAACGAATATCATTCAATACATGTTCCGAGCCACGATTATTTTTATCTCCCCAATGAAAATGTAATCCCTCGAACTCGTATTCGTTTTTCAACTTTCCACCAAATATGTATGGCATAAATGCACCAGCAGCAACTTCCTCGGCTGTATGTTTCGGTATGCTGAGAGAAACTGTGCAAAATATTTTAATGGTTTTATTGCGGTTGCCATTGAATATTAATTTTATTAATTATTTATTGATATTATTGTTATTGGGGCGAATAACTAACCAGAATGTCCATTATTGTGCATTAAAATTGGTCCGGGCAGAAGATTATGATATCCTATCATTTCCAGTGCTGGCATATTCAATGCAATTGCCTATGGATTAAGCAAAATAAAGGTCGAAATCGATAGACTACTATATAAAGTGTTGAAGGGCTAATTACTTTATTCGAGCTCACAGCTATCGGTGATTGGTATTTTCCGGAACAAGCTTCATGGGAGCGCGACCACATTCGCTGTTCGGCTCGCGAATATCCAAACCGATGACCACCATGTACTGAAATGTAACAATGTTTCATGAGATTCTTTTCGCTTATATTGCGTGGATTTCAAGCAAAATAAACATATAATCAATCAATGCTTAAATTTTTCCGGCCATACATTAATCGCATGCAGGAAGATTTATTCAGCACATGCATTGGGTTACAAAATCTATCGCTAAATAAAATTTAAGTTATGTTTGATTCTAATTAAGTGTTTTAATTAAAATAAAGTCCAATGTGTACTCATTTATACAGTTCTAAAAATAAATTTGAAACTTGTTAGAACAACAATTTGGTCGAGGTTACTATCTTCAAAGCGCTAAATCAATCCATCTTTCAATCTAATTAAATCGAGAGCAGAAGAACATTGATAAAGACTAACATGAGTCTCATGATTCAAAGAATAATTCATTATTCAATGCCTGTCATAATTACTCGCATGTACTCCATAAACAAAAGTTACATTCGTATCTAACTAATTTTTAATTCCACACAACTAATAATTGTTATTAATCAATAGTCAGCCGAACATGATTATCACATTATTAGCAATCATATATCGATATTACTTATATGCGTAACTTCGGAAAATTTTCACAAAATGTGTGTTCACAGTGCAAGTCTGAATATTTTAGATGGAAAGTAAATATTGACGCTGATCATTATTATTATTCTCAGCTAATGATAACGAATTATTTTGTATTACTGAGTTGAATACGAAAGTGAAATGTAGACACTATACAAGTTCAAATATGTAGAACGAAATTGAATTGTGTGTTAATAATGATGTTAAATGTGTGCTTTTAATTTTGGAAGACGCGGAACGCGTTTTATGGATTCAATCCAATAAAACAGCGATCGACAGTAAAAAAGACAATGTGTCATAAATTTTAATAGGATTCTGAGATTTTAACATTGATAATTGGCTACCAGTAAGTATTCTACTGGAGTATTGTTTAATCATTTTAAATTCTTGATGGAAAGATATGAATTCTTTACTATAAAAGATGTTAGAATGCTTTTTTTGGAAACTACATGGTGTCATGTTTTATCGTATTTTAATCTTCGAATTTTATTGCACTTTGTCGCCAATTTTAAATTAACGCAGGCGCTCTTTACTACCCCGCATGGACTGAATTGACGAAAATATGTATATTTGATGAGATTTTATGGCATCATTAGAATTTCGACCCCAAGAATTCAATTTAGAATACAACTTAATTTAAATTCACCAGTAATGATGGTATCGATCATTATGCTGAATCTGAGTTTAACAAGTAGATGATCCGCAATTTTATATTATTTAGTGGGCTTAAAGGCTTAGGGAGAATTCTAAAAAACTTAAACAAGAAATACAAAAGTATAAGACCCTACATTTCATTTAAATTTTTATCATTTAGTGATAAAATCGGCTTTGTTTTTGCCATCAATATAATCCGCCAATACAAAAACTAATTAAAGCTTAACATATATAAAGAAAATTTATTGATAAAATTCGCCCACCTTCCTGGTGATTGCATCTATTGATGCACTCATGAGTACCAAGAAGATGATCGAACGGATCTCGAAATCGGTGGGATAGGAACTTCAGTATAACTCTATTCTACGTGTTTTTGGGGTTTTGTAAAAAAATTTTTTACAAAACCCCAATATCGGTATCTGTCTATCCGTCCGTCTGCCCTCAGGAACTAGAGAAACTACTGTCATAGCTCAGAAGTTTCTGGTCAATGAAAATTTCATAATCAAAAAAATGTGAACGGCTTTTAAAGGAGTTCTCCCCATCTATGGATGTGAGCCCCTAATCATTTCTTTCACCGAACATGGCCAAGTAGGGTATCAAATGAAAGGTTGTAATAAACATAAGCAGTCGAGCCCCGTGGTGATCAGCACTGGCTGCTCCTGAAGAGAGAAGGTGGTCACCCCATCGAAACTGCTTAGTTTGTTGTTGTACCAGATTAAAGTTAACTACATCCGTCAAGTTTCCATCCTTTAGGCAGAGATGAATGGTTCATTTCAGCCACTTTAACATCTTCATGTTTGACATTTCCTTTGTAATACAACGACCTTCTTCAGGGAAAGTACATATATTTGAATTACTATAGAGTTGGATAATTGACACATAAAAACATTTCTAAAGATAATAAAAATTGATCGGTACGTCTCGAAGAGTAGAGTACACGCGATAAATATTTTGTAGCGTAGCTTCGCGGCTCGACAAGAACCCACCCCCTATGATCCCGCAAATAGCTAGTCGACAAGCACGCGCATGCGGTCGTTAAGCGAAGCTAGTCATCGGAGTTCGGTCTCGTTTATAGCTCGCTGACACTTGTGCCAGACAATCGGCATCCGTGTCCCGCACGGATTTTTAGAAAAAAATAATTCATTATAAGGTCCTGATGAGATTTTTCAATAACAATTATTAAAATTACAATATGGATCACGGGGTCGGCAGGGAAGCGGTAGAACATAAAAAAGTTGTGCTCTCCTCCTCCCTGGCGTGATTGGAAAATCTGAAAAAACATCATAAAGATCTTAGCTAAACTTTAAATGGATCATTGCACCCTTTTCACATCAATTCAATGTAAATCTATACGATCAATTTTGCTCTACATTGAAGCTTTCATTGCGTCGTGCGGATATTCGATCTCGTTTTTCGGATGGCTCTGATAGCTTTTTTTAAATTAATTATGGAATTCTTTGTAGCTACATGAATGAGTTGCATAATTTTAAATAATTTTTTCTGAAAAAATATTAGGGAAGAAAAATGTTAGAAGAAGATGGTTTCGACGTGTGTACTAATTCTCATCAGGCCATCACTCTTAGATACACACCGATGTTGGCGACCACCATGCTTAGAGGAGAGAGAGTTATTTTTAATTTTCCTGTTCATGTGAACTCAATATATTTTTGCAACTACGAATTATATTCAAGTTAAATTTCCTCTTGTAAGTGCTTGTCTTAGCTAAACTTTAAATGGATTATTTCACCTGTTTCTAACATTTTTCTTTTCTAATAGTTTTTCAGAAAAAATTATTAAAAAATATGCAACTCATTCATGTAGCTACAAAGAATTCCATAAGTAATTTAAATCATAAAGATATTTCTCTATGAGCAGAGCAATTACAAATACCTCAAAAGTCGGAACTCACTAAACTTTGTAAGTAATATAATTATTTATTTTTTTTTACATTTTCTTGTATGAAATTGTGAGGGCATCGTTAAATCCAATGAAATTCGTTACCTAGATTTCGTAAGGCTAATCAACCATGAAAATTTCAGAATAATTGGGTCGTATTTAGTGAAGCTATAGTGGTTTATGCTTGCGGTGTTTCAGCAACATCCGCCGTAGACGGTCCCAAGCCCGGTTAAAAAAGGAGGACGGATCCTCTGATTTCCCCAAGTCACGTGGAAATGGTAATAAATGGTCGCGGGGTCGAACATGGATTTACTGGTTCCCGAATGATGGGACATTAAATACCGTGAAATGCCAATAACTGCAAATACACCTGCAGCTCTTCCACTAAATCCTACCTACACCTCTTTACTGGTGACGTAAGAGTGTAAAGGTGAGTCCTCCGTGCCTGATAACGGAATCGTCGCGGAATCGCAACTGAAAACAGGACTATGGCATTTGATCCTGGAAAGTCAGGACACTGAATCACCCTGATGTTCTTAAGGACCTTTTACAACAGGTCGGTCAATATAAACTAACCATACTGGCAATCCAGGAAACGAACTGGACTGGAAGCCATATTCAAAATATGGGATCACGCACAATATTCAAATGTGGGAAGCCCGCTGGAAAGCGAGAATTCGGATTGGCCTTTATATTGTAGATAGGGAGTTCAAATCACAGGTTATTGATTTTAAGGCAGTGTAGTTATCGAGCAGTCGACTAGGCAAACTGCTCGAAAAACATTCCCGAGCAAAAATATCATGTTTGTTCTGCTACTCTAAAAAGATCCTTAAATATCATTTAATTTCATTTGTGATTTAAAAACAAAAAGATTTAAAAAAACGATTTCATATAAAAATATTAAATAAAAAAATTACAATTAAAATTCGATGATGGCAACCCCAGGAAACCAGGGTCGCCAAAGAAACCACCGTTGACGGCAAGCAGAGGGCTTGCCAATGAATACACCGTTGACCGCATGCGAGGAGTCGTATTGGAAATGTCGGCGGGAAAATGTCGAGCGAGGCTCATCGGGCACGAAAAGCAGAATTAAATGTTTGTTTTGCATGGCTGAGTCTGGTTAAATTTACATGTTTCACGATTTTTGTGAATTTGCCGCTAAGACACGATAACTCCTGCTTATATTTTGTTTACATCGCAATCGGATGCTGTGGGAAACTCTCCGAGCTCGCGGCTCGTTAGTTTGGTTCAGCTTATGACAATTTAAAAGCTTATCTGTGATGCTTGATAATTTGTTCCGTCAATTGTGCTAAGCCCGCGGGGCTAATATATTTCGTGTTGCGCACTCATAAGCTCCACATATCAGCGCTCTTCACCTCAATGGAGGTTGCTGCTAGTGATCTGGCCAAGTAGAAACCTCTGAGACTCCAACGACGCCACCGTTTTCTTGGGGCTTGGTCATCATTTTGTGTTTTTTGCGTCATTCCTCGAATATTTTAGTCGAGAAGTAATCATCGAATTTGGGACTGAATTTGCCATTCGCTCATTTCTGACGCCCTTGCCGCTGTTTGGACCCGCTTGCTGCCCGCCAATGCACGAATTCCAGCAACTCGCGACGAGGCCTCGAACGGGCGGTCGACACTGCTGAAAGCTGGAACTGAGCAGCAGCATTTTTCGATGGGAATTTCACAGTAACAACATCGCTGTAATTAAAAAATGCTTCAACTCTGAAATATGTTGACCGTGGTGACATAGATGAGGAGTCGCGAAGACCAAGACGCGTTTCTGTTGAAGGAATCGAATTTATTTCCATCCGAATTTGCATTATATTTTTGTGATGATCGGAGTATCTTTTCCACCATCAATACCTGCTGTTCAGTATTATGAATAAATTGATTCGGCTCAGTGTTCATAACTTGTTAATATAATATCAGATTTATACGAATTACTAAACTTCAAATTATAATATGTGAAATGTGAATCAATGTAAATAACATATGCTAAGGTTAATTGACTAAAACCAAAAAAAGAAAAATTTTAGTTTCCACAGGCCAGCCCGTTAACGAGCGCTCATCGGAGGAGGATATGGGTAGTACCCTTTTCTTTTTGATATAGATTGAAATACGACATTGGAACTTAGCACAACGATCATGAATTAATTAGAATTGGCAAGTCTCTTTTATACAATAAATTTGTTTATATTAATTTATGAATATGCAAGCTCCCTATCCCTATAAATGTCATTTGTTTATCCATATCTAATTTCAACTTATACCTTGTTTCCATCTACCCAAAATCACAAGATTTCATTTAGGAGACTTGAACGCGTTTCCATATAGCAAACAGATCTTACTTGTCATCGTAAAAAGGTGAAAATGTCACTTTTGACGGTTTGATTTACGTTATTTTTACGAAAACCATATAAATATTAATAGTACAAATAAATCCATATTTGCTAATATTGCCATGAGTTCATTGCGGTAACGGGAAAACACACTTATGCAGTTGCCAATAGTGCTTCCTAATTGTCGTAATGCATTGTTGATGCTTAAATATTACCACCGTCAAAAGCGGAAGCACTTAAAAAAGATTTTGTCTTTATATCGGAAAATTCAATTCAATTCAATTAGTAGCCACTACTTTAAGGTCGAGAGCACCACCTAAGAGATGGAGTCTAGTAAGTTATTGCGTAAGGAAAAAGTACTGTAAAATCTACCATATAAAATTCAAGGTTTACCACTTTGGGTTTTACGGTGTCATATAATATTTTAACAGTGTCATATAATATTTCCAACCCTTTTAAGCAAAGTAATGCAATATTGTTCTAGGTGCGCTCACACACATTTTGGGAGAGTGATGTTCCACAAAATTGAAATGTATTTTTTAAGGAAAACGTCCGAATGATCAGAAAATCATTCGAAAGTCTCTGCTTTGAGGTGGGAGGATTAACCAGACGTGATACGGTGTTCAGAAGCTGCATTAGCCTACTTGAAATACATTATAAACACCAATATCACTCAAAAGTTAGTACCTGCGATGCAAAATTGTCTACGAGCAGTAATAGCAGCAAAAGTGCAGCATACTTGTAATTTAAAAGGTTGATAACGCGAATAAACAATATTTCAAAAATGTACTATATTTCCGGCTATAACTACTGTATGCGCAAGGTTATGAATACTTACTTTCAACGCTTTCCACCTCCTACAACTACTGCAACTTTGATAGTTGCATTTGCTGTCTGTTCGGCATATACTGAATATCTGAATAAAATCTACTAGATTTCAAAATCTTCAGGATTTGAATTTTATATGGCAAATCTACAAGATTTTGAAGTAGATTTGAAAATATTGTCCAAATCTTGTGATTTGATGAAGATGGAAATAGGGTATTAAGTGCCACGCGAATTTGGTGTAAGCATTTGTCAGGTTATCGGGTACTTTTAGAATTTCTGTCTCAAGTGTTTTAATTTGCCATGCGAATTTAGTTTAATGGATTGAACTATTATTTACGTTTGGAAATTGAAAATTTAGAATTATTTCTATTCGCAATTTGGGGTATAATGTTTATTTGATTTACAATAATCGCAAATCCACAATCTTTCATATTTGATATCGTTTGATTCGGACTCGATGTTTCCTGTATTTGGCATTGAATATATATTTCTGAAAGTCATTGATAGGAACGTTAATGGAATAATGATTAGATTTCACTAATTTACCAAGAAATTAATGTATGGAATTTCTTAAGAAAAATTTATTTTTTGCAAATATGATTCAAATGACGAGATAAATTGAAGAGAAACTCGGTCTTTTCATTTATTTGGAACCCAGACCAGGTATCGGACCAGCCATGTAGGCTGGCCCCTCCACTCATGATCCATCGGGTGCGCTCACCCCCTTCTCTTAGCGTTGCGGATGCTCTTGCAGGGTAGAGGGGCCTTCTGCTTGAGTTTCTTATTTATCTTATAGTATAATGTAATTCCATCATATAAGACTATAACATTAATCTGAAACGTTGATGTTTTTCATTTGTGGGAAAAATGCATGCGAATTATGTTTGTATGAGTTTTTGATTCAAGTAGAAAATATCTTACCACCTCTACAATGGATCTTGATCCACCTAGATGCCCCACTCTTATTTGGGGACCATAAGTATACGTAGTAAAGACGGAATCCTCTCGAATCTCGCTTGCTTTCTCCAAGCCCAGTAATTCGTTTTGCTTTGGCAATCGATCCCTTTAGTAAGTTAGCTTGGCCTTGACACCTCAAACCGAGTCGTTTTATCCCCCAATTCGTGAAAGCGAGATTTTTTTTGCAGTGGGCCCTTGTGCTGGGGGAAAGAACCCGCCCCACGTTACTGCAAAGCTAGCATGCCAGCACATTCACGCACCCTCAGACAAAGCCAATTTCGGTGACATTTTCATATCCGTTCAAATCACTACAGCAGTCATTAAACGGTTGTATGCGATCTGTATCAAAGCGAAATTCTTCAAAATTTGCCTGATAAATGTACACGCCGCGGCTAAAGTAAAGGACAAAGAATCGAAGGAAACGTTTTACAATCATCTGGAAAGACTAGTCAACTCATTACCTAAAAATGACAAAAAAATAATTCTGGGTGATTTCAACGCTAACGTTGGCAATGAGCTATCTCATCGAGGAACGTGTGGAGGATATAGCCTTGACGATGAATCGAATTACAACTGCCGGCATACACATATGATTGACTTTGCGTGTAATAGATATCTAATCATACGTTTGACTCGCTTCCCACATTGATGGATACATTAAATGTCCTGGAAAGCACCAAATGGAAATACACAAAACCAAATCGACCATGTTCTGATCCAACAACTTTGGGCCTCGAACATTCTTGCCGTTTGTACATACCGAGGAGCCAATTGTAAGTTAGTTCATTACTTGATCAAATTAACCAATAAATGTCATATGTCAAAGGCGTATTCGGTGAAGACCAACCCTCTAAAAAAACTACGACATCGAAAGGCTTCAAACGGCGTCTGTGGCAAAAAATTTCACGGAGACTCTCAACAACTAGCTGGCTCCCATTCTATCAGACAAATTGCCGAAAACAAGCAACGAGCTACTTAAGTAATGAGACTGATTCCATGAAAACTGTATATTTAAAAATTACTCTACAACTCTTCCATCTCCTTCAAAGTAGTCCTCTTGGCAGCTATACAACGATCCCAGCGCGTTTTCCATGCTCCGTAATATTTCTGGAACGCTTCAACTGAGATGTCCACGAGTACCCTCGTCACGGCCACCTGTAAGTCCGTAATCGACTCAAAATGGGTTCCTTTGGCCACAAATTTTATTCCAGGGCACAAAAAAAGTCACAGGGTGGCATATCGGGTGAATAAGGCGGCTGTTGCAACACGGTGATCCCTTTAGAGGGCAAAAACTGGGACACGCTGAGGGCTCCTCAGAAAGGTTCTTTGGAATGATCTTGGCGTACAACTTTTTCATCCCAAAATCGTCTAACTGTTTCATGGTTCATACCCAGTTCCGAGGCCAACATTTGAACTGTTAAACGCCCATCTTCGCGGATTAGGGCACATTCACGTCAGTTCGCACCGCGACTGATCTCCCACTCTGCGCCTCGTTTTCCACGCTTTCACGCCCCTCCTTAAACTCTTTATGCCATCGAAATGCCTGAGCACGACTAAGAGCACTATAATCATGCACTTTTACAAATTTAGCGTACGTTTCCGAAGCTGTTTCGCCCAATCTGGCGCAAAATTTTATCGCGACTCATTGCTCTTGATTTCGTTTCTCCATTTTCGTGACGAGCACCACCAACCACGTCTACTCAACACGACACAGCAGGCGAACTAAAAAAGCTAGAGCAATAATAAATATATCAATGAAAAGGAGAAGGATGCCGGAGAAGGGGAAGGGAGTTTCAAGTTCACAGGTTTACCACAAGCAATAAAATCAGTCTCATTACTTAATTGTTACACTTCGTATGAGTGGAAGTGAAAGCAGCAAATAAAGACCGTTGCTGAATAGATGATCGGACATCTAGCCCGGCGTAAAAGCAATGTTTGGTTTGGTGATGAATTCTAGAATACAATGGAGAAAAAGAATCAGGTGTACAAACAGTATCTACATAGGAAAACCAGGACGAAGAGAGAACAGTATGAAAATCTCAGGAGAGTAGTGGATAAGATAATTAGAAATAAGAAAAATAAATACTTTGATGGCCAATAGAGAAGCATCGAAGTAAGTCTAGCAAGCCCCTTACGTCAATCCGATCGAATCCTTATGGGATGAGCTCGACCGGCAGGTGAATGATATGCACGTGACCAGTGAAAAACAGTTGTTCGACAGTCTAAAAGTAGCTTGAGAAAATCTCACAACTGAAATACTTCGTCAATGAGAGAGTTGCGATACATGCGTCGCAGCAGGTAGTAGCTTATGGCACGAGCAGCAAGACGCGCCTTTCATTCTACGTTCATCCTAGTCTAACTTGTAACTTGTGAAATGTAAATTGTCGTTTCTGTTCACGTATAAATTTATCAGTGTTAATGAAGTATCATTTCATATCCCTAAAGTGGTGATCCCGTATTTAAAACAAAAGAACAACGGAAAAGCAAAATACTGTGAACTCATTCGGCAGTGTGAATTGTACTCAGTGCTTGTGTCAGACGGTAATTCGAAAAACACTTGCAATTTCAGTTAAGTAAATAATCAGCCAGTTCCAAAATGAGTGTGGAGAACCGCGCTGAGCAGATCATAGCCAAGGAACGAGATAATTTGGCTCCGGAGCACACCGGGCAGCAACAGGTGAATGTCGTGAGTAGTTGCAAATTGCCGTCATTTTAGCGATAAAGTCCCGAACTATGGTTTTTCAGATTGAGTCACAGTTTCACGTGCACAGAATAGCTTCGGACTCTACAAAGTATCACCTCGTTATCGTAGCACTGGACTTTGAAACAGTTGCGAACATTTCTGACATTCTCCGTACGCTGACGGTGGCAGACAGCTATAACACGCTAAAGAGAGCCATAGATTTGTGCCTCACTGATTCACCAGACGCGTAGCTCCATGAGCTCTTGGTTGGAGTAGAGCTTGGGGATAAAAGGCCGTCACAACTACTGCGCCACATGAGGACGCTTGCCGGCACACGTGTTGGAGATGAAGTCTTACGAGTCAAGTGGCTCGATTTTTTACCACAGCAGACGCGCCGCATGCTTCTTCTTATAAAAGGCCAGACACTCGAAGAGCTCGCTGCTGTAGTTGATGAGGCTCATTGTCAGGGTGACTTCTCAATTTCGAATTTCAACACCTTCGTCTGGCTTTGCATCTCCGCAGCCTCCAGCCGATCTGCTAACACAAGAGCTATCTGTAATGCGACAGGCCATCGCCCAACTCACGAACATTACTTGCGAGCTCCAATTAAATACGAGAGACCCAGATCAGAGAAGCCGTTCAGTATCACGCAGCGGCCGTAAACCTCAGGCCCGCTCCTCTACACCAGGTCCCAACGAAAGAGCGGGGTACTGTTAGTACTACTCGAGGCACAGCGGACGCGCGCAACGTTGTAGGCAGCATTGTTCCTTCCTCGCTTAAGCACAGCCGTCTCAGGAAAGTAGCCGGCGATGCATTTGGCGGCCATCACCAGCAACTCTTCAGAAAGCCGCCTTTACGTCTTGGATCGCAATCTCTCCATCTGATTTCTCGTCGACTCAGGATCTGAACTCTCTATCATTCCCAAAAAACATTATCAAGAAACCGCTTCAAAAACAGAGTTTGACTCTTACTGCAGCCCATGGAATGCCTTTTTTAACCTTCGGGGTGAGACAGCTCAGCTTTAACCTTGGTTTACGCCACCTTTTTCAGTGGAACTTTATCATCGCAAACGTGCAGATGGCAATTTTTGAAGCAACCGCTTTGAATCACCACGGACTTCCCATAGATCTATGAAATCACCGCTTACTAGATGGTCGCACCAGCCTTTCATCACCTTGCTCAATTGGTTCAGTTCCTTAAGTGCATTCTATTATTATTGCTGCACCCGAAATCATGCCTCACGGATCTCTAAAAGAGGTCTACGCAAAGCTTATCGACAATTTTGCCAAAAGTTCTGCTCCCTCTAGAGAAATAGTGCACGTTCCTGATCTACCCTTTCAGCATCACATCGTTACTAGTGACCCAGCAGTATTCGCCCGACCACGTCGACTCTCAGGTGAATGACTTAGCGCAGCTAAAAGGGAATTCATCGAATTGCCAGAGCGAAAAATCAACCACCCCTCAGCGAGTCAGTGGGCCAGTCCTCTTCACATGGTGCCGAAGGACAATGGAGGTTGGCGAGCTAGCGGTGACTATCGCCAGCTCAACGCAACCAACCGCCCCGACCATTATCAGCTTCGAGTAATAGAAGACTTGCTGCAGGATGCTCTAGGTAAAGTGTTTACGGTCATCGACCCTCACAAAGCCTTTTACCAGATCCTGATGGCACCGGAAGATATGGATTGTTTGAGTTTTTAGGCATGCCACTCGGTCTGAAGAATGCGACTCAAAACATGCAGTGTACAATTAATCATGTCCTCAGAAATCGGCCATTGGTGCGTAAATATCAGGATGATCTTCTCGTCAGCTCAGACAGCCACGAAGAGCATCAGGCGCACCGCGCTAAACTTCTCTCGACTTTAAATGAAGCACGCCTCCAAATTAACTGGACTTAATGTCAGATTGCCCAGCCGTACGTAGCATTTTCCGGCTATCACGTGTCGAAAGAAGGTTTTCGCCCACGTATGCGTAAGACCCAGGCCATCATCGACTTCGCAAGATCCGAGGACACTACACAGCTCAAATGTTTCGTGGGAATGCTGAACTTTTACTGGCACTGCATTTCACAAGCTGCTATGTTGCAAGCTTCTCTCACCGAATTACTTAAAGGAATCACGAAAAAGAAAGCTAAGCTTGCCTGGTCCGAGTGGGCCAACGATTCTTTCATGCGCTGCAAACAGGCTATAGCTTCTGCAACAACCTCAGCTTTTCTCTCACCCACTCAGCGGCTCGCTTTACGCACGGATGCATTCAACACCACCATAGGCGCAGTTTTGGATTAGCAGCTAACTGATGGTACCTACGTCCCACTACGACTCTTCTCGAGAAAGCTCTCAGATGCGGAGCAGAAATATTCGACCTACGATCAGGAGCTTCTAGCATTTCCAGCGCATTCTCGAAGGCAGGCAGTTCACCACCTATACAGATCATCGGCCGCTTACTCATGCACTCAAGCAACGATCAGAAAAAGCATCACCTCGGCAGATTCGGCAATTCGATTTTACATCGTAGTATAATACCCAGCTGGAATACACACCTGGGGAAGAAAATGCTCTAGCCGACGCACTCTCGCGCGTGAAAACTGCAACCTACAACCTCAGCACCATTAGCGCTGAACAAAAGAAAGGTGAACAGCTACTGCACCTATTAGCTATCCCTCGTTTCAAGCTTTGACGCCTCGAGCTCAACGGATATTCATTAGTTTGCACCGAACACGACAGCACTATCAAGCCCTACTTGCCAGTCTCACTACTTAAAAAAAAGAGCATTCGACGCAGCTCGCAATTTGTCGCATCCAAGTAGGCGTGCTACTGCTAAGCGCATTGTCCTCAAATATTTTTGGCCAAGCCTTCGTAGGGACATATTTTGGTGATCCCCAGCCAAAAATCAAAAGTGATCCCCTGCCAAAAATCAAAAGTGATCTCCTGCCAAAAATCAAAAGTTCATCGCCACAATAGAGCGGAGCTAGGAAATTTCACAGCACCGGATCAAAGTTTCGGCCACATCCATTTGGATCTGATCAGAGTGCCACTCGCAGAAAATTTTGAACACTGTCTAACTATTATAGACCGCTACACCCAAACCCGAACGGCATGGTAGAGCGTATGCACCGCAAGCTCAAAGCTTCTCTCAGATGTACATTGTTTGCAGCCGTTGACAGTGCTCCAGAAATCTCTTGGCCGAAAGTACTTCTGACCGTATTCCTTGGTCTGCGAACAACTTTCAAGGAGGACCTTCAGGCTTCGCCAGCAGAACTAGTCTTTGGGACAGCACTTCACATCCCAGGTGAATTCATTGATCCTGGCCCTGTTTGTACTCCGGCAGATTTCGTTACTGACCTCCGTCGCATGTTCGACGCCATTCACCCAATCCAAGCTTTCAGACATGTCAACTATCACCACTTCGTTTACAGGGACCGCCGAATAGACTCAATCAAAAAGCCATTAGATCAACCGTAATCCGGCCCTCATGGAAATTGTAATTTCTGTTCGCGAATAAATTTATTAGTGTTAATAAAGTACTATTCATATCTCTTAAGTCAAGAATTGGTGGAAAGGCTTCCAAGAATTTGCGCTGCAAACATCAAAGCACGAAGTGGACACACTGATGAAAAAAACCTGATTCGACTTGTCATGATATTTTCGGCGTTTTTAAATATTTTTGTACATAATTTAAATGTAATGAACATAAATCTATGCTGTCGAAAATAATAAAAAACAATCACAAACTCAAAAATTAAATTTTATCGATGATGTCCTTACACTTTTGCTTGGTAGTTTATATAAGCAAATTCCTTTTTTTGGCGTGTGGCTCCGTCTTTTAATCTATCTTCCTGATTTTTTTTTAATTCTTTGCGAGTCATTATTAAATACCTATCTTACCTATCTCATGTACGTACATATTCTTATATAGTTATAAAATGAAAGCTGAGAATGAATCCTTTTAGGGGGTACAGAGCACGATGAAAACTAACATTGATAAAGTCCCAGGCTGCCTTAATATACGAGGGTGGTCCAATACGTACTTAGCCTTACCGCCCGATGGCGCCACTATCGCAAGAGAGACTCACTATCATATAGTACATTCTCGTAGACGGATACTGTCAAAATTTCTGCTGAATCAGATTCGTAATTTTGTTTTGACCCTGTGTGGAAGCGATCGTATCCACAGGTTTTAGAAAAATGGAGAAAGAGCAATATCAGCGGGTGATTCGATTCTTGTTTTTACAAGGGAAATCGCGCAGTGAAATCAGAGAGCGCTTGAATGCTGTGTATGGTAACGCTGCTCCTGCGATGGCGACCCTAAAACATTGGTTAACGCATGAAATTTTGAGCATGAGAAAGCTGTCGGTGCGATGAGTGCCACGTTTGCTCGCTCCGGACAACAAACGCAACCGTGAGACCACTTCAGAACAGTGTTTGACGCGTTTTAAGCTCAATCCGAAGGAGTTTTTGCATCATTTTGTGACTGTCTACGAAACATGGCTCCACTAGTATACACCAGAAACCAAGGAGTAGTCGAAACAGTAGACTGTACCCGGCGAACGTGCTCCGAAGAAGCCAAAGACTGTTCTATTGGCTAGAAAGGTGATGGCCACGATTTTCTGGGATTTACAATCGACTACCTGGAGAAGGGAAGAACGGTCGTATGGCTCTACCATGCCGAATTATTGGGTTGATTCGACGCCGAATTACAGAAAAAGGCTGCATTCGGCGAAGAAAAAAGTGCTCCTCCGCCATAACAAAGCACTGACTCACACCTCTGCCTTCGCAACGGCCAAATTTGTTGAATTGGGCTACAAACTGCTACCCAATCTACCCTATTCTCCTTTTGATTTCCAAATTTAAGTCGAATGAGGAGGTCATCGCCACCACGGAAGCCTACTCTGCAAACCTCGCGAAAATGAATTTTTTAGATGAGTTAAAGAAGTTGGAGCATCGCTGGGTCAAGTGTATCGAGCTAAGAGGAGATTATGTTGAGAAAAAAGTCGTCACTTTTCCACAATTTTAATTTTTCTTTTGTAGGCTAAGTACTTATCGGACCGCCTTCGTTTTGAAATAAACAAGTGTGAAAACCGATGACTTTATAAGAAAGGCAATAAATAAAAACTAAATTAATTCTTAAAGACGAACAAGTTTGACCACATGGATAAGTCATCATAATGAATTGTACTGTAAAATGTCCACATACATCAGTAAAGTTGTGGAAACTGTAAAAAGTTATTCAAGGATGGAAACCGAACAACTAACCATGCTTTAAAGGATAGATTATAAGCCAAGCTTTGCATAACGAAACTGAGGAAACTATGGTAAGTTACAGTGATTATTAAAAAAAATACCTGGTAGTTGTCCCCAACTAATGAAAAACCTTTTAGGAGCGGAATAATTGGAAACATAACTTCTAGAGGCCAATGATAAGTATTCTACAAAATAGCTCTATGACTAAACTAGAAATACAAGTACAAAGCTAAACGTAATTCAACATATCTCTGGATGAAGAAGTAAAAATAATGGGTAAGGCTGTAATTGAATTATCCACAAGTTGTTTCGTACTTAACGAACGAAATCAATATACTTATCTTAACCTTAAAGTGAATCAACCAAAGAAAAATTGCGACTCCATGTTTATTCACCTGATTGTTCCAAATGAGCCACCCTAAATACAACTGAAATTTCTATTACAAGTAACCTCAATATATTTAATAAATAACGCCTTACTAAATATTAATACTGATTGATAGCACTTTTAAATTATTTAGGGCTTTGTACTTAAGTACAAAATCCTATTGAAATCGGTACCTTGGTCCATCTGTCCGTGCATCTATATGTCACAGCAGGTTTTCTCCGAAACTATAGAAGTTACAGCCATGAAACATTGTGGAAAGGTCGGAAGTTATGACTTCTAGAAAGTTTCGGGGGATAAAAATTTCAAAGAGTTTTGATGGAGTCCCCCCATATAGAGGAGTGACCCTTAAAAAAATTTGTTTCATCAAAGATTGTCAAGCAGGATGCCATATGAGCGGTCTTATTAAGATCTTTCCACAACAGGTCTTAAAACTACTTTACCAGTGTCGAGGACGGCAGGAGAAGGGAAAATGCACGAAATTTTCGCGTACCTCTCCCTCGCGGCTGGACACCTTTCATAAGAAAAATCTGGAAAAAATCATGAGTGTATACCTTTATGCGCACAACAACAGAAAATACGTCAGAAGTCGAAATTTACTCAACTTTGTGAGTAATAGTATGATTTATAAATCGGGTCATACGCCACAGTATTATTTGGGAGTATCAATGTGGTTTTAGGGCAGGTAGATCAATAACAGACCACTTGTTCACGGTCAAGCAGGTACTTGAAAAATTCTGGGAGCTCAACATAGACGTACACCAAATTTTCGAATACAGTATCAAAAATGTGAGCAAATTTGTGTATTTAGGCGTCAAAATAATGAGAACCAGCTATGAAAGAGACGAAATACGCCGAGGAATACAGCTCGCAAATAAAATATTTTTTTCAGTTTTGACGATCTTGAAGACCAGCTGCATACACTGGAAAATAAAGCGAATAATCGGAGCGAAGCTAGACGAGGACCAATGGCGAATTCGATACAACCATGAGCTGTATGAAATTTTTGACGAGCTGGAGGTCTCAACGATTGTAAGACCGCGGAAGCTGCAATGGACTGGACACATGAATCGTATGGACTAGCAACGGTACTCGTTTGGAGAACTGAATGCCGGAGACAAGTGGGAAAACCAAGGAAGCAACAAGCAGGAAAACCAAGAAAAGCTGGACAGTTCATCGCTACCCGGATTTCAAAATTGGAGGACGCGGTCAATGGACTGAGACAGTTGGAGACGCTATTTGCAGGAAGCGAAGGCCCAAGAGGGCTGTAGTACTACTGAGAAGAAGAAATTAATTCTTGAAGGCGAAAAAATATGACCACATGAACAAGTTATTTTATAAGAATGAATTGTACTGAAAAATGTCCATATAAGTTAAGCTGTGCAAATTGTAAAAGATTATTTAAGTTGAAAGAACAGACGAAAATCAACCAACCACCCGTGCTTTAAAGGATAGATTAAAAGCCAGGCTTCGAATAATGTAAGTGAAGAAACTATAGTAGATTACAATGATTGTAAAAAAACCAGATCCTTGATCGTTGTCCCCAACTAATAAAAAACTTTTTAGGAGCGGAATAATTGGAAACATAACTTCTGGGGCCCTGAACTGTCAATGGCATGATGATAAAAATAATCTCTAATGACCCAAATAGTATTCCATAAGATAGTTCTATGACTAGACTAGAAATTTTAAGTTCACAGACTTAAAATCGTGCAATAAGCATACATACCTAGGCGCAATTCGACATTTCTCTGGATGAAAATATAAAAATAAGCAAAGTCAAATGATTAGGTAAGGCTGTAATAGGGTTATCAAGAAGTGTTTCGTACTTAACGTACAAAATGACGAAACTTATCCTAAGCCTAAATTGAGTCAACTAAAGAAAAATTTCGATTTCTTGTTCATTCACCTAATTGTATTGGGTGAACCACCCTAAATATAGTGTTTGCATTAGGGACATAATAATTTCGGATCATTTATGAATGCAACCTTAAACTTTTTGATGAACTGTCAATGTCAAAACGTTAGTTAAAGTCAACATCTTCATCGTAATAACGTTCACTATTAATTACTATTATCGAAAAATCATCATCAGCGATGAAGCTTATTTCTGGCACAATGGCTTTTTTAATAAGCAAAATATGCATTATTGGTCAGCAACAAACCCACATGTGTTTCTTGAGACACCATTTCATCCGCAAAAAAATTACTGTTTGGTGCGGTTTTCATGCCGGAGGTGTGACTGAGCCGCTTTTTTCGTGGATGAAAACGACCGTCATTTTACCGTCAATGGAGAGCACTATCGTGTTATGTTGGAACATTATTTGTAGCCAGAATTGGATGCACTTGACATCAACGATATGTGGTTTCAACAAAACGGTGCCACTAGCCACACAGCACGCTTTGCAATCGATTTATTAAAATCTATTTATTTATTGCTGTGTCCTTAATAGAAAACGCTACAATCTGAAATTTTTATTACGAGCAGCCACAATACATTCAATATATTACGACTTCTTGCCTTTAATGACTGTAAGTTTTATACTTCTGGAGATAAATTGCGGTAAAAAACGGTCACAGGTCATGAAAAGTAATTGCAGTTGTGAAGTATTAATGTTGATTGATAGCACTTTTAAATTTTTAATTCTTATAATGAGGCCTAGCTCAAAATAATGATTCAAACGGTTCCAGACTAGACTCTCAGGCTCAGATTATAGATTTTTTTATTTTTTATGTCGGTACACTCATCATGAACATATATTTACAGTTTCAGTATGTAAAGCGTTAGTGAGAGGCATAAAGGTTAGAAGTGTGTTGCGTGCTCAGCGGTTTTTCGCTATCGAAAAAAATGGACCAAAAAATTTGCATCCAATTTTGTGTAAAAAATGAACTTGAGGGCTCCAAAAGACTTGAAACGTTGCCAATGGCATAAGGTAAAACTGTTCTGAGTAGTAAAAATGTTTGCAAGGGGTAAAAACTCTTCCAAGATGGACGGGAAGATGCCAATGACAAGCCTCACTCTGGACGCCCAAGCACATCAACAGCAGGTGAAAACGTTCAAGCAGTGAAGAAAATTATTTTGGAAATCCGTCGAATCACTATCAGAGAAGTTGCTGAGGATGTTGGCATATCGGTTAGCTCGCCTCAAGAAATTTTTAAACGTTTTAGGCATGAGATGTGTGTCAGCGAAGTTTGTTCCGAAATCGCTTTGTTTTGACCCAAAGAATCGTTGCGTGAGCATCGCTCATGAGCTGTTGGCAGACGTCAATGATGATCCTGATTTGCTGAAAAGGATCATAACTGGTGACGAATCATAGGTATACTCATATGGCTATGATATCGTAACCAAAGCCCACTCGTCCCAATGGAAGAGCCCAGGTGACCCAAGACCAAAAAAAGTACGCCAAGTTCGATCATCTGTCAAAGGTTTGCTCACTGTTTCCTTCAATTACCGTGGCGTAGTGCATCAAAAGTTCAATAAAGAGTATTTTCCTGAAGTTATGCGCCGCTTGCGAGAAGCAATACGAAGAAAACGTCTGGAATTGTGGAAAAACAATTCATGGCTTTTGCTTCACGATAATGCCCCTGCTCACTCAACAATTCATGGCTTTTGCTTCACGATAATGCCCCTGCTCACTCATCTTTGCTTGTGGGAGATTTTTTGGCCAAAAATAACACCAAAATCTTGCGCCAGCCACTATATTCACCGAATTTGGCCCCATATGACTTTTTCTTGTTCCCAAAATTGAAGAGACCTTTGACAGGACGGAGATTTGCATGATTGAGGAGATAAAGACACATCGCTGACAGAGCTCAAGACTATACCGAAAAGTTCCTATGAGAAGTGCTTCGAGGACCAGAAAAAGCGTTGACACAAGTGTATTGTATCTGAGGAGGATTACTTTGAAGGGAACAACGTAGATATTGACGAATAAATAAATATTTTTTTCCTAAAATTATAAAGTCACCTTAATTTGGATTTTGCTATTGAAGAGTATCAGTACCAAGTATATAAATGCAAATCCACTGAAAAAATAGTTCTTAAAATAAATATTTTAAAAACAGTAGTAAACATAATTTTTCAAAAAATTATTAAAAACAGTTTCCTTTTTCCGACTATACTTTATTTTCTCTCGCATATGCGCAGTACGAATCGCACTGATAAAAACTACATGTAGTGGTCAAAATGCACATATGCGAGAGAAAATAAATTAAGTACAGTCGAAAATATGAAACCGTTTCATTTATTTTTTGAAAAATGAAGTTACGACTGTAAAACAATCGGGTGAAAAATATTGGTATTCAAGTAGTAAACTTTCCAAATATTTGCAGTGGTATAAATTATATAACAAGGTGAGTAAGCAGGAGAGTGCTCCGACCAGAAGGTCTTTGTAAACATCCTAGGGTTAGAAGCAAGTTTTATAATGGCGTGAATCGATAACTTGAATTATTCATCCAATACCTGGATATGAAATCGTTCAAATTTATACAAAAGATGCACAGTTTCTTTCATAAGCACAGTGCAACCGCCATTTTAATCTAGCTTAAATGATTTTTCTGAATGCTCGGCCGATTGAACATGTTCAAGTTAAACACTATTCCTTAAATTTTCATGAAAATTGAAAGAAAATAAAAGTACCTAAGTCAATTTTAAATATATACGAGGTGTGTTCAAAAAATATCGCGAATTTTGTTTTTTTTTCAAAAATTATTTATTTATTCATGAATATCTATTTTGTCCCCTTCAAAGTAATCCCCATGAGAGATTATACACTTGTGCCAACGGTTTTTCCAATCTTCGAAGCACTTCAAAAAATAATTTATTTAATCTTGTTCAGCTCCTCCTTCGATGCCGTCTTTATCTCGTCAAGCGTAGCGTAACGTCGTCCTTTCATGGGTCTCTTCAGTTTAGGAAACAAGAAAAAGTCACAGGGGGCCAGATCTGGGGAATACGGTGGCTGCGGCATCATTAGTGTGTTGTTTTTGGCCAAAAAGTCGCGCACAAGCAACGATGTGTGAGCAGGGGCGTTATCGTGGTGCAAAAGCCAATTTTTGTTCGCCCACAAATCCGGGCGTTTCTGGCGGATTGCTTCGCACAAATTGCGCATAACTTGCAGGTAATATTCCTTATTGACCGTTCTTCCCTGTGGCAAGAACTCATGATGCACCACGCCCCTGCAATCGAAGAAAACTGTCAGCTCGGGCGTCCGGCACGCTCTTCGTCGTTCACATCTTCTCGGCCTTCTAAAAACATTTTGTACCACCGATAAACGTTGCTTCGGTCCAAGGTAGCTTCTCCGTATGCCACAGTCAACATTCGGAATGCATCGGCACACTTAATTTCGTTTTTCACACAAAATTTGATACACGTTCTTTGATCCATTTTTTTGAATAAGTAAAAATCGAAGACGATTGAAAACACGTGCAAGTAAAGCAGCTATCACCAATTAAGTGAACATTCAAAATGGCCGAGCTTGTCGGCATAAGTGACAGACATGAGTACCAACATAACGCCACAAAAAAATCGTAATTCGAATATACGTAACCCGCGAAAATTCAAAATTCGCGATACTTTTTGAACACACCTCGTATAGGGTTTTCCAATAAGAGGTGTCATTTTGAATATATCTTCTGATTTAACTCCTTGCGACTTCTTCCTTTGGAGCCACGTGATAGAGAAGGCCTATGCCAGTAGCCCAGCATCAATTCAAGATCTCAAAGATGAAATTCGTGAGGCTATCGAGGACATAGGGCAACCACTTTGCGATTTGGTTATGGAAAATTTCATGAAGAGGATATGGTCCTGTAAGCGTGTCGTAGTGATTATTTGCCCAATGTTAGCTATTGCTATTAACGGCATATCTTCTTCTTTATAATGAAATAAACATCTGATCATTTATTTAAAAAAATGGCATTTTTCTTTTAATATCAAAATAACACCTCTAATTGGAAAACCCTATATGAACCATAAACACGTGTTATCGTTGTTGTAATTCCATATAATTGAAATAGCTATAACTCACTTGATTATGATTTGATCTGAATTAAATTTTGTGAACATATATATCTTATGTAAGTCTATATAATTGTAAAATTTCAAGAAGTTTAAAGGTACCGTTTTGATTTTATGGGCAAAAATGTAAAATCTACAAATCATACTATTATTAACAAAGTTTAGTGAATTTCGATTTCTAAGGTATTTGTTGCCCTTGTACTCATAAAGGTCCACATTCGTGATAACTTTCAGATTTTTCGGCTGAAAGGTGTCCAATCGCGAGGGGGGGGGGGGACACAAATTTTGGGTACATTTTGCCTTCCCGTGGACCCCCTAATTCATCAAATGATTTTTTTATTTCAGATTCTAAAAGTTCTAATCAAGACCTTTCATTTGATACCCCACTCGACTACCTTTGATTTAAAAAAATGTTTAAGGGCCAATTCGTTATTAGGGGGGACCCCCCTTAAACATTTTTTAAATTTTTGTCAAGGCCTTAACTTTTGAGAGACCATCACTTCTGACCTTTTCACAAAGTTTGAACATTCTAGCTTCTATAGTTTCTGAGGAAATCAGCTGTGACGCACGGACAGACGGACAGACGGACAGACGGACGGACGGACAGACGGACAGACAGGTCACGAAACTAGTAGGTCTTTGTAAAAAAATTTTTTACAAAGACCTAAAAAAGCACTTCATTTCTCAGAAAATTTAAGATCTAATTCAACAAACTAAAAAGGAAGCGATCTCTTCTTCAATCTGTTTTTCATTAATGCAATTAAATTTATTGAAGGAATTCATAATTGTGCTTTTCTTTCTGAAATTATTTAGAAGAGTTTAAAAAGTATACTTCATACAATCAACAATCAAAATTTAGTTCGCATTATAAACATGTAAATTTATCTAATAGACAGACAAATCTTTTACTTTATGCAGTCTCATAATTCGCAAATAACTGCATTGTGAAGTTATTCATTCTTTTCACTGTTCTTAATTTGCTAAGTAAACGTATGACCGATCAGCAGAAAATCTATTCATCATTTAAATTAAAACCGTCAGAGTAATACATTATAGAATCACAGCCGGATTTGATTCGATAAGCAAATGCAATGGTTATCGGATTTTTAAAAAATAATCTTTCGGAACTAGATTAACAAAATCAAGATGGACATTCAAGATTATTTCAAAGAACAGGAAGCTGTTAATAATTCCTTTATTTCCACTATTTTCTTGTTTCCCATCTCCAATTCTTTCGCAGTTCGCTGGAAAAGCTCTTTGATATTGAAGAAATTATTGATGTTTTACAAATAAATCGTTACGGTTGCAATTCAAGATTAGTCTAATCAATCAGACACCAAATTTTCTTTGACTTTACCCATAATACAAAAACATATTCTGGATACGAGAAGCATAATCAAATATATTTCTTAAGCAAACAATTATTTTTTTCGGAAAAATTTCCCTAATTAACTATCATGTGACCACTTATAGGGTCTTGAAGGTTCTTTAGCCGAAAAACAAATTCATTGATTATCACATTGATAAGTTTATTGTCTCAAGCAATTAAATATCTTTTTAGTTTTTATCGATGATGTTATCTACAAAGATTATCTACAATATTTATAAGTTTTTTTGTTATAAACAATTAATATTCGTTTTACGTTAGCGCAAGTTTTTTTTGAAACGTTTTTCACACATGATTAACTCAAAGATAATTATTATTTAATCTCACGTGATTAATCATTACTGAGTAGATCAACTATTAAAAAAAAACATTCTGAAAATTGAAGTTAAATAATAAAAATTTTTAATTTCACCTCGGTAAATAAGCACAGAAAGTAACAAGATCACCACAGAACACTTGAACATTTTGTCTGGACACTTGACTAGTTAAGAATTGACTGCAGTCGCGAATATTTTTGAATCAGAATATTCTGCAAAGCAAACTACTCGAATCGGCGAGCCAAGTGTCCCACCTTTTCGTTATTTGTAAATCAGATGACACTGTTTAAACTGATAACGCTTTCCGATATGCATACACATCCGATATATGGATTGGGTTAAAAAAATGTTTGCTGCTGGATTTGGTAAGAAGCGGCGGTCGGTTCAATGCAATTGACATCAAGATATTTTTGCGGTGGGATGTTAAGAAAGCTTTCTGTATCTTTACTTTAAAAATTCTCACTGTTGACCAAGTAATGTATCAATTTGAACCGAGAATCGAACATATGGAAAGTTGATTGCCTTTAAGCTTAGAGGTTAACCAATGATATCTGCGTACTGTGTTTTCTGTAGGGTATTTACTAATCTTTCATTACTTTCTTAATTGTTCTTTTCACGTGATCACTTGAAGTGTACAACCTTCATATTCGCTTTCGGTTAAATAGGTACAATTAAGTTTCAAATGTCCATCCGGTAGAAGAGTGTACAATAATTCAGCCAGGATCTACACTAATTCTACAGATTTTCTCTTCAAGACAATTAATTTTAAGGGAAATCTTACCTAAAGTAAAAACTTCAGTTGTATTTTGTACTTTTAACCGACTTCCAGGAGGATATTTAAATTAAATTGCAGTAAAGGATGAAATCTTTTAAGTAAAGTACAAGTTTCCGATTTTAGTTTCAATTTCTCTTCACCAGGAATTGATCTGTGGATGGATACCAGTTATTGAATTTACATATGAAAGGTGAAATATTCTAGTATAATACATCAAATGTCAATACTATATTATCCATCGGCAATGAGCGCGAGCAAATTAAAGATTACAGTCGCCGAAGTCGCCATCCATGATAAATGACTGGATTTGATCCGCAAATCTAAAGCGGAAGGTTACTCCTTCACAACAACGGAACGCAAAAAATATACAGTCATACTCAGAGGTGTAGACTCGGCATCCGGAGCTACACAGGTTAGAGAAGACATCGAAATACAATGTCCGGACATTAAAATCGACAATGTCTCACCGTTAACCACCGGATGGTCTAAATCGAACGGCGTGAACTTAGACTTATACAAAATAATCCTTAACCATAAAGAAGACCAAGACCGTCCCTTAAGCTCCGTTTTATCCTTCATCAGAAAGCGACATGGGAACAGCCCAGAAGGAGTGACCTACTCCAGTGTTATAGATGTCAGTGCTTCGCTCACGTCTTGGTGAATTGTGCCTTCCAGGCAAGATGTGTTGCTGGTGGAGAGGATAACAACCCCCAAGAATGCCCAAGAAAGGACATTGACAAAACAAGTAACCCACCTTGCTGTGTCCTCTGCAAAGAGAAAGGCCACCCATCAAACTTCTCCGGATGCCGGGAAAGGAGAAGATTGGTAGACAAGATAGTGCTTTTAAAAATAAAAGCATAACGCGCATTTCAACCCCATCAAAGACTCCACTACGAAACAGTTCAAGTTTTAGGAGTGTCTCAAGAGAAAAAGTTTGCCCGATTCTGGCCGAAATACGATGGCACACCAACACAAGACAAGCCAGTTTTGCTCATTGAGCTATACCTTAACCTGTATGGGGTAAATAATCTGATTACTATCTGTCTCAACATAAACTCTCTAGTTTCCCATGACAAAAGTATATTCGAGTCTAACCTTATCAAATCCATTCAACCAGACATGGTTTTCCTTAACAAAACAGTCTTAAAACATACAAGTTCCGAATAGAAAAGTACTTAGAAACGACGCAGGCAGAGGGACCACCATTCTATATCGAGACCACCTTTCAGTCGACCTAATAAATTTTAACCATCCTGACATTTCCTGCACACAAGCAACTCTAAACATGCGAAGACACAATGGTAGTCATGCGAAAATACTAATTGGATATATTTACATCCCAGAAAACCTGGGACCTTCAATAGAACCGACATTTAATACAATATTAACAATAGCTGCTCATCACGACTCTATCCTCCTCGGTGGAGACATCAACGTGAGACAGGAGCATTGGGGTGATTCCATACGGAATCCAAATGGCCAAAGAATATATCAATGGTTTCTGTTGAGCACATTTCTAACATGCGCCATCGTCAACGCAGGGCTTCCCTCATACCCAAGAAGCAGCTCCTTTTTAGATGACTTTTTAGTGTCACAACTCCTTACCAATGTGCAATCCTACCATCGATATCCGATCACTATTGTTTGAAACTAACCCTTCACATAAATAACCAAACCACAATTGAAGAAATACCGAAAAAATTTCGCTCCTATGCCTCTGTTGATTGGGCAGAGTTCAGAAAAGACCTCGACGACGATTTACCCACTCCCTCCGTTAAATCGAATCTTATCTAACCAAAAAATTGATATCTACATCCAGAACCTAACCGAGTTTATACTAAAATGAATTGACGCACATATGCCGGAAGAAAAAACCTAAACAATAGCTATAGAGATGCCTTACGCAATACACTAAACCACAGGTAAAGGAACAAAAACGGAAAACTCAAAGGCTTAAACGGATCTTCCACCGGCACAATAATCGTATAAGCCAAGAGTACATCACTCTCAAAGGGGAAATCACAGAACTAGCCAACCGCATAAGGTGGCAAATAAGACGTGAGATGAATGAAAATTATAAAAGAAGATTGAGTTTATCAAACCATCTTCAGACGTCTTTCGAGAAAGCAATATACTAACGGGCCGACGGTCATATAATTTTAACATCAACAGAAACTCTATAAAGCACAGACGTCTACCCTTCTCTACAACTGAAGAAAAGCTGCATGTTATCCCCTCATTCTACGGAAACCTGTACCAAGAAAGAGCCCCAGAGAACGAAAGAGTGTAGGAAATTATATCGGCTGTAAGAACTAGAAACATCGGCTACCAAGGGTCATACCTTGTAATATGTTCTGACAGAAACAAAGCAGTATGTCTCCAACATGAAACATTCGGTGAATTTTTCATCTACCTTTCAGAAGTAGAAGATATACTAGCTGGTCTTAATAATAAAAACTTCTCGGGCCTAGACGGTATTCCCAATAAAATACTAAGGGAATCCGGCGCAATTGTCGCCAAACATCTTTAACAATTGCATCAACAATTGTTACTTTCCCGAAAGATGGAAACGAGGCAACCTTATCCCTAAACCAAACTGCAATGGAGACATAAAAAACTTCGGGCCAATCTCTTTACTTTCCAACATTGGTAAGATTCTGAAAAGAATCATAATACGAAGCTTTAGAGCATTTTCAATGAAGCTAATTCCGCAGTTGCAGTTCGGACTCGACTCCAAAAAAATCCACAGAACATGCCATTATGCTTTTATGCATGACACCGTCGATTGCGCAAAAAACAATGCACAGTCGCATGCGCACTAGACTTACAAAAATCATTTGACTCCGTTTGGACTGATGGGCTCTGATTCAAACTCATGTATTTCAACTGTCCCCTGGCCCTCACTTGTATCCTTGACAGCTTCCTCCAAATTGATATTTAACAACTGAATATTCCACCGAACTTCAACACCTATACCTATCCTGTCTGGAGTCCCGCAAGGATCCATATTGGGACCAAACCTTTTCAACTTCTTCCTATACAAAATGCCACATACCGCCGCTGCAAACAGAATCCAAAACATCTCCCGTAACCCGAACATGACCATGTACGTGGGTGATATTCTAATTCTAGTCAGTCACACTCTTCCCATTTCCGCCATGGAAATGGTGCAAAGAGAAGTTGACATTAGACCACGCTATTTAAAGGATTGGGGGCTCCAAATCAACGCTGCTAAATCGGAAATAATATGCTTCCTAACGCGAGTGATAAAGGGCACATACTAGCTGTTTAGCAAAGTAAACTGATAAGGGCGGTTATCGATGGGGACACGGTGAACACAAAAGATAACTTCAGGTATTTGGGAGTGAACCTCAACAACTGGTTCAAAATGAACCCACATGCAAGAAAAGCTGCTACATTAATTTCACCCCCTCCTATCCTCCAAATCCGTCTTCGCAAATGTGAAATTCCTCATGTATACAACCCTAATTCGCCCCATTATCACATATTCCTTCCCAGCCTGGCTGACAATTTCACCAACAGTAGCCAAAGAATTGCAAATATTTGAAAGGAGGATACTGCAAAAATGTACATCAAAATACCGACGCCCCAATAAAAAAATACTATAAAAACAGCGTTCTTTACCAAAAAACTAAAGTGCTTGTAGCAAGCAAAAGATCTGAGAGGTTTTGCAGACCATTTTCAGCATGTTTACTCCAATCTTGCTACTTCACCAGTCCTAGTGCCGCCGGAAATAGTGTCAAGGATCCTTACAGAAAGCATTTTGGTTTCTAAAGATGAAATTCTCCAAGCTTTTGAGGATTTTGATTTGAATAAAGGACCTGGCCTAGAACTGAGGAGTCTTATTATTTTTAATAGTTCACTATATAGTGGTGTCTTTCCTAAGCTTTGGAAGCTATGCTTTATAACGCCAATCCATAAACAAGTTGAAGTAGCAAGAGAGTGCTCCTGCCAGAAGGGTATTGCAAAACAATTAGTAAATCAAACAATATATTCTGCACATCAAAACTTGACAAATATACAGATTCCATAAATTGAGTTCCAAGAATTATTATGGTTATTATATTTTTATATTCGCCGCCATTATGTTTCAAGTGTTTTGACCCCGTCGTTTAATTAGTCATGATAACACATCAATATTCCAAAACATTTCTAAAATTTTTATCAAAATTCCTACATATTTATAGTGGTTAGGTCCGTTGCCAACGTGTATCTCCCTAGTATCATGTGTTAATGTTGTTGTAATTGTTAAATATTCAATCGGCTATAACTTAGCTGTTTATTGTTCGATTATTGTGAAATTTTCAGAACACATACAATTGCTTTCAAAAAACTTAAAATTGTAGTTTTGGAAAATTTCAGGGTCCCATTTTGACTTTATAAGCAAGAACAAAAAATTTATATTATGTACTATTATTAACAAAGTTGATCGAATTTCGACTTCTAAGGTATTTGTTGCCCTTGTGCTCTTAAAGTCTCACCTCTATGATTTTTTTTCAAATTTCAAATGTTCGTACATTTCCCTTTCCCCTGTACCCATCAAAGCAAAATTTAGCATTTTAAGACCTGTTTTGAAAAGTTCTCATCTAGACCTTTCTTTTGATACCCATTTTGCCTACATGCGATGAAACCACTCCCTTATATGGGGAGACCCCCTTGAACACCTTATAAATTTCTTTTTTATGATGAAACTTTGAAGAGGGTATCACTTTACACCTACCTTAAAATTCTTATGGTTCCAGGTTGTGCAGTTTGCGAGAAAAAGTGATGTACACACGGACGGACGGACAGACGGACAGACAGGACGCGATTTAAGTACAATACCCTAAAAATGTGAAAAGCGGCTTGTGGTAGACTACAGGGGTATTGCCATCTTATTTGCTATGCCTATACTGTTTGACAAAATTGTATGTAGTAAAATTTCACCCCTTATTGAACCATTTTTTAATGAAGAGCAACATGGAATCCATAAAAATAGATCAACTACCACCAATTTAATCACTTTGACGTCAGATATTCTTAATGGAATGGAGCAAGTAAATCAGATTGATGCCATATACACTGATTTGATAGAGTGAACCACGGAATTTTGTTAAAAAACTCCGTAGCTTCGACATATTCGGTTCGCTACTCAGCTGGATTTAGTCCTATTTGAAAACCCGCACACAGTTTGTCAAGTTTCAAGGTGAGTTGTCGCGTGAGATCAATGTCGCCTCTGGGGTTTCATCTCGGCAAACTTCTATTCAATATTTTCATCTCAGAAAAAGCGCTGTTTGATATTCCGCACCTTTTTTATGCCGACGACCTCAAAATGTATCACGGAATACAATCTTTAACTGATGTTTCTTTTCTCCAGCTCAAATTAACCACCCTCCACCAACGGTGCATTGTGAATCACCTTGAACTTAATTTGGAAAAATGTTGAAAGTTGAAAAGTTGAAAAAGTTGTAAACTTTGGCGTAGCCTTAGACTCCAAACTCAGATTCAACCTTCTCTATGATGAAGTACTGTGAAAAGCTAACAAGTTGCTTGGTCTTATTAAATGGAGAGGAGAGGAATTTTTGAATATTTGGGCGACATAAACATTATTCACATCGCTTGTCCGTCTTATTCTCGAATATGGCTGCATAATCTAGGACCCTAAATACGAATTCTATAGCTGCAGACTTGAGTCTGTACGAAACAATACGACCCGACTTCTTTTCATAATCTACAATCTTATAAGGATCGACTTCAAACATTAAAGCTAACATCACTCGCTTCCCGAAGAGTCACTTTGTCTGCATGTCTACCTTTTGACGTCTTAAGGTGTAATATTCAAGTTCCATTTTTGTCAGACAAGATTAACTTTCACGATCCTGTTAGAGTCACTAGACACATTCCCATGTTAACCACGAGTACGCACCACACCAATTACGCAGACAGTGAGCCGGTTAACAGATGCTGTAAAATCTTCAATAAGTTTAGCGACCATTACTCCCCAAATTCTGTTTTATTACAAATCCTCAATTGCTCGACAATATAACCAATATTTTTGTGTGCTTTGAATAATTGTTTTTAATTCAATTTGCTATATATTTGTCTCTTTATTTTTAATTCAATTTGCTATGTATTTATTTTGGGCCTTCTTCGGCGAATAAATAAATAAATGCCAATAACTGCAAATACACCTGCAGCTTTGTGGTGCCGTAAGAGGCTGAAGGCAATCTTCCGTTCCTGATAACGGAATCGAAAGTAATAACCATGCTCCCGGAATGGAAATTGGCAACGGGCTAGATCTCCATCCCTAAAAACCCCTTCATTGTTTCGAAACCTGCAAAAGAATCTTGCAATGTGTAATGTGACGCCTACGCCCAGGAATCGAAGTGATTCCGATCCCGAACCCTTGTAACCGGCCAGATGGATATGTCCTCGAAGTGCCAGCGGACTTCATCTGTTGTGCGGATATCGTTGTGCAGAAAATATTTTTTTTTCTGTCCAAATATTTAGATCCGTGGATATAAATATTCGAAATATAGAATTAATTCAACCCCGGCACATTTCGAGACATAGCCATCTGGAAATGCCCCTCCACCGTGGCCATCGAGAAAACTATGCCACTGGCGACAGCTGGAGAGGCACATTGCCGCCATATGGCGTGCCATTCCACACACAGATGTTTTGTCCGAGGTGACAACCGGAATTTTTGACAGCCACATGTCGGCTTGGTTTTTCGTGGCTGTCGTCTGCTAATCGTGTCCAGTGTCGTGAATCGCAAAATTCGGAAATTTGTATGAACTGACCGTACTTGTTAGTGATCGTATTATGGCTTAGATGCGAAATATCGAAAGCAATCAAAGATAGCAGCTGCTAATTGTTGGTTGCGGCAGATTCCGGCATTCGCTCTCGTTTGTGCCGAAAATATCTATAGAAAGGTAAGTCTGCTAACGGATATCTCCCGAGTTCCGTCTCTAACCTCATTCTTGATAGAAAATCGCAAGAAAATGCCGAAGAATGAGAAGGAATCCTGAGCGAAAATTGTTGCGTTCGTATGATAATTTTGTTTTCAGCTGGTTGCATGAAGGTTTTCGCATCTGCAAACAATTTTCTTGAATGGTCTGATGTCTTTTTGAAAAGTGGTGACAATTGTGACAATGAACTGACTCGGTATTGTGATCCACTAGAGCTTTGCTGCTATTATTGCGAAGCTATGCAGCGGCTGATCACCTCATCAAATTTAACGTTGCGTGAACTGCGGACTAAGTGGAAATATACCTTCGATAAAACATTCAGTCGGTATCAAAGAAGAAGTTCCAGAAGAGGAATTGTTGGCAGATGTGAGGACTTTCATGCAGCCAGCTGAAAACAAAATTATAGAAATAGTAACAAATGAAGTCGACGAGTTTACAATTGTTGATGCGGGAATCGAAGTTGAAGTAACACCACAATTGCCACAGGAAAACGAAATTGATATATTTGAAGAAAAAGAAAATAGTCAGTAGTAGTTTAAATTTTATTGGTTGTATAAAAGATACTAGTTAGCGTGACGTCCATTCATTTAATAATTTTCTTCTAAACAATATTAAGCTCAAGTCCTGAAAGCTGAAACTCATTTAAATTATAATGTTTATTGCCAAATGTATCAGTTAGATTCAATTATCACTAGAACTATTAGGACTTAGTCAACAAGAGCTTGGAGAAACTCTAGGCAATTTTTACATAAACAAAAAAAAAACAAATTTAGATAACGTTTTATATTTGTAATTGGCTAATAATGAATCGTTATACTATTACCTTCATTGGAAATAGCGCTGATACACCAATAATCGAAATAGTTGACAATTGAAGTAAGTTAATTGCGGTTAGTAGGGGGTTGATAACAGGTTCTTACTAACGAGTTTTTGCCGCACCAACTAATAGCTTAGAGGAAGTTGAAACGATTTCGTGGTTTTAATAACAAGATCCCTGAAGTGCACTAATCGGGATGGATAATGTTCTAACCGTTAATAGTAAAAAAAAAAAAAAACACAACTAGTATATCGCGATTATAATATTTCGCCGTAGTCATATCGCGATTATAATAATCCGGCGTAAATTAAAGGACATGTCGCGATCGAAAGAATATAAAGGTAAATAAAGGAACACGGAGTGGCTTCGTTAAATCAAAGCGAAACTTTAAAGGCCTACGTTAATCACATAAAACAAGTGGGAACCTCAACTAACCGGAATAAGTAAAATTATAACCTACGATTTGGCATTCTCAGAATTTAAACATTAATCAAAAGCGATGTTTTCGTCATAGTAAAACGATTTTGTTATTTTAAAGTTCAGTACGGAGAGCTTTCGCCTACAGAATTGGGATCCATTGTCTTTGAATTATATCATAGATCTCAACCCAAGCAATTATTTGAAAAAAAAACGACATAATCCCTACCAATCTATATATACTGCCTGTGTAATATTTTATTTTAAAAGGAAATATGATTATTCTTTGAAGTATAGCAGTAAAATTTTGAAATTATTTAACAGAAGGAGCACAGAAATGTCTTAAATCGCTCGCTATATAAATATGCTTAATCGAAAATTTTCCAGAAATTAATGAGTTTTACGTTAGTCATTTATGACTTTTTACTTCATTTTAATTTTACTCAATCCCATTGTAAAAATACTATTGCTTCTTTATTCTTTCCTCATACTTGAAATCACAGTCGATCTAAATTTTGATATAAAAAAAAAATAAGATGAATACTCGTATGCACACACAAATAATCCAAAGCATCGGTTTAAGTGAATCTCTGGTATGCGTCAAAATGGAAATGAAGTAAAAGTTATACCAAGTTGAATTCTATGTTGAAAATAGAAAACAAAGTTTTAATTTTTATAATCTGGGTAAAATATTTATCTACCTTTAAATACAGGCAACATCAAAGTTTAAATAATTTCCTGAAAATTTCAACAAATAAAAGTAAATAAAATTATTATTACGAACAGATAACTGAAATAAAAATTGATAAACGCAAACACCCACACACACACACACGGAAAATTTTTAATCATATCTATTCATTAATTAAACTTGAAAAGTAAACAACGTTCGTAGTCAAGTAACTCATTACTACAAATGATCTAAAAGAAAAATAATTAAATGGAAAGGTTTCTACATCTATTCGTCTGATGTTAGTGATAGTAGTAATTATTAAATTAAAATTTAAAACCACAATTATATTATTATTATTAACTACTCAATAGTGTTGTATAAAGAATAAAAGCAGAAAAAAATAGAAATATTAATAGAAAAATTATACATATTTTTAGGAACTAAATAAAAATTAACATGAATTGCTAGTTAACTATCGACTTTCCTTTTCAGTGGCTCGTTTTTTTTTCAGCGTGAAAGGGAAGTGCAGGGTAGGTATGCCGTCGCGAGGTTAGGGTTTCGACAAATCCGCTGAAGTCGGTTTCGCGTTGCGCGCGGTACGCGGTACCTTTGATTGTTTCGTCATTTCTTTAGCGTAGTTTTCTTCGGTTTAAGTTCGAGTAGCATATTTTTCGGTACCGCGTCGGTGAATCGGTAACGCACCTATGGGATGTTGTAGCGTTTTTGATTTGAGATCTGTGGATAGATCACATCCAGAACTAACGTAATGTAGGTTTCTCGTTCTGGATGAGTAATTGTTGACGCGTTTGGAAAACGGGCAAGTTCAGGTGACTGAAATATTGTAATTGAGCGTAATCCATTCGGAGACCCGCGACCGAAATCCTCTCCGAACTAGCTGGCCGACAAGCAGTCACCGCATGAATGGGTTACGGTGCACGGATTGGTTGACCTGTTGGTACCATCCGTTGGCACTACTCAGACTTAACGTCTAGAACCGATGAGAGGTCGGTTCCGCGTTCGATCTGAAAGTAGAAAATCATTACAAATGGATTGGACCTACGGCAACGACCTTGCAACTGTAACAAGTTGGGTGGACAGAATTACGCTCATGTCAGAAGATTTTTGTACTTAACCTACATTATGCAGATATGTTTGTAAGAATGATTTAATTCAAGAAAAACTTGTATAAAATGCACAAAAAATACAATCTTGCTTTAAGAGCACTCCATTTTAACCAACCAACATTCCGGACACCGGAATCTTAAATGTATTTATTTTTATCATTCATCTTATCTTAAAGATTTGGAGAAGATCCTATCAAAAAAGTAGTATCTGGTTCGATGGGAAGCTCATGTAGTTAAAAAATCGCATATCATTGTTGTAATTGGAGGAAATTCAAACGGCTAAAGCTTCTGTAAATTTCATTGAAACTTATAGAATATAACGATCTTTCAAAGAACTACTTAAATGGCTGATTTCATCCAATTTGATGGTACTAGTACAATTTTACTGACGAAAATGCTAAATTCTACTATTATTAGCAAGTTCGATGAATTTCAACCTAACCTCTAAGTTATTTGTTATTGGATGTGATTTAGGGTCGTGTGAAAGGAACTTCAAAAACACATTTTAATTTTGTGTCCTGCCTGTTCATCTGTCCGACCGTCTGCTTATTTGTCTGTCTATTCGTGCGTCAAAAGAAATTTTTTCAGAAACTATAGAAGCAACAAAGCTCAAAGGTTAGAAGGGGTGGTCTCTCAAAAGTTTAGGTCTTATCAAATATTTCAAAATTTTTTTTAAAGATTTGTTGCAGCCACGGAAGTCACCGTAGTTTGCAGACATTAAGTTGTAACAGAGGGGTGCGTAGCCTGAGGTGGCATGCGGAGGCCGGCTAGCGCTCAGTTGTGTCGTGGGTCGTCCGGGGCGCCCTCTGCTCATGTTGAGCCACCCTACACATTAAACGTAATACAAAAGGAAACGGAGGGGAGAAGAGAAGGTTATCCTGAGATATGAAAACTTAATAATTTTAATAAATCATGCCCGTTTTTTATTTAAATATTTTAAGTATGATCTTACAATACTAATCCAATCAAATACTGAACAAAAAAAATAATAATTAGCTACGGATATAAACTAAATTCCATTAATTAATTTAAACCTAATTAATTTAGTAGAATTAATTCAAAACAAAGTATTTACAGTAAACAGATTTATAACAATCGCAAAAAGAAAAAAAAATTAATTCCAACCAGATAAATTAAAAATAATTACTCACCCTTTTTTAAGCTGCGAAGGCGCTCGGCAACTGAAAGGGGGTACTAATGAAATTTATAAAACTCAAATTAAATATACTTTAGCAGAGAACAGAATAAAAATCAAACAGCCACAAATCCACGTTCCAGCTCCTTGAAATCGTTCAAACATCTCTTCGATAATCCAATGAAAATAGTCTTTAGAAAAGCTACTGTTAATTCACCTTAATTTTATGTTTTTTTCAGATTTTGTTTTTGATAAAAAAAAAATCACTAGAAATAAAAAACTGTCCTCAGGTCGCAAAACTACATAGTTAATTGATTAATTAGATTAGCCCCGCAGTTCAATTAATCACTCTGTCGCCCACAAACTAAACACCAAAATCACCAGTTTATCGTATCACTCTATTCCAGTTTTGGTGTTTTTGGACTGTCTATCAAAAACTCCCTCGAGCATTATTTGTTCATTTTCCCGCTTTGTCCACTCTATTCGTAAAAAATGCACCTTAATTTTTATCAACTTTCAGTTTTTCTTAAATTTCGTTGTCTTCGCAGCACTATCACTCAACACTTTTTCTCATCTCCTCATAAAGCTTTCCTTTTGTACTCTCCACTATCGCTAACACCTGGTTTCATCATCGCCAAAAGTTGACCGGGAAAAAATCTTCTATCAACTCAACATCAAGACTTTTCTTTCCGAACTCCAAATTTAAAATCCTGTTCTCGAAATCAAAATTCACTTCACGATCCCGCTTTTTAGGGTTTTGTAAAATAATTTTACAAAACCCTACTAGTTTCGCGACCAGTCTGTCCGTCTGTCCGTCTGTCCGTCCGTCCGTCCGTCCGTCCGTCCGTCCGTCCGTCCGTCCGTGTGTCACAGCAGTTTTTCTCGGAAACTACTTAAGCTAGAAACATCAAATTTTGTGTGTAGGTATAAAGTGGTGATCTCTTCAAATTTCAACTACAAAAAAATTTTATAAGGTATTTAAGGGGGGTCTCCCCATATAGGAGAGTGACCCCCCGAAAAAAAAATTTCATTGAAGGTAGCTGATATGGGTATCAAATGAAAGGTCTTGATGAGAACTTTTCAAAACAGGTCTTAGTTTGGCAAAATTTGCTTCGAGGGGCGCACAGGGAGGGGAAATACACGAAAAATTTGTGTCCCCCCCCCTCGCGATTGGACACCTGTGATCCGAAAAATCTGAAAAAAATCAGGAACGTAGGCCTTGGTGAGTACAACAACAACAAATACGTGAGAAGTCGCAATTCACTCAACTTTGTTAGTAATAGTATGATTTATCGATTTTATGTTTTCTTGAATAAAATCTTAATGGTACCCTTAAATTCAATAAAATTCAGCACGTGGATGTCTATTTATAAGATTGATCCATCCTGAAAGTTTCATAAAGATTGAATCATATTTAGCGAAGTTATAGCGGTTTGAATTTTCCTGTATTACTATGGAACAATATGCGCTGCATGCATTACTATGGCAACATATGCCTATGGAACAACATGCGCTTTTGACCGACTCAGACACTACAGTTTTGCTAGGATTTGCATGAAAATTTCAGGAATGATAAATATCATGAATATCTTTGAGAATCGGCTCAGCTAGTGATATCAGTAATCGTAAAACAAAATAGTGGCTGTTCTAAATGCGAAAATTGAATAATTTTGAGTTATTTTTTCCCAACTTCAACGTTTAAGGTGCATGCTTTGAACACTTGATTCAATTTAATGAATGACTGAAGATGAGTACTTACAATCAATGCTCATAAGCGAAACAAGTCAAGGAGGTGAGAGAGAGCTCCTAGCAAAAGGGTTTTGTGACCATTCTAGGATTCGAAAAAATTGGCCATTAATCGATGATAACAGTACAGGAGAGTGGCCCCTGAAAAAAAAATTCATCAAACGTAGTCGATATGAGTATGAAGTAAAAGTTTTCATGGGAGCTTTTCAAAACAGTTGTTAAACTGTCAGTTTTTGCTTCAGTGGGGGCACAGGGGGGAAATACATGAAAATTGTGTTTCCTCCGTCGCGGATGGACATCTGAAATAATTATCAAGGGAGATATTTATGAGTATAACAATACTAAAAACCTCAGAAGTCAAAATTCGTTCAAGATTGTTAATAATAGTATGATCTTCGTATTTCATATTTTCTCCAATAAAATCGTCTTTGACATGTTTCTTGATTTGATTCGCTCTGGTGACTGCATTTTGTAAATTGAATACAAAACCCTTCTGACATGAGCGTAGGTCTGTTTACCCAACTTGTTTTACTTTCGTCTTCCATCACTAAAACTCAATCGCATTCAATTTGCGATCCAAATCTAGACTAACCAACTCAAAACCAATCCCGCAATCCTTTTCTTCCCAATCACCAGTGCCGTACCGAGGTAACGTAATCGAAGTTAAATACACTTCGATTCCGTTACCCACACATCTTTTCCATTTTGACAAATGCAACAATTTCCATTTGCATACGAGTATATGGTGATTTGCATAACCATGATAGCGTTTAATTATATGCAACTCATCATATACACGGAAACAATTGCTTTTGCGGATATTAAAAAGAGTGCTTCTTCGCTCGGGGAACTTGAACCCAGGGTCCCAGTGGACCTCCAATTGAGAGTCCATGAGACTATCCCCGGAACCACCTTCTGATAATTTCCCACTCATCAAATAACAATTAAATTCGCATGCCCAAATGGATTTCTTTACAGTGTTGATTTTGGGGAAGAATAAAATTTGTTAGTAAGAAGTAAGGGATGAGATTTTGTTAGTAAAATGTGTAGAATGAAAATTTGTCAATGGGAAGTAATGAATGAAATTTTGTTAATGGGAAAGATAAGACTATTATTTTTGTTTTTGGTATTTAAAAAAGATAGGAATCATTCCTGAAACTTCCATGCAAATCTTAGCAAACCTGTAGTGTCTGAGTCAGTAAAAAGCGCATGTTGTTCCATAGCCATATGGTCTCATAGTATTTATTGCAGCACATATTTTTCCATAGTAATACAGAAAAACTCAAATCGCTATAACTTCTTTAAATACTATTCGATCTTTTTGAACTTTCACACCCAGTCAATCTTACAAGAAGCCACTTGTGTATTAAATTTTGTTGATTTTAAGGGTACAGTTACGGTTTTATTCAAGAAAATGTAAAATTGATAGATCATACTATTACTAACAAAGTTGAGTGAATTTTGACTTCTCACGTATTTGTTGTTGTCGTACTTATAAAGGCCTACATTTGTGATTTCTTTTCAGATGAAAGGCGTCCGATCGTGAGAGGGGTACTCGGCAATTTCGTAACTTTCCCCTTCTCCTGCCTCCCTCGCAACTGATAAGATAATTTTCCAATGGTGAACAACTTTTTTTGAATGCGTAACCTCAGGGAACAACACAAACATTAGAAGCGTTGAAAGCGTATTTTCATTTTTTTATTTGAAACAAGACAACAGAGAGACTCAATGCGATAATGAAACTCAGTAAAATAGTTCAGCCTCTTTTCTTTTCTCTCTCCTGTCATTTTCGTCAAGGTTCCTTGAGCATTTCGCCTTGGCGGACTGTCGTAAATGAGCCACGAATCTGCTTTCATAACATTGCAAAACTTTGTTTGTGGAGGATTGCGACTGAATGCTCGGATTGGAACAGAAAATTCAAGATAATGAAGATATGCACTTCTTAAAGAATATAAAATGGGTCTTATCCTTTTGTTAAATAAACTGTCCACAAACGTAGTAAAAACTCTCAATAATTATTTAGAGTCGTAGTCGGGGAATTATTTCCGATAGTCGACACAAGGCCGATTCTGCTCTCATTTACGACATGCAATTTAGTACAGAAATGAATAATAGGTACTTCCCTGAACGTCCGCCTATATCCTTGCTCGCACAAATTAATCCCTCCTTGCAAACGACTTTGTTGTCGTCTTCGTTACATTGAGTCGTCGTCAGAAAATTTATCGTACAGCAGCAAGATGGTGGTGTACAATCCGGATCCTGCACTCGCACACGCCCTGTCTCCCGCTCTGCACCAAAATTTGTGCTGGGGTTCTCGCTCCCCAATTCATCTGAACGAAGAAATCAAATTGAGGTTAGATACGCGTAGAACCTCGTGGCACCATAAATAACTATACCTTTTTCCCACGTACGCAAAGCTGGCGTAGCGCTTCTCCAGGTGGCTATTTCCCCAACTATAAAGTCTATATCTTTTTCTTCTTTAATAAAAAGCAGCAACATGGGAGAAGCGTCGAGACGATTTATCGCCTCGACATCGTCATTTGCCCCCGGACGATACAATTCCAATGTGGTTCAGCTTTTCGGCACTGTATCTGGTTTTTTCGCTTGTCTCACTTGATATTCATCAAAATAAAACACTTTATTCAACATTCAAAGCCGAGCTATTCGCAAAACGCCATGACACAAACAGTGAGCGAACGCACGACAGACGGATTTGACGCAGCACACAAGTGTAGTGCCTGACCGCTTCACTTTCTTTCCCACAAGCTTTTACCGACAAACTTCAAGTCGCGGTTCAGTGGCATAGGGTATAGGGATCGGCGTCAGTGGCGTAGGATATAGGGATCTGTTGGTCGCGTCAGTAGCTTAGGGTGCCAAGATCGAGGTTATCACACAAATTGAGTCTTTATGTGACTTTCCATTATTGTATGACCTCATTAATTGTGTTACCCTTTACTTGTTTTTGGTAAAATCTCAGCACGAAATGCAATTTAGGATCAAATCGGGCTATTAACTTTACTAAATCTATAAGGTTACCCCTTGTCTCACTCAAACGTGAGTCAGATATTAACTTCTCTCTATGACCCCTGAAGGCCAAATGTGAGATGCTAAAAAATTTACAGTTGCGAGCAATCATTCTAAAATATCTCTCCAACGTTCCCTTTCTTGTTCAATTTGTGACTGAGCCAAGAAGTCAATAGTGAAACAGCTTTTTAAACCATTCTCTAAATTGACCCATTTCAACATACAATATTTGTACTGTGGAGTAAATTTGTGAGGCTTTAGGTAATCACCCAAGTGTTTACAATCACACACTTCTTCACGTGATCCAATCTTTGCCCGAATATTCGGCACGAAAACCAATAGATGGCATCCTTTGTTTGTGAATAAATCATACAACGCCTGTCAAGCTTTTCACCGTTAACTAACATTTTTTTTTTCGTGGCACTACAGCCCCTTCCGGGCCTTCGCTTAGAGATAGTTAGAGTATCTCATTATCTCAATCGAATGTATCGGCACTCCACAAAGTGATATGATCATTATCACGCTTTGACCGTGTGTCCATCCACCCAGCTGCAATACGTTCTGATTTCAAACCAGCACGTATCACAACTGAACAGACTTAAAGTCCGTCCAAAGAATCACTCGAACTAAATCTCGTTGACGCCAACGAAACTCGAACCAGAGACCTTCGTCTTACGGGCTTAGTGCTCTAACCACTACACCACGCGAACTAACTAATATCTTACTATAATGATTCGCTATCATTTACGAGAAATAAATCAACTTCAACCCGGATTGGACCTTTCTCAGTTCGGTCGACATCAGGAGACGATGATGTAGTTTTTACTTGATGACGGCGGCGGCACCCATGATGATGTGAAAGGAATGTTTTCAGCTGGATCAGGATTAGAGTCACTTTCAGTCAATAAATGTTTTGTAGAGGTTTCTTGATCACCACTTTTTATATATTTATATAAATACCCACGTAGATTTTCTTGCACCTACTTTCTTTTGATAGCTCGTTTCTTTTTTTAACTACCTGACTCAAATGTTCTACCAGCAACACGATCACGCGAACTCATTTCAAAAATCTTGTTTTGTTTGGCACAAACAGTCAGAAATAATGTTTAGATGTTTAGTTAACTAACTTTATTTTAATTTACCGAATAAATAATAAATTATCAAAATCAAAAGTTGTTGAGCGAGGCCCCTGCAAGAGCGAGGCCCCGGACGATTGCCCTGTCCGCCACCCTCTAAGGCCGAGCCTGTTGGTGCATCCCTCTCAACTGGACCTAATGTCTCGATGGTACGTGTCCACATGCAAGAACTCTCCATCCTGGCAAAAGCCCCTGCAACGTCAAAAAGAAACTACAGCTCGATGCCTGAGTTAGTGGAAAATAGCCAACCACCGTTGGGGGTCTCATACTCATATGTGTAATGATTTTCGAAATGTCCGTGTAGGATACGGGTGCCGATTATCTGGTACAAGTGTTAGCGAGCTATAAAAAACATCAAGCTCAGCTAAATAGCTTCGCTTAATGACCGCGTGCGCGTGCTTGACGACTAGCATTTGCGGGATCATATGGGGCGGGTTCTTGTCGAGCCAGGAAGCTACACTACAAAATATTTATCACCCGTACTCTACTCTACGAGACGTACCGATCAGTTTTTATTATCTATAGAATTCAATTCAATTCAAGGTGCTTTATTAAGTAAATCCATAACATTTTTTATAAAAACATATAGCAAAGTTTCAAAAATATTATACACTTAGAAAAACTTAATGGCCCACTTGGCACTTTAAATTTAAACAATATTGATACTAAAATTGATTTATAAAAACATTATGTGAAATTTATCAAATGAATATTATTAAATATGATTAATCAATTGGAAAAAGGGGAAAAACCCCACCAACGCTATTCAAAAATTAAATATAATACAAAGAACACAAAATAGGAATCTTTTGACTTATATCTAATATGTTGTTACTTACGTCTAATAAAATTTGCTCAAAAAACTCTAACTTTTCCTACTATAATACTTTTACAATACTCCTAACCTACAAAGTAAACCTTATCTCTTAGCCTAATACAACGAACATCACAATATACCTATTCTTAAATCCTATAAGCTGATTTTATATAACACAAACAAATAACAATTAAATTTAGCAATAATGAGCTGAAAATAAAAAGAAAACAAACACAAACGAGACACGCGAACACGAATAATTTAGTCATTGTCATTCAGCCACCAATACCGTGCCAGCTCCCTCCCAGCTCGATCAACTTCAACAAATTTCGCAAATGAGTATCGCCATTGTAGGTCGTGGTCTCGCGAGCTCGAATTCGCAGGATATTCTATCTTCTTATCGGTGGCCCGTCTATATATATGATATATAATCGGGACACCGTCAGAATCAAAAACATACCAATTCATGTCCAAATACATGAATGCTTCTGGAGGAATGAAGCCAGTATCGAGACAAGCTCAATGTACCCGTCTGTAGGGTGGAACGGCTGTGAAATCCAGGGGTTTTCACTCTCAGTTACAGATCTTGCGATATGATTTCGAATGAGTTTCAAAATGAAGATATCGACTCTTGTCACTTTAGCAGTATGATAAATTCTTCTGTTAGATATATAATGTTTCCAATCCGTCTCGGGTTTTCTGTACAGACCAATACATGCACGAAGACATTTCCTTTCGAAAACTCTTAACTTTTCCATTGTACTAGCACTCAAGTTGTACCAGATTTGGCATCCGTATGTCAAAACTGGTCTAACTAGGGTCTTGTAACAGATAATTTTGACCTTTCGGTCAATGTATCTGAAATGAAAGAGTCTTCGAAGGGACATGACTACCTTTTGCGCCTTACTGAGCATGATTTTAACATGTTCGTTATAATACAGATACTGATCGAGATAAACACCGAGGTATCGAACGCAGGATTTATGTAGAATCTGTTCTGTACTACCCTCACCAGCCATAATGTGGAAATTTTTCCAATTACGTTTCAGGTCTTGACTGACCAACTGCAATGTTGTCCGAAATAAAATTGTTTCGCACTTTTGCGCATTGATTTTCATTCGCCAATTGTCGGTGTAGAGCTGCACGTCATTAAACATTTTTTGCAGATTGCAAAAAATCCGATCTGCCGTTTAAATGATAAGATCATCAACAAACGCTACCAATGATCGCGTTGGCGATATGTTAAAATCAAAGCCTTTCAATAGCTTGCGAATGAATATCGAGAAAAGCAGAGGCGCAGTAACTGTTCCTTGCTGTAGATCATTCAAGACCTTGAAATCGCGCATTGTTGTCGAATTTCCATCAGTTACAAGAAATGATTTCCCGTACAACATATTACACATCATGGCGACAAGGTGTCTGGGGAACTTTCCCTGTAGGAGTTTAAAAATCAGTCCATCTAACCAAACCGTATCGAAAGCTTTCTCCATGTCAATGAGACACGCTCCAACACATTCTCTTATATTTAGTTTCCAACAGATGTCTGAGGTTACTTTCGTTATCGCATGTGTAGTCGAATGCCTGGCACGGAAACCAAATTTGCAATTCGGCATCAACTCATACTTTCCAAAGTGGGTTTCTTCAAGATCGGAAATACCTTGGCCTTCTTCCACTGATTTGGAAAATATGAATTGTTCAACATATTGTTGAACAATATACAATAATCTCTAATAGCAACCTCCGGCAAATGTCGAAGTACTATGTTATTATAAATAGAAATATTCTATTATGTGTCAATTAAGCTACTCTGCAGTGACTCAACTTTTTTTTTCTCGTTAAAGTTAGCGAACACGGAGGGTTGAGACAAACGCAAAAATTACACAAAAAGCAACCGTTACTTTCTCCGAAGAAGGTCGTTGCATTACAAGGGGAATGTCAAACCTAAAGATGTTAAAGTGGCTGAAGTGAACCACTCATCTCTGCCTAAAGGAAGGAAACTTGACGTATGTAGTTTAGTTTGCACTAGTAAAACAACAAACTGAGCAGTTTCACCTTATCTCTTCAGGAGCAACCACTCCTGATCACCACGGGGCTGCTCGACAGCTTATGTTTATTACATATGGAAGTTGAAAAATGAAAAGACCAGCTTTTCTTATTTGCGCATTCATTTTATTATTGTTTAAGGACTTAATGCAAAGAAATCCTCTCTCAGACGTCCCAGCCCGTACCTGTTAAGACTGAAAGCAAAAAAATTAACGTTTGTGTCGCTATCTACTCGTAGAATAAAGCTTGTTCTTGTTGTTTAAACCCACGTCTTCATCTAGCACAGAAGTGCAGATACCCCGCTAATGAACATAATCTGCAAATCTTTCTTAATAGCTGGGAGTATTACTATCCACTGGTATTTTGTTTCTCAAATTACATTTATTTAAAAATTTAGACCATACCGATAACGCCCGTTAATCTGCCTTTACCAACATCGAGTGTCCAAAAACATCGTCTGCATTACTTCTTCACATCGGCGAAATTGAAATTTGAAATTTTTTGAGCATATGTATACTTTAACCGCTAGTACCACCTTATTCGATAAGTGATCCTATTATAACTATTTGCAAAATAAGTTTTTAATTTTATCGAGGAACAAGCGCTCTTAGTGCTGCCTATTAGACTAAAACATTTACCACATTTAAGATTGAAATTTTCAATCACATCAAGCTACACGAGAATGCGACTAAAACCTTACTCAAGACACGACTCATCGAAAAATCGAATTGGAAAACAGCACTTAAATTGCACTTTGCATACAATGTGAGGTTATGTCAATTTATGTTAACACACTTTTCAGCAACAGAACTAAGTTAGTTACCGTGGAGTTAACATCGGCGTGTGTGGTGATCGTGGAATAGTTTGGCGCCTCTACTGGGAGTCCCGTTGAGACAAACATTTAAGTTACAACTTCGCTAGAAGTCGCATCCGACCTACACGTTGTGATGAGAATTTTATGCATCTCGCACTGGATAGCATTGTCGCCGGCACGAATTGCATCACTCGCGTGGTACGCATTAGCATAACAAGCTCGCCCCTCGTGCGAATAGTCGTGTTACCTGAATAGGTGAGCCGTCTATAAGAATTAGTTTCGGTAATGCAAGTTCTATGTCAAAGTTATAATTTCTAATTCAGCCAAACATCCCCATCACGATGGCTTCCAACGACCTTCCCTCACCCAGTGAAATTGCTTTGATTACTCCTCGGTCGGAGACAGGACCTCCTCTTCCCGGCGAAGAAAAAGTTCATATGAAAAAACAACTGGGACTTCTGGAAGGAGTTGCAATTATTCTAGGAATCATTCTCGGCTCAGGAATTTTCATTTCGCCAAAAGGTGTCATCCGGGAAGTGGACGCGGTCGGGACATCGCTCGTTATTTGGGTCCTGTGTGGTCTGTTGTCGATGATTGGAGCTCTTTGCTACGCGGAACTGGGAACGTGTATACCAAAATCAGGCGGCGACTATGCGTACATTTTCGAAGCTTACGGTCCTATGCCAGCTTTTTTGTACTTATGGGATGCGATGATGATTTTCGTGTAATTACTAGAACCCGTTTTGTGACCCAGAACGTGATTTGCTCTAATGATGGTTCTTTTTGTGTCTTTTATCGTTTTCATGCAGGCCTTCGACAAATGCAATTATGGGCCTGACCGTGGCTAGTTATGTGTTGCAACCATTCTTCCCCGACGAGTGCAAAATTCCGCAAGCTGCGCTTCAACTGCTAGCAGCGTTTCTAATATGTAAGTACCTGCTTTATAATGGTCTGTAAATTAGGCAGTGGTAGTCAACATCTTCTGATTGTGAGAATAGAATTAACTTCGTGATACACCGCATTGAATAAATTAAAGACTGATAATTAGTATCTTATTATATATTCCAACAATTCAGACGTAAAAAAACTCAACTTGTTATTCAAAGTTTTCTTTTGAAAAATGCTACTTCATTCGAATCATCAGAAATTGCCACTTGCGCGGGAAAGGTAACATCGATATTGTTATTGTTTCCAAGGCAACAATTTTATCAGTTGCAGTGAATGAAATTTAAAATGTTGTTTTCTAATAAACAAAGCGCATACTGGTGGGACCATTTGCACAAAGTCGTGAATTAGCGGCGCATATCGGAGGTGAATCGATGCCGGTGATATTTAACGACTACATGATTGCTTTCTTATCTTGGGGTAACATAAATAAAGTTTTAAATACTTAAACCTGTTCTAAACTGCAATACAGCGGGGATTTTCGCGATGTATGCAAATGCTAACCTGATTTTCAAATTGTATTCAATTTGTATACAATGATTTTTGGTCACCGGTTGATTGTCGCTGCTGAGAATGCTTGTGCTTGATAATATTGAATTTTCCGGAAGCACATCCAATTGGCATTAAAGCTTTTTTATGTGGATATTTTATTTGAGTAAAAACTGCATTCTATTGATATATGTCAATTTTCTTTACCGCAATTTAAGACAAAAAATCTTTGCAAAATAAAGGGTGGTCCAACCAAAACGCATGATGGTTATCGTAAATAAAACAAAAAGTTTTCAGAGAAAGATCTATGACAATTATGTGTGAAACAAAATATCGCCAAACGCTCGCCACGGCTACGGTGGCATACTTCTATCCGATGGTACATATTCTCAATGACTCTGAGACATAATTGAGGTTCAATGTCGTTAATGTGCTGAATTAACTCATCCTTTAGCTCTTGAATAGTTCTTGGCATATTGACATACACTTTTTCTTTGAAATATCCCCAGAGAAAGAAGTCCAACGGTATCAAATCACATGATTGCGGCGGCCAATTAACATCACCACAACGTGAGATAACACGGCCATTGAATTTCTCGCGCAAAAGAGCCATCTTGTTGGAACGACATATCGTCCAGGTTCATAACCTCAATTTCTGGCCACAGAAAGTCCGTTATCATCTCGCAATAGCGAACATTATTCACGGTTACTGCTTGGCCGTCCTCATTTTCGAAGAAGTACGGCCCAATGGCATCGCCAGCCCATAAACCTCACCAAACAGTCACTTTTTATAGGTGCATCGGCTGTTCAACAATCACTCGTGGATTCTCATTTCCCAAATGTGGCAATTCTGCTTGTTAAGAATCCATTGAGGTGAAAGTGTACCTCGTCGCTGAAGATGATTTTCTTTGTAAAGTCACCATTCCCTTCTGCCTGTTCAACCCACCATTCGGCGTATTGCCCACACTTGAAATAGTCTGTAGGCTTCAGCTTTTGAGTCAATTGAACCTTTTAAGCGTGTAAATTCAAATTGTTGCTCAAAATTCGCATCAGAGATGTTAAATTGTTGGGGCCGACGACGAGTCAAGGTTGACGGCTCTTCTGCCACACTATCGCAAAAAACAGCATTTTTTTCCGCAGAACGAACTGAGCGAGCATGTAGAGATGATTTCACATTTCTTACAGATCCGGTTTGCTGAAATTTGCGCATAATTCCCCCGAGTGTGGACACATTTGGTCGATTATGCTGACCAAAATAATCAGAAGTGCACGAAATACATTTCGACTTGAACGCCCATTTTCGTAAAAGGCTTCAACAACCTGAACGCGCTGCTCAATTGTGTACCTCTCCATGGTTGAATTTGTCAAACACTGAAAGAAAGAAACGTCAAATTAAGCTGGGCGAAAAACTTGACGATAAGGTGTGACTCACAATTAACATCGTGCATTATGCTTGGACCACCCTTTACTTAAATAACACCATCAATTTCCTCATAACGCGTTACAGCAATAAATTTTCTTATATTATATGTTATATTATATTTTATGTTTAAAAAGCTTTGCAAAAACATATTTACAATACGCTATTTAAAGTTAATTAGTTGTATGGGGTCACGCAACTTTAAAACAAAAGAAAAGCAATAATACAATATACAATGCAACCTGCTGGCATCGCTAATAGCTAACATCCTCAAAGCCGTCCCAATTAGAAGGTCAACGCAAACTCACATTCCTCTTTTGTGTCGTGACCCCATGCGGCCAGTGACGCTACTATTTTTGTTTTCAGTTTTATTTTCTTATTCTGCTTGCAACATTTACTTTTGTATTTTATTTAGTGTTTGTTTTGGTTATAAAATGGCCAAAAAATTGCTGGGGCCTATAGTGGAACTAGAATATATTCAGTCCGTGAAGAACAGCAGTGATGTTAACTGTCTCAGCGAGCTAAGATTTCAAGCTGCACTGGAATGACCTCGTCTGACGACGCGTATGCGTGGTGACAGCTAGCTTTCTGCAGTGTGATGGGACGGGTCCTTTCCGCCAGCGCAAAGTCTACACTACAAAATTATTTTCACGGCCTGATCGAAACCGAAGGGGTCTTATGATTTTCTGCCTAACCTACCGATCACACAAGTCATTCATTCGTTTTCAACGGGGAGTTAGCTAATATTAGAAAATGGGGAACCTGGTGGATTTGGTGCCCCCACACACCCTCCCAACCAGATGAAGTCCAGATGACTAGGTCCATTTTCAGGGGCCTATCATCTCTTGGGGTAAAAGCCCCTAAGCCAAACAAGGAAGGAGGACAACCCTGTGAGGGCTACATCAGAAAATGTACCCACACGTGGCGGTTTCTTACCACTTTCAGGGAGGAAAAATAAGATCAAGTTTATCGAGTTTAATTAACAATTCATTTTATTCCTCTTTGCCCGATAAAATACCCGACAAAATGTAATATAACTTTGTATCAAAATATATAAGAGGCGTCTAACCATATCAGCCAAAAGTACTCCAAAATGTACGATGCATAAAATTTAAAGAGTATATAAAAAAGTACCCGAGTATAAAATTTCAATTGCACGTATATATAATTCAACGGGCGATATACCATCAAAGAATGTAAATTCAAGTAAATGTTTGGTTTAAAAGGATTTGTATATAATAACAAGTTGGGTAAACAGACCTACGCTCATGTCAGAAGGGTTTTGTATTCAATTTACAAAATGCAGTCACCAGATCGAATCAAATCAAGAAACATGTCAAAGACGATTTTATTGAAGAAAATATGAAATACGAAGATCATACTATTGTTAACAAATTTGAACGAATTTCGACTTCTGAGGTTTTTGGTATTGTTATACTCATAAATATCTCTCTTGATAATTATTTCAGATGTCCATCCGCGACGGAGGAAACACATTTTTCATGTATTTCCCCCCTGTGCCCCCACTGAAGCAAAAACTGACAGTTTAACAACTGTTTTGAAAAGCTCCCATGAAAACTTTTATTTGATACTCATATTGGCTACGTTTGATGAATTTTTTTTCAGGGACCACTCTCCTGTACTGTTATCATAGATTAATGGCCAATTTTTTCGAATCCTTGGATGGTTACAAAACCCTTTTGCTAGGAGCTCTCTCCCACGTCCTTGACTTGTTTCACTTATGAGCATTAATTGTAGGTACTCATCTTCAGTCATTCATTAAACTGAATCAAGTGTTCAAAGCATGCGCCTTAAACGTTGAAGTTGGGGCAAAATAACTCAAAATTATTCAATCTTCGCATTTAAAACAGCTACTATTTTGTTTTACGATTACTGATACCACTAGCTGAACCGATTCTCAAAGATATGCATGACATATATCATTCCTGAAATTTTCATGCAAATCCTAGCAAAACTGTAGTGTCTGAGTCGGTAAAAAGCGCATGTTGTTCCATAGCCATATGTTGCCATAGTAATAAATGCAGCGCATATTGTTCCATAGTAATACAGGAAAATTCAAACCGCTATAACTTCGCTAAATATGATTCAATCTTTATGAAACTTTCAGGATAGGTCAATCTTGTAAATAGACATCTACCTACTGAATTTCATTGAATTTAAGGGTACCGTTAAGATTTTATTCAAGAAAACATAAAATCGATAAATCATACTATTACTAACAAAGTTGAGTGAATTGCGACTTCTCACGTATTTGTTGTTGTTGTACTCACCAAGGCCTACATTCCTGATTTTTTGCAGATTTTTCGCATCACAGGTGTCCAATCGCGAGGGGGGGGGACACAAATTTTGCGTGTATTTCCCCTCCCTGTGCGCCCCTTGAAGCAAATTTTGCCAAACTAAGACCTGTTTTGAAAAGTTCTCATCAAGACCTTTCATTTAATACCCATATCGGCTACCTTCAATGAAATTTTTTTTTTGGGGGGTCACTCTCCTATATGGGGAGGCCCCCCTTAAATACCTTATAAAATTTTTTTGTAGTTGAACTTTGAAGAGATCACCACTTTACACCTGCACACAAAATTTAATGTTTCTAGCTTAAGTAGTTTCCGAGAAAAACTGCTGTGACACACGGACGGACGGACGGACGGACGGACGGACGGACGGACAGACGGACAGACGGACAGACTGGTCGCGAAACTAGTAGGGTTTTGTAAAATTATTTTACAAAACCCTAAAAAACGTAAACAGTGACGCATAAAAATATAAATGCATGAATTAACAGATGTTAGTGGCAGCACATAATAAAGTAAGTGCATCAATACAATATATAGATAATTCAAAGAGATATACATAAAAACAAAATAATAAGGTAAGTGCATGAATATACACAGCTGGACAAAATAGTTGGCGCAAGCAGTTTTTATCTACATACTTTTTTTCTTCATACTTTTCTTAATTATCTCGCTTAAAAATTAGTTGATTTTCAAAGTATACATACTTCATCTTCGCAACGAAAAACAAAAGGTTTCACAAACTTTAAGAAAAACTTAACATTTCGTTAATTCATAAAATATGCCAATTTTCAATTGGCCAGAATGTCCCCAACAAACACCGTAATTAACATAGAAATTTCGATAGTTAAGGTCCCTTTTTATTCAAAAAAAATCCCTGTTGGCAGCACCAGCCGAAAGGTAAATTTCTCATATGTAGCATAAGGTTTCGAAAAAGAATTCGGCTTGCCTACTACTAGACTTCTTACTGCAATTTTCATAGCACCACATGCGGATTTACTTGTATTAACATAAAACTAATCTGCCGACGTTTGTATTTAGAGACCCTTTATAGAAGCGCCAATATTTTGCTAATTAAATTGAGTTGCACACTTATGGATCACATATTGAAAATTGTTATAAATATAAAAACACAGGTTTCATCCTTCTCACATTTGCTATTTACACATTTCACACACAAAGGTGATAGCTTGTCCGCTTAAATAGCCCAAATAGTTAATTTCAAAAGATTTCCATAAAAGTTTAATCAGCACTTGCATTGCCATTAATATATACATATACATTTTCAATTCATTATATACATTTTCAATTCTCTTCTGCACCATTCGGGGGCGTCATTTTGAATTCATATTGAAAATGGCTGCCAAAATATTAAGCTGTAAATTTATGACTTTTTCATTTGCTATCCGATTTGAACAATTTTTTTTTGCCTTAATAACTTATAATTTCAAGTTTCATCGGAATCTGTCGAGAAACTACAAGAAATAAAAAATGTTTTCAAGTCCTCCCCCCCCCCCTGTAAACATCTTAAAATATTTTCTTGCACTGATAATTTCGAGAGGCACCACTTTTGACCTACGTAGAAAATTTCCTGATTCTAGCTCATGTGGTTTGCGAGAAAACTTGTTGTGACGCACGATCAAACGGACAGACAGACAAGTCGCGATTTTATATTCTTTGGGCTTTGTAACCATATTTTAAAATATCCTTAAAAAAGGTCTGCTTTATAAATACTTAAGTTGTCATTTAAAACGTTTCCATGAAAAAAATTCATTATTTCAGTTCCTACTAAAATAGCGAATTGCGCTTGTCTTCTGACCGTTGGGGGCCGCCATTTTGAATACACGCATTTGATTTTGGATTATTTTAAATCTTTGTATGCTAGAGTCATCAATCAACGTGCCAAATCTCGTTCGAGTCAGAGTTTCACTCTAGACAGGGCAAATTTATTCAATTTTTTGTGAAAATGGCAGCTAAAAATATCAGGTTCTGAAAATTTCGACTTTTTTATTTTTCATAGTAGTCTAAGGACTTATAAGTACAAAGATTCATAATCTCAAGTTTCATCAAAATCCGTTGGAAAATGTGACCACTAGAGGGCCACGAAAACCTGAAAAAGTGGCATATTTAAACCGCCGCCACTTTGATAATTGCACATTCATAATCACCAAAATGTCAAAGTTTCTAGATCTAATTGATTTCCATCTTAAAATCAAGTTTCATATATATCGGATCAAAATTGCGACTTTTAGAAGACTTTGAAGTTTTGAGTTTCAACTGGCCGCCATTTTGTTCTTTGCGACCTGACCTCCAGTTTTTTAGATAACTCTTTAGATACTTACAGTTTCTATCAACCTACCGAATTTCATTAACATTGGTTGAAAGCTTTGGGCAAAACTACAACAACAAAATTTTGTACGTTTTTCGACCTTTGAGCGGCCGCCATTTTGTTTCAGCCGTACCGACTTTGAATTTTTTAATTGCGAGGTTCATCACAAACATCAGTGAACCTTTGTACCAAATTTCATCCAAATTGGAGCTATACTTTGGTCAGAACAGAAATCACGATTTTTCGTCTAAAATGGCCGCCATTTTGTTTTCGCCTGACCGATATAGCCGGTTCACGAACTTAACCGAGATATTTACTCAATACACCTTTCCTGAAAGTTTGGTGTAAATCGGAGCAGAATTGCAACCTCTAGCTTGGTCACAAATTTCGTTACATCCCATATAACACATATATATATATATATATATATATATATATATATATATATATATATATATATATATATATATAAGATACTCTCCGCAATAGATAAATTTCCCTCGAGAAATTTACCTAAAAATATGTACTACACTATTTTGACAAATGACTTGGAAATATGGCGCATTTAGTCTGGATTCCAAAATATGACACTTGCTAGATTACTTCATAACTGGGGAACAAAATAATTTGTTCAAGGTACTACTACTTCCAAGATATTTAATATTAATAATTGCGCACTGGACCAATTCGAACTTTTGCGTTGAGATTTGTTAAGGAAGTTTATTTCATGATCATACCGGTGTTCAATGTGATATGGTCAGTATCACGCTCAACCAAGTGATATTACCTGAATTTTCTATTATTTTCTATTTTCACAGCTAGGTAAGCTGATAGTCCGAATTTTTTTTTTTATTTAGTTGAGAGGTGAATGCCATTTACGCACTGAGTGTGGGGCTCCCATGCTCGTGAACTACTAGACTACCCACTAAACACCTCCCCTGTCAACATGAGCACCTAAACTGGAACCGTTTGATACATTACTTCGGGCTAGATATCGTTTTCCTACGCCGTGAGGCGCCATCAAGCTAGGGGATCCCTCCTCCAGCGGGTGGGGAGGGAGATACCCAAGCCCCGTCCTTTTTATCTTCTAGGACTGTCAGAACATAATGTGGCACATGGTTCCATTTGTCAGCCGATCCCGGCATCACTGCGCCTACTTTATCCGAGTTGAGCTCTTCTGTTTCCTTGTAGAGGTCTAGTCATAGCCTGTATCATTTTTTCCATGCAAAAATGTGTATTAGGCATCGTCTTCTGATCAAAATCGATAGTCGAGGGACCGTGACTTCCCAATCTTGTGCAGGTAAAATTGGAACTTGAAAAGGGGTTTGCAATGTATCCAAAATATCCACACATCTGGTGGAGTTGAAAGTGTTCCTTACGTCGAGTGTCACCAACAGAAAGATCCGTCGCTTGATGCTGCTATGTGCCTCTGCCTTTTGGATCGCGCTCACCACCTCTGCAATCGCATGAATGGTGGACCGACCCGCTCTCTTAAGCCGTACTGCCGAGAAGATAGGTCCCCAGCAGCAAGAATTGCGTCAGTGAGTCTTGCCTTGATGAGTTTCTCTAGCACTTTCCCAGCCATGTCTAGCATGCATAACGGGCGGTATGCAGACGGCGATCTGGAATTTCCTTTCTCCATACTGATCAGCGTGAGCCTGACCACCTTCCGTCGTACCAGAAAACCCCCGTCTCCTAGGCAAGCGTTGAATTTTCTGAGCACCAAGTCAGAGCAATTGTAATAGACAAATTGCAACACCTCAGCTGGAACGTCATCTAGGCCTGGAGCCTGCCTCGTTTTCAATGAAAGGACTGCCGCTTCCAATTCTGGCTGTGTGAAGACTGGACACTCGGTTGCTATTTCACCGTGGAAAGCGTTAACATGTGCGGGGGAAAGTGCCCGCACTATCTCGTCAATCTTTTCCGCTTCATGTATGCAAAGCGTCTGTAGGGCACTAAGCTTCCGCATAACTAGCTTGTAGCCAAGGCAGAGATCCTTGTTTACATTGTCCACTAGATCTTGCCAGCAACGAGCCTTGCTGTTGTTACGTCACGGTTCTGTGCCCGTTGAGCCTCATGCCAAATCTTTTGACACTCCTCCGCTTTTCAGCGGTTTCAGTCGACCACCAGTAGACTGGGAGCTTGCCGTGCCGGGTTTTCGACGGGGCATAAAAGCACAGCAAGCAGTCGTGATGATGCTCATAGTTAAATTCACCACATCTTGAGCTGCCAGTTCTTCTATCCCTTGCGAATTCTCCTGCATCGGAGCACCTCGACGAACCTCTCGATTTCCATCCTTCAAATGTTCCACCCAATTGTAGAAGTTCGAGAGCACTAATCCCGGGAGACAAAATCACAGCAGAATGTACTCATGATCTCTGGCTGAGTAGTCCTCTAGTACACTCGAATTGTGTATCCTCCGTACTAAGAATTCCGAGGCAAATATCACGTCCAGTATGGTTCCTTCACAGTCAATACGGCGGGAATTCGGCGCATTTCCGGTGTTTAGCACGACGAGCACCGTTCTGGACGCCATTTCTAGGGTTTATTTTCCCCGCGGATCTGTTTGAGGCATGTCCCATTCCATTGTTTTAGCGTTTATGTCTCCCCCAATGAGCACGTTGCCACCTGCGTTTGAGACAGTGCCTTCCAAAGCGTTAAGCTTGACTTAGGTTCGATCTGCGTTAGGTACACACTCAAGAAGGTGGTGCCTGTGCACCGAACCCACACGAAACCATTCTGCCGTCCAAAGCCCTCCGCCTAGCAATCACTGTTCCAAACCCAGATGGCGGCAGTACGAGTTCCATCAGGATATCATGATGCAGACTTTATCGTGGTGTTGCTCACTCAGCAGCAAAAAGTCGGCGTTCGTGTCCCACGCAAACTACTCAAGCCGGTTTCCGGCGATTGAACTGCGGTGTAGGTTTACCTGCAAGATACCGGTCACCGAAGCTCTGATTTTTCCTTGGCTACCTGCATTTTCCTGATTTCCCAAAATCCGATTCCAGATTAGCATCCTTGAATTTCACATAACATAAAACAACAACAATAAAATCGTTTAGGTACCCTTAAACTCAACGAAATATATTTAAATAGTCTTGCAAAAGGTCGTAATACTCTACAAGTATGATGAAAATCGAATCATATTCACGAAAGTTATAGCCATTTGAAATTTCTCCAATTACAATAACAATAACATATGATTTTTATATTTTAAGGACTTCTTAAAACTTTCTAATAAGATCAATAACATAAATATTTTTGGGAATTCATGATTTGAGCGATTTTTGTTATTTTGCAACAAAATGAAACGAAAAAAGTAAATCAATGGATTACCTTTAAACGTGCACATCTCTTTTACATGTTTCTTGACTTTATTCGTTGCTGGTGACTGCATTTCGGAGAAGTTGGGTACAAAACCCTTCTGACATGAGCGTAGGTGTGTCTACCCAACTAGTTTCTCTTCTTTTTTGCGTCAGGTTTTTTTTTTCGTGCTTAGTCCCGTGTGAATTTTATTTTCTGGCACTTTTTAAAGGAGTTTCTTTGCGGCCTTCTTCACTTCTTTTATCAGAACTACTTGGAACCCTGATCTAGCGTTCCACGCCCATCAAGTGGTTTGATCGTGGAGCAATCTGCGCGTGCCCTTGCGGCTTAGCCCTCAGCGCTTCTTTGGCATTCTGCTCTTCTTCGGTCTGGGAGCTCCTCCAGTTCAAGGAGCCCATTTTTTACACCTTTGCAGATTTTTGGTGATTCGAATGCTGACTTCATTCTTTTTAGAACGTCGCCAACTTTTCGGATTAGCCTTTCTTCTTGATGTCGCTGGACAGCAATTTTATTTTACGACCTCCTTTCTTGGAAGAGGTGATTGGCTTCCGTTTCCGAGTGCAGTACTTCAGTCACATTTTCGAGCGCGGCAGTGAAATCACCACACCTTTCTTTTTCTGCCGTGGTACTTTGTAACCTTCAGGATGGTTCATTATTTTTTCGGGAGTTAAGACCCTTGCTTCGGTCGCTTCGGTAGAAATCACAGCAGTAACCATCAAATTCTCGATATTCTTTATATTTTTCCCCACCGCGCTATCATCCGGCACGTCCTGCAGAAATTCCCGTTCTTCCTTTTTAGAACACTCTGGCACTCGCTTAAATTTTTTGCTGTGCCCGAACACCACAGCAATCGCAGTCTGGACACGATATCGGTTAATCTCCGTTTTTCGTCTGTCTTTACTGTCATTGTATTCTTCGTCGTTTTTGTCGTCATTGGTACCGCTCCCGATGTGCTGTTAATATCGTGGCTGTAGCTACTGGTAACGTCGTCGTTGTTAAAATCGATATATTTTTAGATTTTCTAGTTCAAATTGCTCCAGTTTAATTGGGTCCCCCTCGGAGTCAACATCTAAGTTCGTTTTTGTGTAGTTGCGTTTTTGGTCCCATAGTTATCTTTGCAGAGGAGGGAGGCCATGCGAGGGTCGGCACAAGCCAATCTTAAAGGTGTAATAACATTATTATTGAACATAATCGAACATCAAAAAGTCTTGGCCTAACAGGAGCGGTGCCGGAAGAATAGCATATGGGAAATTATAAAAGGTAATCTGTTTAGTTCGGAACGTGCGCGTAATACTAGCATTTGCTATATCTGCTATCGGGATAATAACGGAACTTAATTCACTATACTCGTATTTACGGTTGGTTGGAGTAATTGGAAGCTGACGGGACCAGTGGTATCGAAAAGGGAAAGAACATGCCTATTACGGCTGGCCGAAAATCGATCAAAAGATTCTCACCTGTTGCAGCGCTGCCACTTCAGTATTATTCGTATACGGTCCTGTTCGGGTTCGTCTACTCTCATTGACGCTCTTACTGTAGCAATGTAATTTTGAGGCTGGTACCGATAAGGGTAACTAAATCTTTCATGGCCCGGCTCAAAGCACGAAAACAGACATCAATCGGACCCACAGGTTCATCACATAAGGGTGCTGTGTGCCCAAATCTTGTGCAATTCAAGCACCTTATTGAGTGAGGATAAATCTCTAATCGTAAGTTGGTAATGACGAACATCATCAATTAGTAATCGGTTTGATGACAATCTGGATAACTGAGTTGGGTTATTGTAACTGCTTGAACGAACCGTTGACTGAACAGCTGGATTTGGTCTCACACATTCTAATTGTCGGCAACACGGGAGGAGTATTTTTACCCACGAGGCGAGTGACCATCTGTGGGCTTGAGCGTTTAGCGGTGAAAAAGGCACTCCAGAGTGGCGGCTCCCGTTCTTCCTGGTATTGATCATACATAACAACGATTCTCTTGATTTGATAATGTACTAATTCCATATCACTTTCGGTGGGTATTATCTGCGGAGGCTGAACCGCATATATATACTTTTATGTTACATACTTATTAGTGCACGATATAATTTTCTCGAAATAAATTGTTCAATATATTATACTTGGGGTGGAATAAACATGTAAGAATATAAAATTATTCATTGTTTGTATTAAATGTTAACACACATTACGAGTCGTTCATTTATAATTAACGCTTTCAATAAACGAATGTTAAGTGAAAAATACTTAATCACAGTGATAAGCGATTGCAATTTTGTTTATTAACACTCATAATTCTATTCTCACGCATTTAATGAGTTCATATTTTATATTGATCAAGAAGTCAACGTTCAATGTTGAGTTAGTATTCCATTAATTTATCTAATAAATTTCAAATTAAAGTTCGTAAGTGCACACTTGCAATTAAGTTTTCTTTTTTTCTCGTTCTCTAATTGCAGGCGGGTTAACTTATCTAAATTGCTACGATGTTAAATCTACAACAAAGATGCAAAATGTCATTATGTTCACAAAGATTGCTGCATTGCTGCTAATTATTGTCGTTGGTGTTGTTTGGATGGCACTTGGTATTTATTCAATGAATTAGTATTAATTGAAGCGTAATTGATGAAACATGAATTGTACTCATAAAATCTCTAATATATCTTCATTAGGAAATGTGGAGAACTTTGAAAATCCATTCCAAGATACCGAGACCGATCCTGGAAAACTATCAGTTGCATTTTATTCTGGCATATTTTCATATGCCGGTTGGAACTATTTGAATTTCATGACTGAAGAGCTACGAGATCCATACAAAAATCTCCCACGGGCTATTTACATTTCATTGCCAGTCGTAACAGCAATTTACGTACTCGCTAATATGGCATATCTAGCTGTACTCACACCACAACAAATGGTTGCATCTGAAGCGATTGCAGTTGTAAGTATGACGCTATTGTTATGGGAATTGTTTCTAATGATTTAAATTTAACTTATTGCTTGATTACACATCGAATTGGGTTATTGTACTCTCATTTGAATTTTTGCATGTTGCGATTCGCTTTTATGGAATAGAACTCATCGTCTGCGAGTTTAATAATAGAATACGCATTGACGCATTTGATAAGCAATTAGAAATAATATTTAAAATTACGGTTTATTGAAAGCATTAGTCAGATTGACACAATAACGTTCATTTTACCTTTGCCAAAGAATATTTACATGACTGAATATATTATTTTCGCAATGACCCAATTTGTTTGTTATTTTTTAAATTCACAATTTTTTTACATTAAATATTGTTAAACTGATTATATTGAAGAAAATCCATTTATGGCATGGAATTTGATAAGAACTCGTCTTTATTAGATAGCAATGCAGTGTCAGCATAATTTCAAAATTTATCATATACAATTATGATGTTTGTATCGATAATTAACTGAGCATATTTGGGGCACTTCGCTTAATCAAATAGCTGGTTGACCAGTCAGGCTACATGGATGATTATAACATTTGCGTGTGATGAAATGACCGAGTTTTGTTTGGGTATTTCACTGAAATCCTAATACAAAAATTCTTTACCAACTTTAATTCTCATTGGTTTAAGATTCTGTAAGCACTATTAAGGTCTGGTATGAACTTGAAGTACATGTCGCTCTGTTCATGGATTACCGTAGTTTTTGGTGGACGATGAAAATTTGAAAACAGCATGAAAAAATAAAAATGTATTAAGGTGGATCTTCCCATAATGTGATAATACATTTAAGTGCTGTCAGGAATTTCATAAAACATGTAAGTTGACGTCTTTAGAAACTGTTAAATGAATAAAATTGGCCAAACACCAAAACGTCGACGATATTAAATAGAATGCAAATAACTCCTGCTCAATTTGAGCGTCAAATATTCAAGGAAAGAGTAGTGAAATGCGCGTTGGAGTTCAGGACATGGATGCCGATAGTCTAGAACGAAGGCCAGCGAGCTATAAAAAAAATCAAGCTTAGCTGCCTAGCTTCGCTTGGCAACATCATACACGTGCTTGCCAGCTAGCTTTATGCGGGATCAGGCGGGTGGATCTTTTATCGTGCCGTGAATTTACACTGCAAAATATTTTTCACGCGCTACTCTACAAGACATTCCTTTCAATTTTTACTGTCATTGGATATTTTTTTATTGTGTGATAACCAAGCGGCTCTGCAATAATTCAAAATTTTCGTCTCGTTAAAATTAGCGAGCGCGGAAGCATGAGATGAACGTAAACATCAAGCAAAAATTATTCGCCTCAGGACCCGTCGCTCAAAGGCGTTCAATATATTTGCGGATACTTGGGTTAGGGTCCATGTTGTTTGTATACTTGGAAGTTTGTTTTCCTGTGTATGCAGCTGGTCTTCAAGATCGTCAATACTGAATATTTGCGAGCTGTATTCTTCGGCGTATTTCGTCTCTTTCATTACCCATTTTCCTTACTTTGGCGCCTAAATACACAAATTCGCTAACATTTTCGATGCTGTATTCGCCAAGTGTGATATTTTGTGTATTTGAGGTATTTTTCCTCGACTGCGTCATGAGCCTTGTTTTATTCTCATTGATTTATAGCCCTACTAGGTTTGCTTCACTGTCGAGTTTCAGGAAAAGTTCTTTGGCAGTTACTAATGACCGTGACAAAATGTTGATGTCGTCCGCATAGGCTACTACTTGGCTCGGCGTGTATAGTAAAGTACCTCGCGTATCGACAGGTAGCTTCTTTATGACGTACTCTAGAGCTAAATTGAATAGCAATGAGGCCAGCCCATCTCCCTGCTTTAGTCGGGTTTTCGTGTCAAAGGCATCGATGAGTTGGTTATTGGTGCGGACTTGGGAGGTCGTCGACGTCATTGTCATTGTCATTTTGGGAAGACGGACTAATTTGGTGGGGATACCAAAGCAAAGCATTATTTGGTACAGTACATTACGATCAATACTGTAGTATTCTTGCTTGAAGTCGACGAAAATTTAGTGTACGTCTATGTTGAACTCCCAGCACTTTTCAAGTACCTGCTTGACTGTGAACAATTGGTCTATTGTTGATTTACCTGCTCTAAAACCACCTTGATAATCTCCAATAACACTGTTAGCGTATGATCCGATTTTATTTTCTAATTTTTTAGAAAATATTTTGTACGCCGTACAAAGTAGTGATATGCCTCTATAATTTTCGCACTGTAGCTTGTCACCTTTTTTGTGGATAGGGAATATAATTGATTGGCTCCACTCTTTCGGCATATGTTCTTGTTGCCAAATGTGCTGGATGACTTTATGAATAGGTGAATAGCTTGGTGAACACTACTGCCACCATATTTGATGAGCTCCACTGGAATATCATCGATACCCAACACTTTATTATTCTTTTGGGCTTTAATGATGGAACAAATTTCATCCAGAGTTGGTGGGGCCAATGGAAGCTTTCCGCAGACATCTATAGGCTCCGATGTTCTGGAGCTGTGCAGAGGATTAAGGAGGTTCTTGAAATATGATGCCCATCTTTCCTTAATCTTGGTATCATCAGCGATGATATTGCCGATGTCATCACGACAGAGCGTGGTTTTGGGCTGGTAACCACGTTTCAGGCTTTTCACTACTTTGTATGCTTGTCTTGTGTTGTTGCTCGCTAGACTTACATCTATACTTCTCAATTGGTCGTCATAGTATTTTCTTTTCTTAATTCTAATTATCTTATTCGCTACTGTTCTGAGATTTTCATAGTGTTCTCTCTTCGTCCTGGTTTTCCTACCTACATATTCTTTGTACGCCTGATTCTTTTTATCTAACGCATTCTGGCACTCATCATCGAACCAATCATTCCTCTTGCGCCGGGCTTGATGTCCGATCGTCTGTTCTGCCACGGTCCTAATAGCTGCTTTCACTTCCATCCAGAGCTCGTTGCTCGTCTTTAACGATGTGTCTGATAAGATGGACGCCAGCTGGTTGTCGAGGGTCTCCGTGAAATTTTTGGCCACAGACGCCGTTTGGAGCCTTTCGATGTCAAATTTTTGTATCGAGCTGGTCTTCGCCGAATATGCCTTTGACATACGACATCGATAGGTTAATTTTATCAAGTAATGATCTGAGTTACAATTGGCTCCTCGGTATGTACGGACCTCAAGTATGCTCGAGGCCCAACGTTGTTGGATCAGAACATGGTCGATCTGGTTTTGTGTGTTGCCATCCGGTGATACCCAGGTCATTTTATGAATGCGTCGATGTGGGAAGCAAGTCGAACGTTGGCACTGGCCGTTGTCATTTGTTTCATCGTGAAGGCTATATCCTCCAGTCGGGACCCGATGAGACAGCTCATTGCCAACCTTAGCATTGAAATCATCCAGACATATTTTTGTGTCGTTGCAATGAGTCGACCAGTCTTTCCAGGTGATTGTAAAATGTTTCCTTCGTTTCTTCGTCCTTTTCTTCGGTCGGAGCGTGAACATTAATCAGCCAGATTTTGAAGAATTTCGCTTTTATACGGATCGCACACAACCGTTCGTTTACTGCCTTAAAATCAATGACGTGCGATTTGAACTCCCTATCCACAATGAAGGCCACTCCGAATTCTCGTTTTCCACTAGGCTTACCACTTTTGAATATTGTGTGCGATCTCATGTCTTGAATGTCGTTTCCAGTCCAATTCGTTTTCTGGGCTGTCAGTATTTTTAATTGATATTAACTGGCCTGTTGTAAAAGGTTCTTAACAACGCTAGAGCAATTGAGTAATCTGACATTCCAGGATCCAATGCCATAGTCCTTTTTTCGTTTGCGAGGTCGTTGGCGTGAGTCCAATCCATTCCGAGGCCCATCTGCATGTTTCGAAACATTTTTTAGGGTCTCATTAATCTATAGCAATAAAATTTGATCACTAGTGACAGCATTGTAGCGAGGATACTAGTAATAACACTATTTTTCTCATTTCAACACTTTCTTATCTACCACGCATTGGCTTTAGTATCTACTATATACGAGTACTCCTCGTATCTAAGTAAGAATTCATATTTATTGATATCCTATTAGTCTGCCGCGTACGAAAATAATTACTCATCGAACTAAACACTGCACTAGAACGTATTATTCGGCACGTTGGTTGTAGTAGAATTCGTTTCCAGACAAATTAGCGCTAATTTAATTGTCACACACAAAGCGCGCATATGCTGTAAAACTACAATTGATAGCCATGCAAGTGTTTCGGTTTCCTTTTAATTTATGCGCACGAGAAGAATTTGATCGGGGAAAGTGAATCTGATTGATTCTTCATTACCCAACAAAGGAATTTTAATGACTGCCCTCATCCGTCAACTGTAGTTTACATTGCGGGACAATTTTTTTGGGTTGTTCGATAATTAATGTCATTTTTTCATGTTTTTCAAAGTAAATATATTAATATTAACAACAAACATTAATCAATGATATATTGAACATTTTGTTGCATGACCTTTACCCATCTTTCGGTAAGTTTAAAAATTCCACATTCGAAGTAGCCTTGGTCCAACTCCTTTTTAACAGCCTGTTTGGAATCGTAAGTTTTTCCATTCAAATAGTTTTGAAGGGAGCGAAACAAATGATAGTCTGATGGTACTAATACAGGGCTAAAGAGTGGATGTCGCATCAGTTTCCAATTAGCTTTAGGCTTTTTCATGATGGAACATCACGCCTTTGCGATTGGCTAGTTCAGGGCGTTTTTTCTTGATTTCTTCCTTCAATTTGGATAATTGACGACAGTAAACATTCGAATCTTGGAAGCAGCTCAAACTAGACTATACCCTTGTAATCCCACCACACAGAAAGCATAATCTTCTTTTGTTAAATATTGGGTTTGGATGTCGATTGTGGGGGCTCATCTTGCTTGGTCCATGATCGTTTTCGGACTTCGTTATCGTAAACAATCCATTTTTCATCGCTCGTTATGATCCTTTTTAGAAATGGGTCATTTTGGTTACGATCTAGCAAAGAGCCGCATATGTTAATGCATTTGGTGAGGTGGATTTCCTTTAATTCGTGAGGATCCTAAACATCCTGTTTGTTTACGTAACCAAGCTGTTGTGAGTGCAAGTAAGTGATTGAATTCGATATGCTGAGCTTCTCTGCTACCTCTTGAGTTGTCATACGCCGGTTAGTTTCGATTAACACCTTTATTTTGTCGTCATCGGTTTGACGAACAGTATGTTGTGCGTCTTGCACATTAAAATTACCAGAACGAAAGCGAGCAAACCAACGCTGACACTGGCGTTCAGTAAGGCAGTCCTCATCATAAACTTCACACAATTTCTTTCGAGCTTCCAACGCTTTTTTGCCCGTTGGGAAGTAAAACAATAAAATATTCCGATAATGCTCTCTTTGATTGTCCCTTTTCAAATTTAATTTTAATCAACTTGTTGTTTACTAACGACGCTCAGTCTAATCTTTATAGTGTACTCGTATAATAATATAAGCCACGTAATTACACAAAAAAAAAACAAAAGATCAATACTTCTACAGGTGGAAAATAAAAGTCAATATTAACAAAACTAGGGCAATAATCTTTAGAAGCAAACGCAGGTACACTATGCTACTAGGCTGTAGTAATCGAGCAGGTACGGTTGTGAACTCCGTTCAATACGCGACATGATCAAACCCTTGAGTGGACCAATAGAAGGCGGAACTTTGGTGACAATAGAAGGCAGTAACTTAGGTATACGGGAAGAAGATGTGCGTGGTAGAATAAGCATAGGAAACGTTCCTTGTGAACTGGTAAATTATGAAATTTCGAAGAAAATTGAATGCAGGACCGAAGCAGTTATTCACGAGCTTACCGCTCCGATAAAGGTTGCTAATGATGCAGGTTACACTGAATCAAGCGTGCAATTCCAGTTTAAAAACATTAAATTAGAGGGGCTGCAGCCAACAATGGGTCCAAAAAGTGGTGGCACTCAAGTATCGCTGATAGGTAGATACTTGAATATAGGCTCAAACATTCGCACATACTTAGATGACTTTGAGTGTTACATAAATGTTACGCAAGCTTCAAGCAGCCGTTTGACATGCATAACATCTGCCGCTCCTGAGCCAAGACCGATTCAGGCGTTAACCCTTTTCGTTGATGGTGCAAATAGAACGTATAGTATTTGAAATAGCTACCAACACAATCGCTACAATATGATGGCATGTAGCATTTACAATTATACAGTGGACCCGCGAATCATGCAAATCAAGCCACTCAAAAGCTTTGCTAGTGGCGGAAGAATGCTCACTGTTCATGGGACACATTTGGATTCAATACAAAAGCCCGAAATTGAAGTCTTCTATTATGGCGAACGTGTAAATAAAAGCTCATGCTATGTAATCAACTCGAACCAAATGGAATGTCCGTCGCCGGCTGTAAATGCACGCTTCATCTCCTATAAAAACAGCATAGAGCAACCGGCACTTTATGAAAACCTTAAACGTCGTAAGCGTGGTATAGTGATACATGATGGAAACAATGTTGGTCATTTAACAACTATTGGGTACTATTCCATACCCACTAGCAGTAACGAGATTGTTAGCCTGAAATCGCGAGAGACACAGTTGAGCTTGCAAGTCGGGTTCATCATGGACAATGTACAATCTGTCCGGGATCTTAGCAAATATTTTCAAAATATTCGCAGCACAATTGTATACGTAGAGGATCCAGCCTATACTGCTTTTCCTTCAGGGATGAAACTTTACAAAGGCGACACTCTCGTAATCGAGGGAGAAAACTTGAATATAGCATCGGATGAAACAGACGTGCGAGTAACGATTGGGACACAGCAGTGCAATGTTACAAGCTTAGCCTTAACTCAGCTGGTATGCACCCCACCTGAAACACAGCCAGCGGCGACTGATGAAAATATTCATACTAGCACTGATTTGCCATTAGTTATAGTACGGGTCGGTCGTCATCTTAATTTTCCAATCGGCTATTTAAAATATGAATTACTAAAGCCCTACTCCTTTTCGCACGCTGTGGTTGGAATCGCAATTGGCATAGGAATGGTTGTTGTGCTGTTAATAGTAATATTGGTTATTTATCGTCGTAAAAGTACGCAAGCCGAAAGACAGTACGAGCGATAGCGGGAGTGGGATTTACTGGTGTTGCTGGGGCTGGGAGATTGTCGGAGTAGGGGGAGTCTGCTCGAGATTGCGCACCAGCGTGGACGCCGCGGCGGTTCGAGGTGAACTTTTGTGTACGGAATAATTAATTTCGGAATCGCCATCAACGAATACATTTGCGCGATGAGAATTTAATTCAATTCCGAACTTGGGCGCTATGTACTTATATGAATGAATCAGTGGAGTGATTTTCGTGCCGTGTCTCTTGCGAGTGGATGTGTAAGCGAGGAGAAAGACAAAAGAATAACTTGTTAGAACAGGTCGTAGGGAATTTACGGGACGCGTTTAGGTCGAACTCAGGTGAATTGAACTAGCGCGAAGACGAATGCACATCGGAGATGTGCATTTTGGTTTTAATTAAAAGAAGATAACAGCGTCAACAGAACGCAGTGCACGCCATTCAGATAACCTCTCGGTGATTCTTCAGAGGTTTTAGCAGAAAGTATCTGTAAGATCTGCAGCATTAAAACCTGATCACAAATTTCAGTACCGCCGAATTCGCAATTGTAACGTAAATAACAGTGAATTCGGTGCATAAATATAGTTCGCTCCGTTCATCTCATGATAAATTTTCTCTCGTTCCCATTCAATTTCCCATCGACGAAAATCACTTTTCCGTGTGGGCAGCAAAGTGCGAGATATCTAGTTTGGAAGCGCGAATCTATTCGCCTATGTATCTTTCGTATCATCCTCTAGTCCTCGACAATCGGAAAAAGCATTGAGGCCAATTCATGCAAATTTCGAAAGCAAATCAAGTATCGGAAACCAAATCGGTGCAAAGCGGAGTTCGGAACAATAAACAGATACTTTTCAATCAACCTTAATTTTAGTTCACGTAGAACACTGTATCTAATTTGTTGTCGTAATCATACGTAAAACGTGTCGGAGAAGATTTGTTGACCGCAGCAAGAGATAAGTAGAGACCGGAAAAATCGCGAAGTGATTAATTTTATTTAATTAAGCTAAAATTTTAAACATTGAAAATAATAATCCGAGTTGCAGGCCCTTACCCGCCCCGAACACGAGCGCTCGTAGGAGGAGGTTTGGGGTAAGTTTCAAAATTACATAAATGCATTAAATAACTTAAAATTAATGAAAATGAAAATCAACTTTCGTAATCAAATTATTTCATAAGAAACTTCCCTCGACATGTTCATCTTATCGATAGTATGTACAATATAATCAATTTATTACAATAGGGAAAATACGATGTAAATATTTTCATTGTTGCGAGATAAAATGTATATGGACGCGTAACGGGAATAAGCTGCTAATTGTTTTCTACTATTATCAAAAGGATGTATATGTTTGCATTAAATTCAAGTGGTAATAGATAGCTATACTAGAGAGCAACTAATATTGTATGAAAGAAATTTAAACAAGGGAAGTTTTCAAAAAAATGTAAATTGTTCTTCCAGTAACAAACAAAAGTTTAAACTGAGGTCAGAATCGTGTAAAAATTTGTATTATTTTTTTCTTTGAGATAAGAAAAAAGGAAATGTCGAATTAAAGGATACTTTTCGGTCTTTCCTTTCCTTTAGTTCGGACCGGGTATAGGACCCGGTACGGTGGCAGGCTCGCACCACAAACCATGAGCCAGCCGCCGGGAACGTAATAATCTTTCTTTGTTTCAGGGTACTTCGCGGGTTGAGTGGCCTAAGCAAGGTGTCTCTTTATGACATAGAGTTATGTAATCGAATTGCATAATTCTATGGCATAAATTGGTCACTGGGGTACTTATCTTCTGATGGGAAGGCTCATGCAAGTTAAGTTGTATGAGTTTTCCACTCAGAAGAAGAATACCTGGCCACTGCAACAAATATGGATTTTGATCCGGTTGGGTGGGTGCGCAGGGGCTCCGTCACCACCCGGTTTTCCCACTATCATTTGTGGGTCATGAGCTTCGTCGGGTAACGACGAAGTTACCCTAAGTCCGCCCCTTTTTATATGTTTCACTTGTTCTCTGAACAAGTCATTTTCCCTTGTAGTAGTTGCCTACAATTTTTGCGACTTCGGTCGCCTTGCTTTTGTTCGACCCCAGAAATTCGTGAGTGCGAAATTCTTCGTAGTGGGTCCTTGTGCTGGGGGAATGAACCCGCCCCACGACACCACAATGCTAGCCTGCCAGCGCATTCACGCGTCCCCAGACAAGGGCATTCTCGGCAGATACTGACACCTTCTTCTGCCGAGGCAGCAGACCATCGCTGCAGTCCTTCATGGATTTTGAACTTACCTTATCCACTACAAGGCACCGATCAACTTAGGCCAAACGATTGAATGGTCCGAAGATCTGACCTACCTAGGACTTACATTATACAAAAAACTCACTTTCAAACCTCATATTGAACACATTAGCGCAAAGGCATTCAAGTCCATTTTGTCACTCTACCCATTACTTAATCGAAGATCAGTCCTGGATATCCAAAATATAGCACTTATCATAAAAATGACAATTCAGCAAATTGTACTATACGGGGCCCCTACTTGGAATCAATTTTGTGAGTACCTAAAACAGATGCTTCAAGTCAGCAGAATAAATCCTTCACAACAAACTTTCTGGCAAAGACCGGATACTCTTTTCATTTGCACATACAGTGATTCTTTACTTTGCGCAATGCAGCTAACGATCACTATCATCAGTTCTCATCCCAGGGATTTATAGTAGGCTGTATTAAGAATATAGTGAAATGCAATAAGCCTGAATTAAGTTTCGCAGAAGTTTTTGCTGAATTTTTCCTCTCACCAATTTAGATTACCACAGCAAAAGATCAAACTTTCCAATAAAATTAAATAGAAAGCTATAATGAATTGTTATTCAAAACTCAAACTATAAGCAAAAACGAAAACTCCATACTATTATATATATATATATATATATATATATATATATATATATATATATATATATATATATATATATATATATAGTGTATATATGTATAAATATAAGTAAATGTATACCAATAAATATTAATATTATTATTATTATATATTTTGATCTTTTTCAGACGTTCGGCGTGAAAACATTAAAACTTTGGTCGCTGATCATTCCAATAATGGTTGCAATCTCAGCATTTGGAGGATTAAGTGTTCACATCATGACGTCATCACGTATGTGCTTCGTTGGTGCTCGAAATGGTCATATGCCATCGTTTCTATCTCATATTAATGTAAATAAATTTACTCCGACCCCGTCTTTAGTGTTTTTGGTAAGAAACGAAAGCATACCGAGATCGTAACATTCATGTGTAAAACATTCAATTTCAGTGCATTTTATCATTGATTATGCTTGTTGTAAGCGATGTCCACGTTCTCATAACATACAGCAGCATTGTCGAATCATTTTTCATCATGCTCTCTGTTTCGGCGGTGTTATATTTCCGATACAAATATCCAAACATGGAACGACCAATTAAAGTAAGATTATTTCCATAGAATTAAATTTCATTTCATAACCATTTTGATTGGAATTTAGGTGCCCTTATGGATTCCAATTATTTTTGTTGTCATTTGTGCATTTTTAATTGTCGTACCTTGCTATGCTGCACCATATGAGGTGGGCATGGGACTGCTCATTACAGTAGCTGGAATTCCATTTTATTATGTTGGAGTGGTTTGGAAAGATAAGCCCGAATGGCTACAACAGTCAATTCGTGAGTATTACGAGTATTTCCATTACAACGTAAATCACTTTTCTATTTCTAATATTTGTTTCAGACGTTTTCACTGCAACGTGTCAGAAAATATTCCTCGCGGCCAAGGAAGAAAAGGAAGACTAAAAGACTAAATCAACAATTAAATAATTAATATTTTTTCATCTCAATGAATTTACATCACATTTTAATTGAGCGCCACCTATCTACAATACATTGTACAACTCACTGTGTGAATTCTCATTTTATTAGCTTTCTAGATATTTTGTACTGTGTAAATGGTGACTAATCGATTGTAATAATTTTATATGATTTGTTATTTTTTTTTCTTGCTTTAATTTATACTGATTGATAATTTATACGTATAAATAGGACTTACAGTTTCGAACGCAAGTATTTGGAATGTACTTCAAAGTTTTTCTAGACGACATCATTTATAAGGAATGTATATTGTTTTCTTTTTTTATGAAATTATTTATTGTATCAAATTGAATTCATATGGACAATAAATAATTAATATTAATGAATGAGTTTTAATATAAATCGTTGAAACACTCACTATCTGCGTATTCATTTGCACTCGCATACATGCGGTCTTTTCAGAATTGTTTGCTGTTTTCCGGACTACAGCTTCCTATAAACTGGAATAGTGGAACATACTATGGTCAAATTTGATTAGGAAGCTGCATTCGTCAACTAAGGCATGAATGACGATTTTCTTTGTAAAGATTTACGTCAAAACACTTACTTTCAGGGTTATCTCGAGGTTTTTTTTCATGCACTCCAATTCCGTATCGTTCTTTTTACCAATATAAATCAAATAATGAATTTCTATGACCAAATAAAAGAATTTTTAAAAAATATTTCTTTCATATCAAAATGAATAACGAAGCATTCAGACAGATTAAAGAAATTCCTTCACCGTACCACGTAACTACCGCTTCCTTAGAACCAGCTGTAATTTCTTCCAGTTTTTAGCAAAGACCAGAAGGTAAAATACTATACTGACTTGCATTTACTAAATTGCTTTACCCAACACACATTAAATTGTGGACTTTTCATTTGCGAATTCAACTCTAGCTATGAAACTTCATTATATTTTTCGTCGCTGCTTAGCAATCTCACGTTCTTGAATAGTTGCAATTGTGCCACTGCTATTGATATCGTACTTAACCCTTTCCTAATTGAATTGTTGTCGTTCGTAAAGGTCCTTTTCAATTACACGTTGCTTAATAAAATCAACTAACAAAAGTAAATGATCAATGCAGACCCTAAACATTCAAGTTTCTTCTCAGGAAGGCTGATCCTTATATCATTCCTTACATGCGTGTTGCACAATCGTAGACGAAATTTTTATTGTTTGTTGTTATCCTTATTCTCATTTTCCGTTGGATGTTTGAAAAAAGTGCATCTTGACCGCAGCAAAGCAGATACTACATAGGCTGATAAGTCCCGACACTGGAAAATAAACGTAACTCATTTCGAGGGGCTCACCCACCATTAGTTTGTGTACGAAGTTTAATGACATTTCGTCCATTCATTTACAAATTATAGTCGGCAGAACTACGCTAGGAAAATATGAAAAAACAGGAATATTGTATCTTGGTACAATATTGTTTTTTGTTGGGAAAAACTTCTGGATAATCATTGCCATAGATGGAGATATATTAATCCATATCTGCTCCTTTGAAGACAACAGATTATCGTTGGTTTCTTCTTCTTCGTAGCACTACAACCCCTCTCAGGCCTTCGCTTCCTGCTAATAGCGCCTCCAACTGTCTGGGTTCATCGACCACGTCCTCCAGTTTCGAAATCCGAAAAGCGATGAACTGTGTTCACTAGCGTTTCCTCGGTTTCTCCACTGATCTCCGCCCTTCAGTTCTCCTAACGAGTCGTTGACACCTGCGGCTCGTCAAGAATTACATACAGCTCATGGTTGTTTTGAATCGCCACTGATCCCCGTTTAACTTCCTTTCGATTCATAGTACATTTACGTTTTTTAGGTCTTTGTAAAAAATTTTTTTTCAAAGATCTAGTTTCGCGACCTGTCACAGCAAGTTTCCTCAGAAAATATAGAAGCCAGAATGCTCAAACTTTGTGAAAAGGTCAGAAGTGAGGGTCTCTCAAAAGTTTAGGTCTTACCAAAAATTTAAAATTTTTTTAAGGGGCTCCCCCCTTATAACGAATGAGCCCTTAAACATTTTTTTTAATCAAAGGTAGTCGAGTGGGGTATCAAATAAAAGGTCTTGATTAGAACTTTTAGAATCTGAAATAAAAAAGTCATTTTATGAATTAGGGGAAGGCAAAATGTACCAAAAATTTGTGTTCCCTCTCGCGATTGGACACCTTAGAGCCGAGAAATCTGAAAATTATCTCGAATGTGGGACTTTATGAGAACAAGGACAACAAATGGAAATTCAATCAACTTCGTTAATAATAGTATGATTTGTAGATTTGACATTTTCGCCCATAAAATCAAAATGGTACCTTTAAACTTTCTGAAATTTTGCAATTATATAGACTGATATAAGATATTTCTGTCCACAAAATTTAATCGAGATCGAATCATAATCAAGGTAGTTATATCCATTTCAGTTGTATGGAATTACAACAACAATAACACGTATTTATGGTTGATGCAGATTTCAAATTGACCTAGGCACTTTTATTTTCTTTCAATTTTAATGAAAATTTAAGGGATAGTGTTTAACTTGAATATGTTCAATCGGCCGAGCATTCAGCAAAATCATTTAAGCTGGATCAAAATGGCGGCTGCGTTGTGCTTATGATAGAAACCGTGTATCTTTTGCAGAAATTTGAACGATTTCACGTCAAAGTATTGGATGAATAATTCAAGTTATCGATTCATGCTATTAGAAAACTTGTTTCCAACCCTAGCATGTTTACAAAGACCTTCTGGAAGGAGCACTCTCCTGCTTAATCAACTTGTTTTTTTTCCTCAGCCTAATCCTAGATTAGGTATAACATTGGCTATGGCTTGAGCGCACACGCCATCGATGTAAAACTTTGGACTTATGATACTTTTTATGCTTTGCCTTGATCCTTTGGACTTATGAAAACTTGTGGCCTTTACTCGGCTGCTTAAGCTCTGACTTGCAAAGAGCTTGACTGTTTTATTTTTATTTAGTGTTTTAGTATTGGTTGGGGTATGTTAGTTGAAGTTTGGGTTTATACTTAGTGTAAGATAGAGAAATAGTGGTTAAGGGATTTAAAATCCTGGGATGTTCCTGGTTGAGTATTTCATAGTTCTGTCTCGGCTTCCATCAGAAATTGGATAAGTTGATCTGGTAAATTATTGTTGTTTTTCTTAAAAATTTCAGGAAAGGAAAGTTTACTTTTAAAAAATCTTAGCGGTTCAAATTTCTGACAGTTGAAAATTGTGTGTTCGAGTACATCTATGGAGTTGCACCACTTGCAGTTTTTGGAGGACGCAATTTGGGCCTTCTTGAGTCTGGTTAAATTATATGCTCTGTTGGTGAGTACTCTGTTTAGTTGTTTTTGGACTTTGCTACTGCAAATAATTTTGTGAAGCCATGGTTTGGGTCTATAGACTAGGTTTGTTTGGAGCCATGGACAGGATTTGAGTTTGCTAATTTCATTGGCATAATACGCCTCCCATTCTCTACTGTGTCATCCCATCCAGTATAGTAATTTGCCTCTACGCCTATCATGAAGGCTTCTTTGGCTGCTTTATCATTTGTTATATGTTCTGGAAAGTTTTCGGATTCAGGAATCCAGGATTAAATAAAGGTGATACTCGGGACGTCCATGAGGACTTGTCTGAATTTGGTGGTAATGAATTTGTGATTTTTGTTGTTTATTATTTCTTTGATTGCATTTTTGGCATCCGAGAAAATAACTACAGTGCTATGAAGGCTGTTCCTAGGTTTTGAGGCAGCTTGAAACATTGCATTAATAATTTTAGGGGTATAGTTGAAACTGCAAAGCTCTGTTGAATTATCATTGAGACAGTGGACAGCACAGCCGGTGCTTAGTTTGATGCATCTGTGAAATATATTCTGGCATTGTTGTTACGGAAAAACCTTAGGGGTTTTTCAATTGAGAAGAGGAAATTATTAAAGTTCAGTTTGGGTAGGTTTTCATGAAGTTATCAACTTGAAACTCTATGTTCTGAGCCACAGGAAGTTTGTTTCCATAGCAGGTGTTGTTAAAGAAGCTTTTGTATTTGGCGTAAATATGCGGGTAGATGGAGTACGAGGTATTATCTATCACTGTGCTCTTAAAGTCTTCCGAATGTAGGTTTTTTGGCTATTTCCTTGGCAACAATCTGCTGTACTATGAGGTGAGCTGGTAGTTTCTTTGCCATGGCTAGCGAAATGATATTGGGTGCAGTATTTGTGATGCCTAAGCACCTTTTGAGGACTTTGGCTTTTAGAACGTCAGTTTCTTTGTAATAATATTTCGGTTGTTGATTTAAGTTAGGCAAATTTGCTCCGATTTTAGGTCTAATGATCGATCTGAACGTGCTGATAGCTTCAGACGGCGACAGCCCATGTCGCGGGGAGCTTAGTGCGAAAGCTATATTAATGGCTTTGTTTGCTTTTGTTGTCTGTTCCTTGTGTAAGATATTGATAAAGTTTTGGTGGTTGAGCCGTCTACCTAAGAACATGAAATTTTTGACCCGGGGAATAATGTTGTTTAAGGGCTTGGGGTGGGTTGTTTTTAATAGAAAAGGCTATTGCTTGAGATTTGCTAATGTTAAGAGGGAGTTTTAGTAGGTTGCATTTTTTAATGAAAAGATCAAATTTCGCTTGTAGGGCATCTAAGGTTGCTTGTTTGCGTTTACCTTTGCAAATAATTACAAAGTCATATGTGTACTGTACCAGAGTTGTGGAACTGTCTGAGATATTATGGAGTTTGGACATATAAAGATTAAAAAGTAAACGGCTTAAGACATCTCCTTGGGGTAGGCCATTGTTGAGCGTGATGTTGTCCTTGCCAAGACATAGTTTCCTGTTTGAAAGAAAGTTGTATATCCAGTCTAGGTAATCGTGGCTGATATTTAGATTTTTAAGGGTATTTGGCAGAATGGGGACATCAACTCTCTCATAGGCATTAGCTATATCACAAGTGATAGCCATAATTGAATCAGTGCACATGTTGGCTGATTTACCACTCCTGTACGCGTAACAATGGAAGTTGAGCAAGTTGTTTTGTTCGCAAAATTCTGTGATTCTATTTTTGATAAGGTTGTTTATTATCTTTATGGAGGTATTAATCAGGGAAATAGGACTGTAGTTTTCATAAACGTGAAGGGGTTTGTCTTTTTTTGGAATCGGAATAATGGGTATGTTTCTAAGTATTTCGGGAATGTGCTTGTTTTTGAAACTGTGATTTAGAGATTTTAGAAGTGAACTTTTGTTGTTGTGGTCTAGATAGTTGATCATATTTTAGTCTATTAAGTCAGGTCCGGGAGAAATTCTTTATTTGCGTTTGTTCAAGACTTGTAGGAACTCACTCATGTGAAAAGAATCGACAGCTTTATGATTAGTTGGTTGTGTGCAATTCCATTGGTTAGCGAGAGGTTGGTGTTTATCTTTAATCATTTTTAGGAAATTTTCATTGTTTTGTGGATCCCAAAGTAACCTGTTTATGCTATAATTATTTTTTTGATGGCATTTATTAGGTTCCAAAAATCTTTTGTATTCCGTCCATTGTTGATTTCGTCTATTTTTTCGTTTCATATGGAATGTTAGCTTTTCTGTACCTCTATTCTCCATTTGTCTTGGAAATCTCTAAAAAATTTTTCATTATTTGAACTCCTTAGCTTGCAGAAGTTTTTCCAGGCTTTTGTTTTTTCCTCCATCGTTTTTAAGTTCTTTGTTCCACCATGGTTTTGCGTTAAATTTAAACTTGCTTGCATCCAAGAGGTTGTTTTTGATGAGGCTATTTATGCTTTCAACATTGTGTTGTAGATTCTCATTGAATTGAATGGTATTAATATGTTCTAGAATTCCTTTTCCATTTGGTATTGACTTCCTTTCATTCTTCCAAGCCTTGAAATTTAATTCGAATTCAATGGGGCGATGTCCACTTTTGCTGATTTGATATTTGCCAATTGTCACTGTTATTTGAGTTAGTGAATGTTCCATCAGGTGTTGAGAATTGTCTTGTGCCCTGGCTAGATACAAGGAACCTGTGTTGAGAAAATCTAATTTGTGATCTTTACTAATTTTTTCCAGGAATTTGCCTCTACAGTTTGTCTTTGTATCTCCCCATTTTGGATGTCTAGCATTGAAGTCACTCCTACAATTATCGGTTCGTTATGACCTATTTTATTTAAGAGATAGAGAATCTGATTTGCGAAAATGTTCATCCTGAGATCGGGTGGAAGGTAACAGGAGCATATAGTGATGTTGGGATTTAAATTTGTCGTTATTAAGGCAACAGCTTCCATTTCATTTTCGAATGGAATTGTTTTGTATTTTTTTGCTTTTGTGGATGGCAATAGTTACACCACCACCTTCTTTGTATATTCTGATTTTGTTTAGGAGGTTGAACTTTTTAATATTAATATTAGATGCTTTAGTGTTTTGTAGGGTTTCTTCAAGCAAAGTTACTTTGAAATTTTCGGTATTGAGTAGATATTCCAGGCTGTTTTTGTTTTTTGTAGACTTTTTGTATTTAATTGGAGGAATTTCAGAGATTTGGCTTTGTTGGCCATCAATGGGTTTTAGGAAGAATTAGTTGTATTATTGTTTCATTTGAATTGTAAGTGTTATTTGTAGTTGAAATAGTTGAGAGTTTAGGGGTGAGATTGTTAAAAGTTTGTACTATTGACACAATGACGTTACAGTCCATTTGGATCTATTTTTGTGTGAATTTATGTTTTTATTCAGGAGGTTGATTAGTTTCGCAACAGGAGGGTTCGTATGTTAGTAAGGGTTATTGTACACTGCAACAGGGTTTTTACTAGTTAGCGAGTTGTTATTTTGCATCAGTACTTCAGCATAGTTAAGTGCTGGTTGGTTTATTCTATGATCAATCTGCGATGATTTCTTATTGCTGGGGATAAGTGAGTTCCTGAGAAGGATTTTGTTTACCACATTGTTAGAATTTCTATTGTGGGTTAGCTTCGCTTTATTAAGTTGAGGAAACTTCTCATCCATTGATTCATTGTCTTTTAAGTTTGAATAGTATTTTTCCTTGATAAGTCCATTGGCTTCTTTAACAGTAATGTTTTTTATTGAGCTTATTTCCACTGCCATCGCATATTATTTCCATTTGGGGCACGATCTATCTGTGGACAGGTGTTCTTCACCGCAGATATATTGCATTCCGATCCATTATTACAGGTTTTTTCGCTACATGTATTAATATCTTTTGCCTTCTTCCGGAAATTCTTTACAAAAGAATTGAGTGTGTCCTAGGCTTACACATTTGAGGCATTGTTTAGGTCTGTTTAGGAAGTATTCAACTTTTATCGGCGCAATTTCAAGTTTGATCATATCTGGCAGTTCTTCTCCAGAGAAGGAAATTTTTATAGTCTTGGTCGGATTTTTTTTTTGTCTTTGTCAGTAGGATCAGTCTTCTTGAGTCTGTAGACATTGACAATTTTAATATTTTATAAGGCAACTCCGGTAGAATTGCAAGGGATACCAACTTGCATCATCTCTTGCTCAGTTATGTCAAAAGGAATGTTCCTTAGGACGCCAATTCTCATAAGGAAGCTATTAGGAATAAAGGCTTTTACCTTATGATCTTTTAGGCTAGCATTTTTTATTAGGTTATTTGCTTCCACTGCGGAGTGGAAGGTTATGCGAATTCTATTAAAGCTGGTTTGTGTGATTTTTCCAATGTTATTAATTTTTAGGGATTAATTAATGGAGTAAAAAATCAATTGGTCTAATCTGACTTTCTTACCATTGTTGTCAGAGGCATCAACTATGACATGGAAATTTTTCCTTTCATCATTTGTGCCATATAGGTTAAGAAATTCGTTAGTGTATTCTCAGAATTTTCTTTAGTTAGGCTTTTCATGTGCTTCTCTAGGAGTTATCTTCTCTTGTCATATTTGTAAAGTTAGCGTCGTAACGAAAATTAAATTTTTAGATCAGCTTCCAAAGTAGTTTTTTCCTTGTTTTAAGTATACTTTGGAGGGTTCCGTAAAGTAAAGATAGAGTCACCGATAAACTCTCTTTTGGTGTTGTTTGTCTTATCTTCGGTATAATAAGGTCTATAGCATCTTCTGGAGTTCTTCGTTTGTGGTGGCTCAGTCGCCTGAACATGCCGATGATGTTATAGAGTAGTGCATCCCTTAATGTTACCAAAAGAAAGGTTTGCACATTTTTATACAGTTTGAAGTCGGACAGTTCTAATTTTGAACAAACTGATGGTGCCAGGGGTTTTCAAATACATTGCTTGGAATCGCGTCAGTTTTTGCTGGGAGCTAATCTGATGACTGGCAGTGATAAAATCCGCATCATCAATTAGTCCTGACCGACACCCGATTTGTTTTTATGATTGGTTAGCGGTTTTTATTAGCATACTTGTAGTGATTTAAAAGATTCAAAAAGTCCGTGAAGGACTGCAGCGACGTTCTGCTGCCTCGGCAGAAGAAGATGACAATATCTGCGGAGAATGCCCTCGTCTGGAGACGCGTGAATGCGCTGGCAGGCTAGCATTGCGGTGTCGTGGGGCGGGTTCATTTCCCCAGCACGAGGACCCACTACAAAAAAATTTCGCACTCACGAATTTGATGTTGTTCAAGAGGCGACCGAAGTCGCAAAAAGTGTAGATAACTACACCGAGGGAGATTGTACTTGTTCCGAGAACAAGCGGAACCTGAAAAGAAAGGCGGACTTGGGGTAACCCCGTCAGTACCTGACGAAGCTCATGGCCCACAAATGAAAGAGGGGCAACCGGGTGGTGATGGAGCCCCTTTGCACCCACCCAACCGGAATAAATCCATATTTTGTTGCAGTGGCCAGGTATTCCTCTTCTGAGTGGAAAACTCATACAAATTGCCTTGTATAAACTTTCCCATCAAAAGGGGAGTACCCCGGTGACCAATTTATGCCATAGAATTATACAACTCGATTGCATATGTCATAAAGAGGCACTCTGCTTGGGCCACTCAACCCGCGATGTCACCTGAAACGAAAAAAAGGATTAATTAAGTACCCGGCGGCTGGCTCATGTTTTTCGTGGGCAGCCTGCCACCGTACCGGGTCCTATACCCGGGCAAAGGGTATCGGAAAGGAAAGACCGATTTTCAAAAGGGCTTCATTTTTTCTTTTACTTTATAATTACATTGACATTTCTATATTTAAAATTTTAATTAGTAAAATTTCAAATAATTTATCTGTCCCCCCCATGCAAAATTTATATATAAAAGGATTATAATAAAATTGTATTAAGTAAAAAATATATATATATAAATAATAAAATGTAAGGGTACTCACCCAAACATCCTCGTCGGGCGCCCGCTGACGATGTGGGTGGTCCTGGAATGTAGATTTCTTTTCGTTATAGCTACTTCTTACGTTAAAATGCAACGACGAATACTGAGATTCCAACAAAAATTCCAACAAAAGTATCGGAGATTAATGACAAATAGCTGTTCTTTGATAATTGCTGCCCTTGCTAACTTCCATCAATAGGAATAGTTGACGAAGTAGTGACTTTCCTACCCCTTTGAAGACACCGATATTTTGGGCATACATTGAAGCTTCTATGTTTAGCGGCAAATCGATAGAAACAATGCAATTGGCTCCTAGTTTTACCAAATGATTTAGGGGCACCGTGTATTAGACTATTTGAATGCCACTACGTCTGCCCCTTTGTATCGTTCCTCCTTCAATTGTTAAAATTTACGTACGGTTAATAAGTGCTTGCTTTCGGCAATAACAATAATTAGAGCAACGCGACGTTCCCGATCACTTCATACTTGCGACAGCCCTAAGAAGAGAGTTCGGAATGCGAAAATTCACAGTTCTGCCCACTAGAATCCAGCCCAAACTACAATTTACAATTTACCACGAAACGACACGGAACAAATCTATAAATGAAACAAACTGCCTTCTATCTAACCTTTTCGAGGGGTTTTAGTCAAAAACATTGTCTTTCGCTCAGCTGGATGTTATTTTGCTTTTACACGAATCCCGATTAGACATTCAACTGTTTCTTTGGGTCCCACTCCACATCCGATTCCGAATTTAGCTAAAAGGCTAAACCAAACTTCGCGTTCACCATATATTAAAATTCCGCTAAATTTCGTCAACCTGCGATGAAAAGTCAACAAAACTCCGCCATCTTTGACGTTTCGAAATGCATTCACTAGTTGCTTCAGGGAATTTATCTTTGGGATGGATGAAGATAATGACGAATAAATTCTCTTTACAGTATGTCCAAAAGTTTTGTTCGATCATACGCGCCTTCGTTTCGCTAAAAAAAAAACCGTGCACCTTGAGTTGATCTGGCTTCGCAAGTCCAGATTTCGTTAGCCACTGGCAAATGTTCTCTCGCTGATCACCTTGAAGCTGTAATACTTCACCGTATTCGGGACGCTCTATTACTGTGCCCTTGCACGCAAATTTCCTTTTACATGCTCGCACAATTTTCTTCAGGTTATATTCCGAGGAAGGCCCGGCACCGTAGTTAGTGTTTTTCGACCATTTCTCTGCTGAATTCTTATGTGCTCAAGTCCGTCCTGTACCGTCTCATCAGCACCATTGATTGCATCAGCAAAGGGGTCAAAGTTTTGCAAATCCTGGATGGACATGCGCTAAACAAATTAAACACAGGCAAGAAATAAAACTGCCCATCGAATATCGGGCACAACTTGTCAAACGTGTGTTGCCTGTTTAGTGCACTTGAAAAATGTTTCCTATCACTCGAACAAAATACAACCAAAATCTAAATGCAAAAAGCCACAAGATAACAAGATAACACTTGAAAAATGTCTTTTCTTACCTCCGCCCAATGGCAACTCTTCCATATAAAAAGAAAACTGGTTTATTTAGCGTCGTCTTTCAACTATGTACTTTGCCTTAACTTTTGCTATCCACTAGCCAGAGTTGAATTCGAATCCCCAGAAACGCGAATCACATGCTCGTTTTTCCTGTCCGACCTCGGCGACTCCTGTCAAAAATATTAAATCGTCCCAGATCAATCTTAAATCGTCCCAGTTCGATCTTAAATCGTCCCAGTTCGATCTTAAATCGTCCCAGTTCGATCTTAAATCGTCCCAGTTCGATCGTAAATCGTCCCAGTTCAATCTGAAATCGCTGCGTTCGTTTGTTTAGTTGATCTGGGACATTTTATGCCTGAATTTCGTTTAACCCTTAACTGCTCGATTACTCCATACTTTCGTAGAAGACAGGGACTTGTATTCAAGGAGAGGGGCCTAAAATTATAACAACCATCTCTCCACTGCGGAAACAATTGTTTCTTCACTAGTGTAGAGCGAAATCCTTCAGTCTCTCCATGCCTGGGTCGGCATCGAAGAGACTGCCCTGTAATAAACATAAGCAGTCGAGCAGCCCCGTGGTGATCAGGAGTGGCTGCTCCTGAAGAGATAAGGTGGTCACCCCGTCGAAACTGCTTAGTTTGTTGTTTTACTAGTGTAAAGTAAACTACATCCGTCAAGTTTCCATCCTTTACGCAGAGATGAGGGTTTCACTTCAGCCACTTCAACATCTTTAGGTTTGACATTCCCCTTGTAATGCAACGACCTTCTTCGGAGAAAGTAACGGTTGCTTTTTGTGTAATGTTTCCGTTTGTCTCAAGCCTCCGTGTCCGCTAACTTTAACGAGGCAAAAAAAATATTGAATTACTGGAGAGTAGCTTAATTAACACCTAATAGAACATTTCTAAAGATAATAAAAATTGATCGGTACGTCTTGTAGAGTAGATAGTGTAGTGTAGCTTCGTGGCTCGACAAGGACCCGCCTCATATGATCCCGCAAATGCTAGTCGTCAAGCACGCGTACGCGGTCGTTAAGCGAAGCTAGTTAGCTGAGCTCGGTGTTGTTTTAGCTCGCTGACACTTGTGCCAGACCATCGGCACCCGTGTCCTACACGGACATTTCGAAATTCATTACACACCACCATATCCTTCCCTAACCTGAAAATCACTCTGTATACAGAAACAGAACTCAACCTTTCTACATTCACATAGTATCCACACTCAACCTAGCCTCCGGAAAAAACAAACACAAGCTGAAGAGCGAACCATGAATCTTCAGCAGCAGGGAGGTAGGAGACTGTTGACGCGAGAATTGGCGCGAATATAAACATGTGATTTGATGAGAGATTTCAGCTTAACCAGATCTAAAAAAAATTAATAGTTTTGTCTATGTGCAGTGAAACAATTCGTTTTATACAATCTTTTAGTTTTCTATTAGGATCTGACAATATACCCATGCTCTGTAATGCATAAAAGAAGGCGTGCGTTGGAAATTTTATCTAATTTTTATTTTGTTTTTGAATACGACAGACTCCGGCTCAGCTGACCTATAAAAATTCAAAAAGTGTGCAACATAGGGTAAATAGAAGCTGCTTACGGAAGCTTGGATTAAGGTCCTTGTTTCACACCCATAGCATAGCACTGCTCTTATCACAGACTTTGAAGAACAGAATATAAGCGTGTTTTGTCTACAAACAAAAGCAAGATGGAGGTAAAAGAGCGTAGAATGGCAACAATGAGACCAGCATGCAATACGTCAGCACTTAAAGTCAATGATGTGAAGTTAATTCCTGATTTAGCCGTCAATCTTTTATCTGTTGGTCAAATCGTAAAACAAGGTCACACCCTAGAGTTCAACAACAGATGTTTCAAAGTTATAAACTCAAAAAAAACAAGTAATTGCAACAGGCACAATCATTAATGACTTGTTTAAATTGGACACGAAATCGTCAAAGAATGTTGCATTTGCGTGTAGCTCAAAATGCACTAAAGACATTTGGCATCGTCGAATGGGCCACCTGAACAACGAAAGTTTAGACAAGCATGCAGTTGTGTCATTTTTTGGAGACTTCATGACGTTCGCTGAAAAGCAAAGCGGTCACAAGCTCAACACTCTGATAATGGCAAGGAAATTATGAACGGCAAATTTCAAGCTACACTTCGAAAAATGGGATCCATCGCCAAACCACCAATGTGCACACGCCAGAGCAGAACGGCTTGGCCGAACGCAACAATCGCTCAATCGTGGAAAAGGCGAGATGTATGCTTGCCGACTCGAAAACGTCGAAAACACTTTGGGCACACACATTTGCATACCGCTCACCATCGAAAGGAACGGGCACAACACTAGTTCAAGCGTGGAGTCAAAAAGTACCTGACCTTGATATGATGAAAACACCAAAGGCTACCGCCTTTACAGCCCAGTTAGAAATAGTATTTTTTAAAGTCGAGATGTATACTTTTGTAATGAAGACTCTTATGTTTCTGCATCCAAAACATTTATGAAGTCAACAACAAGGAACAAAGTTGATCTCATTTACCAAGACGAAATCCAACTACCCGAGATCAGCAACCAAAGTGAAACTGAAAACAATCACAACGATCTGGTCAAAGATGTTGTTATTAGCAACGAACAAGAAGATGCAATACACGAAGACTGTTTTTAAGATACACTCGCATCAATTGATTCAGATTTTTTGGTGTTCCTTCAACAATCCAACTCTAACCCACTGCAACAGCAGGTGTTGAGGCGCAGTGAAAGGGAGCGCAAAACTCTAGGCGAGTATACTTATTTTTTACCAGAAAAATATGATTTTTCTTCTGTTTCCTTTCCTGAAGATGAAATGGAACCATTTGAAGGTTTCTCAGCGCCTGCATCGTACCAAAATTACTTCCAAGATGACCCGGTGATGCCAAAAGAAGCATTATCTAGACCTGATGCGAACGAATGGAAGCTGGCTATGAAAGAGGAGATGCAATCACTACTCCCAAATGATACATAGAGACTTCAAGCCTTACCAAACAATCGAAAGGCGATAAATTTTAAATGGGTCTTCCGTACAAAACGTAATCTCACCGGACAAATTGATCGCTACAAGGCCAGGTTGATCATAAAAGGATACACGCAGCAAAAGGGGGTGGAATATGAGGACACATACTCACCTGTTATCCGACACAGTTTTCTGCAATATCTTTTCGCAATTGCAGCTCAATTAAATCTCAAGATAAAACAGATGAATGTAATTTCCGCTTTTCTTCAAGGAAACCTTTCGGAACAAATTTATATGGAATAGCCTGCGTACAACCTGAGTCGAGAAACTCCATCGATGGTATGTTGTATAAAAAAGGCCTTATATGGAATAAAGCAGTCTAGTAGGGTCTAGAATCAAGAGCTGGACAAAACACTAAAATCATTTGGTTTAGAAAGATCTAAGCATAGTTCGTGCATTATGTCAAAGCAAAAAACGAAAATTTACTTATCATAGCGGTATACGTTGATGATTTTTTGCCCTTCTCAAATAAAACCGACTGGCTTGAACATTTAAAGCGCAACTCCATCAACAATTCAAAATGAAAGAGCTTGGAATAGCGAAACAAATCCTTGGAATGGGTACAACAATATCTGATTGTTCAATTGCAATCGATCAAGAGCAATATATTGAGAAAGTTCTGCAAAATTTAGGATGGAAAAGGCCAAACCCACGATGACACCAATGAATTCTAGTGAAAAGATAGCAACCAAAGATGGTGTATCTCAAATAAAAAATATTGAATTCTTGAAGAATGTTCCGTACCAAGAGGCAATTGGTTGTCTAATGTATATGGCACAATGTACATGACGTGACATATGCTATGTGGTAAACTTACTTAGTCGATTCAGTTCCAATCCTGGACTATGACATTAGAATGCTGTGAAGCTTTTACTTCGCTATCTGCGTGGTACATCTTCAATGAAACTAAAATTCAGTACAACAACAACATAATTGGTTACACCGATGCTGATTGAGCAGCCAACAATGATGATCGTAGGTCAACCACTGGATTCGTCTTCATTGCTCAAGGAGGAGCGATATCTTGGAGTTCCAAGAGATAGCATACAGTGGCGCTTTTGTCGTGTGAAGCTGAATACATGGCGCTCTCAGCTACTTTACAAGAGGCAATGTGGTGGGACGGACTTGACACTCAACTTGGTCAAAAGAAGCGACCACTTCAAATCCTGTGTGACAACCAAAGCTCAATAACGATCGCCTCAAATGCAGGGTTCTATCCCAGAACCAAACATATTGACATACGTCATCACTTGAAACAGGATGTAGTCAACCAAAATCAAATAAAAGTCAATTACATAAGCAGCACTGATCAAGTTGCAAATGTTCTTACAAAACCCCTTGACAAGACCAAACATGCATAATTCAGAGAAGCGATGGGCGTGCAACAAGAACCATCGTCCTGAGGAGGAGTGTTAGAGTCACCCTATAATCCGAATGTTCATTGTCACACTGTTATTTATCTTTTATGTACTTCATAACTTATTTTAAATAAAATGCCAATTCTGTCATATTCACCAAGCCGAACACACGTATTTTCCTTCTTCTCTACTAATAGAAGTCTATCAGCCGTTGTCCATTGTGGCTGTATCATCCAATTATTCCTCTTCTTTTTCTTTGTAGCACTACACCCCTCTCGGGCCTTTGCTTAGAGAAAGTTAGAATATCTCATTGTCATGACCGTATTGATTTTTTTCGGAAGTTGGTTTGGTCAGTACCATGCTCCCGTGTGATTGCTCAGCTATAATATGATCTGATTAAATTAGTACATATCACCACTGAGTGAACTCTCGTAGTCTGTCCGGAAAATCCCCTGAACTAAATCACGTTGCTCCCAACGAGATTTGAACCTGGGACCTTCGGCTTATGCGTTCATGCTCCAACCACTAGACCACACGGACTACTTTGAAGTCACCCAGAACAATTTTAATGTCGTTTGACGACAATGCATCGACAGTGCGTTCCTGGGTGCTATAAAATTTGTCCTTGATTGTCTCTTCCTTGCCTTCTGTGGGTGGGTGATAGTTGACTAGCCAGACATTAAAAAATTTGGTCTTGATACGAATCGTCGGTGATAATTTGTTTAAATGCGCTGCCAACAATGAAAGCCACTCCGAAAGCATGGCTTCCTTGCAGTTTTCCGCTATTAAACACAGTGTGCGATTTCCGGTTAAATATGTTTTCATAGTGCCATCTAGTTTCTTGTACTGCGAGGATATTGATTTTGTATTTCTTTATTTCATCCAGCAGTTGTCGCAGTGTACCTAATCTGTTCAATGATCTAACATTCTAAGTTCCAGAAAAATAGTCCTTTATGCGTTGCGATAGTCGTTGTCGTTTATCCGATCTGGGGCGTTCTCAACGATTCGACTTAGTCAGTTTTGGTCCATGAGTGGTATTTTACTTCCCACATACCCGCCGGCTAGAGCACCCTTTATCAGACCGAAAGCCCGACAAGAGCTAAGACTAAATTGAGTTATGATAAGATTATTAAAGAATGTTTAATACAACGGAAAATGTGTACAAATTAAATTTATATTGTGTATTAATATATATATATATATATATATATATATATATATATATATATATATATATATATATATATATATATATAAATATATATTTATATATATATATATATATATATATATATATATATATATAAATGATACCTCATTTAAAAAAAGAAAACGAAACCCTCAATGAATAATTTTGACCTGTATGTTTCTTACACTTGTGGCTATGTACGTAGAAAAAAATTATTTAAACAGAACATCTCAATTAAGAATCAAAGAATACTTTTCAGCAAAACATTATAATTAATGATAAGTGCAGATATGCAATCTCATTACAATTATTCACCATGGAGATACGTTATTGTCTTTATGAAGTGTTAATTATAATTTAGTTTAAAATTGTTGAGATTATCGAAGGGACAGAGGGACGAAAGGTTTGAAGAGAAAGATAACTTTGAATAGATATGAGTACGCTTTATTTGTTTTATATAAAGGAACTTTTATTGCACACATCTCGTGGGCAACAGTCATAGACCAGCTAAAGAAAAATTACTGGTGACGCAAGTAGTACGCTCCGGCGCCTTAATACTGGGTTTCGCTCACGCATACGTGGTGAGCCTATCGACGTACGATAAATTTACTTCTCAACCTCTCACCGTTTGAGTGCGTCGAGGACCATATGCCTAAACTGTTACATAGATGCTCAAACTGTCTCTTTGGAAGTGCTTTGGTAAATATATCAGCTAGCTGCTGATCCGTAGGAACATATTCTACCGATATTTGCCCACTTTCCAAAGTTTCGCGAACATAGTGATGCTCAATGTCTATTTGCTTGGTTCGCTTGTGCAACTCCGGATTTTTGATTAGTCGGATTGCACTTTGATTGTCTGCTCGCAGTTACCGATAGACACCCGAGATCGTTTAACAATATTCTCAGCCAAATGGCCTCTTTCGAAGCGGCTGCTGCCACAACGTACTCAACCTTCGTTGTGCTGTGACTAGCTTTTGTCGTTGGGACGACCATGTCACAATCCCGTTCGATAGACAAAACGCATACCCCGTGGTAGATCTACGCGTCTCCACGTCACTTGCAAAATCCGAGTCTGAAAACCCCTGTAACTCCGAGTTATTCCCGCCGCTTTTGTACATTATCCCGACTTTCGTTTTTCCGACCAAATATCGGTAGATTCATTTCACCGCTTGCCAGTGGCTCTCGTGGTGATTGCTAAGAAATTTACTAACTGAATTCACCTAATATTTGATAACCGGCCACACGGTCACAACCGGAAGAAACATTAACGAGCCCACTGCTTCTCGAAACGGTACCGTACTTGAGTTTTCAACGTCGCGATCGTTTGGAACTAGTCGCGCGTGCAGATCGGCAGACACACTTGCCGCTTTTGCATCGATCATCTTAAATTTTCTTCACATACGCTTCTTGATGCAAGAACATGGTTTTCTTTCCTCGATTTCGCTCTATTTGTACCCCGACAAATAACTTTCCATCCCCGATTGTAATTTCGAACGCATTACCCAATGATTTGATTACCGACTCGAGGGCTTTACTTGTTTTTGGTGCAATGAGTCCATCATCTACAAAAACCGCTAAAAACACATCTACACCGTCTTCCCGCCCTTAAAAGATACACTTGCCGGCTTCCGTTTCGCGAAACTGATATTTCTCTAAGAACTCACGAAACTTTTCGTTCCAGCACCTGGGTGCTTGTTTCAGGCCGTACAAAGACTTGTTCAGTTTACACACAAAACCACGTTTTTCTTCCTTCTTGACTTTGAGTTTTTCTTCTTTCTTGACTGCTTCCACCCATAGCGACAGAGGAAGTTTCTTTGCCGTTACCATCGTGCGCGCACTCTCGATGATCGTTCTGTTGTCGCGCTCGGCTTTCCCGTTCTGCTGAGGAGTGTAAGGTGCCGTGTTTACCAGCTCGATACCACGAGCCTCGAGATATTGCTTCATTTCACGGTTGCAATACTCTCGTCCATTGTCCGTACGTAACACCTTCATCGGCTTGCCGAATTTATTGTCGATCAACCTTTCGTGTTTCTTGAAAGTATCGAAAACATCAGACTTGTGTTTCATGAAGTAAACATACCGAAATCCTGATGCATTATCCTTGAAGGTTATGCAGAATCTTACACTACCGATGGACTCTGTTGAGAATGGTCCGCATACGTCAGAATGTATGTATTCTCCCGGTTTTGTGTTCCTTTTTGTCTCGTTCTTTTTGAACGGTAGCCTGTGTGCTTTTCCGAAAGCACACGATTCACAGAAGAAATTGTCAATGTCCGCTCATTTCACACCTCGAATTAGCCCTTTCTGCGTCATTTCGCGCAAAACTTTGTTGTTTACGTGTCCCATTTGTTCGTGCCAGACACGCAAGTTGACAGTTGACACATTTGCTTCTCTCGCAACACTTAGTTTTCTCGATTTAAAGAGTACTCGGTAAATCTGATTGTCTTGTTGCACACCGACACCGAAAACTTTACCGTTACGGTTAATTGTTACTAGTTTTCCTCTAAACAAAACATCGAAACCTTTTTCAGTGCATCCGCCGACTGAAAACAAGTTCTTTCGAATCTTTAGAACGTAGAGCACGTTTTTGATACGAGCTTCACACCATTTACCGTTCACTATGAGCACAGTGTCACTACCGGTAACGTCGCACACGCCATTGTCCCTGAGCGATATCGAATCGCCACAGCTTGGTTCGAACTCACTGTACCAGTCCCGTCGGTAAGTGATATGCCTGGACGCACCGCTGTCGGTAATCCAGACATCGCTTGTGTCGACTGCCATGAGTCGTTCTACGACTTCACTACTCGGCACTGTCTCCGATTTCAATTGTCGCTGTTTTTGTTCACTGATTGAAGCAACAAACGCACACTCGCGAGGGTTTTCACCGGCAATGTCCTTGTCCCTTTTCTTTTTCCGGCAATCGCGAGCTAGATGCCACTTCCTTTAATAATAGAAACACTCGACACTCGTATTTCTACTTCCGCAGTTTTTCTCACTGTTATTGTTTTGATTTTCTTACTGTTATTGTTTTGATTCTTGTTCCCGCCAAGACTAACAGCGGCTAACGCTCGAGTGACGTTATCGTCACCTTCAATAATCGTTCTAGTAGATTATCAAGGGTTTTACTTTCTTCGCGTACACTATCCCATGCTGTCTGGAGAGCATTATACTTTACCGGTAGGGTGCCAAGTATCTTCGCCATTATGACTGTGTCCGAAACCGCTTCTCCCAGATCCTTCAGTTGAGACGCCATGTTTTTTACCCGGGAAACAGGTTGTACAACCGACTCGTTTGGATCCATGCGATGTCCGTGGAACTTCTGTAGCAAGAGCATCTAGTTCGATGCTGGTTTTTGCTCGTGAATTCTCACCAATTTGTCCCACATTTGCTTCACTGTAGTGCAGTTGAGCATACAGTCGAGCTGAGAATCCTCTATCGACCAGGAAACTATGCACATGGCCGTCGCGTTGTCTTTCACCCACTTTTTGTCATCGGCCGAGTTTGCGTCTGCCGGCATCACTCGCGCACCCGTAACGACGTCTTGTAACGCGTTCGCGATTAAAATTTCCACGCTTGAAAATAGAGCCATCAAACTTCTTGATGTTCTTGCCATTTTCGTTAGATAGTTTTCCCGTACGCGTTTACCGGCACACTACAATGGCGACCACGTGTCGACCACCCAGGAAGAAAAAATCAAGATAACCGTTTTCTCTCTATCGTTCTCTGGCCTCGATAATCGGTTGTTACGCAGGCTGCTTGCCTGGGCCCATAACCTGTTGACATTATCGAAGGGACAGAGGGACGATAGGTTTGAAGAGAAAGATAACTTTGAACATATATGAGTACGCTTTATTTGTTTTACATAAACGAACTTCTTATTTCAAACGTCTCGTGGGCAACAGTCAAAGACCAACTAAAGAAAAATGGTACAGGTAGTGCGCTCCGGCGCCTTAATACTAGGTTTCACTTAATACTGGGTTTCGCTCACGCATGCATGGTGAGCCTATCGACGTACGATAACTTGACTTCTCAACAAATATTTACAATATAATCAAATATTATCCCTGTACATTATCTTCAAAATAATTTTATAAATGAAAAACTTTTAATTGCATTTTTTTTTTTGTGGAAGTTTTGTTTTGAAAACAAAACAATACATAAAGCTATAAATAAAAAAAAGTATCAAATAGAATTAATTCTTTCCTTTCTGTAGTTAGCAAAATTTCCAGTGGCAACGGAAGCGGAAGGTGAGTATGTCATCGAGTAGGCGGGGTTATCGGTAATCTGCGACTAATTGGTTCAGGCTTTCGGTTCGGTACGCGGTGTCGTAATTTGTATTTTGGTAATTTTTTTCAATAGAATGTTTCGGTTAGGATTAAAGTAGAGTATGTTTGACAGCGCGTCGGTACGCAGATCTAGAACGAATGAGTTGGAAGTTTTTCTTCTTTGAGTTATTGAAAGCCTCGGAATGGCTATGGTAAAGTAATATCAAAATTTCTCTTCAAACAATTGTTAAGTGTATTTTAAACGGGCAATTTGAAGCGGTGGCTGAAACATTGTATTTGAGCATAGTCTAATCGCGTCAAGACTCACGACCGGTATTCCTCTCCGAACTACCTGGCGGACTAGTAGCCACCTCGGAGTAGGCTGCGAGAATCCAAACGTAAAGGCCTTAAGAGGCACAGTTCGTTGATGCGCCTCAAGACTTCACGTCTTTTACCGATGAGAGGCCGGTTTAGAAAAATCATTAGACACTATTCCATAAATTCTATTTCATTCTTTTTTGTGTGTTTTGAAATCGATTTGTTTTCTTATGAAAGTTTTTTATATGTGTTTTATTGGTTGCTTGTTTTACTGTATGGCGATTCGAGGGATCGATTTCCTTACATTCTTAGCCTTCGTCGCCAGTCGAAAGTTGATTGAACATATTTAACGCATCAAAATTACTTAAATTCTTTTTTGTATCATTCTGATTTTCGATGAAGTATCTTGGTCAGCCTTATTTTGTAACCATGCATTACGCGTGTGAATGTCCGATCTCAGCCTATATTAGGCTGGAAATATTTAGTACCAGAGTAATAAGCTGAAATATACTCACGGATTAAAATCTGGAGGACTTATTTCGGTACGCGAAAATAACGGGTCGGGTCTAAAGGAAGGTGTATTCGAGGACAGTGGTCCAAGATTTGAGTGCTCCAGAGTCGCCGAAACAGCCATCTTTCTCTTCTATGAAACCAACAAAAGCTTATGTTGAGTATCTATCGAAGTTCAAATGCTAATTTCGTCATAAAAAAACATATTCCATAAATAGTTAGACCAGCTTAACAATGAGCTAAACTCGACACAGTCGGCGGTTGTGTTAATATTTTTTTGAAAAAGTAAGTCGGGTTAATTATTTTTGTAGAACTTAAAGTGTCGAATAAACATTATAAAAATGATAAAATAGTCCAACATAAAATTATATTCACTTAAAATTCGCTTAAATATTCAGTACAATAATAAATGTATTTCCACAGCATTAAAATACAATTAGTCTTAACAAGAACTTTAAGACTTATCCGACTTCAATTTTGAACTTATCATTTCCTTAAACTGGGACAAAATCTTGTTCTCCCTCTTTTGCCGTTCTTCTTTGCTAAACATAGCCAACGCCCGTTTCTCGTCCGCCGAGTAAATTTGATTTTCTTTCCGAATACGTACAGCTTCCATACGGCGATGTCTGGAAGAATTAAAAGTATAAATTCCCAGTAAAAATTAAAAGATGAATTTTATCAAATACCTGCTACCGCTCATAACATAGCCAACGCTTTCGAAATTTTCAATTTCATCGGAAGTCAGACCGATTTCACCTCTTCTTGGAATTCTCTTGCCTTCAGCTATGTAAGCGGCCATTGCAGCACCTTCGCCTGGCAGTAAAGCATGACCGAAATCCTTATGGGTTAAGCCCGAAGTTTGTCGCAGCACAGGGCCAATTTCTTCACTTGTTACTGTACTGGTCTTTTTAGTAGAACTACTTGCTCCGAACTCTCGATCCTTTTTCTGAGTGTCCGCGTTTTTCTCCACCCAAACTTCCTCGATTTCTTCGTCTGCATCGGAAGACAAATCACTATCAGAACTTGAACTGACTTTCTTGGCCTTCTTCTTTTTTCTTTTTTTAGACTTCTTTGATTTCTTTTTAGACTTTGATTTCTTTTTTTCTTTCTTTTTCTTTTTTGTCGCTGTGCTTTCATCAACTTTCGGCTTCGTGTCGTCCTCATCTGATAGCTCTGGATGCGCTGGTGATTTACCCCAAACTGACATAATACCTTCAGCTCCAATAACTTCACGCTGAGAACGTCTAAATTCAAGAAAGTCTTCAAACTGAGTTCGTTTGGATCTGTGGAAGTTGTTCTCTTTACGACGCGGTTTATCTTTTTCAAAGTATTTATCATGTGGCCAACGTTCTACCGATTCATCTTTGATGGCTCGTTCCTCTCTCTGAAATTTTAAAAAAGATACAAAGAGAATAAAATATTTAAATTTTGCAGCTGCAAAAATCCTTAAATCGGTAGCTTTATCAGCACTTATTTTTTCAAGGAAAAGTATACTTTTTGATAAATCACCTTTCTGTCTTCATGTTGATGATCCCTTCTGCGATCCATTTTCTCATCTTCATAGTGATCACGCCTCCGATCTCTTTTATCCTCGTCATGATAGTTTCTTCTTCGATCCCTAGTATCTCTAGACCTGGATCTGGATCTTGATCTAGACCGTGAAGAATCTGATCGTTTCCTTCGATCATGTTCCCTTTTGTGCGAGGATAAATGATGACTTTTCTTTCTGGATGCACTAGGACTACGGGATTTAGACCTGCTACGGCTATAACTATAACTACTCGAGCCCATTTTGGCTATTTAGACGGGCTGAGATGCTGCTACGATTGAAAACTTTAGAACGTCAGATTGACATTTATAAGTTGTGGCGGTTTCCGAGGGGTGAATAAAAATAAGTTTTCAAGACTATACCTAAAATTAAGAGCTATTGTGAATTAAATTTACTATAAAAGATGGGGACTTCCAAACGGCTCAAATTAATTAGAAAGCATATAATGCTCGTGATACTTCAACTAGTCCTTTTGGAAGCATTTTATATTTGAATTATGGATCGAACTTAAGCTTGAAGTAGAATACTCACTTTCCATTCCGTAACGTTGATCCGTCAAAGTAGAGCTCATAAGAAATCTATGCAAGGAAGGCAGGGCAAAATACATAGAACTTTCGCAACCAGCATAATCTCAAAGGAAATTTTTCTACTTCTTATAATCTAAAGCTGTTACCATGGTTAAAAAATAGTTATTTAAAGCGCACTAACCGTCTGGCGGGTAATAAAGAAACAATTTGAGCTGTCATATGACATTACGTAAAGAAATAATTGTGGGCAGTGATATTCGCCACGTAACGTGAAAGAACAGAAGGACGTATTGTGATTCTTATTAATGACATAATCGCCGAAGGAAAGTAACTACATCCCGAATAAAGCGTGAACCGTGAACCACAATAGATTCTTTCTTCTCCAGAGTTCTGTCTTACAAAAGGGAAATTGACATGGACTTAAGATACACTGGCACTTACCAGGGGAAATTTAACTTGAACATAATTCGTAGTTACAAAAACATATTGAGTTCACATAAGTAGAAAAATTAAAAATAACTCTCTCACCTCTAAGAATTGTGGTCGCCATCACCGATGTGTATCTAAGAGTGATGGCCTGATGAGAATTATTACACACGTCGAAACCACTTTCTTCTAACATTTTTCTCCTCTAATAATTTGTCAAAGAACAAAGAGATTCCATAAGTAATTTATCTCATGTTGCTGTAAATTTTACTTTTACAGTATTTATATATATTTCTAATGTTTTTAACTACTTTTTGGAGAATAAACGGAATTGTATCATATGCTAATACATTGATCTTTTACCGTGAAAATATTACAGTAGTGCCGCATGTGTTATCATATGATACAAGAGATTATGTTTGTTTTATTGAAGAAAAAAAAAACACTAACACTAGCGTAGTGATAATGTTATTTCATTTACATATTTAAATTATATTATTTATGAAGAGATATTGATCCTAGGAACTTAAAATTACATTGTCATTACTGAAAAAAGCAACAAAAATAAATTTTCATTTGTGATAATTGCGAAAAATTATGGACAAAATAGCTCTCCAAATATAATCTAGGCGTATCAGGGCATTTTGTGCAGACATATTGCAGTAGTTTTTGCATATTTCTCTTGTAGCACATCTTCCATCTTTTCCGCATGGGCTTACCGGTATCTTGGTTATTGTAGCAAGATGGTGAATGTTGTTCTCTAATGCAGCTGTTAAATAATCGACAATCGGTACTCGTAAAAGTTTTTTTTCTCCACTATGCTTTGATATCAATAATCGTTATTCAACAGGAATATTAACAGATAGTGAATGAGCAGTTTTTTGTAGTAACGAATTGTTTTTCTTCTGTTGGGATAATATGCAAGCATTTGATCCTGTCGATCAACACGTGACATAAACGAGTACTTATTGTACATCACAACAGCTTTTTTTTATTAGCTTTTCTCCTCGGGCTCTTTCAATTTCTATATACTTATCAACATACTTTGAAGATATCATCAGTATATCTCGCTTACCTCACCATTTCGTTACAGCCACTCCACCAGCATATAGCGTTTTCGTTTCTCCTTTCTTAATCTTAGCATCAGTCACTTGTTTAGGGTCATATCTCTTGTCTTTACGAAGAGTACTGGTAGTATATGTTGAATGTTTCAGCAGCTGTTGGGCCGACGTGATGCTATTATATAAGTTGTCCATATAATGGATTGCCCTTTGCTCAACTTTCCTTGCGTTAAAGTGAAAACAACATTAGCTGCATATCCTTTTCCACCTAAATTGCCTACTACACCTGTATATAAGAAGAACCGGAGGACTCAACCATTTGGTTTGGTTGGCATATACACTTTGAGACCATATTCATGCCTTTTGCCTTTTAAATATTGCCTTAACTGCACGCCAAAGCACCATTGATTCATCTATGATTTGACTGGTTATCAGCATTACAATTTTTGGCAAAATTGCAATGATTCTTTGCCTGGATAATATATTTCAACCATTTTGTTGTTCAATTATTTTTTCAAAAGGTGCTATTTTGTATATTCGATTGGTTATCAGCATTACAATTTTTGGCAAAATTGCAATGATTTTTCTCATTCGTCTCGTTCATTCGAGGTTTCCCGAAGGAAATCTAAACCAACCTCTCATTGGTTATAGACGTGAAGCCTTAAAATGTGCCAACAGACCATACCCAGCTAGCCAACAAGTTCAGACACCCTTAGTATACTTTGAGGTGGCATCTGGTACGCTAGCTAGATCAGAGAGGAATTAAACTAATTTATTTTCATTTCTTTCAGACCGTACGTCAAATCCGAAAGAAAAGGAGTAACAAGGGACATTCTCAACCAAAAACCACGCGTTCCCGATTATTCGCCGACGCAATGCTAGAAATAAACTATTCAAATCTAAACCGAATTAATCCATCCTAACTGAAAACGCAAAGCCAAGCTACAGTACCCCCGAATTGGTCAGTTGTGGATTTTAAAGATTTCACTCCATCGGTGGCATACTGAACTTCGACCTTCATCACCTCCTGAAAAAGGAAGACTATCTTATGAAAAGGAAAGAATTTGTTAACGTCTAGCAATTAATGGTTTCTAACTTTTTATCATAAACATTAGAAAAATAATAAAAAAGAATATTGCAAAGTCAAAGTCAAAAGCACTTTATTCAATACTAATCGGTATAAATTTTCAAAGAATATAAAGCAAATTCCAAACAATAAACATACAAAAACTTACTGGCCCAAATGGCTCTCTAAATTTATACGTTATCATTAAACATATTTCTTCAAAAACAAAACCATCGCAAATTCAATTAATTAAGATTACTACATATTTTGAAATTCAATTGGAAAAAGGAGAAAAAACCAACCAAAACGATCCTAAAATTATTTATAATTTAAACACAACAGTGAACTTTGATCCTACACCTAATATGTTTTAACTTAATTCTAATAAAATGCAATCAAAAACTTTATCTTATACTAAAAAATTCTATAACAATGTTCCTAACCTAAGCGTTTAACCTTATCTTTAACCTAATATAATAAGCATGACATATATCTAACCTATACCTAATTTTTAACAAAACTAAACAACAATATTAAATGTAGCAATAATGAGCTGAAACTCAAAAACTAAACAAAGAACACAAAAACTGGAAATAAACACGAATAATTTAGACATTGTCATTCAGCTACCAATACCTGGATTGCGCCGTCTCAATTCGATCAGCTTCAACGAATCTAGCAAATGAGTATCTCCATTTGAATTGTTGGTCTCGCTTACTCAAATTCATATCGGTGGGCTGTCGATATATGTGATATATGACTGGGACGCCGTCAGAATCATAAACATATCGATTCGTGTCCAAATACACGAATGCTTCTGGATAAACGTAGCCAGTAGCGAGGCAAGTCGCAATATACCCGTCTGTAGGGTGGAACGGCTGTGAAATCTAAGGGTTTTCACTCACAGTCACAGATCTTGTGATATGATTCCGAAGAAGTTTCAATATAAAGGTATCGACTCTAGTCACTTCAGCAGTTTGATAAATTCTTCTATTCGATATATAATGTTTCCAATCCGTCTCAGGCTTTCTGTACAAACCAGTACATGCACGAAGACATTTCCTTTCGAAAACTCTTAATTTTTCCATAGTACTAGCACTCTCTCTAACCAAAGTCTTGTAACAGAAATTTTGACCTTTTAATCAATGTATTTGGAATGAATGAGTCTTTGTAGGGCCATGACTACTTTTAGTGCCTTACTGAGCATGATTTTCACATGTTCAGTATAGTACAGATACTGATCGAGATGAACACCGAGGTATCGAACACCGGATTTATGTGGAACTCGTTCTGAACTACCTTCACTAGCCATGATGTGGAAATCTTTCCAATTACGTTTCAGGTCTTGACTGACCTCCTCCTGCATTGTCCAAAACAAGATTGTTTCACACTTCTGCGCATTGATTTTCGTTCGCCAATTGTCAGTGTACAGCTGCACGTCATTGAACATTTTTTTGGAGATTGCTCTGAAATATTGTAGCTTTTCGGTTTGCCGTATAGATGATCAGATCATCAGCAAACGCTACCAATGATCGCGTTGGCGAGACGTTAAAATCAAAGCCGTTCAATAGCTAGCGAATGAAGATTGAGAAAAGCAGAGGCGCAGTAACTGTTCCCTGCTGTAGACCATTCAAGACCTTGAATTTGCGCATTGTTGTCAGATTTCCATCAGTTACAATAAACGATTTCCCGTATAACATATTGCACATCATGGCGACAAGGTGCCTGGGGAACTTGTCCTGAAGGAGTTTAAAACTAGCCCATCTAACCAAACCGTATCGAAGGCTTTCTTCATATCAATGAGACATTCTCTGTTGTTTAGTTTCCAACAGATGTCTGAGGTTACTTTTGTTATTGCATGTGTGGTCAAATGCCTGGCACGAAAACCAAATTGGCAATTTGGCATCAGCTCATATTCCTCAATGTGAACATTTAATGCTCTGTCGAGTATCACTTCGAACACCTTGCTGATGTTAGGCAGCAAGCTGATGGGCGATAGCTCTTGGGGCATGAAGATTCTTTTCCTCTCTTCAAGATCGGGAATACCTTCGCCTTCTTCCACTCATTTGGGAAATATGAATTGCTCAGCATATTGTTGAACAATATGCAATAATTCCTAATAGCAACCTCCGGCAATTATCGGAGAACTACATTTGGAATACCATCAAGACCACATGATTTCTTGTTGTTTATCCTGCGAAATATGAAACACAAGTCTTCATAGCTGACAAAATAACCAATACGATTAAAGCTCGGTATGAGGTTAGATGTTAATGTTTCATTGAAATGAAGAATTGATTGGCCATTCAGGCTTGATTTGAAGTCGAAAACTTTTGCTTCAACGGTCTCTGAAAATATTTCATTCCCTCTCTCAGGGTTTGGTAGATGAACCATTTCAAAATGTGTTCCAATCAAGGCAAGTTTATCCAATCCTTCACATATAATCCTGTTTCCATTTCTGTCCGGAGTCGTACTATCAATTTCGATACCAGCACTATCGAGAAGATTTATCTCATCACTAGTGACTTCAAGAGTCAATACCTTCACTCGAGACTTCTTACGGAATATGCTATTCACTTTCGTGAAAACGCCGTCTGGGTCCTGTGGGCTAATACCACTCAATTTTTCTGCCCATTGATTGCTGACCTCACTCCTGAAATATGACCGGATTAAGTTCCGGACATTCTTTAGATGTAATTTCAACGAAGCCAACGAGGGATGGTTGTGGTCTAAAAATTGCCGATAAATATGATTGACGCATGTGAGAAGAAGGCTTTTCAATCTTTTCAACCTTGCGATGGTTGGTGTTTCATATCCTTCCATATTGTTTCGATGTTTAATCTAGGGAACTACTTTCTCAATCGTTTCCAACATCAGCTTCTCCAACTTCGACAAATAGACATCTATATCATCGTTAGTTAGATTCCTGTCATTAGGAATCATTGAGCAAGAGTTACCATTATCAGAAGGGGGACATTGCTTCTGATACTCCCGATTAAACTTCTTTTGAAACTTTCCCCAGTCTGTTTTTTTTAAGTTCAACCGAAGATTTTCGTGTTGAACTGGAATGAGGAAGAAATCGTCCCTTTGATGATTGATTTCCATTACGATTGCGTTATGGTCGCTATCATAAGAAAGCACCTGCAGTTTCCGTTGAGGACTATTAAAGCTGAATTCAAGTCTTGCGTCAGCAATGCAGAGGTCCAAATATGAATTTGTTCTAGCGTATGTTGGGAACTCCGACCCATATAGATTGCACCTGTATTCAATTTGGTTCTCTGTTATCCACGATTTCAGGAACACACCTCTTGGATTATTGGTGACGTTCACTCATGATATATGCTTGGCGTTCAGGTCACCAGCAAGAATATAATAATTATGCAGCCTATTCAATTCGAGTATTTCAAACAATGAATTGAGCTCCTCCTTGAGCTTGAGAACAGTTCGACCAGTTGCATAGGCAGAGATAACGAAGAGGTTATCCCCACCTGGCAGTGAAATTTTGATAACGGACACTTCACTAGTGCATATGTATCGACCTAGCGATTGAGAAAATCTTTAAGTTGAAAAAACAACACAGAACTAAAAGGAGCGTCCTTGAAAAAAAATAAGTTATAATCTCTACGTTTAAATAGATTTCAATATATATTGAATCTTTTTTATTTTATTTTGTCCTATTAATAAATATTCCTTAATATCCCGATATAAAAAATAATTGAGTTATTTTACTATCGTTTTTTCGATCATTTTTACTCCACAATCACCTTATAATCATTTTTCAAAATTGCTATTATTTACGAACGTTTATTCTGGCGTAAGTGTAAAAATATTTAGTTACAAAATTTCCTTTAAATTTTCGAGTTATCACTTTTTGTATAATACAAAGACCATCAAAGCTTCAAAAGCAAAGGTTATAAATTAAGATGGAATGAAGATTGATTTGCTACAACAGAATTATCGGATTGTGGAAAATAGTTTATTTTCATCTATACATATATTCTACGCATTCATTCATCCAAGTCAATTTATTCATGCACATTAGGTGTGAGATTAAGATAAATTTTAATAATTAGTTAACTCCAATATAAAATAATTGAACATTATTACACTTCTAACATTCCTTAATTTTATTAAATTTTCAACATCATGCATCTAGAACAGTATAAAATTATTTCGTTTAACTTTAAATATGTGTAATTGTTTAAATTTTTTTGTATTTCTTATACACAAAAGAAGTAAAATCTTGCCAATAATGAGCTCGCGGTTCGAGACCATTTTGCTATGGTTAATTTAGAACAATGTAGCTTTGGCGTTTTTGAGGCAGAATCGACTACGACTCCTAGATAAAAAACTGGTCGTGTAGAAGGAATGAAATCAGCTTAAAATTATGAAACTATCAATATAAATCAAACACAATAAACGAAACCATTTTGAACTTATTTAATGCTGCAATGAAGGCATAGCTGTCAAATATTAAAACAAGTTCGCGCCTTTTATTCATAACGGATGATCTTCTATGTTGAATTCACTTAAGGGCAGTAATATGTTGTTAGAAAACAATAAGTATAAATACTTAAAAGTTTCTGCTAAAAAAACTATGCTGCACATCATCGTCTTGCGGTTTATCTAGATACACATTTCTTATGCCCGAATTACAGTGATTGGTCCGACAGTATTTTTCTAAAGCTTGCACAGCATCCCAACCCCTATCACGATATTTTTGATCGTACTTCAGTCACCAGAAAATGAAGTAACTCTCAAACTTGTCCGGTCATAAAATATAACATTTCTGTTGCAACTTCAATTACTGAACTTCAACTGCTTCACTTGCTTGACTATCGGAAAATCTAAATGCCTCTTGTCCAAGATGGGTTCACGCTCGGATATAACTATCGTGGCATGTATTTATCAATCATTCGCCAACTTTCATGAACTTTTCAGCATCTTCATTTTGTTCAGTCGTCGCACCAAGTGAACATAGACCACCCGCAAAACAGGTACTATATGTAATTTGGCCGCATGAATTCTATATCTCAGTGTAGTTCCCGGACAGAGACCTTTTTGGCTGATTCATTGGTTCGAATATTAAGTATCATTTTTCGTTGCTCTTTCGTGTTTGCTTAACGGCCAGAGGATATTAAATTCAGAAAAATCTTGACTGTGGCACGAAGACCTACTAACCCAAACACACAGCATAACGAAAAACTCAGAAAAATCTGCTAATTTGCCGGATGACAGTACGCCAGTCCATTAGCCGACGAAAAAAGTCAAAGAACGAAGGTGCAATGTCTTGTGGTGATTTCCGGACAGATATCTGTCATTCCGACACTCATTGGACCGATTGGGATTGCCAGATTGCTGGATTCCAGATCCCCCTCCGGGACCATGCCGCTAATTATAACAAATTGCAAGCAACCCGTTGGGGGTATCAAGGTGGTTTTAGAGCGGGTAGATAGACGATAGACCAATTATTTACAGTCAAGCAGGTAGTTGAAAAGTGCTGGGAGTTCAACATAGACGTTCACCAAATTTTCGTTGACTTCAGGCAAGCATACGAAAGTGTTGATCGTAACGTACTGTACCAAATAATCCTTTGCTTTGGCATCCCAGCCAAATTAGACCTCTTAAGTCCGCATCAATAACCAACTCACCGATGCATTTGACATAAATATCGGACTAAAGCAGGGAGATGGACTGGCCCCATTGCTATTCAATTTGGCTCTAGAGTACGTCATAAAGAAGCTACCTGTCGATACGCAAGGCATATTACTATTCAAGTTGAGCCATGTAGTAGCCTATGTGGATAACATAAACATTTTGTCACGGTCGTTAACAACTGAACTCTTCCTAAAACTTGACAGCGAAGCAAGACTAGTAGGGCTACAAATTAATGAAAATAAAACAAAGCTCATGACGCAGTCGAGGAAAAATACCTCAAGAACACAAAAAATCACACTTGGCGAATAAAGTATCGAAAATGTTAGTGAATTTGTGTATCTAGGCGCCAAAATAACGAAACCAGGCAATGAAAGAGACAAAATACGCCGAAGAATACAGCTCACAAATACAATATTTTATTCTGTTCTGACGATCTTGAAGACCAGCTGCATACACAGGAAAATGGATGTGAAACATGGACCCTAACCCAAGCATCCGCAAATATATTGAACGCCTTTGAGTTACGGGCCCTGAGGCGAATAATTGGAGCGAAGCCATTGGGGTTCCATACAACCATGAGCTGTATGAAATCTTTGACCACCCGAAATCCTCAACGATTGTAAGGCTGCGGAAGCTGCAATGGGCTGGCCACATGAATCGTATGGCCGAACAATGGATACCCAAGAAGGTATTCGTTGGGAGAACTGAAGGCCGGAGACCAATGAGGAAACCGAGGAAAGGCTGGTCTGACTCGGTCGACGAAAACAGTTCATCGCTGCTCGGATTTCGAAGTTGGAGGACGCGGTGAATGACCCGAGACAGTTGGAGTCGCTGTTTACAGGAAGCGAAGGCCTGAGAGGGGCTGTAGTGCTAAGAAGAAGAAGAAGCAACCCATAATCAAGAGAAATCAGTTCCTAATCATGTATTTAGGGGAAAGTTGTATTGAAAACAGTTCATGTTGTTTCCTGTAATCTTAAAACCGAGCCAACTGGATCGTACCCATATGGAGCCACAAGCCTAAAAATATTTTAAGCTCGGGTGTCCAATCACTAATTCTATTATGCTCCCTCGCTGCAGACGAGAAAATTCTGCTTTGCGCATTCATTGGTTTCTTCTAAGATTTCTAAGAAAATATAACCAATGGATGCTGCGTTGGGGATTGGCACAAGCGAGCCAGAATTTCCTGCGAACACAATGCTCCGCAAATTAGGAATTTATTCCCACTTAGTAGCACCTTATTGTGCTTGTTCTGCACTTTTGAGAAGCTCACCGTTACTTTGGTCATCTAAAGAATTACTCTCAAAAGGCAAAAACTCATTACCACAATCTTCAAAAACGTTTTTGCAAAATGTCTTCTATTTCCTGTTGTGTTAAAGGATTTTACCCTTTTAATTCTGGAAGGTCCCGGAATTCGATTACTTTAAGCATCCACCTCAAAATCACTCAAGAAAAACTGAGCACGGATTACGAAAATTTATTGTATGCCTATGGTGCCGACCCAAGCTCATTCACTTCTAACTGATACTGGTTAGGTACTGCGCTGAGAAAAATTTGAATAGCGTGCGTATTATATACTGATACAACAGTATCTCACCAGCGTAGTGGATGTATCAACATATGATACATCGGTAGTGAACGTATTAAACTGACTCTGTTCTTGTTTACAGCTTTTCGTTCAACAATTTTTGACTGACTCTATTTTTTTTTATAGCTTTTCGTTCAAAAATCTTAAACTATCACTCTCTCCATCATTCTTTCATCGTCGCACAACACTCATCTTCTTCTTCTTAGCCCCACAGCCCCTTTCGGGCCTTCGCTTCCTGCAAACAGCGACTCCAACTGTCTCGGTCCGTTGACCGCGTCATCCAATTCCAAAATCTGAGCAGCGATGAATTGTCTTCGTCGACCGAGTCAGGCCAGCCTTTCCTCGGTTTCCCCACTGGCCGCCGGCCTTCAGTTCTCCCTGCGAATACCTTCTTGCGTATCCGTTGTTCGTCCATACGATTCATGTGTCCAGCCCATTGCAGCTTCCGCAGTCTTAGAATCCTTGAGACCTCCGGTTCGTCGAAAATTTCATACAGCTCATGGTTGTATCGAATTCGCCATTGGTCCCCGTCTAGCTTCGCTCCGATTATTTGCCTCAGGACCCGTCGCTCAAAGCCGTTCAATATATTTGCGGATGGTTGGGTTAGGGTCCATGTTTCACACCCATAGCATAACACAGGTCTTATCACAGATTTGTATACTTGGAGCTTTGTTTTCCTGTGTACGCAGCTGGTCTTCAAGATCTTCAATATTGAATAAAATATTTTATTTGCGAGCTGTATTCTTCGGCGCATTTCATCTCTTTCTCTTTCATTGCCCGTTTTCGTTATTTTGGCACCTAAATACACAAATTCGCTAACATTATCGATACTTTATTCGCCAAGTGTGATATTTTGTGTATTTGGGGTATTTTTCCTCGACTGCGTCATGAGCTTTGTTTTATTTTCGTTGATTTATAGCCCTACTAGTTTTGCTTCGATGTCGAGTTTCAGGAAGAGTTCTTTGGCAGTTAGTTGTTAGTGACCGTGACAGAATGTTGATGTCGTCCGCATAGGCCACTATCTACCACGCCTTGTATAGTAATGTACCTCGCGTATCGACAGGTAGCTTCACTCATGCGAACTGCAATTCACAAGTTGTCGATTTCTACTTGTGGCTCCCAGGCAATGTTAAAACATCGGTATTAGGGGGCAAACAAAAGGCTGTGAAGTAACCTTTCTTGCTAGTCTAGTTTAATTCATGAACAGTTCTCAGAGATAAAAAAAAATATTATAATACGACGCAGTAAAAAAATTCTGAGTTAAATAAAAACTATCTATCTTTAAGTATCTCAACGATAGGGTGTAGATACCCTAAGATACTGCATTGTCAATCCTCCGGACTTATCATTAATTTGAATTTCTTAAAAATCAATAACGAGTTTGCGTTTTTCACTGTTTCTGGAAGATTGTTATATACACGCAGAGAATCATTCATTGCATCATTCTTTAGTCGATCAGTTCTAGCGTAAGGTATTACAAAATTGCTTACATTCCTTGAAATATATAGATTTATTTGTGGTGTTTTGTTCCAATTCACTGGATTTTAGACATTTGAAGATAAACTTAGCTTTCTCCATAGTAATGATTTGACTGAAGGTGAAAACATTGGTCCGTTAATACACTAGTCTTGTTGAAGTGAGAATTGGAAGGTTTAGAATATTTTTGTAGGCTTTAGTTAGCATCCTGGGTATAATATGAAGGTTTTGCTTTGATAATTGACTCCAGATGACTACTGCATAATGTAGCTTTGCCAGTACAAATGCATTTAATACAAGTATCTTTATATGCATTGAAAAATCTCCATACCTTCACAACATTCCAATCATTGGTGCTGGTTGTCCCCTCAAATTATTTATGTGTGGAAACCATGGCAAATGATGATCTATGGTAAAACCGAGATATTTAATTTCTAGCACTCTGCAAAGTTTGACCGCTAATTTTTAGGTTTACTTCTATATCTTCCTTATTCTTCTATTTAAAAATAATATATTTTGTCTTTGTAGTATTCAATGCAAGCATTTTTTCGATAAGACATGAACGAATTTTATCTAGATCCTCGTTGACGATATTCTCCATATTAACTTTATTATGTTCCGAATAAAAAAGTACAGTACCATCAGCATATAATGAATGGTACCTTTCAGTTTACGAGAACATATATTCAAATTAATAGTGTATAGTATAGCAAAAACAAGGTTGGACCAAGTATGGATCCTTGCGTAACACCCGATTACATTGGTACTAGATAGCTCAAGACATTATTAACTGATGTTCTTTGGCACCTTCCTTCCAAATAACTTTCAAAAAGTTGTTTCGATTTGCCTTGAATACCATACGATTCAAATTTTTGAAGTAACAGGTCATGATCAACCGTATCCAAAGCCTTCTTCAGGTCGACTAAAATTGCAATAACATAATCTCCTTTATCAAGACTTCTATTGATATAACGTTAGACAGAAAGTACACTTGTTCTTTTGAAAGCCAAAATGCCTCGAATTTATGATAGAATTGTTCATTAAGAAAGATTTTAAATGATTGTTTACAAGTTTTTCGAATATTTTACTAAAGGCTGTCAAAAGTGCAACAGGGTCGTAATCAAAACTGACGATAGATACAAGCCATATGGTAGCAATTTGCATATGTATTAGTCGGCCTACTATGGACAAGCTTCCGGTAGCTGTCACCCAACTGCGGCATTAGCAAATGCTTATATTTCGTCATATATACTATTTTCCGAATAAAAAACGTGCCGAACGCATTCCGTGCATGCTATAAATTCACCTTGTATAGCCCATTGTGCTCCTAAACTTTCCAAGACGAGCAAATGAAGCACACGTTTTGCACTTTCGACTGATAGCTCAGCGTTGAGATGTAAACAAACTCCTATAAATTCACTTTGGAAGGCGATAAAAACTAAACGGGTATAAGAACTGAAATAATTTTCACTTCACTAGGAGCGCTATTCTGTTCTCCATGGATCATCTGGATTTCACTGTAGAAATCCGTGTCTAAACCGTACAAAACCTCGAATTTTTGCTGGCACCTCCACAATTCTTCATATAACGCCATGTAAGTTAGCCAGCAAAGTCGGCCTACTAATGGTCATGTGTGTGGTAGTAAGCGCTGCTGCCATATGGCTTGTATCTATCGTCAGTTTTGGTCGTAATTATTCGGATCCAGATGATCTTCTCCTTTGAATATTGGAATTATTTTTTGGCAGTGTCTCTTCGTTCCATTTCTAATATGCTCATTTATAGATTTTCCCATTAGTTTAGCTATCTCCTCTTTGACTAGAATAATTTCATGTGTGATGACTTTGTCAGTACCTGGTGTTGCATTTTTTTAAGTATTGGATTTTATTTAGTACTTCTCTTGTAGTCGTTTGATGAATATAAAAGATGGACTTGGGTACTTTGTAAAACTAAACGCGTGCAATAGCCGAAAAACAAGGAAAACGACATAATCTTACGCACGGCAAAGTTTGAGAGCGACTGTTGGTTCTGTTGACAACTGACACCTCGTGTTTTTGACCTGTTCTTCGGGAAGTTGCAAAAAAGTTAAAGTAGTGGGAGGGAGTGTTTTGATCAAATCTACTATCAGACAGTTGACATTTTCCTTGGAAATTTGCTTCCTGAATGCTGGAGATATTTTCACAACGTGGAATTAATTTAGTCGTTTACAGTTTCTGGTATTTCTTCTTATCAGCTTTTAAGTGTATCGTCTGTCAGTAGACAATCGGCGCGAAAAGTGATTCTGTTTCCGAAGATAAAAATAAACATTCGATCGGATCGCGCGAGCAGTCTTTACGAGCGGTTTAAAACTCACTATTCAGTTGTTCTTTAGCTCCCGAGTCCGGTAAACTATCAGTAAGCAAGCTATTAACGTGAGTGTAGCGACAAATTCGTGGGTCGGTTGTGCTTTGTGATTTCGAAAAATTATATTTTTATCCCTTTTGATTTATCTAAGTGAATCTAAATATACTTCATCAAAATGACCGAGAAAGTTCGCGTTTGCATCGTAGGCTCAGGAAACTGGTAAGCAAATTCTCCTAGCAAGGACATTCGTTATTGTGGCATAAAACTCATATTGGATAGCGAGGATGGGTACGAGGTGTGTCCTTGACCGTGGACCATATCGTTGCATTCCAATCCGCTATGTGATGCATTGTGTATTATGCGATGAAAATTCAAAATTATGTAATGTTATGCTAATTTCGGATTTTTTTGTTAATTTAAAAACTGGAGTGATTTAAAAATGATTGAAATGAACTAATGCATATTTCCATTGCAGGGGGTCGGCAATTGCTAAAATTGTCGGTGCAAACTGCAAAACACTCGATAAATTCGATGAACGCGTTACAATGTACGTTTATGAGGAAATGATCGACGGCAAGAAACTCACGGAAATTATAAACACAACCCACGAAAACGTTAAATATTTACCAGGTCACAAGCTACCGCCAAATGTGGTAAGTGCCTGCGCAATGTTCTATGCATTGCGCGCCAGATTCGAATCATTTTAAGCTTACATAAGATTGCAAGATGAATTACGTAAATTTATGTGAAAAGCTGTTGCCTCATTTAATTAGCAATTAGAATTGCACTTACGTGGATATAGAGTGCAATTTAATTTGCAATGTGTGAACAATCAAAGTTCAATTTGATTGCGCGGTGAATTATTGATTATAAGATATATACAGACTGAAATCTGGGTGCTAAGGCCATGTTGACTGTTGATAAGAAACCAATCATTAAGGAATGCGTAGTTAATAATGGACCGGTTCCATGCACCTTGGGTAGACTATGCCCGTAACTAGTTTAGACTTCCTGAGATTAAAGATGATTTCTATGACTTTTCATATATTTTTTGTTTTTGTGCAAGTACCCACTGTACAACATAATACGGCGCCTACTCATAATGCTTCTACCAACCAGTTCCTTATTGCGATTTACCTTACTCGAACTATTTAAAATATATGCAAATTGCCTACTAGACTTAGGAGCAAAGCGTTGAGTGTATACAAAGAACCACAAACTGCATTTAAAAACTTCAACGTGGATAGAAATTTGCATGCATTCCAAATCGCGTACTAGTGCTTGCAGCGGCAATCCAAATTAGAAACGTAGACAAAATAGCAATTCATGACCTCAGATGAAAATCCAGTTTACTCTTTCAGTTTCTTCTTATTGGCATTTATGTTAATTGATTTCGTGTAAATATGTATAATTATTATCTTTACATTGTTGTGTGTACGCAATAGTTGAAAAAACATTCATTCATGACTTTTTGTTGGCAAGGTGAAGATATCAGCTCCGACAGATAAAAAATTATTAGTTGCATGTTGAAAAATGATGATCATGATATGAAGGTCACTGATAACACATCAAATCACATCTTTCACGTCCGGTTCGCGTGGACAGTCATCATGCGTTGGTAACGTTATTACTAGTGGCCGATTATGCTGAAACTGATATAGATTACGCTGGTCTAGAATGTATGTTCAGTGGTGGACTTGGAGCATATTCTCTCAATAATTAGAAGACGCAGACAATTTTGAAGCGAAAATGAGTGTGGCATAGACTTAGCGCCTGCTTGTTGATTAGTTCGAAACGAAAGATTACGCAACTGATTAATGGTTCAAGTATTGGGTTGGATAGTATAAATTATAAATTTCAATTAAATGATTTGATTATTTAGTAAAGATTTTGACATTTTTTAAGGGGAAATACTTGTTGATAACAGCTGAAGTTCCAGTTCTAAAAGCATTCAAAATAATAATTAATCATCATGCATTAGTCCAATTCGAACTTTGGCGTTGAGATTTGTTAGGGAATTTCATTTCATGACCGTAACGGTATTCGAGGTGACATGATCAGTAGCCTAACCAAGTGAATATTATCCTGAATTTTCAATCAGTACCCATCGCACCTGGGTAGGCTGATACTCCGATAGAAGTACCACAAGCACAAGCTCGTTGCCGCCAACGAACTTTGAACTTGTGAACTGCTGCGCAAGCGGTGAGCGCACTAACAACTACACCACACAGACTTTTTCAAAATTGCTATCAATACAATTATTCCATATTTCTAACATTTTATGCATTTAAGAATTGCACAGAAGTTGCATTCAAACAAAGAATATAGTAGTTTTTAAAAAAAGTCTCTTTTACTATATACATAATTTGTCGAATTGTTCGAAAACGTTATGCTAACTACTTTCAATTAAAGGGGAAAAAACTGAACACAATAATTGTAATTACCTTTCTAAAATCAACTTTATACCATAGATAGTTCTTTAAAAAGATAAACAAATGGTAGTTTAACAGTGCATGGACCTGGAGTGGATGCATTAACATTTCCCAACCAATCCTCTGCTTTTGTCGTGTAATGAAAGAAATTGGTCTGCCATTGTATGGATACAGTACTATGTCTTTATATATATAATGTTTTATTGTCAATACTAAGCTTTGTTAAAGTGTTTATAGAGAATGTTCCAAAAGTAACTTTTGGTGTTAAAAAAGAAACTTTTAGAACAGAAGAAAACGGACGTACAACCGCCCTAAAGAGGATGAAACAAAATTTTGGAATCGATTCGATAAACTTTATTTTATCCTTTTTAGGGAGTTTGAAAGTAGTTTTTTTTTTCTTATAGTTTACATAATTTTATGATTATTAAAGGTCATATTGATTTCCCAAAATTGATCGAACAGGATTAATGCTGAATATTGATTGTCTTCTACTTAAGGACAGGAAAATGCTCTTACCAGAAGGTCTTTGTAACAATCCTAGGGTTAAAATCTATTTTTCTGATGACAGGAATCGATGACTTGAGCTTTGCGTCCTTTGCACATACTAGAAATGTTTGAATATATCCGAAAACATTGAGGGTTTCTTTTATAATAACGTAACAGCTTCATTTTGTTTCAGTTAAGATATTTTTTCCGATCGTTCGGCAACACGAACATATTCAAATCAAAACCTATTCCTGAAATTTTCATGGAAATCCAAAGAAAACTTAAGTTTCTAGCTCGATTTAGCGTGTATATCAAAGATTAAACATTTTGTTTTTGTCCTAATACCATACGATTGGCATAACTAATTATCACTTGATTATGAACCTATTTATATGAAATTTGGTGAGCATAAGGACCTTAACGATCTGTAAATAATTATAAAATTTGTAGAACTTTAAGTGTATCGCGTCGATTTTATAGGGGGAAACATAAAATTGACAAATCACACTATGACTAACAAATTTGAGTGAATTTTGACTTGTGAGGTATTTATTGAAAATAAAGACACACCTCCGTGGTTTATAACCTCAAAGCTATCCAATCGTAAATTTTTCGTACTTCTACTTGCCAGTTGCTCTTTTTTCTAATACAAATCATCATAATGTGACGTTAGATTAATAGTTCCAAATACTCATCCTATACATCATCCGCAAATCATTAGGCAAGAACATCCTTAAAGATGACAATAAAATTGAATATATTTCATGTGAAAGCATACTAAAACGAAATGTTAAAATCACGAGGATCATATTGTGCTGCCAATATCTGTAGTATCCCTAATTGGACTGCCATAACATTTCCACATCAATAGTAGTGTATTCCACATTACTTGCATCCTAAATAATTGAAACCAATAATTATATATCAAACAGTGACAGGAAAAATCGGTCTTATAAATAAACTTTTCTAACAGTAATTGCCCTTTACTGTTGTTAAATTAACACTTCCTTTATATCGAGCTTAGCATAACGTAAATTCAACAGTTTGGTGAAAACAAAATTCTCTATCCTCGCTCAAAAGTAACATGAAATGTATCAACTTTCTCAGCATTTTTTCCAAATGCCCGTAATATTATCCGTTTCGCCAATAATTTAATTGCCACCAAAAACTAATAAATTATACTAGAATTGTCAATTATTTTATTTTTTTTGCAGGCTAAATCTCTTTTTTCTTGAAAAGCCGCCTCTTTTTTCCGAAAATACGCACTAGCATTAACAAAACCAATTTCCCCGAAGACCATAAAAATTAAGACACATTCAGAAAAAAACTTTCTCAGAACTTACTGACAGTAACAAAGGCTGATAAAGGACATCCTAAAAACAACGGGCTACGTACAAAAAACAACAGACATCATTAACGCCAGCGGATCAAATCCATCCACACTACCCCTTGGAGTACAACCTAAGCTCCACAAATCCAATATCCCTATCCGGCCTGTCGTCAATTACCGCCCATCTCCTGCATACCAATTAACACGGTCAAACAGGTTGACGACAGATACACATTAAAGACCGTCGAAATCTAGCGTACTCTACCACCTCTCTAACATCGACCGACACTTGTCAACTTTTATCACTAGACATCACCAACCTCTATACTTCTATACCTCTCGGTGAAACACTGATCATGCTTAAAGAAAAAAATCCACAGATCAACTACTCAATCTCATAAAAACCACAATCAAGCAGAACTATTTTACGTTCAATAATAACACATTATTGCCAACGACGGTTTGGGTATGGAACAACCAATGTCCTCAATAATGTCAGAAATATTCTTACAATCTTTAGAGGAAGTCTTTATACCCAAAATTACCAAAAGATTCAATGTAGTATTTTACAGACGATATGTGGATGACACCCAAATATAAATTTCACTATAGAAAAAGAAACAAACGGACAACTCAATTACACGGATCTAACCGTGACCCAGGAAGAAACACGATTAGACTACAAAATATAAAGAAAACCAAGCAAAACTGATCATACCATACACGTAACATCTAACCACCCCGCACATTATAAACTAGTAGCGAACAGATCAATGGTGCAGAGACTCCATTGCGTCCTCATGGATCCTACTAAAGACTTTAACGAACTAAACAACATTTACGGAATAGTTAGTAATAACGGATACAAATAACGTGACGTTAACAAACTTATTACACAGTACAAACAAAAACAGCAACGCCAACTGACTGAAATGCATAAGAACGACCAACAGTGGATTGCGTTAACATACGTAGGCAAAGAGAATACACACTATCTAACATACGAAGGACAACATGGAAACTAACGACATGTTGAGTAGACAGAACTACGCTCATGCCAGAAGGGTTTTGTAATTAACCTACAATTTTTTTTCCTCAAGCACTACAGCCCCTTACGGGCCTTCGCTTAGAGATAGTTAGAGTATCTCATTATCTTTATCGAATGTATCGACACTCAACAAGGTGATATGGTCAGTACCACGCTTTGGCCTTGTGTTTGTTCACCCAGCTGCGCTACGTTCTGATTTTAAACCAGAACGTATCATAACTGAACGAGCTTATAGTCCGTCCGAAGAATCACTCGAACTAAATCTCGTTGTTGCCAACGAAACTCGAACCAGGGACCTTTGGCTTACGGGGTGAGTGCTCTAACCACTACACCACACGGTCTACGTATATCTTTTATACGACTAATATAATAGTCTTGGTTGTTAGTTTAAATTTGAGTAGCTTATGCAATATATTGCATTGCAATACTTTCTACTTGGTCGTGTTGCTGAGTATGGCAAGTTCACTAGCCGAAATGCATTCTTTAGATTGACGTTGCTGTAAAATTTTTAAATTACATAAGAAGTGTTGTATCAACTTAATGGTAATTGGTGATTAGATACAACTGTATTACGTTATTAGTTAATTGAGACATCGGAAAACGTTCCCGAAAAGTAAAAGGTAAATACAACTACAGATATGTAAGAATTTTGATAAAAATTTTAGAAATGGCTTGTAACACTCATATGCTATCATGGATTAGTCATGACAATGAAGTCAACACCCTCAAAATAAATGAAATCTGTATATGTGTCAAGTTTTAATGTTCGGAAGACGTTATTTGAGTTACTAATTTGGTTGGCAGCGGGACTCTCCTGCTTTTCGATTATTTCACGCTATTTTGGCAAGGGATTTCAAAAGATGGAGCATTTAATCTAGATTCCAAAATAGCATAGCACTCGCTAGATTTCTTCATAATCGAAGAACAAAATATTTTAAGGTGCTACTACTTCCAAGGTACAAGTACACGCCATTTCGACAATGTGAGTGAAAGAGATAAAGACGCCACCTTGGCCAAATAGTACCATGGGTTATCACTGCTACTTTTTAGTGTGCATTTTAGCCGATAGGCGTAATCGGTCCATCCAGTACCAAGAACGAACGCACGTTATAATGAAGTGATCATCGACTACTTAATCATCATCTATGGCTCGACAATCTAAGTTGACCCAGGCCTCCTCCAATCATCTCGGTTCTGTGACTTCGTTCGCCAGTTTGTTACTCCCAGCAAAGATCTGCTAGCTGCTTCTATCGAAATTTCCCATTGTGTCCTTGGTCTTCGCACTGGGCGTTTGTTCTACCCTTTAACGTTCTTCTGGAGAGCCAGTGTTCTTCCATTCTTTCTGCATGGCCCGCCCATTGCAATTTCATAGCTTTACGCATGCAAGTACAGGTGGGCTTTTCGGAATCGCTTGTTAGGGTCCATGTATATCAGCCCAGGTTTGATGAGAGACTTGTAACTACGAAGCTCATTTTTCTGTGCACGTCTCTGGACGTGGATATGGGGGGAACGTAGAAATAAACTTTGTTTGTGACATTTGAGGGTCGTCCGATCTCGTTCTTTTCGTCACCTTTTCCATTCAGATTGGCCCCCTATATATAGGAAGTGATCCACATTTTCAAGGTTGTAGTCTCTTAGGGTGAGGTTTGGTCAGGCTGAGGTGTTCTTGCTCGTTTGAGTCATGAATTTAGTTTTGGTTTCATTGACTCGTAGGCCTATTCTGTTTGCTTCGTACTCTAGGCTCAAAAGTGCTGCATCTGAAATTGATCGTTGTGTTGACTTGAACATTAGCTTACCCGTGTTGTCATCTGATGTCTTGCTAGTGACGTTCTCTAGCGCAGTATTGAAGAGCAAAGGGGCAAGTCCATCTCCTTATTTTAAGCCTGATTCCATTTTGAAGTGCCCGTTAGATCACTGTTTACCTTGACCTGCAATTCTGTGTTTAGCATTGCGACCTTGACCATGGATACCAGTTTTATTGGAACACCAAGTCAAGCACTATTTCGTACAGGGCATTTTTGCCGACACTATCGTATGTTAGCTTGACGTCTACCAACAGTTGGTGCACATCGATGTTATATATTCCCAGCATTTTTCGAGCACTTGTTTCACTAAGCATATTTGGTCAATTGTAGATCGTCCACTTCGAAAGCCATTATAATATTCATCGATAATATTTTCATAGTAGGACTTTAACTTTCTTTTTATAATTTTGGAGAGTACTTTATATGACGTACAGAGTAAAGCAATGCCTCTATAAAATTGTCTCCCTTTTTGTGCATAGAACATATACTTTTTCGCCAATCTTCTGGCAACTGCTGCTCTGCCCATATTTTGCATATCAAATGGTGGAGGAGGTTATTTAGTAGAAGACCACCTCTATGGAGCAGTTCTGCAAGTCTCCCACCTATCCCAGGAAACTTGTTTTTCTGAGGTTCCATAGTGCTGCCTAAACCTCGTCTATGCTTGGTGGCGAGACTGCGACATCTTGACTTGTTTCTGGAATGCTCACAGCTTCGATCGTTGTTGCGAGTGCTGCGACTGGTTCCTTGAAGAATTGCACCCATATATTTTTGATATCGATTGGGTTACCTATGATGGATCTTCTTCTTCTTCGTAGCACTACAGCCCCTCTCGGGCCTTCGCTTCCTGCAAAAAGCGCCTCTAACTGTTTCGGTCCATTGACAGCGTCCTCCAATTTCGAAATCCGAGCAGTGATGAACTGTCTTCGTCGACCGAGTGAGACCAGCGTTTCCTCGATTTCCCCACTGGTCTCCGGCCTTCAGTTCTCCCAACGAATACCTTTTTGGGTATCCGTTGTTCGTCCATACGATTCATGTGGCTAGCCCATTGCAGCTTCCGCAGTCTTAGTATCGTTGAGACCTCCGGCTCGTCAAAAATTTCATACAGCTCATGATTGTTTCCAATTCGCCATTGGTCCTCGTCTAGCTTCGCTCCGATTATTCGCCATATGATGGATCCCTGTACTTATTTGCTTACTTATGGTCAATTACAATGGAATAGACATTCGTTTCGGCGATTTCCCATTTTCGGTGTCTAGATTCGGTCTGCGGTGAAAATTAAATGGGATGGTACTCTTTGTTAAGTAAAACGAATATCTCTTCGTATGCAAAAATTGTTCCACTTCAGAGAACGATTTTAATCACACGTATCTGTTGATCATATAAAAATGAGCAACTTTAAAAATAATGAATTCTTCATTCGATGAAAACGTGATCCCAACAGTATTTTGGAGCTTATGGACATAATCACAATGTAAATTTATCTCCACAGCTAGCAAACATATCAGTTTGTTCGATTCTTTGTTATAAGTAACCTAGCACATCCATGGAGGCATAAAAAAATACTACTTTGACATCATTTTTTGTGGACGTTACAAGGCATGCGTTACGTTAGTTCAGATTCGAACTGAAAAAGGATTTTCAAAGCAAATTGTACAATAAGTAATGGCGATTAACAGTTTTTGTACAATATGGCACCAATGGAACGATGTTTGAATGCTCAACAGTGCCCTAAATTTCCCCACCAAAAACAAACACAAGACAAAAAAAAAATAATTTAAAAGACAATAGACAAAGTCATCAGCATCTACGGCGTCCCTCCAATTTCTGCCTTCGCCTCCTTCAATAATCGCAAATTTGGGTCCTTTTCACCACTTCTAGCAGGGATCTACTGATAGATTTCATTGAATCTACTCTAACATTCGCCTGGGTATTAGGTGCTTTTCCACTCTTTCCTCTTGAGTAGGCCCTTCCAACTTGCGTAGTATAAAAACACAGAAAAATTTAGAATATTATCTTTAAGTAAACAAAACAGCAAGAAATAGATCTTAAAAAAATAAAAAGATATTCTGCGAAAGAGCACATTCAATTCCGTATCTAGGACTGATCATCGAACATCATGTCTTGTTAATAGGTAATCAAGATTGATGATGAACTATGATTAAGATAGATGATGAATAATCATAAAATGTTTAACGAGGCAATTAATACATCTCATAATACTCGTAGGCTAGCTAAAAAGCGTTGATAGATTTCCAATACATTAAATCAACTTTTACTGGGTGCGTTGATGACAGTGATCTATGTTAAGTAACACTTCGACTTGGAACCAAGCCATAGATGATGATTAATAGGTTTGCATCATATTTCATCTCATTCTTCAAATATTGTTACCTTCTACTTAAATATGAAACGGAAATATAATTTTGTTTGCTCCTTAAAGTGGGGAAGATATATATTTTTTACAAGTATTTTTGGAGGCGAAGCATTCAAAAGCCTTCTGATGCAAGCTACACTGTATGAAGTTTTTGAAAGCCTTGAAATGGTAGAAAGGAACCGATTGCAAAATGTTAAAATGACCAGCTGTATCAAACATTTGGCGAGCGGGGATATTGATGCTACAATGGTAATACTTATGGAAGCACAATGGGTCCCAAAATGTATTCGTTGGAAAACCGGTGGGTTATAGGCCAGTGGAAACCCAAGGAAACGCTGCTTCGACTCTATCAATGAAGACAGTTCATTGCTACTCGAACTCCGGAACTGGAGAACGTCTATGGACTGAGAAAAGAAATAAAAAGTAATAATATTGATGTTCCATGGAGCATAATACCAAAATCGGTAGATTTATAAAATTGCGGGTTGATTATATAAGTTCATATGTTGATGTCGTTCTTATCAGATAAAACTCACTTACCTAAATATTATTCGATTTTCTTTAAATTTACATAGTATAAGGACCTTCTATAAGACTACTTAAATATCAAATTTCAAAATAATTAAAAAATCTCAGGTTGAATTTATTTTTCCCTAAATTAGACAGCTGTTTCGAGGCTTATCACTGAGGAAGATAAGCACCGAAACAGCTTTCTAATTTATTTATTATTTTCCTTTGATTTCGAAATCCGAGCAGCAATGCATTATCTTCGTCGACCGAATCAGACCAGCCTTTCCTCGGTTTTCCCACTGAACTCCGCCCTTCAGTTCTCCCAAACGAATATCTTTTTGAGTACCCGTTGTTCGTCTATGCGGTTCACGTGGAAAGTCCATCCGCAGTTTTACAATTACAAAGATCTCCGGCTCGTCAAAAATTCCATACATCTCATGGTTCTATCGAATTCGCCATTGGTCTCCGCCTAGCTCCTCTCCGATTATTCATATCAGGACTCGTCACTCGAAGGTGTTGAATTGTGAATACTTGACTGACGGATTTGTATACTTGGCGCGTTGTTTTCCTGTTATGCGGCTGTTCTTCAAGATCGTCTGTTTTGAATGAAAAGTTTTATTTGCAAGCTGTATTCTTCGACGTATTTCGTCTCTTTCATGACCGTTCTTCGTTATTTTGGCGTCTAAATGCACAAATTCGCCCATATTTTCGATGTTGTGTTCGGCAACTTTGATATACGAGTATTTATATTTGAAGTATTTTCCTCGACTTCATCGTAATTTTTGTTTTCGCCTCGTTGCTTTGTAGCCCTACATGTTTTGCTTTGTTGTCGAGTTTGTTCTTTGGTGGTTGTTAACGACCATGACTAGATGTTGATGTCGTCCGCATCTGCTACCAATTGGCTCGACTTTTATAATAATGTACCTCTTGTATCGACAGATAGCTTTCGTATGACGTGCTTTAGAGCCAAATTGAATAGCAATTAGGCCAGCCCATCTCTTTGGTTTAGTCCGATATTTGTGTCAAAGGCATCGGTGAGTTCATTATTGATGCGGACTTGGGAGGTTGTCAAGGCCATTGTCATTATAGTCACTCGTATTCGCACCAATTTAGCTAGGATACTAAAGCAAAGCATTATTTGATAAAGTACGTTGCGATCAAATACTGTCGTATGCTTGCTTCAAGTCAATTAAAATTTGGTGCACGTGTACATTGAACTCCCAGCATTTCTCAAGTATCTGCTTGACTGTAAACAATTGCTTTGTTGTCGAATTACCTGCTCTAAAGATTGATACTCCCCAGTAATACTTTAGTGTCTGATTCAATGGAAAGTCTATACAATAGCCACATGGTATGATTTTGTTGTAATCAGGGAAAATTCAAATGGCTATAACTTTCGTAAATATGATTCGATTTCGTTGAAACTTACAGAGTATAAGGACCATTTATAAGGCTACTTAAAGACTTTTCGGATCAAATGTATTTCATCGCATGGGGGAGGGACATCAGTTAATCATACACTGACCCTACCCCTGCATCCCTCTATGCTGTTAATGCTGTTTGAAAGCCAATTTTAGAAAGTACTCATCAATACCTTAAAATTGACACCCCACACGACTATGGGAGGACCCTATCTAAAAAAAACTTAGAAACAAATATTTGCTGCCCAAACTTTCAAGGGGTCATCATTTCTGATCCACCTACCAATTTTGGTGTCTGTTGCTGCAATCGTTTCGGAGAAAAACTGCTGTGACATAAAGATGAACAGACGGACAGACAAAAGCGGTTTCAATACGGTTTTGTAAGTAGTAAAACCCCTAAAAAGTAGGCAAAGTAGAATATAATTTACTATTGTCAACATGTGGAAGTCTATTATCCAAATCTTTGATACGAAAGTCGTTTTTATGGTAGGATAAAGATTTGCTTTGCTACTTCATAAGATAATTTTGTGCTTGACAATCTCTAAAAGACTTTCTTAAATAATTACCTTTATATCTTTCTAAGAAAATTTCCGTAGAATTATTTCTTGTGGTAAAGATGACTTGGCTTGAAGTAAGAAAAATGGAAAAGTAATTGCTGCAAGTTGTCAAACGCTAATTACTTTTGAATTACATTCTCTGCTGCTTTTTGTGAGTGAAATATGTTTCCATATTTATCCCAATAGAAAATACTTTTAATGAATGGTAGTTTATGCATCAACGATATCATTCCTACACGTCCACAAATATGAAGTTCGTTTTTATTATGTTGACAATGCAATATCAGTATTAGCATTGCGATTAAGCGATTAAAACAAGTAGACGAATCAGATCAAAATCAAGCTTCATGAAATACTATAGAATTTGCAAGATAGAGGAATTTCACAAATGCATAAACTATAAAATCATGTTCAAGTATATTCATATAGAAGAAAATGTGAATTATCGTAACTGATGATTCCATATTTCGTTGTTTTATATTTACGCCATATTTTTATTCATTAGCTTTATTTATAGCAAACAGCGAATATTTGTGTTAAATGGAACTTTTCTCCGCTTACGCGTGTCTGTATTTATTAAACTTTGAACAATATACAAATTTCTAATCAAATAATATCGCGCAGCAGTAGCAATAGAAGTTGAACAATCTTTATTTTCACACATTTTTTCTTCATATAAGTTGCTGGCAAACTACCAACATTTTTAAGTATAAATAAAAATGTGGAAAAGATATTCACACAGCGCCGGCAACAAGGGACTCGGATTTTTATGACAGATAACAAGATATGTGACAACGTATTGATGAATGTATTAACCAGGCATTATTGCTAGAATACAAAAAAAAACGCACGGTCATTGGCAGAGCAATCAATGAAACGTTTTATTATTGCGCTCCCAATCAGTTCAAGTGGTAGTTTAAAATATCTTTTGTTGCGTGCCGTAGTATATCTAATATTTTACGCTGACTAAGTTTAACGTATTTTTATTTGTAAACAAAACAAGTTTTTTGCTCACTTACTAGGTCTCGACTTGGTCTTTATGAATTTCAAGAAAGCTTAGCGTATAGTTTTAACGAGTCTAGATGTATTGCAACATATGATCAGAGTAGCAACTATATGAATGAAACGTATTTTGTGATTGTTTTGCGATCAATTATTGTCAATGTGTATAGTAAAAATGATATTAGAATAATATACTTTAGATGGTACAAATATAGCATATCTTAAGTGTACTTTATTTTAGATGGTATTTTAAGCTATTTGATCATATGCAATTTATGGCTACTTTTTTTAAATACCTCCATTTCCCACCACTCTCTCTATCATCTTTCTTTGTTGCACAACGCTTGTGCAATCTGCACTTCAATTTCCATCCCTTTTATCAGGTATGCCACCCAGACAATGTTTAGAACATCGGTATAAGGGGGCATAAAAATATAGGTGAAATAATCCCATTAATCTTATGTTCGTGTTTTAATAAAAGTTATATTATTCCATGCAGTAAAAAAATTTTCTCTGTAAGAATAGCTGTCTCTTCAAGCATCTCGACAGTAGGGTCTAAATAACTACCCTAGGATGGTGTATTGAAAATTTTTTGGACTGAGATTCAATCACAAGAATAGCTCTCTCTTCAAGCTTTCGGTAATAGGGTTAAAAATTCTCTATGATATTGTGTTGAAATTTACTGGATTTAAATTTGATCGTTCTTCATTAGATACGCTTTAAATTGCTGACTGACTCCAGATTACTACCCCGCAATGTAATTTCGACAGCACGAATGCATTTAAAACGAATTGTTTGATATTCTTCGGAAATTCCTCATATCTTCTTAAAATGCCAATCATTGGAGCTAATTTATTCCTTATGTTGTGGGCTATCGGATAAAAGTTATTCAGATCCGAACGATCTCCTCCCTTAAAAATTGGAACTATTTTTGAGAAGTTACGTTCCAAATATGCTCATTTATGTATGTTGTAACGTGTTCAGTTATCGCTTCTTTAACGAGTCTTATTTCTTCCATAGTGATGTTATCGATACCCGGTGCTGTGTTTTCCTTCATTCCATCGATGATTCTTAGCGCTTCTTGTGTATTTGTTAGATATATGTAAAAGATAGATTTCGGTGTTGAGTTATTCTGCTCGAAGGCACAGTTTGGATTTGCTTGGCAATCTCTTCTTCAATAGTGGAAAAGAAATTGTAGAGGGTATGTGCCGCTTCGAATAAGTATAACGTTGTAGTTGAGTTTTCGATGACGATTGAGGAATTCGGTGGTAATGTACAATATGAGTTATTTTTAACTTCGTTTATAATGTTCCATATCTCATGTGAATTGTCAGCAGAAATGTATGTAATGTACCCAAACATATATTGTATATTCTAGCCTTACAATTCTTATTGTAAGAAAAGTCAATGAATCAGTCATTAACCAGGCTCATATCAGTTACTTTCAAATCAGGAATTAATATTTTAAGTTTATAGTATTCAAATTTATTTTACTGTTTAACTTGTGATTAAAGCTTAAATTTATTGTGTCATAGATCGAAAATGTTACTATTGCCTCAAAAACACACAGTTGACATACATAAAAGAAAACTAAATAAGTATGGACATATACAATAAATAAGAAATATATTCAAAAGAGGAAAAATTTTAATTAAATTCAAATATTTAAAATCAAACAATTGCCAATAATCGTAATTCAACAATGTTAAATTATAATTGCCTATAATTTGTTAGAGGCAGAAAAAGTTAGTTAGGCTTGAATGTATTCCGTGAATTTCAAATGTTTATTTCTTTTCAAGCTATAAAAATTTTACAATTAGCACTGGTATTTATACAACCAGTTCTTACTAGTAGTAATTGGAAATTAACTTCCAAACAAGAAACGCCTGAAGCATATAGTAAGTAGCAACTTCTCGCATATTAGCATATTCTTTCGAGCATGTAGATTAAAATAGTAGCAAGTAAGCAAGATAAGCTCATTATTTTTAATTTAGATGTATAAAACTCGTTACTTAATACAGGGAAACGTATATGTATTAAGATTCCAAGGAAATAATTTTGTGATTCTTGTGTACCTGATAAAACGATTCTGGAAAATCGTATCGCTTCTTCTATGCTAGCATAACTTTCGTATTTTAAAATAATTTTATTTATTTAGTTTTTTAACAATTCTTAAACTTACTTTGATATGCACATCAACTCTAATGATTTGCTGTTATTTACGAGGAGAGGTGAGAATGTTCCTGAATAGACATGGAAGGGGATTGAAATGAAACATCAAACTTTTTTTTCTTTTCTATATATTCTCCCTTAACTCTAATACATTTTTTATATCTATCAAATAATTTGCTAATATCTTCAAAAAAATTATTTGTCTTGTTTGTCAAAATAGGCTAAAATTGCCGACTTGATTGCATCATCGTCGCTAAATTTTTTCTCGCGCAGCTCATTCTTCATTTTTGGAAATGAACAGGAGTCGCTTGGAGCCAGGTCTGGACTGTAGGGTGAGTGACGGTACCGGTGAATGGCAGCCGTCGTAGCATGGCTTGTGTATACGGGAGCGTTCTCATGCAAGATCAGCACACCTTTGGCCAATTTACCCTTGATTTAATCAATCTAGTAAATAAGCGTAGCACATTCCTGTTATGGAGATATCACGTTCCTTATAATCATTCAAAAGGATACCTACCGTATCCTAAAAATGATTGCCATGATCTTTCAGGTCGATTGACATTTTGAACTTTTAAGGAGGGGTGTGCATTTTTTATGCCACTGCATCGACTCTTGATTTGACTCAGGGTTATAATGGTGAATCCAAGTTTCATCTCCAGGTTGAGAGTCGTCACCAGTTGAGTCCTTCCCTTGCTTAAAAAAGCGTTACCAATTATAAACCTTAGTTTTACGAGGAGTAAAGTCACCGCGAATAGATAACATCTCAGGAAAAATTGTCTGATGTGTCTTTCCTTGTTTGGTGAGGAACTAGTGCTAGTTTTTTCCGGATTGACTTGTTTGCTCGTTGAAAACTCAAACGTTAATAATCAGATTAAGTTGAAACTTGATGTATATACTAACAGTAGTTTGGTTAATCAATGCCGACATGGATGAATGATCCCACCAGCCATCAACCCCGTCTAACAGAAACTTTTTGACCTTCCTAAATATATCTCTGCAAGAGTTATTGATGACACACATCTGAACGATAATGGGCCGTCCACGTGCAAATGCAATGCATACAGTGTTTGATTAATTGATAAAATTGGAGGCGCAATTTAGCGGATCCAAATGCCCGAGATAGACTTTGTTGCACTGTATATATCCAAAGTTTGTTATATGTGTAGTTTCTATTTCCTTCAGGCATCTATGAGAAAAGTGATCTCGATTGCACTGAATTATTTAGGACTGACGAACGCTTTCGTTGGTCCTTTGTTACTTAAGAGTATTTGTTCATTATGCTCAACTCCTGCGTGATTTGGCATCTAGTACAGAGCAACGTTGATTCTTCCAGTTTATTCAGCTTTATACAATACTCTTCAACCATCTTCAATGTTATCGCTGATGATTTTAGAATTTAATAGCTGGTTGACTATCAGAAAAAATGGCCATCATTTATTTACTCTTTATATTCTTTGTCTGCGACGTTATGCACTTACTTCAATTCCATAAATCCCTGCAAGGAAGATCCAGTGATTCATAATGTTTAGTGCCATATCCAACATTCCGAATCCTGATAGCATGTTGCTCTACAAGGTGTACATGAGCCTCAAACTGTATTATTGCTCAACATCGTAAAAAGTTTTTGTTTAAAATCTGAACTGAGTCACCTTACCGTGAAACGATGCACTTATCCGCCAAAATACTACACTTAAGTTGGTTGTCATACGCAATCCCAGATCCACTTTGTGTTCTTGAAAGCAGATCCTTTATCATCGTCGATCTAAATGTTTGCTCCATCGTTAAATAGAGGGGTGAAAAATTTTATACTTTTTCGTGTGCCGCAATTGGGGGCGACTTGCCTCTAATATAAAAACAAACGAGACGTTAAACATGATTGAGAACTCGCCTTTGCGTTCTTGAAGGTTATTTGCCCAGACAATAGCCCTGTAGGTGATATGTCTCACGATCATATATTCCGAAGATTTGCCTGCTTATCAACAGGGGTCTCGTAGACTTATCACTGATATATTGGTTCCACTGAGTTTTTTATCCAATTGGGTTTCAGATTTCTTAATTTCTCTCTTGAATTCGATCGATATAAACTTATAGTGTAAAGTTTGCTCTAGGTTTGTTTCTTAACCTAAGTTAACGCTCAAGATTAATTGGCAACAATTACTTTCAATACCTAGTCCTTCCTGCATAATATCACACAGTGCTCCTTCGTACCTTTCTCGGACTAAGAAAGCAATATAGTTCGCCTATTCGTGACTACGTTTCCATATTAGAGGTAATAAGAACGTTCCTTGTGGGCAGCTACGTATTAGGCGCATATCGTTGGTCCTAGTTCCCACCCTATATGCGTCCTTTCTTATCATGAGTGATTATTCAGCCAGGGTTTAGAATAGCATTTAATTTATCCATCTATTCACTAGTGATCTCCTCACCAGCACTTGACTTGCTGCCCTTTGAATGGCAAAAAATGCATGTAGTGCAATTTCTTTGTGGTCCAAAGACTTTGATATTTTTAGTCCATGTATTGAGTGCGGTCGTCGTACATTAGCCCGTCCTGTAAACGTTAATTGGAGTGTACCAGATAATTCGTAACTACCGTTGACCTTTAATACTTTCTCCATCGTTTAAATACAAACAGTGTCAGGCTGACTGATTTGCATGCCTTTTAGTCGGTAGTGTCATCGGAATGAAGGTTACTTTTGCCTCTCTCCAACGCTTTGGGTGCTATACTTTCAAATGTTAGACTACTTCTCTATTCTATATTGAGTAGGATACGATATATATTTTTTGAACATTTTCTGGTTATACTTCAATTTCATCCGGTGATATAAACAGTTAAAAAGAATTTAATTTCCATCGTATACGCTTTTCCTACGCATGATGGTCGCCTCCTTTCATGCTATACAATGTGCCGTTCACTGATGAATCCATCTTGTGGATCTCTTAAATTATTATGTCACTCGCTGGGAAATGGATCTCATTAAGTCTCTTTTCTTCAGTTTCTATGTAGGTGCCGTCAGCCTTCTTTAGTTCAAGTTATTGGATGGTTTCCGTATTTATTTCCGTACTGTCAATCTGAGTTTCGTTGCACTTTGTTCTACCGGTTCTTTCCCCTTTTTTAGGTGAATAGTTACAATGCTCACAAGCCTTTGAACCTCCTTTGTAGGAACTTCATCTATGTATGCCGATGCTATAATTTCATCGCGAGAATTGCCCTCTATAGGCAACAAACCTCGCCTCATAAATTCTGTGACCTTGGCTGCTCCATCAGCAGGCCTTTGTTTGTGGCTGTTAACGAGTTTAATTGTACGCCCTATAACCAACCAGATTTAATGTTTGGTTTCGGGATGTCGATTCAAGGGCATAGATAGACGAATTTATAGTTGAGGGAGTCAAGGAAGCCGTCCTTCTCTCTCAAACGAACTTTTTACAGAGAAGTTGCATTCTATTCGATGCGACCGAAGATCCTTCGAAGCATTTAGCCCTAGATCACGTCCAGAGACTGCAGAGTCGTTTGTTAGTGTCCACCTTTGCTTCCATATGACAAGACAGCTTTATGTTTGATTTGTATACCCGTAGCTCGTTGGTTTTAGTATAGGATGTATAGAAGTGATATTTAATTGTAGCATTTCTTCTCGCAATTTGTCCGAAATAGAAACTATTCAAATTTATTTTGGTTCTGATTTTACCAATTCTTAGAGTTTCCTCATTTGGATTATTAATTGTGTTTCAACGTCATGGAATATTAAGTTAATTTGTTTTGCCTTGAACTAGTATGCTTAGAAAAAATTTCTTTGAGTCCTGGATTTTATCTAGCCATTACATTGGCATCGTCGATCAATGTTACTAATTACATGGAATTGAAAAAAAAAGTTTTCTAAAGCTAAGCTGAACCGCACAAGAGTAAGTCTATCCCCATCCTTTAAAAGCCCGTTCAATTTGAAAGTTATTAGTTAAAACCTAGAACTAAATATTCATCATTGTATAAGTATTTTGTAACGGTTTCCTACCTCCGTCTCGTTCGATCGCAATTAGAACCGACCTCTCATCGGTTCGAGACGTGCAGTCTTGGAAGTGACAACGGACTGTACCCTTCAGGTCAACAAGTCCGGTCACACTTAGTCTACTCCGTGGTGGCTGCTTGTAGGCTAGCTAGTTCGGAGAGGAGTTTCGGTCGCGGGTCTTACGCGAGCAGACTAAGTCCGAGTTACGTAACTCAGCCACCGATTCACATGCCCGATTTACAAACGCGTCAACAACTTCTAATCCAGAACAGGAAACCTACGTTACGTTAGTTCTGGATGTGATCTCTCCACAGATCTCAATTCAAAATCCTACAAAATCTAAAACCATAGGCGCGTTACCGAATCACCGACGCGGTACCAGAAAATAAGCTAAACTACCTCAAGTCCAAAATAACCTACTCTAATAAAAAAGACGAGCGCAAACAAGGGTACCGCGGACCGTAACCGACTCGAAATCAATCATCCGCAGATTATAAAAACCCAACCCTCTTCAAGACATACTTACCCTCGGTCATCACTTCCGCTGCAAAAGAAAGAGCATGCGGAACAGAAAGGCTTATAGCTTCTTTAGTACCTCATTTTTAATTTAAAATTATCTTTTCCTATGTACATAGCAACAAATGTAGAAAACATATTCGCTCAAAATTATTTTTTTGTTGATTTTTTTGCTTTTTATAAATGGGGTATTTTTTTGTAACAATAGAATATATATTTATACATACTATAAATTTGATTCGTTCATATTTTCTGTTGAATTAAACATACTTTAATAGTCTTACAATGACTTTCAATAAAATATCTTTCGTTTGTTTTTTATTTTATATTACAATACAATATTTAGAGACGTCTTTTTTTTTTGTTTGTGTGTATATAATTTAAATTTATATATAAGTGAGCTTTACATCAAGCTTTGATTTGGACTTTCTTTTTATATTAAAATTTACTAAAATATTGTTTTCGGACTTTTGATTTCTTTGTTGTTCAATTTATTTTTTTGTGCAAAATTCAAGTTGTATAAATTTACAGTATTTTATCACTATTGTTGTTTTAATTTTTATTAATTCATGCATGAATTTTACGGATCAAAAATAAAAAAAAAAACTGAGAGACTGATTTTATCTTATTTCATATTTAATGGCATTAAGGCAACATGTATGCAATTTGATTCCTTTAATTCTGAGACTTAAAAAAAATGTTATTTTGCGTTCTTCCTTTTTTGAAAGTTTTTTTAGTAGTAAGATCATTTATTGTACATTTCTTATTGATTTATTTCTCTTTTTTTCAGTGTCTTTAGAGTGTTTTTATACCTTTTGAAAGAATTTACCTTAAAATTTTTTTTTTCATACATAAATTTTTATGTATGAAATTATAAGTGATGAAATATATTTTTAATCTTTTTTGTTTATTATGAAAAAATGCACAGCCCAGTAATTTTCTTAAATTTCGTCTTCATTTCATTTTTGTTTTTTTTTTTTTTAAATTCTGTTCTTCAATATTTAACGAAAATGAGGTTGAATCGTGATAATTATTTGATATTTTGCATATTATTATTTTTTTTTTTTTTTTTTAAATAATTACAATCAAATTTATTTTATTTGTATAAAAATGGGAAAGTTGCATGGCACAAATTGTTTTACTTTTTATGCTTTGTATTTTCTTTGACTATTTGAATGCGATCAGTGGATGCGGAAAGTTCGTTGTGGACAAGGCAAGTTTTGGGAGTTGTTTTTGATTTTTAAAAATAGTTACTTGCTCCAATAAACTTGGTATGATTTACCGACCGATTGCACTTTGAAAAAAAAGGATTAGATAATTCAAATTATTTTTTTATTACAAATGATAATTCCATTTTTGTACTGTACATTATTTTACTTCAATGACTTGAGTTTAAAGGTCATTTACTTCAATCTCGATTCAACAGGAGTGGCTTCTGGGCAATTGTGATCTTGATAAATTCAAAGAATTCAATCGGATTTCTGTCAGTTGAAGTGCAGTCCTTGTTTTTCAGTTAAATCATATCCTTGTTTTAATTCTGACAAATTGTTAATCACATTTACGCGCTAACTTGCTAAATTTCAACGATTTTTATTGAGTTTTGCATTCAAATTACTTTTCTTACAATAATAACGGAATGAGTTTAAATATCATTGAACGGAATCGCCATCAATTCAATTAATTAAATTTATTAACAGGGAGAAAGTTCAATTTTATTTTAATTCGAAATTAAAATGCCATGAATTTATAAATATACAGATAAACCTCGATTCTTGTGGAAAACCACCATCAAAACTTTACAAACAAAAATAAATCCTTTTGGAATTGATTAAAAAGGAAATCCGCTATATAAAAAAACTTATTTAGAAAATTAATTTTGACTCAATGCAAAATTTAGTAAAAAGCAAAAAATAATTCAACTCGAAACCGTTAATTATAGTATTAAAAGAGCTCTAAATTAAATTTAAGTTTTAGACTTCGTGGTCACAGGACTCGCAATCCTCTTATTATCCTTCCTTGCATCAAATTTTATAAATCTTTACCTTCATCTCAAGAAGGTAGGAACTAGGATTTTATTCATCTCAAATATTCCTCCCCAAACCGTTCAATTCCCAATGTAACAAATGCTATGAATGCAATTTAAATTTAAGGATGCTCTTATAAAATTGTATTAAAGCTCCCAATCGAATTATCCTTCCTTCCAATCAAACTTTTCCCATCATCCAATTCATCCCGGGGTGAGAAAAATTATAAATTCACTCCTTTATTGTCATATTCCTCCCCCAAACCATTTCAACTCCCAGATAAACTATCCAACACAAATCTAGGAGCCGGCCTAGATCTGATCCTGATTCCCTCGTTCTTTTGTTATAGCCAAGAACAACAAGCTTTACATACCTCGAGATCGCTTTAACTTCACTCCTTTTTTGGTCAATAGTGACCACTTATCAGAATTGACTTTTTTCTTTCCGCCACCGCTGAAATTTCTAATATCGCTCGCTATGGGCGAAGTATTGTTCTCCCTTTCTTGTCTGACATCTCCGACCCAGCTGCTATAGTTTGATTTCGGTTCAGCTGTATAGAAGTATTAAAAGCCGAATAAGTCGATATTCCTAATTAAAATGACTTGAAATTCCAACAAGATTCACCCTCTCCGCTAATCCGCTAACCCTCGCGAGACTTCTCCCTCATAAAGTCCCGTTAGTTGTCTAATCTACTTCATATCTAGAAAATTTTTTTATCTAAAACTCAATCTTTACTTATATTTTCTATCATACACAATTTCATTTATGATTTTTTTCAGTAGTCAAACTCGATTGTTTAATCATTATGTACGAATTCTAAAACCAGTGTCAAAATAAAACCATTTTAACACTTAAAGCACACTCTCACTCATCGAACAGTTAACCGCGCACCTTCTGCCTCTTTGACATTTGGATGGCAACTGTGGGAGGCATTGCCAGATGGATATGCTACGAAATGTATCAGAGTTTTACTTCAGCGGATCACATTGACAGAAAATATTTCTCCACAAATATAAATATTTGAACAAAAATATTTTCGGCGCAATGATGGCTGCACGAAAGATAAAGTCTGCTTGCATTTCGAAGTCATACATATCTGGCCGGGTGCCAGGGTTCGGGATCGGAATCACTCCGATTCCCGGGCGTAGGCGTCACATTACAATTTATACGGGATAAGTTTCTTTGGAGGGAAAAAATCAAGCATTATTTTGTGCAACATTGCTATGTCAGTTCCGTTGCATGCGTTGCATTTCAAATTTACGAAAATTTGCCGAATTTCGATGTTATATTACCAGCCCTTGCCAGAATTTTTCTCATTGCGGTTATTTAATCAATATCTGATTGTTTTCTTCAAAAACCACTTAGAAGTTAAGCGATTACAATTTTTTTTTCGTCGGCAAAGTGTCAAGAATTATTCCACTTTTTTTAAAAGTAATTTTCAAAGTGCAATATATCTCCCCCTTTGTATGTGATACATGCTTGTTTTCGCCAATCATTTGAAAACTGCATCACAGTTGGTTGATATCTAAAGTATCAGCTGCTGAGAAAATATGTCTGTATGCGTTTTGCATTTCTGAACCAGATCAGGAATTACTCCATCAGCTTCAGGACTCCTATTGTTTCTGAGGACACAAATAGTTCCTGTATTTTGTATACTGTTAGTGATGACACTACAAAATTTTCTTCACCTACTAGACTCCGGTAGGTTTATGTGCGATTCTAACTTCTGAACTTTTTTTTATTCAGAAAAAGGAACAGAATTTCACTTTCGTTACATATTTAGCAAACATATCTCATTCAATTCACTGATAATAATAATAATCTTCCCACACACTTGGGGTTGAGATTATTCAGGGAATCTCTTTTCATGACCGTAACGGTATTCGAGGTGATATGATCTGAATCACGCTCAACCAAGTGATTATTACCTAATTTTTCAATCAGGAGCCATCACAGCTGGGTAGGCCTATAGTCCGGCAGAAGTACCACAAGCACAAACTCGTTGCCACCAACGAACTATGAAGTTGGGAGATGCTGCGCAATCGGTGAGGGCCCTTACTACTACACCACTTGGACTACATTTAACATACTGATTGGAAAGCGGTGGCTGCAAAAAATCATGGCCTCGAATAAGGTCAATGAATGAAATATTCTATCTCAACGCCTAAGTTCAATGTGGACTGTAAGGCGACGCAATATTGTCCAGAGATCTTCATAGAATATTATACATAATACCGTTAATTGTTGCTGATGTAAACCAAATTTAATATTTTGAATCACTTTGATTTGTTTCTTTAGTCAAAAGAAAAGATTTGTTGAAATTCATGTCTCGATTAGTTCTGAAATATAATATTAATACCATTTACATATTTTTAGAACCCTCTTGAAAAAGTTTACGTCATAAATATGAATCGATAATTGGAAAGACTCTTTGATAGTAATTTTATAAAAAAAGATATTTTTTACGATTTTGAACTTTTGACACCAACAACATATTCATATAGAAGATAAACAAGCAAATGTTAAAATTTTCAAATCAATTGGCTTAAATGAATAATATCTTTTTAATTGATCGTATGATGATTAAATTAATTAAAATTCTTTTTCGTAGCACTTCAGCCCCTCTCGGGTCTTCGCTTCCTGTACAAAGTGCCTCAAAACTGTCTTGGTCCGTTGACCACGTCCTCCAATTTCGAAATCAGAGCAGCGTCTTCGTCGACCGAATCAAACCAGTGTTTCCTCGGCTTCCCCAACTGTTCACCCCCTTGCAGTTCGTGAATCATATGGACGAGCAATAGATACTCAAAAAGGTATTCCCAACCAATACCTTTTTGGATATCCATTGTTCGTCCATACGATTCACATGGCCAGCCCATTACAGCCTCCGCAGTCTTTCATTCGTTGAGATCTCCGGCTCGTCAAAAATTTCATTCTGCTCATGGTTGTATCGAATTCGCCATTGATCCCGTCTAGCTTCGCTCCAATTATTTGCCTCAGGACCCGTCTTACGAAGGTGTTAAATATGTTTGCAGTGCGAGGGATAGGGTCCATATTTTACACCCATAGCATAGCACAGATCTTATCACAGAGTTGCATACTTGGAGCGTTGTTTTCCTGCGTATGCGACTGATCTTCAAGATCGTCAAAACTGAATAAAATATTTTATTTACGAGCTATATTTTTCGGCGTATTTCCTCTTTTTCATCAGCATTTCTCGTCATTTTGGCGCCTTAATAAACCAATCTGACCACATTTTTGATATTGTTTTCGCCATGTATGATATTTTGTGTATTTGAGGTATTTTTCCTCGACTGCGTCATGAGCTTTGTTTTATTCTCATTGATTTGTAGCCCTACTGGTTTTGCATCAGGAAAAGTTCTTTGGCGGTTGTTAACAACCGTGACAAAATGTTGATATCGTCCGCATAGGCTACCACTTGGCTCGTCTTGTACTCGTATAATAACTACGGATTGCGGTTTTTGGTAAAAAACCGGTTCTTCGGTTTCTTTCATCTTCGGTTAAACCGAGTGGTTTTTACAGCAAAAAAAAAAAACGGTTTTTGGAAGAACCGGGCTTTCGGTTTTTTCATTTTCATTTTTTAAATAAAAATATTTTTATGTCCATAGGTATAAATGGTTTTCGACTTTTTACTCACAAAGTTATTTCAATCAAAATGAACTGAAGGATAATTCATGTTTGTGTTAAAAATAAGAGACTAACGTATTGAAATCTGACAGCTAACTGTTTTTACAGTATAAGGACGAAAGTTCCTTCAGTTTAGTCCCCAAACATTTTGCATTTATTGTGTATCGTGTGCTAGCTTCACTTCGCACTCCTAGTGAAATCCTTCGCATTGAAACGAAACAACTAATACCAAGAACCAATCTAACAAAGAAATTTGCTTTGCTCTGGTGATTGCGGTTATTAGTGCTGCTTAGGTAGGGATGGCGACTAAACTGTTTTCCGTTTTTTTTTGTATTCATTTGTATCCAATTCTTGGATTTAAAAGAAAAAACCAGTTTAAACCGGGAGGAAACAACTTCCGGAAGAAACCGCGTTTTTGAACCAAAAAACCGGTTTTCAGTTAAACCGATGTGGGTTTTTCCATCTCTAAATAACCTAACTCTTGTATCCACAGGTAGCTTTCTTATGACATATTCCAAAGCCAAATTGAATAACAATGGGGCCAGCTCATCTCCCTGCTTTAGCCGATATTTGTGTCGAAGGCATCGGTGAGTTGGTTATTGATGCGGACCTGGGAGGTTGTCAACGTCATTGTCATTTTGGTAAGACGGATTAATTAGGCTGAGATACAAAAGCAAAGCATAATTTGGTACAATACGTCACGATCAATACTGCTGTATACTTGCTTAAAGTCAACGAAAATTTGGTGAACGTGTATGTTGAACTCCTCAAGTATCTGCTTGACTGTGAACCATTGGCCTATCATCGGTCTGGTCTGATTTAATTTCACCCTACACCTATGTAAAGTAATTTCCTTCCACAGGCTCTTTAGACAATGAAAATGATTCAACGAAGTCGAAACGCGTCTGGTAACTAAAATGAGCAAGGCGCGGCGGGTTTCCGAGATAAAAGAGCATTGTTCGGCCCAAAAAACAAACAAAATAATTGACTATAACAATAGTCATTGAATGACAGCTCAATTTAATCTTGGCGTGAGATTTGTTAGAGAATCTCATTCCAGGACCGAAATGACATTCAAGAACGTGATATGGTCAGTATCATTCTTACCCGTGGCATAACGTTATTTAGAATCAATACCCAGTTAGGTGGGCTACTAGTTATAATGTATGTATTGTTGATTTGATTTAATCTTGGCTTTCTAAGAGAGATTCAATTAAGATATGCATGTTTACGCATACATTATTTCTAAACTTGATAATCATTTCATTATCACGTTACGAATATGAATCGTTATTGACAGTCATCACTCTTTGGACTGGGGCATACGGTTCTTTTATAAATATCTTTATTGGCGACATGTGAAACTAGGAATAATTGTTGTTCGTTGTTTATTCACCCTGGGAATTATACGATAATGCCAGAAGATAAGAATGGCAATAACACACGTTTCATAATCTACACTTGTTGGTTATTTTATAAATAATTCAGCTAGGATGTGATTATTAATTATGTAATTTTGTCATGATTAATCTTCCAATTGCAAGGTTTATCTTTTTTTTAAGCTCGTATAAATAATTGTTTTGAGATTGACAGCAGGTCGTTATGTCTTTTATAGTGGTTGTAAGAAAAGATTAATCAAAGATAAGTTTTTTTTGACATCGTAGAGTAGACTTAAAGTGGCAGCATCTAGTGTTGTATTGCGTGTCATCTAAGATTCTTGAGTACATATGCCAATGGAATATTTAAAATAACCTTTGATTAAATAAAACATATAAAAGGTTGATCAACAATATTTCTATCACTCAGGAGCCGATTCGATTAAATCTATTTTTTATAGTTCTGATTGTTTTAAATTCTTAGGTTGTAAACAATGCTCAATCAAATAACATGAATTTTATGGCTTCTGAGGGGTTCATACATAACACAGTAGAATTAACGCAAATGCATATTAAAATTCGTTTCAGGATGCCATATAAAGGTTTTATACGAAACATGTTGGGTATACAGAAATACGCTCATGTCAGAAGGGTTTTGTACTATTTAATTTAAGAAAAACTTTAAGAACATGCACAATAAATATTTTTTTTGCTTAAAAGAAAACCCAGTGCTACTCCATTTAAACCGGCCAAAATTTTGTTTCAATATTGCTAAAATTATTGACTAAGCTAAATCTTAAATGTCTTGTCATCAAAAATGTAGTGTCTGGTTCGATAGAAAGCCCATATAGTAGAAAAACCGTGTATGATTGCTGTAATCGGGGAAAATTCAAACAGCAATAACTTCTCTACATTCTATTAAAACTTATAGAATACAAGAACCTTTTAAAAGACTACTTAAATATTTACTTTCATCCAATTTAATCATACTAATACAGTTTTGCTGGCGAAAATATTAAATTTACAAATTCTACTATTATGAGCAAAGTTAAACGAACTCAACCCTTATGTTATTTGTTATTGGATCTACCTCCATAATTTTTTCACCCATTATTTTTAGCTGCTAATCTTCAGCTATTCATGAATAAATTCAATCATGTGTTAATTAGTAGCATCTGCCTTAAATGTTTAATTTCGGGAAAAATAACACAATTTTATGCAATAATCTCATTTAAAACGGCTGCCATCACCCGTTGAAAAATTCTCAAAAATATTCATTATGAATATAATTCCTGAAACTTTCATACAAATCCTAGCAAACCCGCAGTGTCTGAGTCGATTGGAAGTGCATATTGTCCAATAGTCATTTACTCGTATAGTTGCTGTTAACATATAATACAGGAAAATTTAAACCACCATAACTTTTTTAAATACTATTCGATCTTTCTGAAATTTTCAGTGTTTTATTCAAGAAAGTTTAAAATTGATCAATCATACTATTACTAACAAAGTTGAGTGACTTCTGATGCATTTGTTGTTGTTGTGCTCTTAAAGGTCTACCACTCATGATTTTTTTCAAATTTTTCGGATTAGAGAGTGATCCACTAAATTTTTTTGCGTTTGCCCTTCTCCTGCCCCCCTCGACAGTGGTAAACCAATTTTAAGACCTGTTTTGAAAAGATCTCATTGAGACCTTTCATATGATATCCCACTTTTTTTTAAAGGGTCACTTCTTTATATGGGGGGACCCTCTCAAAACGCTGAGATTTTTTTTCACCCCAAAACTTTCTAGAAGTCATAACTTTCGACCTTTCCACAAAGTTTCAGCTTCCGTAGCTTCGGAGGAAACTGCTGTGACCCACAGACAGACCGACACAGGTACCGATTTCAATAGGTTTTGTATTTTAGTACAAAACCCTAAAAATGGGTAAAAAATCATTTCTTTAAGCTCAGAGAAGTTTTCCGATAGTGATAAAAATTTTGGTACTATTAAAACAATTTACATTACTATTAATTTGAGATTTGCTAAATTAAGATATGTTTTAACTTTTATGAATAATCGAAAAAAACCGCACACATTTTCAAAATTTTCAATTATTTTTAATATCTTCAAAAAGCACGTAGATGCTTGAAGCTTCCATTAATATTTCTATTATGACCTTTAATTACCAGTAAAAATTTTAGCAAAAAAATATTATTTTTATTGCTAATGTTAAATACAATTTGATCCAGTTCTCTTTGTCCTACAGGGCCCATCGAGTGGTAATTTTCTTTGTATTATCGTCAATTTTCATTATATTTGAAGGGTAAATCCAATTTTCATTTTTTTTCATCTTTTAAATGTCGTTTGAAAAAGTTACATTTATAGTTTATGCTTTTTTGCCGTTAACTTTGCAACAAATAAATATATGGAAATGCCGTTTTGATATTGTAATTCCTGGTAATTTTAAACAAATTTATTATCCTAGGACATTTAGGAGCTAAGATAATAAAAATTACCTAGAATAAAAGCACGCGAAATCTCGTGAAATCGAAATTTTTTGTAAAATTTCTGTCATTTGGTCAAAATTGATTTTAGTCCGCGTAGTGTAGAGGTTAGAATACTCGCTGCGTACGCCGAAGGTCCGTGGTTCGTGGTTCGTAGTGACCATATCACATTCTCGGGTGCCGATATATTCGATCAAGATAATGAAATACTCTATTTCTAAGCGAAGGCCCGAAAGGAGCTGTAGCTAAAGCAGAAAAAAAATCGATCGACCGATCACCAACTTCAAAATGTTGTTTTCTGGATTTATTAACAAATTAAAGATTAAAAAACTTATAACGATTTTAAAGTACTTAAAAGACAACTAAACAAACAAAATAATTGACTACTTAAAGGAGCACCCTTCTTTATTAATGACTGATGTGAACTAAGATTAAGTAAGCGAAATCAAAATTCTTGCAGTATAAATTTGTAGTTGTTAACTCCTTGCATTTGTTTTTAACTTGAGCAAGATACATGGATAGGTTGTCTAATAAAGCCATGTCGATAACATTTCTGACATCCCGCGAAGCTAGTGGAAACGTCATACTTTTTTGAAGCTAATATATGATTCTTTCCAAATTGGTAGATCTATCGGGATTCTTGGTAATAGGTTTAGTAAAAAGTTGAATACTTTCCACGATTGGAAAGATATTTTGTTTCAGTTGATAACTATTTGTCTATTTGTCTCTTCTAAGTTGTAGGAACTCCATTTGAGCACTATCTTCTAGGTCTAGCCCTTCTATCTGTTTTTATTTATGGTCGAGCATTCTTTACGATTTGTGATGTTCAGAATAGAACCACTTCGATTTCATGCTTATATTTGACCTGCTTGGGGCAGTTTTTATCAGTGGCCACATGATCGATGCTATTACATGAACGAAATTTTATGCAGTTGCATGTACCCTTGCACCATTTATCGCCGCATTTCAAACATCTCTACTTTGTGTTTACATTTGGTTGCAGATTGATCATACCTGCCGCAGCTCCTACATTGTATGGCACGGAATCAAAAGTATTCCACTTTCGTATAGAAGTATTCAATGTTTAGATTATGTGGTGGGCTATTTCCCGTCACCCATATCTTGACGGATTTCTTTAGAATATCATTGCCTACATTCCTCGGGTCTCTTCTGTTAAGTCTGCTAGCACAGATTGAGGTGCATACCCATCCTGTTGCATAGTCTTGCAATGTGTATGAGCTCATTTAGGTCGAAATCTAATTCAATATCCCGAAGTACTCCGTATTTATATATGAGGCTTCTTAGGATGAAGACATTTATATAATGTCTCTGGGAGATTTCTTTATCCGACGCTTTGTTTGCTTCTTTAGGGTTGTTAAAAAAGACTTTAAGACTTAAGCCGTTTTGCTTTACATCCGTAATTTGGCAATTTGCTTCTTTGTTAACCATAAATAATCTAAACGGAATCAACTTCACCGGTTTACCGTTGAATTTTCTTTAGAAGGTAACTGAAAATTTTTCCTTAGAAACAAGATCATAACCGTTGTTTTTACCCTCTACTGTGCGTTTTAAATTTTCGTGCTGTTTCCATGTTGCTAATTGATTTTGCAATAATGATATTCGACGTGGTCGGTTTCATATTACAAGCGGAGTTAGTCTCTTTCAAGCTGGCAAAGTCTTTCTTTTCACCTTTGCTAGGGATATGCTAATGAATTGCCATTGTTCTCCTTTGTTTAATTTTCGATCATTTCAATGTCTAGTTGATTTATAATTGCAGTTGTGCCATTTTTAAACTTTCCTGGCTCAGGTAGAATATCCTTCACCCTTCCCAGCTCCAGTAGGGAGCATGTGGTAGCACGAAATCACCAACCACTTAAGAGTATTTCTCACTTGACACTAATCTATTAATAATTCCAGGATACTCACCTGTATAGATAAGTGGATCAAAAATTCAAAGTGAACTTATTGAGAGTGAACACTGACGCTTCAAACTAAATGACATTTTGCACACAGTTTAGCGCACGAAGAACAAAGAAATAAAAATGGGCGGGGAAAATGCGTAAAGAGAACTTACAAGTGGCCACTGTAGGGAGATGTGGAGTCTAGTGCGATTGATAAAGGAATTGACGATATCTGACAGTTCATACTAGGTGTATACTACATTTGCATGATTGTCATGGTTATCTGGTATACTGATGCTAGGTTTCGTTCTATACCATATGTCTGTTTAAGGCTTTTAACGTTCACAATACTCAAAAATCCATTTTTCTCAGAAATAGTGCAAATGTGTGAAAAATTTCGAAATAAATCGGCAGAGTTCGCTTCCGGAAAGGTCCTGAATGCATTCTGGCGAGAAGTGCTCAATCAAAGAAGGAAAATTTGAAACCACATTGTAGCGAGCTATATAAAATTTGATTGTTTGTTGACTACTTAACTACTTAGACGTGGTCTTACATTATGAATAATGTATCCGACAGCAAATTCGTGTTAGCCGTCTTAGGCGGATGATAAAAGATTACAGGATCAAGGCGTTTAGAGGTGACTAGCTCTTACAGCCAAAACCAAATTCGAGCTGTTACGTCGGCAATATGATAAACGGTTAGATGCACTATCCATTTTGAGTGCAAAGCTAGTAAAATCCCAGGGCCCCAGACGTTACTAATTTTCAAAGTGTCAAAATTAAAGATAGGATTGATGTTAAATATAAAATGTATGTGCATCTTCTAGCTTGGATAGGCGGCCCTTTTATAGACAGCAGGTAGGAAAGAATACTGGGGAATAAACATCTCAGTTAAAGAAGCCCTATAAACATTTAAAAATTAGTTTGCCGGGAGTGAGACACTACTCAATGGCGCAAAAAAGTCAAACTTTACACAAAACTAGCAAAAATACGTATGACGGAAACATACGAGGACGGTTCAAATATTAGAGACAAATGATCTGACACGTTTATTTACTATCGAAAAAATTTACAAAAACACAGTTTTTCTAGGTACCCCCTGTTACAAGTTACGCATTTTGTAAACGTTTCCGGAAGCTTTTTGATGCCGTTATCGAAGAATTCCTTGGGCAACTCGGAACGCCATATGCGCACGAACTCCTCTACCTCGTCGTTGGTGTTGAATCTTTGTCCTCCGAGGGCTTTTTTCAGTGGTCCAAACATGTGGTAGTCGCAGGGTGGTAAATCCGGACTGTAGGGTGGGGGTGGGGTGTTCCAGTACCGCCCACCCCAATTCCAATATTATATCGAGCGTGAGACGCGCGGTATGAGGGCGCGCGTTATCCTGGAGAAGAATCGCACTTCGTGCTGGAATGCCCCTCTGCTTCGAGCGTTATTTTGCGATATTGAAGGTATTCGTGGATGATAGACTCTACACTACCAATTCTGATGCCGCGTTCAGCCGAAATGTCTCGAACATTCATCCTACGTTCCTCCAAAATGAGTTGTTCTACGCGGCAAATGTTGTTTAGTTTGATGCTGGTTCACGTTCGACGATCATGCGGCTCATTATTGACGGTTTCGCGACCATTCTTGAAGGCTTTGGCTCATTTAATCACAGCAGCCTTACTCAGGCAATCACTACCGAACTGATTTTGCAAACGAAGAAAAATTTCCGTGTTTTTAACGCCCTCCCACACTAAAAAACACTACTTTGCGCAACGGTGGTCGGCACTTGACGTTCACTCGTGGTCGTAGCACGTGCGTGAAACATGCACTCCCGACGAAAACTATGCCACAGTTTGCAAGGGACCCAGCTATCACATACTCAAGCCACGGCCTTCAAAACATACATGCGCGCCATCTACAGACAAACGCCCACCACCCTCGTATATCACCTTCAGTGGAGTATTTTTAAAAGCAACGTTTTGAGTAGCAATGGGAAATCCCCCATACGTTGCGATCTATTCATGGGCTCGTTAGAAGATGATCTCAAAACCTAGGCGATATATACTAGCCATAATCAAAAAAAGATCAGCTGGAAATTATTTTCAGTAATTTGAATTCTATTCATCGGAAAATTGTATTCACAAAAGAGGAAAAATATGAACATTTAACATTTTTAGATTTAAATATATTTAAGGAAACAAAAAAATTAAGTATGAAGTACATAGAAAACCCACGCATACGCACTATGTAATAAACAAAAGCAGTCTAGCAGCCCCGTGGTGATCAGGAGTGTCGAAACTGCTGAGTTTGTTTTTTTACTAGGTTAAAGTCAACTACAGCCGTCAAGTTTCCATAATTTAAGCAGGGATGAGTGGTTCACTTCAGCCACTTTAACATCATTCGGCTTGACGTTTCCCTTGTAATGCAATTACCTTTTTTGGAGAAGCAACGGAGTTTTATTTATTTGATGTTTACATGCGCCTCAAACCTCGGTGTCCGCTTACCTTGGTGAGACAAAAATTTTGAATGATTGTAGAGTAGCATAATTGATACAAAAGAAAATTTCTAAAGATAATGAAAATTGTTCGAAATGGCTTGTAGAGTACGCGTGATAAATGTTTTGTAGTGCAGTATCGTGGTGCGGCAAAGAATCTGCCCCATATGATCTCGTAAATACCTAGCCGACAAGCACGTGTATGCGGTCGTCAAGCGAAGCTAATCACCTGAGCTCGGTCTTCTTTATAGCTCGCTGACTCTTGTGCCAAAACATTGGCACCCGTCCCATACATGGACTTGAAGACTCCGAATCACTACAAATATCCCAGCGACTTAAATCATAGCTGGTCACATAAAATGGCAACATTCAACGTATGGGTCCACCGCCTTTTCATGTGCCAATTGAATGAGCATGGCTTCAATAAGGAGAAGAATTGCATATTAGAATCAGCAAAAAAATAGTTACAAACAAATCAAGATACTGAGCATAAAAAACAAGCAGAAACAATAATTCAAAAACGATCTGTAATAAAAATCTTCAGAAAAAATGTAGATATCGAACGTAGTGAAAAGATATAGGTTCCAGTTCCCACATAAATCCTGATAACTAAATTAAGAATATTTCTAGGACATGGAGGCTATCAACAGCAACGTCGAATTGAAACACAAAGCTAAGCTCTAAACTGGGGACAACACGCCAAATCAGGAAAGAGCGGAATCTACGAGACAGGTTTCGACGACTGCCGCAAAAACGATATTGGCCAGTCGAAACGAGTAATAACACCATGAGCATATGTGAGAATTAGCGAAACAATGAGGAAAAAAAGCCACATACAAATTAGCAGTGGCAAAACACATGGTCAATTACAGCGACGGTGGACAACCGATTAGACACTGACATAGAAAATTGTTACTAATGAGCACCCCACAAGGAATCAACAAATTTAATAGACCACTTGAATAAATTGTTTGTTATTACGAGGAAAAATTGAAATCTAGAATTTTTAATAAAAAAATCCTAGTTCGCGACAAAATAATTTTGCGCACAACTGTCATTGAGCGAAAGACCAAATTCCCTGTTCGAAATTCCAAAAAATTTCAAGATATTCTGTTATTCTAAGATTTAGCTATTAAGATAAATTAAAGGGAATACAAAAAATATATGAATGGGAAAATCAACGAATAACTTGTTAGAACTGTTTAAAAAATTGGAAAACCTTCATGTATTTGTATTTCATTAGATAGAACACTGAAGTAGAGGCTAAGTAAATCTCAAAGCAGCTGTTTGTACAATCCTGAGCAAATCCATTCAACTTAAAAGAAAATAATTTTATATTTATTATTTCTATTTTGATAGTCTGTAAGCATCCGAGAAAAGATAAGAATGCAATTTATCACTCGCTTTAACTATTGTAAAGTGTAAATGCTAAATTATCTTTTATCACTCTAAAAATAATCTCGGAGATATTTTCCTTTTCAGACCGGTGGAATGGTTGATAAATATGTATGTGTAAAATATAGTAAAAAGAGCATTCATCAACTGTTATCTCCTTTTACAACATATTCTACGCTAAAATAACGTAAGATGGCTAGGTTATCAAATCGAATTACAGTTCAACTTAATCGAGTCGGAAATTTTCAAGATTAAATAATTTAATCATAAACTGAAATGTAGTTTATAATATACATTTACGACGATGCTACACACATTTATAAAATTATCCCCCTTTAATTCAAGAAATTATTTTAAATTAAAACTATTTCCAATATGATGCCCTCGAATGGATAATTGATCTTATAAGTAAGGAATAAAGAATATTAATTGCAGCTTATTGGTACTTGATTTCATTTACCCTTTTACCATCTCTTTTTTTCATCTTTGAACAATTTATTGATTTACTACTCATACGTTTACACCAATTAATAAAAATGATCGTAGACTTTTATCAAATGAACTCTAAGCTGCATCGCCTCCCATAAACACTTGATAAAAGTTATCAGCGTATTTTATGCTATAGCACCGCTGTTTTATGTTTCCTTATTGAATTCTCAAGTACATTGAGTTGATGATTATCCTGACTGAATAAATCTCAATGAATTTCTCTTTTATTTACAGATTGCCGTTCCTGATATTGTTGAAGCTGCAAAAGATGCTGATATCTTGATCTTTGTTGTGCCACATCAATTTATTCGTAATTTCTGTGCTAGTCTTCTAGGAAAAATTAAGCCAACTGCCGTGGCTATTTCATTAATTAAGGGCTTCGATATTGCTGAGGGTGGTGGTATTGAGCTGATTTCACACATTATCACCCGGCACTTAAAGGTCTTCATTTAAATGCTATTCGCTTTTCTTGTGAGATGAAAATGTTTATTACTTTCTTTTCGGTAATGAAATTTAGGTACCATGCTCGGTATTGATGGGTGCTAATTTAGCTAATGAAGTAGCTGAAGAGAAATTCTGTGAAACAACAATTGGTTGTAGGGACATGAAAATGGCATCAGTATTCCGTGATCTATTCCAAGCTCATCACTTCCGTGTTGTAGTTGTAGATGATGTTGATGCTGTTGAAGTTTGTGGTGCTTTGAAGGTTTGTTTGATTATAGCAAATTATTTTGAATAGCGTAGAACTTTGCTTATAAATACCAATTCATCTTCTAGAATATTGTTGCCTGCGGTGCAGGCTTTGTTGATGGTTTGGGACTTGGAGACAACACAAAGGCAGCTGTTATCCGATTGGGTCTCATGGAAATGATCAAATTTGTTGATGTTTTCTACCCGGGTAGCAAACTGTCTACATTCTTTGAAAGCTGCGGTGTAGCTGATTTAATTACAACTTGTTATGGTATGTAATGTTTATGGTGTAAAAAAAAGTAATTGACGTAAAGATAAAATGGCATATGTGTATAAACAATTGCAAATAATAATTAAAGAGGAGAAATATGACTGAATGAATTAGCTTTTTATAACTTTACAATGCAATTTATGTGCAATTTGATATCGTTGAAATAATCCCTTGTTTGTCAATTCCTTTGTAATATTTGTGTTTCTAGTAATTGCAGGCTTGCCGAATGGATAAAATAGAAAACTATGAGAGTTATATATTATTCCAATTATTAATGATAAAATTATTTAGTAAATTGGAAAAACATTGAATTGGTCCCGCAATACCTCCAATTCAATTGTGTTTTTTTTTTATAACATAAATGAATACAGTTTTTTAAATTTTTCCATAACGAATAATATTGAATTCGCATAAAGCTGAAGAAAGCTAACTTCATCAGCGGCGAGTTAAATTTGATTTTATTTAAAGCTAAATTGTAATTGTGGTTTTACTAAGATTTTGACCTCATATTTCCAATATTTTAAGTAAATGTTAATGAGCAAATTTTCTTCCTTTTATGCGCATTTTTTTCCTTTGTATACGGTTAGATATAGCCAACCCACAAAAGAATACTTACAAGGAAGAAAATGTATTCATTGTTTTATTTACTCAACATAAGGTAGGATGATGAGGAAAAATATGATTTTGAAATAAGCATCTTCTAATAGATCAAATTAGAGAGAAATATGGTAACTATAAAAATATAAAATTGACAAAGAATTAATCATCGCGCTTATTGCTCAAATCCTATACCAGACCGGCGATATTTCCATTTAAGCTTCCCGTCTGACTGACTGGGAATCGACAATATATTAGGAAAGCACATGGTCTTAATTCCCTTCATCCTAGCTTTATGAAGGCTTTTACCAAGGTGGAGTAAGGACCAAAAAACAATATTCCTATTCCCAAAAAACCGTACGTTTATTCCCTAGCCAGAATGCGCGAACTGGGCGACGGCTGGAAATGATGTACCTTAATAATTTAAATTCCAAGGAGCCAGGAAATCTTATTGCCGATGCCCAAGCTATATATAACTAAATTTGGTGTTATCTGGAACACTACATACGATAATTAGAACACTACTAATCTAAGCAGTATAAGCTAAATTGTGTGTTGAGTCGCGATATTAGCGGCAGGACAATCAAGTTTCTTCTTTAGCTTTCGTAACATATTAGCCCAGTCATATTAGGTAAAAAAAGGGGTCAACCTCGGAATGAAAGATAATAAGCTGCAAATTGGTATGAACCTTTGTTTTGTCATTCTAAATGTTGTCTCAAAAGTCTAAATCGTTATCGTGTTCGCGTCTCAAGATATTCAAGGTCAAAGGTCACAAAAATCGGTTTTTCGCGAATATCTGGCTTCCTATCGGTTAAATGAGATTTGCATTTATTATAAAAGTTGTAGGCTATAAAATTCCCTACAACTTTTGTTTAAACTTTTTTTTCATACGACCAACCGTTTTGAAGGTAGAGCGCGAAGAGTGCACATCGTACAGTCATATACGGCCTAATGCAAGGTCAAGCGTGAGTTATGGTTATCAGTACGTTATAAAGTCAATTATTTACTTGGAAATTATAATTATTAAACAATGCCTATTATTTATGTACTAACTATTAATTATTTATATTTAATTAAAGTAAGTAACTTGATTATTTATATATAATTATTCATATTTAACTATTTGACAAAACAAAGGTTCATACCAATTTGCAGCTTATTATCTTTCATTCCGAGGTTGACCCCTTTTTTTACCTAATATGACTGGGCTATACAACTTTTCAAAAACTTTGGTGAAAGTTGGAGCCGAATTGCGACCTCTAACGTGGTCAACAATCTCGTTATATACATACACACATATACAGATATATCCATATATATGCATATATATATACATATGTGTATATATATATATATATATATATATATATATCGTCGCAATTCGGCTCCAACTTTCACCAAAGTTTTTGAAAAGTTGTATAGCCCAGTCATATTAGGTAAAAAAAGGGGTCAACCTCGGAATGAAAGATAATAAGCTGCAAATTGGTATGAACCTTTGTTTTGTCAAATAGTTAAATATGAATAATTATATATAAATAATCAAGTTACTTACTTTAATTAAATATAAATAATTAATAGTTAGTACATAAATAATAGGCATTGTTTAATAATTATAATTTCCAAGTAAATAATTGACTTTATAACGTACTGATAACCATAACTCACGCTTGACCTTGCATTAGGCCGTATATGACTGTACGATGTGCACTCTTCGCGCTCTACCTTCAAAACGGTTGGTCGTATGAAAAAAAAGTTTAAACAAAAGTTGTAGGGAATTTTATAGCCTACAACTTTTATAATAAATGCAAATCTCATTTAACCGATAGGAAGCCAGATATTCGCGAAAAACCGATTTTTGTGACCTTTGACCTTGAATATCTTGAGACGCGGACACGATAACGATTGTGACTTTTGAGACAACATTTAGAATGACAAAACAAAGGTTCATACCAATTTGCAGCTTATTATCTTTCATTCCGAGGTTGACCCCTTTTTTTACCTAATATGACTGGGCTACTATTAAATTTTATGATAAGCATATGTAGGAACTGGACGATAGCTAAACAATTCTTTATTGATATTCCACTTTCTTTAAAATTTTCGAACCCCTCCATCCATCGTTTTTCTGTATTTTTCTTTGTCTCCTACCATCTCTTTAGGACTTCAGGGTTCACGTTATTGACACGTAACATACTTCGACCAATAACTTGTCTTTGCTTAAAGTCGTACCCACCGTAGGCATCTGCACTAATAACTGTTTATATGTCTGCTGTATATCAGCCCATGTCGGACTTTGTTTGAATTGAATCCAAGTATAAGTTTTGAATTCATTGTATTGATGAATATACTTTTCCATATATTGAACGATATTATTATAAAAATTATGAATATGTCCTATAAAATATTTCCTTGTGAATACGTCCACAAGTTTTTTTTTTAACTCAATTCTTATGGTCAGGGAGATATAACAATTTTCTAATCGGTTAGTGTACTTGTTTTTCAAATCCATAAACATGTAGGAAACTTCTGTAGAGCTAGTTTTATCTCTTCCATTATTTTCACGGATTCCTTAAATGTTGATGTTATCGCATTATCGCATGGAAAATTTTCAACCACAGCTCTTAAGTACTCATTAGAGAAATATTGATACAGCACAGTAATGCATTTTTCTTGTGATAAAAAGTACGATTTCAATGGCGAGCATATTTTTAAAATTCGTTCAACTGCAGGGAAAGTGCAAGCAATCTTTTTTTACTGTATCCCAACATTTATTTGTATTCCATCTCAGGTTCTTTGATTTTCTACATGCATAGTGTATCTATAAAAGTACGAATACATATTCGAAATTATTTGCTGCATCTAATGGTAATAAATCTACAGCGATATGAATAGCATTGTGTATGATATTTACTGCGTAGTTTACACTTCACTATTTTTCCTTTTAAGGTCTCAGAGTTTTCTGAAGACGTTATGGCCTTCACGTTGAGCCCACCAAAATTTGTGTTGATATTATCCCCCACAAAATCCAACCACTTTCTTTTTGGGGTTGTGCTTTTCGATTGTTTCCAGTATAGAATTGCATATTATAACTGCGATTTCATCAGCTAAATCACGAGATCTAATATTTTGATATTGATGCCAATTGTAGGGCGAAAGTGTCTGACAAGAGTAGAAAGGTTTTGATATTCTTGTGATTCGAAGCAGATAAATGGGATATCGCTAAGTTCTACCTGAAGAACATTTGAAAAATACGGCGCTATGAATTTTTTTCCAATTGCATCACACTTAGTTTTATCGCAGGAAAATTTTTTATCAAAAACTCAATTTGGTAGTGCACCCCATCTATCGAAAACTTTGGTTGTGACATACTGTAAGAAAAGCCCATAGACCTTCGGTTTTTGCGAGGTCCGCTTCTTTTTTGCCATATTTGGCATGGGGGAAATAAGTTGTAAGTGAAAACGACAAACTTACAGCAGTTAGTGCTTTTCGTGCCTGTCGGATATCAAATGCGTTAAACATATTTACGAGGAAGGAAACTCTTTTTGATAAGTCTTCCGTAAATTTACACGGTTAGCGGCTTTTGTGAATCAGCAAATATATTCCGGTCACAATTTGGCGTGTAATGACTTGAAATAATTTCGATCGAACCAATAAACTGTCGATCGCTTGCACTATACTATATAACAATAAGCAGTACACAGGGTCTCAGGTATTATATAACCATAAGCAGGTTACATATTGTAGTACACAGACTCTCTGTATAATACTTCGAGATACGGGACAATCGTCAAAATTTTGCCTCTCATTTTCGTCATCAGTAATGCTTCCTTTCTACCCTGTTGCAGGCAAACTGATGATAAATTAACGATTGTCACTAGATACGGAAGCTTGTATACTATTCTACGTTATACAATGTTCGCTTGAACTTGCTTAACGTTCAGCGCCCGAAAACAAACAGAGTGGTCACTCGTACAAATTGACACATCACCTGCACACAAGTACCTACGAGGAGGGTCCGATAAGTACTTACCCTACAAAAGACAAACGAAAATTTTGGAAAAGTGGCAATTTATTTCTCAACATAATCTCCTCCTAGCTCGATACATTTAAACCAGCGATACTCCAACTTCTTTAACCCGTCTGAAAAATACGTTTTCTCGACGTCTGCAAAGTAGGCGGTGACCTCCTCATTTGACTCAAATTTCTGCCTGGCGAGTGACTTTTTCAAATTTTGAAACAATAAGAAGTCGCACGGGGTCAAATCTGGAGAATACGGTGGATTGAGTAGCAGTTCGTAGCCCAATTCGACCAATTTGGGCGTGGCAACGGCGGAAGTGAGCCGTTGAGTTGTTATCGTGGAAGAGCACTTTCTCTTCGCCAAATGTGGCCTTTTTTCCTGCAATTCGGCGTCAAATCGGCCCAATAATTCGGCATATTAGAGCCCAGTGTCCGTTTTGCCCTTCTCCAAATAGTCAATGCAGATCATACCTTTTGAATCCCAGAAAACGGTGACCATCACCCTTCCGGCTGATAGGATAGTCTTCGCCTTCTTCGGAGCACGTCGTCGGGTGCAATCCACTGTTTCGACTGCTCCTTGGTCTGGTGTGCACCAGTGGAGCCGTTTTTCGTCGACGGTTACGAAACGACGCAGGAACTCCTTCGGATGGCGCTTAAACGCCATCAAACACTACTCTGAAGTGGTCTCACGGTTTTGTTTGCTGTCCGGAATGAACAAACGCGGCACCCATCGCGCCAACAGCTTTCTCTTGCCCAGAATTTCATGCAGGATATGAGCCACGCGGTCTTTTGAAATGCCTATTGTCTCAGCTATCTCGCGCACCTTCAATCGGTGGTCTGCAAATACGAGCTCGTAAATTTTTGTCACGTTATCCTCCGTGGTAGCCGTTTTCGGGGCATCTGGTCGTGACTCATCAAAAACCGACGTGCGACCACGTTGAAACTTGTTAAACCAATTTTTTACGCTCGCCATCGCAGGAGCAGAGTCACCGTACACAGCAGCCATACGCTCTTTGATTTCGTTGCGCGGTTTCCCTTTCAAAAACAAGAATCGAATCACCGACCGATATTGATCTTTCTTCATTTTACGAAAATCCGCGGACACGCCCGCTTCCACACGCGGTTAAAACAAAACTACTAGTCCGATTCGGCTGAAATTTTGACAGTAGCCGTATACTACGAGAATGTACTACACGATTGTGGCGCCATCGGCCTGTGGGGTTACGTACTTATCGGACCGCCCTCGTATACCTGTAATATTCATAAAAATGCAGATGTTTTGCTGCGTGATTGACTCTGAAGTGTACCTCAATCTTCGTTTGGTTTTTTTTTTTGTTATCATTGATTTGACTTAGAGAATGCGGGACATGCGGGGTGATTAGATATGTTTCATTAATTACTTTAATGCGGGACTGCAACTGCTATTATGGGACGGCTCCGCAGAATACGGGACAGTTGGCCGCCTCACTTTTGAGCAGTATTTTTAATTTTTAACCTTAGAAACAACCAAAGAATACTATTTCCAAGTTGTCCCGAACAATTTCTGCTTTACCGTGAGCAAATGCGACGAATGCAGAAATGCTCTGCCAATAAATACACGCTGCGCGCGAACCAATACGTCCCGTTAGCAATTGAGGCATCCGGGGAGTTTATGAGAGATTATTCATTACGTTCGCGCACATTCTGGCGCATAGACATGCACACAGGTTGGGTACTTTTCGGACAGGCCTCGTTCATTTCTGTTACTTGTAAGCTTCCTATCCATTGCAGTTTGAAGAATTTATGCTTTTCTTAATACATGAGCAACTCGTTGGAGTTTTGAATATTTTTTCTATTCCCACTGTTATTGCACTCTATATACTATCTATACTCACAATTTTGCTTGTCCGATGCATTTTGACAACCATCGTCAAACAAATCGTCCCTTAACACCGAAAGCTTATTGCTCGCTCTTTTTGTTATGATCGTTAGTATTTTTTTCTGGGGTCCAGTGTTGTATAGAACATAGGTAATCGTTGGCCCTCGACTATGCTGTTCATTTTTATGGTTTACCCTGCCGCCCTATAGTAGCCAAGGAATGCTCCTAGTTCCGTAGTCGTCATAAATTAGATGAATAATCCACCCCAGCCCAGCTATTTGAGGAGCTTGTGGATGGCTCTGTCAATAAAGAAGAAAGTGTTCTAAGGTGTCATCTTCCTCTGCGTATACTCTGCAAGGTGCCATCTGTTTGGATACTTATTTGTTTGACATGTTCACTCAGAAGACCGTGGCTTGTTAACATTGTCGCTAGGCTCTGACACTATTGCTGTTTTCTCTACGAGATGTTTCTTTCCCGTATTTTAAGGGTCATTTTTGCTATTCCAAGCCGTACCCATCTATTATCAAAGGATATCGTGTAATTCTCTGTATTGCTAGTGGTGCTTTAATCGCGGCTGATCCTGCTTTGACTAGCTCATTCTCTCTCACGTTTTGCACTATCTATACCTCTGTGACCGGAAAGCCGTCAGTTTGATTTCTTTTCAATAAACGACAACCTTAAAAGTGTGTTTTATTTATCGATAGTTTGGTCATTGCCATTCCACGGCTGCCTATATTAGAAGTACTTCCGACTGGAAGACCGTGAAATGAATTTAGTGGAGGCTTAAGTAGTCGCGCAAATAGATACCGGCTTCGATGCCCTCGTCCATTTTAGGACCATTCATGTATATTGTGATCTCATAGTCTTCTGGGGTGAAGTCCTGCACAGTGTCCAATTCTTGCCTAGTCGATGCATTGACTCCGTAACTGCTACGGGTTTAATTCAATTCAGTTTTCTCTTGCATAATGTGGTTCTCTACGGCGCTCTTTCTCCCATAATGGATTTTAAAATCTGCAGGTAGTATGTAGACAATGTATAGTTTGCGCCTTCATCACTGCTCACCCGATGTCAGTAAGTGATACTGCTCTTAGGATATGTCTTTCGAGGAGTATCAATGCTGGTCAGGGTTACTCCTAGCATTACACCTTGTTCACTGAAACTATTTGTTTGCCTTCAACTGAGGGTGAAGACTTTGCAGTTTTTCGACGTTTTATTTATAGCGTAAGATTCATTGTGGTGTTGATATTCTGTCCGTTCGCCTTCTCTTATACAACAGGTTATAAGTTTCTTTCGATTTTTCGGCCACATCTTCCGTCGGCCGTGTCTAGTTTCGCGCCAAATTTTAAAGAAAAATAGCCCCTTTCGGGCTTTCGCTTAAAGATAGAGTATCTCTATATCTATAGTTAGAACACTTAAGAAGATGATATGGGCAGTACCACGCTTTGGCCGTGAGTTCGTCCATCCAGCTGCGATACGTTCTGATTTTAAACAGTAAATTAAGAACTGAACAGGCTTTTAGTCCGTTCGAAGAATCATTCGAAACAAATCTCTTTCTCGACAGCGGCATTGAAGCAGGAACTTTCCGCTTACAGGGTGAGCAAACTATCCACTACACCACGCGGACATAGTTATTACTAAGCTTCCTTTATCAAGGCAGCAAACTCCTCTTAGATTAGCATTTACAATCCGGCGAAGAAAGGGAGATTGCCTCTTGTTTTATAAAAATAACTCGATAGACTTATAGATCACTATAATTTAGTAAATCGTTTTCCGATGTTATATTGAAGATATTTTATTCAAACAGGTGGCAGAAATCGTAAAGTATCAGAAGCGTTTGTAAAAACAGGAAAATCAATTAAAGAACTGGAAGGTGAGATGTTAAATGGACAAAAATTGCAGGGACCAATTACGGCCGAAGAAGTTAACTTTATGTTGAAAAATAAGAGCATGGAAGAGAAGTAAGATTGAAAAACAAAATGATATCTTGCTAAAGTAAAAATTTTCAATTGTCTTTTCTTTTCTTCAGATTCCCCCTCTTTACAGCAATTCACAAAATTTGTTCTGGTAATATTAAAGCTTGTGACCTTATCGACTGTATACGCAATCATCCGGAACACATGTAAGTTCGGATGCAATCTTATCTTTTTATTATATTTCTTATATTTTTTTGCTTTTGTTTCATAAAATCTCTTCATTTATGTATGTAGATAACATCATTTATAAATATGTTTTGTAAATTACCCAAATCATTGAATTAGTTTCAGAAATTGTTTCCTATTCGATCAATTGTTCTATTAGTTAGTTTAAAGCATGTTTTTTGCTTATTTGTAATTTATTTCTTCTGTATGCTAGTATGGTTTGTAGAAAAAATCATTTTATGCTAGGTTTTCATATTTTTTTAAACTTAAATTATAACGTACAAAATTTATGAAAATGTTAAGATTTAAACATTCTATATCTTGTTAAGCAATTGGTGGTGGTTGCTCAGATGCTTTAAATGGAATTTTTTTTATTATTTCAATGACCAGACAAAAGCTTCGAAGTTGCAAAAATGTTTCGCACATTCTTTTTTATTGGCTTTGCTTCAATTTGATGTTACGTGTAACAATGTTTAAATTTTAACTATTTGAAATTTCATCAAAACATGTGAATACCTAGCATTCCTTCAAGTTAAAGGAAAATGAATCAAATTCACTGAGTTATTTTAAGTTTCATGAAGGGATTAAGAAAACAAAAATCCACTGCCAAAGATCGATAGTTGGGTGCTAGTGTACTTATTTGTGAACATTTTTTTGTGTTCTAAAAACCTCCGAGGCACCTCAGAAATATTTAAACATATCGTTAAAAGTTCCACTTTAATGTAAATCATAGTAATGCGTTGCCCACCAAATAACGGTTTACATTCTATTTTCGTCAGTACAACCAGAATATTCATTTGAAAATTACACAGGTGGTTGATGCTTTGAATGTTAGAGACAAAATTTGAGTCTATATATTATACACACACACTTTTCCCTCTCTTGTTTACAATAGGTCACAAAAAAAGCTAATTTAACTTGACAGAACTTTGGAGTAATATTAAGAAATGTCAGTTGTTTCCCTATACACAATGGTACTTTTTTATTGTACATCGCATCAGAATTTTTTGTTGAATCTGTAAACGTTTCTTATTGAATAGAAAGTATGTATCTCTTTTACATGCTCAACCTAGAAGTGTAGGAAAAAACTTAATGTTTCACAAAGTAATATTTGTGATATGCTAATGTTGTGCTAGCCGGTGTTGCACCACTTAAATGTTACACCAGCTGTTATAGATGAATTATTTCCTATACATGTAATTAAATAAAGATACGCACTGTTGTTTGAATAAATAATGAACGATTTATTTACAAAAGAATTTTGTTGTTAATATGTAATACACATAAAAATAAATGTTTCGAATTGTTGACATTGTTAGAAATATTCTCTTTTATTTCGATGACTCAATATTTCAGGACCTACATTATATTAACTTTAATGTTTTTGTGTTTGTTAATAATTGCTTACTAAGCATCATTGAAATGCCTTTGCGATTTAGTCGAGCTTGATGTTAATATTTAAAGAATCCAAATCTAGTAGAAATGTTAAGCTGTCTCAACTGTTTGCAGTATCAATATGAACACGAAGTATTCATTCTCGCGATTGACATGTGGAAAAGAAATAAACCAACATAAATCACCCATAACTTGCCCATTCATTGTGATGTAAAGTGACAAAGTGTAGGCTTTCTATTATGTGAGGTTTGGTACCCGTTTGAAAAAGTTTATTATAATTTTCTGTCGAAATAAACATATAGTGCAAATCTAAATATATCTGACGTAGGTTATTTCTTTTGTCTTTAGTTTTGAGATTATCAAAGGTTTGTTCAACTTTTAATCAAATTTGATTAACATCCAATGTTACTCTAATCGTATTGATACACGGTCTACCTAAAGATATCTCATTTCAAGTTTTTATTTATGATTTGGTAAAGATGTGCTACATAGAAAACGTATGCACCATTTGTTTGAGCTAATCAGAATAAAGCATTGTCTCGCCCTATTGTCAGTATCATCTATAGCATAGCTCAAGTAGGACCTTTGCCATCGGAATGAATCGCCTCCAATCATTGCGGCAGTGCGACCTCTTTCGCCACTTTGAAATTCCATCTGCTGCGGATATCTTCCGATCTTTTCAACGGTTTTTTTTTTAAGTATCCTTTAACTATCGTCTGAAAATTGTTTCTCATGTCCAGCGCATTGAAGTTTGCCTAGCTCTACGCGGACCGGTACAGATAAGTAGTTATAGATATTGTTCAACTCATCGTTGTAACAAAGATTTCACTCTGCTCTATGCTTCACTTGGCGATATATTCTCCTCCCTTCATTCAAATACATATAGGCACTTTTTGGCAATACCTGTTAGTCCCTATGTACGAGTACATCTTTGGAATTTAGAGACAATGACAAGTAGATTTTGTTTGCAGAGTTCTTCCTTTGCCAGTTTTCGTCATTTTCATACCACGTTTCAATCAAGATGGGATCTATGAGTATGATAAGTTCTCTATACTTCTGAGTTTATAGTCTCCTGAGGTCAGATGTTGTTGAGGTGGCATGTCTTTCTTTGGTTGGTTCATGAATTTAGTTGTGCTCACATTGACCGACAGACCTTTTTTGCTTCGTAATCTAAGCTTAAGAAGGCTTCCTTAGTATCTAGAATTGATGTAGACATAACGTTGACATCGTCAAGATGCACTAGTTGTGTAGACATGTTAAGTCGTGCATCCCTGGTGTAAGCTGATGTCTCCCTGACACCGTGTTTTAGAGCAATGTAGAACAGCATAGCTTTCAGTTAGGTGCAGTAACTATAAGCATGTGAATGTTTAGTTTAGATGCCAGATTCAAGCAGTATTTTGTATAGGACATTTCTGTCAATACTATCGTATGCTTGCTTGAAGTCTAGGAATAGCTAGTGTACTTCAATGTTTTACTTTCTGCACTTTTTGAGCATCTGTTTCATTTAGAATATTTAATCAATCTTAGACCCTCTGTTTCGAAAACTATCTTGGTACTCTCCGATTATATTTTAATAGAAGGCTAGGATGCGCACAATAGCACGTTTTCTCTGTAGTTTTCATAGCGCAAAAATGTATTGTTCATATAATACTTTTTTGCCAATCGTCTGATAGCTGCACCTCTGTCTATGTTTGTTGTTGTTCTTTAGCACTACAGCCCCTTTCGGGTCTTCGCTTAGAGATATTTAGAGTATCTCATAATTTTGATCGTATATATCGTCGTCACTCGAGAAGGTAATATGGTCAGTATAACTTTTTAGCCGTTGATTTGTCCACCCAACTGCGATGCGTGCTGATTTTAAACCAATACGTATCATAACTAAGCGGGCTTATAGCCCATCCGAAGAATCACTCAAAGCAAATCTCATTGTCACCAGGGTACTTCGACTTACGGGGTCAGCGCTCTAACCACGCCTACTACCTCTACCTATATCCCACATATCAATTGGTTTCGAGCAGCGTTGCAGCTATTGCGTCTATTCTAGAAGCTTTATTCTTCCTAAGGTCACAAACGGCTACCTGTACCTCGTCTGCTGTTGGTTATGGAACTAGGACATCTTGTTCAGCCTTTGAAATGCTCACAACTTCATATATTGTTGCGGGTGCTTAGATAAATTTTATGCAAATATTGCACATATCTGCTTTAGACTGTGTAATATTTGTTATCCCTTTCGAAGCTTTGTTAGTTTGTTTTGTCGTCCGGTCTACCGCCAATCGTTTCTTACGTCGGCGCATCTTAGTTTGTTGACCAAGGATGATACATTACCTGTTTTTTTTGCCGAGTTAATCGGTGGATATGGCGTTTGTGGGCCTAGTTTCTTCTGTTGGCTGCATCTTAAAATTCTTCATCGAATCTACCATTCCGTTCATTTCCTAACCAATATCTCTAGACCTTTTCTACTGTATCTATGATAGCGTTTTAGATCATATAGTTTAGATATTGTCACTGTTTTCTCCCGCATGTAGGGTAGTCTCCCGAGTGTTCGCTAGCGAAAATATGTATAAGGACTTCATCGAAATGTTGTTTAGCCATCGTAGGTCGTATCCTGTCATTAGTGGTTCTGATTGATATGGTAATTTGAAAATGCAATATCGGAATTTGACCCTAAATAGATTATGGGCCGATACAAAGTTTGCGCCGTGGAATGAATGAATTTCGACAATACTGATGAGTTTTCTTTGAAAATGCGGTCAATTTGATTTGGTGTGCAGCAGTCGAGGCATGTCCACATTCTTTTGTAAAGTCTCATTGTGGAAAACAAGTGGAGGATAAGCTACATCATAAGATGAGGTTTCATTAATTGATCGACATTTTGTAGAAGATTTAGCATTAACAAAACGAATTTTATAGTCAATATTAATTTCAATACAGTCTTAAAAGCCTTTCGAAATGAAGCTCAAGAGTTTTCGTAATCAGGTGTACAGGTTTTCGATCCCATGCTTCAATTTATATTAATAAGTTCAAATGGTACAACAATTTTTATCGTTTTATTTGTTTTTTTCTTATACGATAAAAGTAACATGTAATCATAAAAATCTAACATTGTAATCTTCTACCGATTTGCATCAATGATACACGGAAAAAATGTTGTACGATAGGTTTTCACTTATACTGTTTTGTAATTTAATCGAACGCCTTTACATGCAATGAACGCGTAAAGATACTTCTTAAAAACTTTCACTTAAACCATTCTTCTCCCTTTGTAGTCGAGATATTTTTAGTTAATTTCGTCATTCAAGCAAGAAATCTCGTGATTCCATGTTTTTAGAATATTGGTATGTCGGATATTGATAGGCAATTTAACTTAAGAAGAAATCAGATTCTATAGATTGCATGTCAAATCAGCAAGAACATTTCCAGCTTAAAAGTTCATCTTTTCTTTGACGTTCGAAAGATTAATTAGAATCGGCTTAGATTTAATCATTTCGTTGGTTTTCATCTCGAATAATCAAATAGAATTTAAGGGTGCCTAAAGCGTGAGATTGTTATTGTATTTACTTATTTCTTTCTCTCTCTGGAGCCCTTCTTTTGATTCAGCTATCTTTGAACTAGCATTAAGTATGTGCAGATTAAAAATATAAAAGCTAAGTTTGTATAGTAAGGTCATCTGGAGATTTCCTCAGGTCTACTTCAAAACCCTAGCCATTTATCACTTTGGAATTGCAATTCAAGCTTCGTTTATATCTTAATAATAATTTTCACCTGTCGTATTTTAATAAAAAGGAAAATTTTAACTGTATAATTTTTAATCTTATCACGAAACCATTAACTGAAAACATACATGATCACATTGATACTGCTTACATTTAAAAGAATGTTTCCTTCAATTATATTTTTATTGATGATTTTCAGGTTTGAAGTTAAACGAATTGTCCATAATTGACTAACTGACCATTTCTTATTTTCAAAATTTACATTTATGTTCTCACCCAACCTATATCAAGTAAGAGTGTGTGTATTGTATATTTTTTTCATCTTTTCTTAGTCTATTTATTTTCCTACGCGATTTCTGTACTAAAAATAAAACCCATTAGATCATAACAAAATATAATAAATATGGAATTTTGTCCTACTATCAATGTTTTCATTGTAGGAAATGTTCCCATCTTGCCAAACTATAAAATTGAGCCCCTCGTGCGTACTCATGGATGAATTTTACGCTCACTTAAATTCTTCATAAAAAAATAATTCATTAACATTTAAATTAAATACTCATTCCAAATATCGCATTTCTTTTTAACAAGATGATGAAAAAAAAACCAAAGATACTTTTCGACTTATTCAACTTTAAGAAAAAAGTAAATTATTTAATAAATTGTTTTTGCATATATTTGAGAAGAACTTTACTACAAAGAAAGAAGGAAAAAAAAAGAAAATGGTATTTTCAATATTTATTTTGTAATATTCATAAATTTGGCGGAAGCATTTTAATAAATGATAATGGTTTATTCAATGATAATTTGATAATCCTTGTTTTTATTATGAAATCTTACAAAAGAACAAAGTATTTCACAATGCCTTTCAAACCTTTCAATTATTAACTAATGTTCCTTGTTTGGTTATACAATATATGTAATCAATACTAATTTTTATGCATAACGTGTTTTATATCGTATTCAAAGGAATAATATTGATAAGGAAAAATTGATCCCGTAGTCTAAAAACATGTAAATGTACACAAAGTCTAATCTAAAATCAATCAAAAGAAAACTCTACACTCTATATCAAACAACACAATTGGCATTTAACGTAGTTGCCTAACACTGTATAATACGCTTCAAAATGCTCTTTGTTTGGTTCTGTTTAATCACTTCGTTACGGCACTCACCGAACAAGATATCGACACCCACAGTCGGAATCCATGTCGTTCTATGAGCAATGATGGCAAAAACCCCATGCCTGTCCATATCATATCCTTGTCAAAAAATTATCCGGGGTAGAATAAAATCATAGCAATTGTGGTGATTATGGCTCCTTGAAGAAAATTCTAAGTAATTTGTACTTTGATCATGATATTTTCCTATGCTAAGTAAAGTTCTAAACAAAGTTAATTGCTAGGGATACATAAAGCGCTACGAGTACATTTGATACTAAGAGGTTATTGCAACATATAAGAATATCAATTCAGAAAGTCATGTGGCTATATATATATTTTTTTTCGTAGCACTACAGCCCCTTTCGGGCCTTCGCTTAGAGATAGTTAGAGTATCTCATGTCATAATCTAATGTATCGGCACTCCACAAGGTCCCGTCCACCCAGCTGCGATACGTTCTGATTTTAAACCAGCACGTTTCATAACTGAACAGGCTTATAGTCTGTCCGAAGAACCACTCGAACTAAAGCTCATTGACTCCAACGAAACTTGAACCAGAGACCTTCTGCTTACGGGCTTAGTGCTCTAACCACTATGTGGTTATATAGTTAGCTAATATCTACAAATCTTGCAGTGGTAGTGATGGAAGATAAAATAGTTAAGATCATTAATTGCGAAAATTAAACCGTTTTCTGTTTATCTCGATCAGTTCACAATAAATTTGCTTGTGTGTCCACATGACTGGGCTGAAGGTGTCTTCGTAGTCGTTGCCGAGTCTTTGAGCACACCCTTGTATCACCATTTTCGTTCGATATTTATCACGGTGCCGTGCTTCGAATCAATTCTTTCTTGCTTCTTCGCTTCGTTTTTCGCTTCATTTTATTGGTTTCTATGAAGAAATATCCAAAAATAACATAGTGACTGTAATATTTATATAAAATGTGGCCAAAAATTTAACATTTTCACATTACCTCTACATAAAAGAAACCACAGGTACAACTGCAAAAGATAAGTAAATGTACCGCATTTATTACTTTTTCGGAAGATTTTATCGAAAAAGTGCTTATTTTGTTGCCATACGTATATCCGCCCTGAAATAAATTGCTGTTTTCTCAAATAAAAGACCGTCTTCATCATCGTATTTACATTCCGTTGAATCTTCAATGACATACTATATGCTTTTCTCTGATGGCAACAAATTCTCCTATAAGCACTAAAGTATTAAAATTACACACCGCAATTTTCAACCTCATTACAACAAATTATTACCATATACTTTGGGTAAACATTTGTTTGAGTTAATCAAAATATAATGAGAAAGAACATGCACACTTCCTTTTTCTCCTTCTTCTTCTTCGTAGAACTACAGCCCAATTATTCGCCTTCGCTTCTTGCAAAAAGCGTTTCAAACTGTCTCATTCCATTAATCGCGTCCTCCAATTTCGTAATCCGAGCAGCAATGAACTGTCTTCGTCGACCGAGTCAGACCAGCGTTTCCTCGGATTCCCCACTGGTCTCCGCGCTTCAGTTCTCGCAACGAATACCTTTTTGCGTAGCCGTTGTTCGTCCATACGATTCATGTGGCCAGCCCATTGCAGCTTCCGCAGTCTTACAATCATTGAGACCTCCGGTTCATCAAAAATTGTATACAGCTCATGGTTGTATAGAATTCGCCATTGTTCTCCGTCCGTCTCCGTCTAGCTTTGGTTCAATTATTCGCCGCAGGAGCCGTCTTTCGAAGACGTTTAATATGTTTGCGGATGCTTGGGTTAGGGTCCATGTTTCACATCGATACCATAGCACAGGTCTTATCACAGATTTGTATACATAGAGTTTTGTTTTCTTGTGTAGGCCGCTAGTCTTCAAAATCGTTAAAACCGTATAAAATATTTTATTTGCTAGCTGTATTCTTCGGCGTGTTTCATCTTTTTCATTAGCAGTTGTCGTTATTTTGGCGCCCGAATAAACAAATTCAGCCACATTTTCGATATTGTATTCGCCAATAGCGATATTTTGTGTATTTTAAGTATTTTTCCTCGCCTGCGTCATGAACTTGATTTTATTCTCTTTGATTTGTAGTCCTACTGATTTGCTTCGCTGTCGAAATTCTGGAAAAGTTCTTTGGCGGTTAGTAATGACCATGATAAAATGTTGATGTCGCCGCATGGGCTACCACGTGGCTCGACTTGTATAATAATGTACATATTCTTGTATAATAATGACATATTACAGAGCTAAATTGAATATGAATGGGTCCAGCCCATCTCCCTGCTTTAGTCCGATATCTGTGTCAAAGGCACATCAATAAGTTGGTTATTGATGCGAACTTGGGAGGTTGTCCTCGTTGTCATTCTGGTAATTTGGCAGGCATACCACAGCAAAACATTATTTGGTACAGTGAGCTTGCTTAAAGTCAACGACTATGTTGAACTTCCAGCATTTCTCAAGTACCTGCTTGGCTGTAAACAATTGGTCTATTGTCAATCTACCTGTTCTAAAGCCAGCTTGATACTCCCCAATAATACTGATATCGTATGATCTGATTTGATTTTCTAAGACCATTTAAATTATTTTGCACGCCGTACAAAGTAGTGATATGCCTCTATAGTTTTCGCACTGTAGCTTGTCACCTTTTTTGTGGATAGGGAATATAATTGATTGGCTCCACTTGTTCGGCATATGTTCGAGTTGCCAAATGTGCTAGATTATTTTGTGGATAGCTTTCTGAACACCACTGCCCCCATATTGAATGAGCTCTATTGGAATTCCATCGAGGGCCGACCTTTATTAATCTTTTGGGCCTTGATGGCGGAACAAAACTTCATCCAGAGTTGATGGGACCAATGGAAGCTCTCTGGGAATATCTATAGGCTCCGATGCTCTGGAGGTGTGTGGAGGATTAAGGAGATTCCTGAAATATGATGTCGATCTTTTCTTAGTCCTGTTGTCATCAGCGATAATGTAGCCGATGTTGTCATGGCAAAGCGTGGTTTAGGCGGATAACCCCGTTTCAGGCTTTTCACTACTTTGTGTACTTGTCTTGTATTGTTGCTCGCTAGACATACACATACTCAAAAAAGTCTGCGTACACTTGCTGGTCGTAGCAAATATATCAATATAAAAACCTTTGCCATTTGTTTATAACTTAAAATCTTTTCTTTATTATATTCATTAAACTATATGGTACATAAATATGTAACTGATCACTCGTTCGCTGTTTAGAATAACCAAAATAAAAAAGTTTCTTCCAAAAAGTCATGAAAATCCATCCAAAAAAGTCTGCGTACACCTGAAAAAATTTATTCATTTTATTTGAAAACCACTATCTTAGCTTTCAGATTTTGAACCTTAATATCTAGTAGCATAGCCTTTCCTATAAATGACTTCCTTTAGCCTGTTTTGCATGGATTGAACAAGTTTTGATGTTTCTTCGGCCGTTATTTTGTTCCACTCGTTCAAAATAAACTTTTTTAATGACTCTTTGCTAGTTATGTCATGCTCTCGAATTTTTTTTCAAGTAAATCTCACAAATGCTCAATTGGGTTTAAATCTGGTGATTGAGGAGGTGTACCTAAGAGTTTTGGGACGTTGTAGGCCAACCAAAGCCTATTTATTTCAGATGTATGTTTGGGGTCTTTATCGTGCTGAAAGAAAAATGCGTTCCCCAGCCGCAATTTCTCGGCACTTTGCTTAATAGTATTTTTTTAAATATTAAGGTACCCGTATTAATCCATTGTAGATCCTATGAAAACGAGTTGCCCCACTCCACTGGCTGCCATACACTCCCAAACCATCACACCGCCGCCACCATGCTTTACAGTGGGAATCAAATTTTCTTTATTGAATTCTGTCGAGCGTTTTCTCCATACTAATTTGCGTACTTTTATCCCAAATATACAAAACTTACTTTCGTCCGAAAAAAGAACGCTTTCCCAAAATTCTTTTCGCATATTTACATAATTTTTGGAGAATTCCAATCTCTTTCGGCGATTCCGTTCCGATATGCACGGCTTTTTACGTGCGACTCGACCATGGTAACCGCCTTTATGCGCACTGTTTCATCGCTTATTGTTTTATTGTATTTCTATCTTATATCCTGCGCAATCGGGAACGCGGTTAATCGGGGATTTTGTTTCACAGCATTAATAATACTCCTACGTTCACGTGCTGTAAGTTTGGGAGGACGTCCTGACCGATGCCGTGAAAAAATCAAACCGCTTTCTTTGTAATTAGCAACAACCCTTTGGACCGAGGAATGGGTTCTCCCAACTAATTTTGCGATTTCACGAAAACTTTTCACGTTTTCACGCAATTTTACTATTAGCCCAGTCATATTAGGTAAAAAAAGGGGTCAACCTCGGAATGAAAGATAATAAGCTGCAAATTGGTATGAACCTTTGTTTTGTCATTCTAAATGTTGTCTCAAAAGTCACAATCGTTATCGTGTCCGCGTCTCAAGATATTCAAGGTCAAAGGTCACAAAAATCGGTTTTTCGCGAATATCTGGCTTCCTATCGGTTAAATGAGATTTGCATTTATTATAAAAGTTGTAGGCTATAAAATTCCCTACAACTTTTGTTTAAACTTTTTTTTCATACGACCAACCGTTTTGAAGGTAGAGCGCGAAGAGTGCACATCGTACAGTCATATACGGCCTAATGCAAGGTCAAGCGTGAGTTATGGTTATCAGTACGTTATAAAGTCAATTATTTACTTGGAAATTATAATTATTAAACAATGCCTATTATTTATGTACTAACTATTAATTATTTATATTTAATTAAAGTAAGTAACTTGATTATTTATATATAATTATTCATATTTAACTATTTAAGTATAAACCTAAAGAATGGGGCTGGATGCTTGAAAATGAAATCCTGGAGCCCATACGAACGTTATTACCTCCAGCACCAGCCGAACTACTAAACGTAATATTTTGCAATTGCAAAAATGGTTGTGGTTCCCGCTGTGGATGCAGAAAATCAGGGCTACAATGTTCTTTAGCTTGCGGCCAGTGCAACGGACAAGCTTGCCTCAACGCTTCACTGTATCCAAGTAATCCCGATGAAGAAAATACATATGACCCCGATATTCTGGAAGGTTTGGAGATGAACATGACAGATAATGAGGATGATGACAATGAATCGAACATTTTTGAGCGACAAGAAGAAGAAGACGACGAACAAGAAGAAGATAATTAGCTTCCATTTCCAATTTCATTACAATTAAAATCAACAAAGATACTTTTGATATTTGAACTCACATTTTGATAAATGTATATTATGCCGTATTTAATAATAAATAAAAATATGTGTAAAATATATACTCTTACTATCATTTTAACTTAAAATAAAACTAAAATATATAATCCAGAATTAATAATATTTTATACTTAAATAGTTAAATATGAATAATTATATATAAATAATCAAGTTACTTACTTTAATTAAATATAAATAATTAATAGTTAGTACATAAATAATAGGCATTGTTTAATAATTATAATTTCCAAGTAAATAATTGACTTTATAACGTACTGATAACCATAACTCACGCTTGACCTTGCATTAGGCCGTATATGACTGTACGATGTGCACTCTTCGCGCTCTACCTTCAAAACGGTTGGTCGTATGAAAAAAAAGTTTAAACAAAAGTTGTAGGGAATTTTATAGCCTACAACTTTTATAATAAATGCAAATCTCATTTAACCGATAGGAAGCCAGATATTCGCGAAAAACCGATTTTTGTGACCTTTGACCTTGAATATCTTGAGACGCGGACACGATAACGATTGTGACTTTTGAGACAACATTTAGAATGACAAAACAAAGGTTCATACCAATTTGCAGCTTATTATCTTTCATTCCGAGGTGAAAGCCCTAATATGACTGGGCTATATGACTTTACGCTCACTAACACTGATTTCCTTATTTTTTACTTCCATATTAAAGAATAGTCTTTTATTCACGCAAAACACACAGACAATTTTTCAATGAAGTACTGTCATGCAGAACAATGAAAAAATGAAGGCATCAACATTACACATTTCGGGGAATCCCCAAATTTTGTGATGTGTACGCAGACTTTTTTGGGGCTGCTCACAGACTTCCAAGTATTGAAATGACTATATGTTCGATAATTTTGGGAATTTTTTAAACAAACCTACTTCAATCCATTTCTTGCAGTTTAGGCTCTTTTATCGAAATGATTAAATCAAGATCACATTATTGATTCATACGATTCCAACATAATTCAGTTTGTACTAATGAGATGTTTCTTATTTCTAGTTATCTTATTCGCTACTCTTCTGAGATTTTCATAATGTTCTACTTTCGTCTTGGTCTTCCTACCTAAATATGGTTTTGTACGCCTGATTCGTTTTGACTAACGCATTCTGGCACACATCGTCGAACCAATCATTTCGTTTGCGCCGTGCTTGATGTCCGATCGTCTGTCCTACCAAGGTCTTAATGGCCGCTTTCACTTCTGCCCATAGCTCGTTGCTTGTTTTCAGCGATGTGTCTGATAGGATGGGAGGAATCCCTTTAAAAAAATGCTCCCTTTTTATCTACGCAAAATTCTGCTCTAAAACAATTTTTCCGTTAAATTTAAATTTCCGACAAAAGGTTTGATGGTGGTAGCATATCCCATTAGTTTTATCTTTTGCATTGCAAAATTCACATTATCTATATTCTCAAGATGTATTTTTATATCAGCTCTCTCCAATTAGTGTGATTCGTACACGGAATAAAGTCAGCGTTGTATAGTACCTAACTGTCTCCTTTCCTGTAAGAAAAGTCGCAGAAAACCTGCAGTTGCCGTTTTCTATATCTTTATGCCCAATTTAAATCCGTTTTATATTCCTTAATCTAACATTTTTTACTGAATGATGAACGAACATACCAAACGCTTTAATTGATCGAGTTCGCCCTGCGTTCATGTACTTTATCTGCTAAGGTAATAGCTCAGTAATTGATGATTGGTCTCAGAATCATACTGTACCTCTGCCCAAGACTGCTGGGGTGCATTCTCACGACACTCTATATTTCTGCATATTATCAGATATTACTGGCCCTTATAGTCGAATCCTAGATACTTTATTTCTTTTTTAGCTTAATCTCCGTTCTCTGTGAACGTATAGTTCGAAGCTGGTTTAATTTGCGTCTTCTTGTGAATGGCACCAGCGTGGTTTTGTTAAGCGTAGGGCCTATTTTCTGGCACCACTCGTTCTGAATCTGAAATATTCCCTGTGTTATGTCACACTGTGTTCCTTCTTATGTCTCTCTTGTCAAAATATCAGCATTTCCCGCATATGCGTGATATACAATCCCAGCTTCAGATAATCTGACCAAGAACCGTTTCAAACATTATTTCCATTATATGAAGTTTTTTGCCCACCTTCGGTATGAAGATTGCCTTTTCTTTTTTGCAAAGTTTCACGTGCAAAATTGCTTCTAAATAGACATATCAAATACGACACAAGCGAATTCTGTCCTTTCTGAATAAGGCCTGAATACTTCCGGTGTTTGAAGAGCTGCAACTAGGTTGCATTTCTCCATCATAAGGGGGCTGCTTCCTCCCATCCCGAGTGATTTCACCTTCTTCATGAAGCTGCATCGTTAGTTCCTTCTATAATTTCACTTGCCTAAAAGTGGGTTTGAAAAAGTAAAAGAGCGCGTTGTTCTCCCTTTCTGTAAAGCTACGGTCGGCTTTACTGAAGGTAGTATTGAAGTTGTTGCCCTGCATTACAAAGGCCTTGTGAAGTCTCGCTGCAGCAGTGATATCCTCCATATTATCCCATAAGGGCTCGAACCTTTCACGTTTTCTTTCAAAATCTCCTTCGCATAGTGTGTAAAAGCACTTTGGTACTCCTCCAAAGCTATTGGTGCGCTTTGTTTTAGAGTTTATACAGCTCTACTCTAGGCTTCACTAGTTCCGCTTTTACAATGCGTAAAGGACAGTTATTCTCATATGTATCAATTATAGTGTTGATTACTCCCAGGTGCTCTTCATGAGGGGTTTTAGGAATTCTCTTGATCGAGACGTGTTGTAGATTTTGCTCTAACTTGATGTTATATATTTCTGGGGTTTCGGCTGGAGACTATCTTCAATCTCATTCCTTAGTAGAGGGCTCGCCAGAAGCATGTGGAGTTTATTCACTTAGTGTAACGTATAGAACCTTCCTTTTTATTCTTGTGCTAAATAAGGATGATGATATTTGTGAATTATCATATTAGATTTTCTTCTGCTACCTCAATACTCATTATGGGGGTTTTCATTGCATTCAATCAATAAGATCACACTCTTCTTCTCACAATGTTCCATCGGATTTTGTACTTCTGTTTGAAAAATGTGATTTTCATCTTCCGGAAAAAATGCCGATGCAATGGCTGTTTCTACCGAAACAAAGGTTATCAACCCTACTAAGTCCCGCGTCATGAATTCTTAAGGAAATGTGTAATTAATATTCTTCCTCATCAACATAACTTCCCTGCGAGGACGTGCTCCATAGTGTGTATTGCATCGGAGTATTTTCTCTATATTCTATATATATATATATATATATATATATATATATATATATATATATATATATATATATATATATATATATATATATATATATATATATATATATTTATATATATGTATATTCGCTATTTCTAAGGGGTCCAAAGTTCTTGGATTAGTGCTAGCCCTAGTTTTAGTTTTATTATTGCCGATACGGTCTAGGCCGCCTTTGCGTGATGAAAGTACACTTGGAACACTATTAGACTATGACTTGTAAGTTTAGTGTTTATTGCTTAATATTCTAAAGTAAACATCTGTGTACAATAAACAACCACCTAAATCAATTTAAATTTCAAGAAAATCGGGCAATATTGAACATAACAAGATGCGTCTCGTAGTCGTAGCACTACAGTCGCTACACACACTACAGTGTTTTTTTTAAACTCTTCTAATTACAACAGCAGAAAGAGGTAACAATACATTACTTACTGATCTCTTATAAATGCCGTCAGGCAGTAAAAACCTTTCAACTTGAAACAAAATGGTATTAGATTCAAAGGAAAAGTAAACTTATTTTTATTTTTCTTGTTTGTTCCCGCTGAATCTGCTTTTAAAAACCCTTAGATATACTCGTACTTCAAATTTTTGATGATTTTTATACTCTTGTTAGAGTTTTTGTTTCTAAAGAGGTCAATTGTATAAAAATTCCTCAAAAAATTTTTATATGTGAGCGGACTGGAACAAAATATTTTTTGTCAAATGAACTACAAATGAGGACGACTTGGTTAAAGCAAATTTGAATAAATATGGTTTCATTTTTCCAGGTAACCACCATTAAGGTAAATAAATATTTTTTTCTAAAATTCGGTTCTTAAAAAATTATCTGAAATTTCTTTGGGGATTTAGATGATTTTTTTCATGTCTTTGATTGTTTTATTTCAGAGTGGATATGGTGAAGCCATGTTTCCTCCATTTGTATAATTCGAGTCAGAAAATTATCAGGACCTTTTTGAGAAGATTACGTCGATGAAATTTTGTTTTGTTTTTGCCATTTTCATTCCCAAATTATCTTGTGAAATGCTATGTACTCGTATATTTCCATTTGAAATGTTTAATTCTTCAGTAATAAAACATACTGATACACTCCGTTGATCGGAAACAATGTCTTCAACTTTGTTGACTATTTCTCGGCTGACTCATATATCATAGAACTACTCGAGCGGGGATCATTTTGAAATTTTGTTCTTTTTCGGATATACTCTGCACACTATCGTGACACTGATGTGATGGCGCATTCTTTCCGAATGTCTATAGACGGGAACGCTAATATTTTTAATTTTTAAGGGTTGCTCTATAGTAGACTGGACGAAATTTGCCTCCGTTTGTGTTTGGACAGTTTTAAGAAATGATTGCTCTATTGTCAATTTTTACTTAATCGCCGTATTTAATGAAGCATTCGACATAATGCAATTCCGTTTTTGGTAAGCCTACCCATCGCTGTACAAAAAAAATTCCTGTATATATACTTGCCATCTCTTCAGCATTAACTTCTCTTTTAACATCGTTTCATAAAAGCAATAACCTGTTTTATCAACTAAGTTATAAAAAGCAAGATTAAAAATTTGTAGCTCCGTTCTTTAGTACAAAATACTGATTTGAGACCCAGGAACCATCAAAACCGCTTGAAGATTGATCGTGAATACAAATTTCTCTTCCTATTGGTCTTCCGCTTTTTCATTGTCGCTACTTCCTTTTCACTTGCTGGAATGTATATTCCTCCTCGGATAATTGGCCAACACCATAGTGTGTGCATTTCACACACATAACTTTTTTGGGAGCAAATAAGCACAGATTTTTAATATTAAACGTATTATAAAGAGCTTACATTTTAACACACTTAACCTTAACAAAAAAATCGAAAAGTTGTTTAAAAGACAATTCGGACAATAGATATTCATTTTTTATTTATTTTTTTTTTTTGTTGCAACACAGCAACAATGTGATTCAATGCTCGATAAAGGCTCATCAAGTTCTAATCGTTCTTTGTGAAGGGAGATTTTTTAAGAGTGTTTAATATATGGCTTTCTGACATCTTCATTGATTCATCATTCAAGTTCGAATGACAACCTAAGTGGGTCGTATTCAAAAATAAAGCTATACTGACTTTCATTGGCTAGCGTCTGGCTTTCAAGTTATATTGTATATTATCATTAAATATTTTCTTCCTTTATTCAGTTACAAGCAAGCATTTCATAGTATCAATCTAACTTCTTTGCCGATATTTAAAATTCGCTTTCATTACCCGTCGTTTTTTCCTTGCCTCTGTAATTTTGCGATGCTATTCGAAAAAATGTGGAAAGTATGAAACATATTATTTTACACAAATCCACTGAATCCACTGAAATACCAATGAAAATAAGCAATATGGAAAAAACGAATTGCGTAAAAAATGTTTTTTTTCAATGTACAAAATATTGTCGCGTGTTATGGTTCGCGGTCAATAATTTTAATGTTCCGGGAAAATGAAAACGCAATGTCTTTTAAATTAAGTTAAAAGAGTTTATTTACTAAAAATTGCACAATCATTAATTTAACAATTTCACTAATTTTACTTTTCACTTTGTCTATAAAATTTTACTTCAAGTGTCTATCACTTCACAATCAATATCGCTTTTATTCGCACTCCCCACTATCGCAGTTTTACTATATCGCGGTTGTAATGATCCCCCCATTCATTCAGCTCGCCTTTATATAGGGTCTCTAGTCATTCAATCCATTTCTCGTACATTGGCGAACTAAATGGAATATTCAAGCAATACTGAATGGGCAGTGACGTCACTTTCAGATGTTGATCATGCTTGGCGGGTTTTCGAGTACATTCGTTTGTTGATCATGATGGTTGTGAAAACAATTGCGACAGTAGCTCGCAGAATTATTTGTATATGTAACAATATTTTCGAATACGTACCTACCTACATATCAGTAGTTTTTAACTGAACAAGAAGCGATAACTTCACAGTTTCTGCTTGTTTACTTTATAGCTAAAAATAACAACCAAATAAGAATTTTCTATGAATCGAAATAATTTAATTGGTACAAGCAATATTTTCTAGCTCGTTTCACTTCCACCATGTGTGAATTAGCACTATTGCGCTGTACTCATTCACAACAATTTAAGTCCGGCCTACCCATTGTAACTTTCATTGCTTTAGGGATGGATCAGACTACGACAAGATAGTCGCGCGACTATCGCAATTTACACATGGTTAAATAGAAGCACGCACACTGCGACTTTGCGACAATTCTGGCCTGGTCGATTGTCGCACGGATTTACGATTTTGCCTAAAATCAATTTACTAGCTATGATAATTTTCGTGGTAGAAGTTTTTGTGATGGTCGCGATGGCGCACATCATTTGGACATTTGATGCTGGCATGCATGAAAGTTTCTTGCATATCGCATAAATGGGTCAGAAGGTTTGAACTATAACCAAATGATAGTTTGTTTGTCTGTCCGTGTGTCAAAAGTTTTTAAAAGATTTAAGTATTTCTTCGATCTAATCATTGAAGTGGCAATAAAATGACATTTGCCTTAAACGAAATATGAGCTAATAATATTTAGACAATGCTTAAAGAAAGGATTTTATAAATATATAAAATTTTAAAGAAATTTCAGACTACGATGCTACTTAATTTGTATTATCTTTGGTGTCTCTGATACCAATTTTAAATTATTTTAGTTCTCGGTTTTTTGCGCTTGTCAGTATTAATTTTTTTCTACAACGCAGAAGGCGTCCTTCGCCTAAGTAACTTTAATGCCGCCGCTCTTGGTATATTGGTCATATCTAAATTCATACTGATTGCTTTAAACAAAACGGAGCGCATGTATTCCTAGCAAAGACATACATTCAAATGAGCATATTAGGTCTGCGCATGCCTAAAGTTCCTTTGCAAATCTTGGGCAGTATATTCATTTAAAAATTTTTTTTTTTTAAATTGTAGCTGTACATCCTCTCTCGGGCCTTCGCTTAGAGATAGTTAGAGTATCTAATTGTCATAATCGAATGTGTCGCCACTCCACAAGGTGATGTGGTCAGTATCACGCTTTGGACGTGTGTCCGTCCACCCAGCTGCGATACGTTCTGATTTTTTAAACTAGCACGTTTCATAACTGAACGGGCTTAAAGTCCGTCCGAAGAACAACTCGAACTAAATCGCATTATCGCCAACGAGAGTCGAACCCGGGACCTTCGCCTAACGGAATGAGTGCTCTAACTACTACTCTACGTGAACTATCGCAGTGTGTTCATATTTGCGTCTAAAAATCGCTCGATACGACAGTCATATCGCAATGCGGCTGAACCCTTATCATTATTGTGACCTCCGGCTCGGCAAATATTTCATACAGCTCGTAATGTATAATACACGGTGCGGCAGCATGTCTTCCATTTTTCAAAACAATAAACCACTGTTCGAAAACTAGCCCTCAACAGCAGAAGCACGCTCCTCACTTTCCCTGCGCATAATGGCGACTGAACTATGTTAGAAAAACTTTATAGTCACGCCTTTCGAAGGAGACTCCTAGCGCTCAGCTACGACATCAACCGACTGAATGACGTGCATTTTAAAAAAGGAAGTTATACTGCTGCACTTTGTATTAAGTTTTGAAAAATGGAACTGATACTGCCGCACCCTGTATTACTAGTTTAATCAACTAAATGATTTTACTCAATCTTAGCAAAGCATTCTTTTCTAGTAGAGTTGGTCTTATATAGACTAAGAGTATAGCTTGTCACTAGCTTAAATTGATAAAAACCTTGTCTTTTACTAATCTCTTAATCCAGGAGTTATTAAATACATAATGGATTTTAGGAGAAGCTATCAAATAGGGTTGGTCTTCTTTTGGTTTTTCCTTGAATTGTGCATATGATTTGCATTAAGTTCCATTTAGCATGAACGTTTTGCTATCGTTTCTCCTTTGACTATATTTTTTTCGAATTCTTCTACATTCCACTTACTTCCTCCGATAAATAATTATAATTGAAATAATTTTATATCATTTATTTTGTACTTTATATATTTGTTGCTATCTTTATGAAAGGTATTCTCAACAAATAATTTCGACCAAAATCAATGCAAATTTTCAAAGACATTTAGCTCAGCCGTAAAATCGACGTAACCAAAATATTCCACATGATCCTCCGCTTGATTTCGGGACTCACGATGATTATAGCGCCGGATCAGTATCCGCATTAAATTTCTTAATATGCTGCGACTGCATACTTCAAACTTTGCGGTTGTGTTTCGCCTGTTCAAATTGCTGTGAAGACTGGTAAATCGTATTCCTTTAGATTTGTCGCCTTATCGATTCTACTTGAAATAACCTGCACTGTAAATTTTACTGATACATAGCACATAAAGTTTCAGTTAAATATTCCGATCAACTAAAAAGTAATAAAATCTTAGATGAAATTAGTTTGGGCATGTTTTTGTCGGATAAAATATTTTTTTCGTCTACTATATAACAAAAATAACCAATCTAATCTATTCGTAGCATTATATATTTCGACCACCTCGCGGCCTTTATCTTGCTCTCTAGTTCAATAACTTTTCTAGAACAATGGGTTTGTGGTATCTCCCAGGAAAATCTACCTCTATGTGATGGCATATTTGCTTTATAAAATTCTAAAAAATTTCAGAAAGTCTGCAATATTTATATTCAACGCCCGGACTCGACGAGAAACATCTGATGTTGAAGAATGAATTTGTTTCCTCTGAAACTTTCGAGATATAAGGCATTTTATTTTGTGCCATACTGCAACCGACTCCTATTTATAACTGAACTTATTTACATTTATATACAATACACTATAATTATGTAAGGAATAGGATTAATGTTATTCAATAGATCTTTTAAAAATATCTAGAAAATTAGAAAAAAATCGCAATAATATTGCGAGTATCGCAATATTCATTCGAAATCAAGATAACAAGCATGAAAGGCAATTGTATGTTGAAGCAACATGGAAACCATTACTATCGCAAATTAACAACAAATCAAAAAGTTATCAGCATGCATGCAATGCATAGTTTCCAGCACCGTATAAAAGAAATGGCATTAATATGCATTACCATAGCTAAACGTCACCATTTTCCTTTCTGCAATTATTAGCTGTAGTATGTTAACATTGGTTGCTACGCCAATGGAAACTGTCACGCTAAGTTATATGGTGAATGGTTTATTTTCCAAAAGATATCAACGAACATTATAAATCATTTCTTCTATGTTAAATATTTATTTCAGATCTTATTCACAAATATCGTAACAACGACACATTTTTTAAAAGTACAAATATTTGTTTCTCTTACAAAATTAAAAACAAATATCCAAATGATAATTAATTGGCTGACACTCAAAACAACATCAATCATCATACAACATGGAATTTTAATAGTTGGTTTTAGTTTCCGTATGTATGTATTATAATTATTTGTTTATCCCTCATTGATTGCCGATCTTGTTTTAATTACTTCTCCACCTATTGTGTTACTTAATTTTAGAGTCACCTTCGTTGAATGTAATACTTCTTCATAATTTTTTTTATAAATAAAGTATGATATTAATTTTTATAAACAAATATTAAATATGACTGACCTTTCTATTATTTATCTTTTTTGTGCAGGCAAAAGTTCTAAAGTAACTGAAATAATCTCAATTCAAAATTAGCGCAAATTTATCACAATGAAATGAGGAAAGTACATTCAGTACATTTCCTAATTAATTAAATTAGATTATGACTGGAATTTTTAATCGATTATAAGTTGTTTTTTGATTTCGGTACGATTAGAAAGAGAAATATTTATATTTCAATGTGATAGCGGCAACGATTTTATGAATCTGAATGTACCTTAAATAGTTATGAAATGACGAATAAATTTTAAAAGTCAGATTCAGATGTTTTTTTCTACAAATAAAGAAAAATTGTTTTTGATGGGGGTAAGTACATTATTAAGTATTTATATTCTATTTATATTCAAGAACAAGTAACCTAAAATTTTCTTTGTTAACATTAATATTAGTTACACAATTACTTCAAGAATAGAGCGAATGATATTTCCGCAACTTGTAATGGATACCATATATCTTCGTTGTAGTGATTTCTTTAGGAAACGCAAAGTCGACTTCGCGGCAACGAACTATACCATCATGGTCAACTTTCAATGTCAAAAGCATTTTATTCAATACTAATCGTTATAAATTTTCAAAGAATAAAAAAACCCAAATGGCTCTAAATTTATGCGTTAATAATAAATTTTAAATTAATTAAAATTATTATATATTTTATGATTCAATTGGAAAAAGGAGAAAAAACCAACCAACACTACTCAAAAATTATTTATAATTTCCACACAACAATGAACTTTTATGCTACACCTAATATGTTATTTTGCTTTAGCACTACAGCCCCTTTCGGGCCTTCGCTTAGCTATGGTTAGAGTATCTCATTATCTTCATCGAATATATCGGCACTCCACAAGATGATATGGTCAGTACCACGCTTTGGCCGTGTGTCCGTCCACCCAGGTGCGCTACGTTCTGGTTTAAACCAGTACGTATCATAACTGAACGGGCTTATAGTCCGCCCGACGAATCACTGGAACTAAATCTCGTTTTCGCCAACGAGACTCGAACCAGGGGTCGTCGGCTTACGGAATGAGTGCTCTACCCATTACACCAAGCGAACTACCTAATATGTTATAACCTAATTCTAATAAAATTCAATCAAAAACTGTATCTTATACTAATACAATGCTAACACAATATTCCTAACCTTAAACATATACCTATCCTAAATATTGAAACCTATCCCTAATTTTTTACATAAAAAAACAACAACAACATTAAATGTAGCAATAATGAACTGAAACTCAAAAGCTAAGTAACGAATCCAGCAAATGAGTATCTCCATTGGAATTGTTGGTCTCGTGAACTCAAATTCGGAGGATATTTTATCTTCTTATCGGTGGATCATCTATATATGTAATATTTGATTGGGACACCGTCAGAATCAAAACATTGAATGTCCCAATACATGAATGCTTCTGGAGGAACGAAACCAGTAGCGAGACAAGTCTCAATATACCCGGCTATAGGGTGGAAAGACTGTGAAATCCAGAGGTTTTCTCTCACAGGTCAGATCTTCCGATATGGTTCCGAAGAAGCTTGAATATGAAGATATCGACTCTCGTCACTTTAGTGGTTTGATAAATTCTTCTATTCGATATATAGCGCTTCCAATCATTGTCAACCTTTCGACCTCTCGAAAGTCTACTTAAGTCGGTGGCTGTCCACGGGCTAACTCTGTTTTTTTTTTATATTTGCACAGCTTGATTTTGAGCTCGTACGAGTATATGCTTTACCCAACAACCATTTGTCTTTCGCTGTTCTGAGGATTTCATTCAATTCGAACCTTAACTTTCCGAACCATCTTCGGTGACGGTTTTATTTGTATGATATACTATATATCATTTTTTCCTTTGGTGCTTCAGCCCCTTTCGGTCCTTCGCTTAGAGATAGCTAAAAGTATCTTATTTTCTTGATCGAATGTATCGGCACTCGAGAAGGTGATATGGTCAGTACCACACTTTGGCAGTTGATTCTTCCCTCCAGCTGCGATGCGTTCTGATTTTAAACTAATCCGTATCATAACTATTAATACTATTAGAGTATAAGCACAAAAACTCCGTAGAAGCCTATTATAGTAAAATAAAAACAAGTCGAATAAAGCACTGGTCAGAGTATCACATTGCTCCTTACTACTGTGTAGTACTGCGCCTACGGATTTTATTTAGTTGCGGTCCCACAGTATATGGCTTATACCCTCGTTGGTTTCGGTCAATACGTTGGCTTTAGTGTGGTAGGTATAGAGATGAAAAGAGGCGATTCACCTCACAACAATTTCAACGTCTTTTGGCACTTGGAATCGACGGAACAACAACAAGTTGACAGCGACGCCCAAGCTGGAGATGTCATTCTTGGAAAGACACACAATTTGGGAAAAGCATCGATCGCGAATGTCGAGGCAATTGAATTTGTCATGTATTACATGGGAGAAGCAGCTCTAAAACAATAACATCATTCACGGCAATGCGATTTACTTATTGCCAACGGCAAAGGAAAAAGTTTCATTTTTATCGATGAGGAGAAATCTATGCGCTCAAGACGCAGACCGTCAAATCGGGCTAAAATTGTTGGTATTTCATATTTTCCAATTGCATGAGTATCGTTTTGATTAGCACACAAGGAAGTTGTCAGCGACGACCACACTCGAGAGCAAGACAAGTTGGAAAAAGTGTTGGTCGCGAAGGCAATTAAATTTTTCATGTATTACAATGGACCAGTAGCTCTAAAGCAAAAGTATCAATATAATTATCCGTAGCAATGCGATTTAGCACCAATGGCAAAGGAATAATTTCCATTGTATCCTATCAGGAGAGTTTTCCAAGTAGAGCTCATGTTCAAGTAAAGTGCATTTGCCCCTTGTCAGCTTTGCAGCGGTATATTTTTACAGTTTTCTTGCTCCCCAGTGGTACATAAAATTTAATATGAATAATCTTATTAAGAAATTCAGAAGGAAATGTTTAAAGATTAGTATTACTTGCATAGTGCGGCTACTTTTTAGTATTATTTGAAATCGGTTTATTCAAGCCCCTAATTGTACATAATATGTAAAAGCTGATGTGTTGGTGATTTAGTGCTCGCGATTAGTCCATCAAATTTTTTTTTTTTTTTTTTTTTTATACCTCCATTCCCTTCCACTCTCTCCATCACACTTTCTTCGTCGCACTACGCTCGTGCGATCTGCACTTCACATTTCGTCGTTTCCTCAGGTGTGCCACCCAGGCAATGTATAACACATCGGTATAAGGGGGCACACAAAAATATGTGAAGTCCTCCGGTTAAACTTGTCTTGTCCATATCGTGATCAGCTCTCAGAGATAAAAAAAATTATAAATTCGACGCAGTAAAAAAAACTCTGAGTTAAAAGAATAGCTGTCTCTTCAAGCATCTCGACGATAGGGTCAACAATGCCCTAAGATGCTATGTTGAAATTACTGGACTGATATTATAATAATAGTAGGTGTTTCTCGAGGCATCTCGAAGATAGGATCAATAATTGACCTAAGATGCTATGTTGAAAGTTTCTGCACTGAGATTCAATCGTTATTCATTAAATAGTTTCTAAGTCTTTTCTTGAAAACCATAAGAGAATTCGCTTCTTTAACTGATTCTGGAAGATTGTTGTATATACGAAGGGCGTCATTTGTAGCATCGTTCTTCAGGCGATCTGTCCTTGCAAAAGGAATTATAAATTGGTTTGCGTTCCTAGTACTGTATTGATTCTTTTGTGAGACTTTAATAAATGGTGTTTGTGACGACAAGCTGAGATTTAAACTTTTGAAGATAAACTTGGCTTTCTCCATTTTAATGATTTGGTTAAAAGTTAATGCGTTACATGATTGATACACTATGTTTGTTGGTGTGAGCCTTGGGAGATTATGTATATTTTTATACGCCTTAGTTAATATCCTGGAAATTATATTTAGGTGTTGCTTTGAGGACTGACTCCAAATTACCACTCCGTAATGTACTTTTGACAGTACGAAGGCATTCAGAACAAGATGCTTGATTTTTTTTGGAAATTCCTCATATCTTCGTAACAATCCAATTATTGGTGCTAATTGCCTCCTTAAGTTGTTTATATGCGGGAGCCAGGTCAGACGGTGATCGATAGTAAGGCCAAGATATTTAAGTTCGAGCACTCAAATTATATCTATGACCCATAAGATCACAATGTAAGAGTCCTACATGCGAATGCAAGCAATTGAGTTGAATAGAATTTAGCTATAATATGAAAACCAAAATATACCATTATGCATAAAACTGATCGTATTGCAAAAAGGCAGTGCTTGGGAACAAATCACTGCCGTGAGTAACTGGATCGGAAGAATTGGTCGATTGCAAATGGTTCTTCATGCATGCATATTATTACAGTGTGCGTACGGTATTTGAGGACAACTTGAGAGTAAAATTAATTAGCTTGTATTTATAACAAAATTTAATGAAATTTCAGGATATTTTTATACAACGTTAAATTAATATATGGCTATAAAATTATCCAATAAAATCGCCATTAGCAGCAATAACCTCTTCGATCCGGGTCTGGAAACGATTACATGCCCGAATCAAATGCTCCTTGTTCATATTGACCATAACGGCATTAATAGCAGTCTTCAGCGAAGAAGTGGTATTATGAGGACGTTTATTGGTCTCACGCTCAACTACGCCCCATACGTAATAATCCAAAGGATTAAGGTCTGGGGAGCTAGGTGACCATAGGTTCGGTGTTATGTGGTCATGAAAATTTTCGGCCATCCAATCTTGTGTCGCCATCGCTTTATGTGAAGGAGCAGAGTCTTGTTATGGTCTGCCTCCGCTTATATTGTCTATCCAGGGTTTCACTACCGTCTCCAAAACCTCGATGTATGCAGCAGAGTTCACTCGAAGTCCTTGAGTAAAAAAGTGTGGTGGCATAACATGTCGTTCGTTGCTGACAACAACTAAAACCATAACAGTGGCTGGAAATTTTGTGTGCATAGCAACAGGAACCTCCGTAGGATTTGAACATAGCCATCTGTCATACCTACGAGTGGTCTTTTGAACTTGGTCAAAACTTTTTTCGTCGGAAAAAAACCAACATTTTGGGCACCTCAGGGTGTTTGATTTTGTTTAAAAGACGTTTTGATCGGAGAACTCTCTGTTCCCGTGTTCGTCCCGACATGAACTGTGTTCTGCGCATCACATAAGACTTATACTGAAGGTCTTCGTGGACAACTCTTCGAATAAGGCGCTTAGAAACATGAAGCTCACTCGTAAGGACCCTCATTGATTTTGAAGGGTCCTCGTCTATGAACGTTTGCACTTGCTCTAAAAATTCTGCAGATCGGATAGTGTCAGAACGTTGTGCATGCTTTTTGCGTTTTGCAACCGATTCCGTATCGCTTCCTGATGCTTCCAATTCACGGCGAACCTTGCGCACGAATGAACGGGCGCAATTAAGAAAATTAGAGATCTATAAATCTGTATGGTTCGCACATATAGCGACGATCACAGCATGTCTTTTTATTTCTTGAGTGATGTAGTTCGCCATTTCTTATCTGAAAAGGAAAAAAAATAAAAAAAAAAATTCGCGGAGTTATAGTCACATTTATGCATGTCCTCAAATACCGTACGCACCCTGTAGTTATTTATTTGGCAAGATAATGTGGAATCCGAAGGACGTATGAAGAGCGACTAATGACCGAAGAATGCTCTGTGATGCGTCTTTAGTTCAACGAAATGAAACTAACTGCAATCTCTGGTTTTATAGAAAATAGCAACTTTGATGCAAATATGTATAGACTGTGGTTGAAAATCTTCCACAGATTCGAAAAATCTAAAGTAAATACCGATGAAATCTTATTATAATTCTCTCAACCAATAAGATGACAACAGAAGATATAAGAAAGATAGAAAGACAAAAAAAAAACAATCAAAAAAAGAAAGCAACAAGCAGTGTTAGTGATATTTGCGATAATTTACGTTACATTCACATCTAGAAAATGCATAATTGTAATCGACCACACTGATGGGTTTTTTGAGTGTGAGTTCGTTTTATCTTTAAAACCATTACTAGTGAATGACAAACGAAACTAGAAACCCTTCGTATAAGAAGTGGTCGCGAATATAGCTTCAATTACCGAATTTATCAGGAATTCTTTTTCAAGTTCATTGAAGTATATTTGGATCTATTCTAGGCTGGTCGTATAACAATTATAAGACTGTGGTTTCAAGGAAACTTAATATTTGAGGAGTCTAAACTTGTCTAAAACTGGCACTAACGCAATCGGCAAACCGTTGCTTCCTCGCAAGCTGAAAATATGGGATCTCAGTTTTAACTCGTTGTCCAATTTTGAGACAGAGGATTTAAGGCATTTAGATCGCCTAAATCACATTGAGGGTCAATTGTCGGCAGCCGCGAATTTGGAGTATTTGATAGTTTTCAATTGTTGCACGATCAAGAAGTCCTCGATTTATCAGAAAACGCACTACGGAAGAAAACCGAACAACATTTACAGGACTGGATTCTCTTCAGCAGCTCAACCTTTCTGATAATTATTTTTTGAGCACTGAGACCTTGAAATTTGCCATACTAGCGTCATTAGCACGTTTGGATTTATTTGGGAATCAATGGCAAACCCTAAGTGGAAATATTCTCGGATCTCCAGGAAGTAAATTAGACGAAATATTCATGGCTAGAACTGCCTGAACTCGATCCAGAACTTTTGGAGCCCATTCGACTAATTTATGTTTCACCGAATAAACTTAGCACCATTGATGCCGGAATATATTTGCCGCTGCGGGAAGTTACAGAACTCCACCTCAGTTATAATGTAATCCGAGATATTGCGATCCACGAATTATTTCGAAGATTAATCATAATCATTTGACGTTTTTGCGATTATCGAATATTACATCAGTTATGCGTGATTTCAAAAGATATCGTTGCGTAGAATCCCTGTCAATGTACATGCTTGAATGAAATCAGTAATTTCCTTGCTTGTGAACATGAAATTACTGCGAGGGGCTCAAATTTAATGACGCAATGTTGTGTCGTAATTGATTTATTTATATTATATGGACCTTTGATATTTTTCCCATAATTTTTGTTGATCTCCACCTATTCAAGCATTCTGTTCCTGGACGAGTAGTGGAAGAAGGACAGGGGTGAGTATTTTCTTTTTATATTTCCATCTGATAAATGAAGTAGTTGAATACGGATATGACCTGTAAGTTTATATCAATTCATTACGCACAAAATAATAATGAATCTGATCGTTTTTATCTATAACTTAATGTTGTATTCGAGAAATTTGTTTTTTGTGAGAATTGAGAATGTAATAAATCAGCCCTTTGCCACTGACAACGATCCGTAGGTCGTTGTTGACGTCGACGGGTCGAAAACGACCTTTTAACCACTCGCTGTCACTGAACCGTGGTTGACAGTTGGCAGGAAAAAGAAGGCAGTAACCGTGCAATATCCCAGTCCGGTTTTAGACCTTGTTGTCTGTGGTCAAAGCCATTTTTTGGCTCGTCCTCACTTTTATAGCGAGTAACGGAAGATTTCTTCCCATGCGCGACTAAAAAGTGAAAGAAAAGAACTCTTGTGCCCCGAGGCGTGTACGACGAGAAAAATGAGAATTTCGCTTGAATTCGCGAGAACCGTTTAGTATAAAAAGTGGAAAAAATATCATTCGGTGGAAAGTGGGGAAGAAAATAAACAACAAAACTAAATCGAAGTTAAACAACGAGTACCAAATAGAACAGGAATCATTGCGAAGCCTACAAGCGAACGCAAAAATAATCATGGAATTGGGTACCAAATAAATCAATTCCAGTGTGGGAATAGTAAATCCAAGCCCAGTGACCGCACCATTTCTAGTGGATTTGTAAAATTGTAATTAAAAGTGACTGTTAGGTAGCAAGGGGTTTGCATATACCGCTACCCACTGTGCTGCACAGAAACGCTAATTGCGGACCCCTCTACTTGCTTAATACGACGCCCTATAAGTGAAAGCACAATAGAAAGTCCGTTTGGAACTGACCAAGATTACTTTTGCTGACAAAACGCGAACAATAATTCCTGTCAGACTTTGCCTGTCTTATGTTCTAACATTGGTGCAGAAACCTACAAATGAAAGAGTCATTGAAATTATTTCTGAAGCTGTCAAAATAGAACAAGAATTCTTAACAGATGTCTTACCAGTAGCTATGATCGGTATGAATTGCGGATTGATGTCACAATACATTGAATTCGTGGCGGATCGATTGTTGAATGAAGTGAATATGCCGAAGGTATACAACACACCGAATCCATTCCTTTTCATGGAGTTGATGTCACTGCAAGGTAAAAACAAACCTCCTCGACAAGAAAGTTGGCGAATATTAAAGGTGGGAATAGCATTAAGTCAAAACAATTTGCGGGCACAAGTTAAAGACGTTAACTGCAATGTCGCGGAATAAACTTTAAAAAATTGCTCGACATTTCTTTTTGCAACAAAAATATATGAAGCAAATCCATTTGCCATCTATATGATGGTTTGCTTAGCAACTATAATCGTTTGATAAAGCCCATGAGAGATCAAATCAGTATCTGAAAGTCTTATTAACTTTTTACCATACGAGGTTTACCAATTAATGCATTTTTGTAAATACACCTTGAATTGCTTATTTAGAAAAAGAAAAATCAAACTCATTAAAACGATGTAGAGCCATTTTTAATCATTTCCATTTTAAACTGTTTTAAACTTTAATACAAAATATGTTGATATAAAATGTCCAGTATAGGTCTTTTTTACATTTTTATTTAAAAACAATGTCAGATAATTTATTGAAGCATCTAGAAAAATCTAGTGCTGATAGACATACTTTACAAAAAGTAGAAGTTTAAGTATGAGCTAACGCTTTGTATATATGGACTTCATTTTAGAATTTACGAAGTTGATGCTAATGGAAAGTATTTCAGTATTTTTGTTACACCCCTTATGTTTTACCTCTTAAGCGAAAACGTGACTTAATGTATGCACAGATTGTAAATACACTGCAAAAATGCTGCACTTAAAAAAGTATTCTTAAGAAGTCCTGCGGAGTTCCTTGGTGAGATTTAAACCTATGGAAGGGTTACTTGAAAGCTGTATCCTTCCCGCAAATCTTTAACTTTAGATCACTATTTTTGATATTGTAAGAAGAAAATAAAAATTAGCATTTTAAAGTTTAATTTGAACGTTGAACAATGATTGGATTGTCTAAGAAACAAATAATTTGACAAAATTTCAAAGGGATTCTGGATTTTGAGCTATAACTCACGATTCTTTTGACTGTTTTATTCTACGCATGAGTACCTCAATATATCTTCATTTGGTTCAATTTAACATTTGCTGTTTTAAGTTAACTATTAAAAAAAGGAGAAAGCAGATGAAATAAGGTTTCCAACAAAAATTCAATACACACTCGTATCTCAGCAGCAAAACGGAATTTCCCAATTTTTTTTCAATATGATTTAGTAATAACTGCCTGCCTACCATTTTAAAGTCATTATCAATCGTATACGATTACTTAATAGTTGGGCGTACGTAAACTATTGACAGAATATAGATAATAAGATTTTGCGTTAGAGTAGAAGATTTTTCGATACCGTGTCGGGGAAAGTAAAAGAAAATTCGGGAACGCGAAATTAAATCCAGTTGTTTGTTGTTGTCTGCCGACTGAATGGAAGTTAAATACGGAATAAAGTAGAGATAGGTTTCATTTCCGTATGGTTGTATTTTAGACGCATTTGAAACGGGCACGTAATGGTGGCTGAAATAAAGCAATCGAGCGTAATCCATTTAAAAGACCTGCGACCGAAATCATCTCCGAACAAGCTGGTCGACAAGCAGCCACCGCGAAATGGATTACGAGTGCACGGGCTGGTTGGCCCATTGGTACCATTCGTTGGAACAACTGAGATTTCACGTCTAGGACCGATGAGAGGCCTATTACAAGAAGCCTCATGAATTGTTAAGAAGAAACCTTTTGGTCCTTATTTTCCAGCCTCTCACTGGGTATGAGATCTGCAACGTTGGCGATGTACCTTTCTTTTACCCAGACATCAGGGTGTGGTTCTCTGAGTATTGTAGGGTTTCTCATCGGGATGCCGATTCCCACCGCTTGTCGTGGGCTACAATCTCCTTCGTCAAGGATGAGATCACCCACCTAATTACATGCGGGGGAATAAGTAAAATTGATAAGAAAATGAATAACTACCTTTAGTTCTAGGTACGGTAGACCTCCAAATTATTGTATGCAAAATAATTTGCAGTGAGACTTGGTGCTAGGGGAAAGAACCTGCTCGGTGACACCGCAGACGCTTGCCTGCCAGCGCATGAACGCATCCCTAGATCAGGTAATTTCTAGTGGAGTATCTATTCTTGGCCTGCTGGGGCAGCATGAGACCGCTTCAGTCCTTTACGGACACCTCCATCTATTTTAACTATTTTAACAGTGATATTTACATCCATTAACTGTAATCGAAGCAGAAACATAATTTCTACACAAAGCAGGGGAAGCAAGTGTATGACTTTCTCTAAATAAGCGATTACTTATGAGAGGATTCCTAAAGGCTTTCCTATAATACGAACGAGAACTCCTTCCCCGAACAAGGTTCCGCTTTCCGCGTCTATTCTCTAAGGCTCCTTTGGGTTGTTTCACCATCGTCTACCTTGAAGTGGTCGCTCAATCAAATGTCCAAAAACCCCACTCTCAAGGCCATCACTAACCACTTTCCACAGCATCTTCCTTCATTGAAATTTTCATTTGCGCAAAAATTTCGCGCCACTTAATCCCCATAATCATGGAACATGAATGTTGTTGAACAAGTTGGCAAATTGCAGCTAATGTAGGAAAAAAGAAATGCTATGTTGAAGCCAAATTGACAAACTGGCGAATGATTAAATTTAGTGAGAGCTATCGCCTATAGCAAATTTAAAAACAGGTACTCCAATAACTCGTGACGTGCCAAAAAATTGTACAGCAGGATGAAAATCACTGCTGTCAAAAGCGAAATCCATGTATCACATGCATACAAATCAATATAATGTTTTATCAACAAAAAAAACGTTATTCCAATTTTAACAGAAAATTCTTTTAAAAATTAAAAAGTTTTGTTAGATTAACTGTTCACATGTTTTTTTCTGCAAATAAAATCATTTAATTGTATTTTACGCTTTTGTCTTTTATCAAAACCAAACCATTAGATTATTTTTCCACTAGAGGCTCTTAATCATAAAAAAGGATGGCGCGACAAATCAGAATTAATTTGCCAGTAATAAACACTAGAAAATTGCATGAATAATCCTAAAAGTGGAAGAATAGTGGTTGCAAGATTCGAATCATTTTTGGAGAAGAATGCCTTTAATTGCGTGCTTTGAACTCAGTACTTTGTACAAACCCTTAAATTATTCTTTAAGGCGAGTGTTTTGTCCCCACAACAGTATCGAAATGCTATGGTCAAAATCCTCTTTCGAGGAATTATAAGATGGAATCAACTGTTTTAGAGGGTATGGGATCAATTGCGATTAATTCACTTGTATAGAGTTTGTAAAAATAGACTTAGACTTTGAGATTGGGTGCAAGTATTGTTCTTTTAAAAAGTAAGTAAGTAAGAGTAATAAAGAAAGGAACCACACAAAAAAATTCTATAAGCCAATTTTAACTTCTAACTTAAGTTGCCGTTCCAACAGCTACTAAGCCGAATTAAAATGTTACCGTCGACGCTAGCCAGGGAGAAGCTAACAAACTCAAACCCCGACCCAATACTTCCAGTTTGATCCCTAAAAGCCTGGTATACGAAGCTAGTACACTACAAAAACTGATTATACCCCGTTTTGAAACCTAGTATAAACCCAGTATCGATACCAGGATAAAGTCCTAGTATGAATGAAATAGTCCGCGTAGCTTAGTGGTTAGAGCACTAAGCCCGTAAGCCGAAGGTCTCTGGTTCAAGTTTCGTTGGCGTCAACGAGTGGTTCTTCGGACGGACTATAAGCCTGTTCAGTTGTGATACGTGCTGGTTAGAAATCAGAACGTATCGCAGCTGGGTGGACGGACACACGGCCAAAGCGTGATAATGATCATATCACCTTGCGGAGTGCCGATACATTCGATAATGACACACTAACTATGTCTAAGCGAAGGCCCGAAAGGGGCTGTAGTGCTACGAAAAAAAAGGAAATTTTCCTGTAACCGACGAATTAAATTGATTTTCTGACAATATTTATTCGTTTTGTTGCAAGTTTACCAATTATTGTTGCAAATCGAATACTTTTGCATGCAAATATTTGAAAAATATAGCTAGGAATCAAATAAAATACTCACTTTCTGTCATTTTATTTTGTCATCTGACCACTTGACAGTTGATACTAGGTTTGTGTAACATTTGCATGTGTGTCATGGTTAAAGCCTAGCCAGACATGTGGTTATAGGAAAAAAGCTGGCATCAGTATACCAGGTAATCATGGCACACATGCAAATGTAGCATAAACCTGGTATGAACTGTCAAGTGAGGTCAGATGTCAAAATGAAATGACGGGAAATGGAAAATTTATTTGATTTCTAGCTATATTTTACAAATATTTACGTGCACCCAGCGCATATACGCGTCCCTAGGTCAGATCAGTTCTAGTGAGTACCAATCCTTGGCTCTTTGAGGCTGCAGTCCTTTACAGAATTTAGAAATTTAAACTTGCACTACAGATGCTGCAGTAGATGATGATTTAAATATCTCAGAAGTCAACATACACAATTTTTTTTTCATATAATGAATTCCCAAAAATATTTATGTTATTGATCTTATCTGAAAATCTTAAGAAGATTAAATCAAAACTGCTCTGTGTGATTCAATGGAGAGTCCATAAAGTACAAAAATGGTGTTACTGTTGTTGTAATTGGAGAAATTTCAAATGGCTATAACTTCCGTGAATATGATTCGATTTTCATCAAACTTACATAGTACTAGGTACTTTTGTAAAACTACTTAAATATCGAATTTCGTTGAGTTTAAGGGTGTTCATACGATTTTATTGGGAACAATGTAAAATTAGAAGATCATACTCTTATTAACAAAATTAAGCCAATTTTGACTTCTGACGTATTTGTTGTTGTTGTACTCTTAACACCTGCCTCCATAATTTTTTCAGATTTTTTAGATCACAGGTGTCCAATCGCGAGGAGGGACACAAATTGTTCGTGTTTTTCACTCTCCTGTATGGGGAGACCCCCCTGAATTACCTTGTAAATTTTTTTTATAGTGGAAATTTGAAGAGGGCATCACTTTACACCTATATACAAAATTTAATGTATGTAGCTTATACGGTTTTCGAGAAAAGTTGCTGTGATACACGGATGGACAGAAAGGCGCGATTTTAGTAGGGTTTTGTAAAATTATTTTGCAAAACCCTAAAAATGGTTAAAACACACAGATGGTTACAAACCCATTATGTCGGAAGCACTGTTCTACCTTTTCCGCTTGTTTACTAATGAAACCAATAAATTCACCTGGAAAATTTACCACGATCTACATATATATTCCTGGTAATGACCAGATAATATATTTCTTAATTATTGCTAATGCATAAATAATCTCGAGTCAGATTGTGATTGCTCTGAAGGTGCATAGCATAATTCGTCTAAGATTGATGTTTGCTTTGTGTTTGTAAAAGATAATATTTATACCTAACTTGTTACCGTTATATTTATTTTTGATTCAAATAATATAAAATTTAAGCAAAAAAATATTCAAATTTACTATTCATCTATTTAACTTATTCATACATACTTATTTACAATTGTTAAATAAACTAAATTTGCTTAGATGCTCTTATTGAATTTGGCGGTTCTTTTTCGTACAAGAAATATCTTCTTTCAATTTCGGAACTTTTCAAAAAACCATTATTAAAATCGACCGCCGTCATCGTTTTTCTTCCCTCTACGCAAACTTTCAAAACTTCTACACAAGTGCCCTTTGCACAATACACCCGCAGACACTTTCCACTTCGATTAAATTCCACAAATCCAGGCTTGTTGCTTTCATTAATATAACTTGTTCTTCGAAGTTCGACTAGCTTAATTGTTTGCGATTGCCATTTCGTTAGTAAATGTTTGAATGAATACAATGCCCGATACAAGTTGTAAACTTCTACGTCAGTCATGTTACTCCAATTAACAATACAAATTTCTTGTGTGACTTTTGGAGCTGCAAAAGATATTGAAGTTAAAATGATTAGGAATGAAATACACCTGTACATAATACCATATGTAGCAAATCCATGCTCTTGTGGCCTAGCTTCGATTAAAATCCTAGGATATCTTTGAATTGAAGATACCAGTAATTCTGCACCTTCTTCCGCCATCTTTTGATGCAGTTCAGGTAACAACATGGTTTCGTGTATTTCAACTTCTTTCTGAGTCAAAATCTAAATAGAAATGTATGTTAGTAAGGAACTAAAATAATAGTAACATATACATACGTCTCCTATATCAAAATGTTTAGGTTCAATTTTCATTATTGACACGCCTGTTTTCTTATCACCGTTTTTCAGAGCATAAATTATTGGAGCAGCGCCTCGCCATTTGGGCAACAAGCTGGCATGTACGTTTATCATTCCACTGAAAATTGGATAAGAGTAAATACAGAGCAAATTTATTTGTAACAATTATGTACTCACAGCGAGCATGATGAAATAACTTTTTCTGGTATCAGATGACCAAAGGAAACAACGATGCCTATATCACAGATATTTTCTTTAGCTCCGTCTATTGGCCATCTATGCAGTGATAGTTGGTATTCTTCGGCGTATTTCAGTACTGGGTTTTTTGGTTTTTTATATGAGGTGACTACTTCAAGAGATTTTATGCTTGTTCCATTTTGCCTTGAAGTACGTTGAAGGTTTAAATGAAAAAAATCAGTGTTGAATGTAAGGGAATTTATTTGATGTGCATTTTTCGGATATTTTTAATAATTCATTAGATAAGACTTGAAAATTAAAGGCAAGAAGCAACGTCTGCCAGATACGGTTGGGTTACGTAAGAATAAATTTTTAGCTCGTAAGAAAATAATTTCAACCTATTGGGAAACAATCACGGGTAGAATAAGTGTTAATCCTGACAACAAATTTTAAATTCAGCAACCCAACAAAATTTTATATGACAAGAAATACAGATCATATCAATCAGGTTGTCCATCTAGGAATAACGAATATTCAGGACATTCGTCCATTATTTTAAGATGGATAGAATAAAAGGCGAAGCAATGCCAACAGCTCATCATTTCTTATATGCAGGTTCCAAGATGTCAAATGAAAGATTACAAATAATTCATCGAATCTGTATTTGGAATACGGATACGTAACTTTGAAAGAGTGAGTATATAGAAAATAGAGAACGCATAATAATATGTAGACAAACTAGCGTCAATAGTTGAATTAAAGGCCTATTGTTTTATTTCTAAATTAGGAATCCTAAACAACAATAGAACTTGATTAGGAGAATCATAAATGTACATCGAATTAAAATGTGTTATGGATATACTCAATGAATGGCACGGCAACCTTTGAAAAGATTCATTGTACAATATTGCTTGGATTGAGATTCTGAGATTTTTTATCTATTTTGTTATATAAAACGCCTAACTGATATAAATGATTGGAATATGATTATCATATAATACATTAATTTTCAAGTACATCTGCCACATTCGCCGAATGAATAATTTTTTACATATCTGGTGGTCACCAGACCAAAAAAAAGGTAGGGGTGCTCACGAAGAAAAATTTTCTTTTCTTATAGATTTCTTTTTTCACGGTAGATTTTAGTGCGGAAAAGAATGCGTGGCTTGCAGTTGGACGAAATAGCATGTTAATAGTAGAATCTTCGCGACATTCAGGTGGTTGTTGAGAGTTGTATGCTGAATGGAAGGCACTGGGAAATTGTCGCATGTATATCCTGAACCGGGGGGAGCGATGACGCTAGCAAAACGGAAGACGGGCGGAGAGTGTGCGGCACCTGCATATCATTATCGAGGATTGTTCAGTTCGTGCATAATTCGAACAACAAATAGTTCTGTCAGTGCGGATCAACTTATGTCGGTCATAATGAATCGTCGGACAAGATACTAAGGTCTAATGGTTTATCGGATCAAGGAAAGGTATGTCAACTTATATCCCGTAGTCGGAGTTTTGAATATCACAATCGTAGAAAGAAAAAAGCAAAGGAATTGTTTGGCCGAATCTGATTTTCGTTCGGAATCCATTAAGTGATTGGTTTATTATTCGTGTAGTTCAGTGATAGCACAGGGTTCGTCTTCAGGTGATAGGTCTTATTTGCCTTTGGCGCAGATTGACAGTTGGAAGTTAGTGGATTTTTTTTTCTGTGACAAGAAAAAAACAGTCGACTGATTGTCTGCAACAATATGAGAATCGCTGTTATACTAAGCAAACGAGAAACCGCGGAGTCGCGTGTTGTATACATGTTTATATTATTTTGCATGTAATTCGGGTGAATTTTCACTTAACAACAATAAAAAATGAGCCTAATCAGTAAGCTCATGAAACTTATAACAATATTAAGTGACAAGACGGGTCAGTCGAGAGTCGATCAAAACAGAGCAAGGTATGCATCATCTCCTCTTGCTTTGGTGAAACTTGAATCAAACGCAAAATCAAATCAAAGTACCAACAATGGCACAATGATTTGTTCAAATGCAGCCGTTATTGATAAGACCACAAATCCGAACGAAAATAGTCATCACGATATGTATAGAAAAAACAAAGAGGCTCAAATTCATCATAGTCTGCAGATGCTGCGTGACTGCTCATTATAAATGAAAATTCGATGGATCAGGTTAGAATAAGAAATTTATAAAATTGTTCGACATTAATTTTGAGAAACAAGGAAGAGATCATATTATTGAAAATTATTTCGGGGGAAAGTTAATTGAAAACAAGATTAGAAGAAATAAATATTTGATGGGTTTAAAGGAAAATGCATTTACTTAGGAAAAGAAATACGTCGTAGTAATTATGATTAAAAACGATGATTTTAGCATTTATGTCACAACGGAAAGTATACTTTATGGTTGACGAACAAAAAGGTCAAAACAAAAGACATTTTGACATAGAACGCATGCAACATGATTCAAATATTTAATAATTTTGACGCAAACATGTTCTGGAATTTTGGATTGTTTATGAGGATTTTTAATTAAATATTTCTTAAACTATGATATGAATTTTATACTCCTTTTTCTTTTGTTATTCACACAAATTTTTCTAATGAATTTAAAATACACTAAAATGTATATTCAAGTCAATATTTAGTTAGAAAGAATTAGGCTTTACGGTGCAAAGACATACATGTATTTTTTCCTATAGTGATATTACCATTTTATCTAATAGTAAACATAGACGAAATTTATCTTATTATTAATTTCAATTAGTTTCTGTAAAAAAAAATAATTTTCGAGTCTCAAACAATAAAAGACAGTTCAATTCTTTTAAATTTCGATCGATACTTTTAGATACGTAAATAAATTATCAAAAGTCCCACTGAATAATTTAACTAATCAGCATAAGCATTTAAATAAATCCTTGGTTTTAACTCTAATCGAGGAATAAAATGCATAAAGCCGTTGACACAAAAAAAGAACAAAAATTAACTTGTACAATTTTTTCATTATCAAGTATTTCGATTTGAGTATTAATCAAAAGATCGAGAGAAGATTAAATTAAGAACAAGTACTTATCGATAAAACAAGTTTGTAGGACTTAATTTTTTTTGCCAATAATAACAGTATAAGGGTATATTAAGACAAAAATGTGATCACAAGTTAAATTACTACATTTTCATTTGCTGCAAAAAAAAATGTTTTTTTACAATAATTATATCTCAGGAGAATCGAGTGAAGAAGAAAAAATATAAGCGTAAGACAAGAAATGTCAAGAAAAGACCGAAAATATTTGATCAAATATACCACAAATTTAATGAAACGACACATTTTTGCATACCTGCTACGTACTACAAGTATTGGATAGGATTTTCATGGAATTTATTATCTTCTCAGTATTAATTTAATATTGCTTACGATACGAATATGAACAAAACCAGCAATTTTTTGTAAAGGACTAGTTATTATAACCAAAGAATTAAGGTTAGGAGTGAATAACACAAATGAAGAAATTAAATTTTTTTTTGCTATAAATTCATGCGATTGCAAATAAAATTGATTATGAATTGCTAAACTAAATACGACTTTCCTTTCCAGCAAATCCTTCTTTTTTCCAGCAAGAAATCCGCGGATGGCCGGTTTCACGTCGCGCTCGATACGCGCTACCATAATTTGCTTTGCGTTTTTATTAGAGTTGGTTTTTTCAGGTTCGAGTGAGAGTAGGATATTTTTTGGTACCGTGTCGGTGATATTCGGGAACGCGGCATTATATACATTTTTGGTTGTTGTCTGGAGGAATATAAGAAATACGGATTAAAGTAATGGTCGGTTTCTCTTCCGTATGTTAATGCTTTCGACGCGTTATTAAATCGGGCATGTGAACAAGTGGCTGAATTTTTGTATTTCGGACTTAGTCTGCTTGCATAAGACCTGCGACCGAACTCCTTCCGAACTAGCTAGCTAGCCAGCAGCCACCTCGGAGTAGACTAAGGGTGTCCGGACTTGTTGACCCGAAGGGTACAGTCCGTTGGCACATCCCAAGACCAGATTTCATTCGAGCGATGTTAAGCGAAAATCATTACATAGCGCTCACGGCCTTGAGGCACGCTTTTAAACAAACTACCCCAATCACCTCAATATCTAAAAAAACGTCAATTCAAATTTCAGTTTCAAAGCTCAAAATAGGCAATATCAAATTATTCTTCTATTATTTAATAAACATACAAAAAACCAACCCGGAAGTTTCATTGATCTTTTCGATTTATATGACTAATACAGGTAAAAGCTGTTAATAACTTCATTCCCCACTGTAGTAACTTTGTTAGCCGATGCCATCAGTATCTGAGGGGGCAAACGAAACAATATTCCAGAGATTTGCTTATCCACTTACACCTGGACCAACAGTGTGATATTTTGTTTTTATTCGAGTAAAACATTTATCAAATCAATACACAAATTTCCGCTTCATAAGGGGATCATCAGGCAATTGAAATTAACGTTAAACACAATATCGCTGGTTAACCCAATTTTTTAGATTCAATGATGGACTGTTGATTTAACTTAGAAGCCTTATTCTGCTTGGGTTCAATGAATCAGAAACTAAATACATGACGCTAACAAGGATACACACCATGGTAACAGGTGTGTATTCCCATCCTGGCACCAATTATTAGTTGTTCTTTCGTCGCGCTAGAGCGAATAGTTGAACGGCAATTGAAATGGTTGTTGTTCCATATCCTTACATATTGTTTATATGTTTAATATTGGGAACCACTTTCTCAATCGTTTCCAAAGTCAGCTTCACCATCATCGACAAATAGAGATCTATTTCATGGTTACTTAGACTCCTGTCATTAGAAACCATTGAACAAGCGTTGCTATCATCAGAAGGAAAACATTGCTTCTGGTAATCCCGATTAAACTTCTTTTGAACCCAATCCTTTTTTAGGAAACTCAACCGATGATTTTCATGTTGAACTGGAATGAGGAAGACATCATCCCTTTCATCCCTTTGACGATTGATTTCTAATACGATTGCGTCATGGTCGCTATCGTAAGGAAGCACCTGCAGTTTTCGTTGAGGACTATTAATGCTAAATTCAAGTCTTGCATCAGCAATGCAGAGGTCCAAATATGAATTTGTCCCAGGGTATGTTGGGAACTCCTACCTCAATTTGGTTCTCTGTTATTCACGATTTCAGGAATTCACCTCTAGGATTATTGTTGGCGTTTAGCCATGATGTAATGCCAGGCATTCAGGTCACCGGCAAGAATATAATAATTATGCAGCCATGCAGCCTGTTCAATTCGAGTATTTCAAACATTGAATTGAGTTACTCCTTGAACTTGAGAACATTTCGACTAGTTGCATAGGCAGGGATAACGAAGAGCAGTGAAATTTTGATAACGGATATTTTGAGAAATTGAGTTTTTGAATTAGGCTTTTTCAATATTTTGGAAACAATAGGGTCTTCTAACCAATATTCGGGCGTTACCTCCCCTATCACCTTTTACCCAATCGTTTCTTACGAATTCAAAGTCTTTCAATGTCATGGAGTCCAATGAATTGGGGCAGGTTTCAGTGAGAAGCATGATGTCAGGCTGTTGCTTAACAATGAATTCAAGGAGATAGTCACGTCGATGTAAAGTAACGAATGCTAGACGTAGAATGATAATAGGGGAAGGAACCTGCCCCGTGGCGCCGCAGACAGACAGCTGTCAGCACATGTACGCGTCCCAAGAGTGGAACTCGTCGAGCTAGTTCGCTGAGATAGCACTCCATCGCGCCTGTCCTCTACGAACTTATAACATCTTTCAAAAATACTAGAGTTTGGTTATGAAAAGTTTTTAATAGTCACGAAAGAGTTTATTACAAGAGAAAGAAGTTGAATCGAAAGAGTACGGTAATCTACAGAAGCATGTGCATGAATGACCGTGGGTGCATCTGTCCACGACCATAGAACAATTAACTCTACTGTAGAACACATGCGTGGATAGATGACATGCAAGTGACTGTGCCGCCACAAAGCGCAATTACTGTGAGGCCCCATCTAACAGACAATGAAGAAGTGTTTCTCTCAACACTCCCCATTCGTTGAAACGATAAAATAAGAACATACTCAAGAGTAACAGCTTCGTACAGATGTCAGATCACTTTGCCAAGCTTCACCTGTTCATGAGTGAAGTGAATTTTGTCTCTAAAGGCTTTGTTCGGCGATGAAAGATGGGATTGGTGATCAGTTTTTCAGCTGATGGGTTGTCATAATAGAGCTCAGTCGGTTTTCTTTCTTTGAATCCAACATCAGCCATCAGCACTTCTTGTGCTGCTTTATAAACCGCTATATACTCAGCATGTGTATTTTAATCAGTCACTATACTCTGATTTCGAGTGAAAGATATGACAAGACCAATATTAAGCATGATTACTAGTCAACTTATGCCCCTGTGCGTATCAGAACACGATGCATAATCAGAGTCAGAGTAGGTTCCAAGCTAATTCTTCTCGGGTGAAGACCGTAGGCTGATCCCAATATCAATAGTCCCTTTTCATTATTTGGGTACATGCTAAGCAGCGTTCTAATGCACAACTGAGTAGTTTTGTTCAAAAATTGAATTAACGCACTGACCACATACGAAATGTCAGGATGGCTACCAACAGTGAGGTACATCAATGAGCCAATTAATCCATGATAGGGAAACTTGTTTGACTTTTTTTCTGAATTTCGAAATAAATGTGTGTAAATCTGCTGGCACTGAGACTACGTTACAGTCCGAATGATGAAATTTATCGAGAAATGCAGGTGTATAAGCTGCCTGTAACACTTGAAATCTTCCTTAATCCCGGTCTCTTTTGATCTCAATGCTCAAGTAACAACTTACATCAGAAATTCTAATCTAGAATTTAGTTGACCACGCATTAAGCAACTCGTTAATTGTTGACTTTGAACGACCGATGACCAGGCCGCCATCAACATAGAGTGCAACCATGGGAGTACGACGAGCCCAGAATTAAACCTATCTTATTTTATATCAAATATATCAAACGTTTATCTAATTGGCTTTCTCATCCTGATTCCTTCATGCGAAAATTATTTAATCAGAATATTAATATGGAAAACACAAATGGATATACTTCCTCTATTAAATCTTTGTGTATTGATAATTACCTACTGCCTCAACACCTGATCCTCGTAAGCCATTTTTTTCTCTATCGAAGACCACTATTTCGTGTTTGACCGTGGTTAAGTATTCTTAACCACGATCAAACACGAAATACACACATACAACATGATCACACGTTATTTTCAACTATGGTGAATTACTATCATCTATTTATTTTTTTGTGGATTATCTCTATACTAAGCATAAAAGTTTTATGGCATGTTAGCTAGAGATTTTCTGTTTCATTAACCGACTTCCAAAAGAAAGAAGGTTATCAATTCATCACGTATATTTTTTTTGTAGCTTTTTAGGTCTTTGTAAAAAATTTTTTACAAAGACCTACTAGTTTCGCGACCTGTCTGTCCGTCTGTCCGTGCGTCACAGCTAGTTTCCTCAGAAACTATAGAAGCTAGAATGCTCAAACTTTGTGAAAAGGTCAGAAGTGATGGTCTCTCAAAAGTTAAGGTCTTATCAAAAATTTTAAAAAATTTTAAGGGGGTCCTCCCTCATAACGAATTAGCCCTTAAACATTTTTTTTATCAAAGGTAGTCGAATGGGGTATCAAATGAAAGGTTTTAACTAGTACTTTTAAAATCTGAAATAAAAAAATCATTTTATGAATTAAGGGGTCCAGGGGAAGGCAAAATGTACCAAAAATCAAATGAAAAACATCAACATTTCAGATTTATGTTATAGTCTTATATGATGGAATCACATAATACTATAACATAAATACGAACGCAAGCGGAAGGCCGCTCTACCCTTCGAGACCACCTGCAACGCAAAAAGAAGGGATGAACGTACTTTATATCATTACATAACTAATTATTAGGTCGTAGAAACCCTAATCAAAAAAACGAATAAAAACTTTACATGAAAAGTAAGATGTCCTGGCAAAAATTATGGTCAAAATAAACGTTAATCGTATGCGAATGGAAACGATGTAGGGAATCTGATAAGAAAAAAAAAACAATTTAAGGAGAATTATAATTGGGCAATTGCCTTTAAAAAAATAATTTAGTCTAATTTGAAGAGTAAGAGCTATATGTTACATTCCTTGTCATGCATGTTTGCATTTTCGTTCAATATTGTCTAGCTTTTCTTATTGAAATTGGATTTTTTAAATTTTCCTTTTGAAACTGTATGAAATGATTTTAGTTTTTTATTCTCAATGTTAACCACTTGTTATTTATAAGATTATTTGTATCAAATTAATAAACGAGGTGTGACAATTAAGTAATGAGACTGTGAGACTGATTTTATTGCCATGCTTGTGGTAAACCTGCGACCTTGAAATTCCCTTCCCATCTCTATTGATATATTTACCATCGCTCTAGCTTGTTTAGTTCGCCTGCTGTGTCGTGCTGAGTAGACGTGTGTTTGTGGTGCTCATCACGAAACTGGAGAAACGAAATCAAGAGCAACGCGTCGCGGTAAACTTTTGCGCCAGATTGGGTGAAGCAGCTTCGGAAACGTACGCCAAAATTGTAAAAGTGCATGGTGATAGTGTTCTTAGTCGTGCCCAGGTGTTTCGATGACATAAAGAGAGAGGCGCGGAGCGGGAGACCAGTCGAGCTGCGGACTGACGCGAGTGCGCAGCGTATGCGCGCCCTAATCCGTGAAGATTGGCGTTTAACAGTTCGAATGTTGGCCTCGGAACTGGGTATGAACCGTGAAGGAGTCGAAAAATTTTTACCGACGATTTTGGGATGAAAAAGTTATGCGCGAAGATGGTTCCAAAGAACCTTTCTGAGGAGCAAAAGCATCATCGAATGACCGTCGCAGAAGACTGTTTGGAACAAGTGGAAAACGATCCCACGCTGCTTGATCGAGTTGTTACAGGCGATGAGAGCTGGTTTTTCCAATCGGTGGTCAAAGGAACCCATTTTGAGTCGATAACGGACATGCAGGCGGCCGTGACGAGAGTACTCACGGACATCTCAGTCGAAGCGTTCCAGAAATGTCACGAAGCATGGAAAACGCGCTGGAATCTTTGTATAGCTGCCTAAGAGAACTACTTTGAAGGTGATGGCAGAGTTGTAGAAACATATATTAGCAAATAAAATATATAATTTATAATATAATGGAAAGCAATAGAAAAAAAAATGTTCTTACCCAATCCTCCTCCGTCGAGCGCTCGTAGATGGGGTGGGTAAGGCGATAAATAGCTGTAAATTTTTAACACAGAGCCGAGATAAAATCCATTAGAACGATTCGATTACAATTTTCAAACTCTCAATAACAACAAAACAAACACTTTTGATAGTCCATCAATCTCATTTCATTCACTATGCCGAATAGCAGGTATTGATTGGGGATCACAAAAATATTATGCAAATGCGGGGGAAAAAAATTGGATTCCTTCAACAGAATCGCTTCTTGGTCTTCGCGACTCTCCATCTACACCCCCACTGTCAACATGGTTCAGAGTTGAATTATTTGATAATTAAAGCGATGTTGTTGCTGTGAAATTCCCATCGCATCCCAATGCTGCGGCAGTTCAAAGTTTCAGCAGTGTCGACCGCCCGTCTAGATGTCGTGGGTCGGACGGCGAGCAAATCGCATGACTGTGAAGTACAGCGTCGTTCTAATTCCTTAGTAATTTAACTCCTATTCCCGGAAACGAACATCAAGGATATGCTGGATTGCTTTATTTATCGCAATCTTTATTCTCGGCACCATTGCCGCACAAGCCGTTTGTTTGCGCACAGCAGTTGCATCACAGAGAGGATCATTTCCACAACACAAAATCGCGCTTGACACATCAATCGATTCCTGCCTTCACGACGCACACATATATGTACGTTAAACAGCACCGATTCGATTTTCGCAGACAATTGAGGAAACTAATGGTGGAATATCTCACGAAATGTTGTAGCGAAAGAACCACTGTTATCTTTTCTTTTATTTTTGCACGAGTCGAAACTTAATAAGCAACACTGTCCACAAACTAATTATTGTTGTGAAATTTAATGTCATGCTTGAAATTAATTTCAGTTGTTTTAACACTTCTTGGTAGTCCTTTCTTGTTTCAAGTAATTTGATCACTAACCAATCAAAAGGCTGCAAAAATACTCAGGCGGAAACAAAGACAAAGTGTAGCCTATAAAAATAATTGCATCACATTGGCTGCCAACTCAGGGTCAGTGTTTTACTTCGATTTGGATTTAAATATTTGTCACTGGTAATCCACCGTTATCCATTTCAACTCCAGACTAGTTTTCTGTCTTTATCCAAATTCAATGCTGCAATTACTCGCCATGTAGCACAAAAAATAACAATCATCAACATTAATTACTAAAATGGACTAGCGCAATCACGATATAAGAAGTTATTTTCACAAATATATTCATGTTTTTTTGAAAAATAGTTGAATAAAGGCCAGCTTCATTGGAATTTTCGGCACTGCAGGCACATTTGTGTTCAAATGGAATGAAACCACGTTAAGCAGTTATAAATTCATAAAAACTCGTGATACTGTTCTGTGTGAAATACTCGTGATTCGTGATTGGTAACCTTTCGCCGAAAAGTCGATTTCCAATTGCCATGAATAGCCGGTTATTAATTAATAGGAAACCGTTCCTTTCCTTTCACAAGCGTAAAGTTTGATATTGATTTTTTGTGCGAAAATGAAATGCAATGCCGGCACGAATCGTTCGCGGCGTCCGACACGTCTGGCGATAATATGAAGACTCCTCCGTCACCGGTTATCTTCCATTGGTGAGCCTTCTGCTTGCCGGCAACGCGTCCATTTTATTGATTTACATACGGAGTCGTCGAGCAGTATTGAATGTTTCCGCAACATTTTTTTTCATTTAATCGCTATTGAACTCTCTTGCATTATCTGAACGAACGCGAATTATTTTATGGCCGGCCACCGATTAAATCTTGCAGGTCTTCGTAAATTGCGTCTTTTGTTTTCATGGGCGGCGTAAACACACACTCATTGCAGTCGTCAGTAAAAACCAAATATTGCAGTCGTCAGTAAAAACCAAATATTTCAAAGTGCACGGGTCCACCAGGACATGCTGCACGTATTACACATGACTTTTATGGTTGTCTTGACATCTTGCCAAAAATACAATCTTCACACTCTGTCCGCACTCGTGAGGGTCAGGTGATACTTTTGCCAATAATTCAATGACTTTATAACTCGCATGACAATCATGGCTTATAATTCAACATGTAATTTACCCTCGGCTTTGCGCCTAGTTAGTCATTTCTATTTATTTTTACACACTTAAAAGAGGGTCATGGTACTTTCTTTTCTTGGTGCTTAATCTCCTTATACTAATATTACCCAGCCCTACTCTTTTACTTCTTCTTTTTCTTCGTAGCGCTACAGCCTTCTAATTTTAGGCGCAAGTTAAAATGAAATGTTACTTCTTTGTAGCACTGCAGCCTCTTTTGGGCCTTTGCTTCCTGCAAATAGCGCCTCCAACTGTCTCGGATCATTGACCGTGTCCTCTAATTTCGAAATCCAAGCAGCAATGAACTGCCTCGTCGACCGAGTTAGACCAGCGTTTCAACGGTTTCCCCACTAGTATCCGCCCTTCGGTTCTCCGTTGCCCGTCCATACGATTCCCTGATCAACCTATTACAGCTTCCACAGTCTTACAATCGTTGGGACCTCTGGCTCATCAAAAATTTCATACAGCTTATGATTGTATCGAATTCGCTATTGGTCCCCGTCTAGCTACGCTCCAATTATTCGCCTCAGGACCCGTCTTTCCATTCATATTTCACACCCATAACATAGCACAGGTCTTACCACAGGTTTTTATACTTAGAGCTTTGTTTTCCTTTATATGCAGCTGGTCTTCAAGATCGTCAAAACTAAATAAAATATTGTATTTGCGAGCTTCATGCATCGGCGTATTTTGTCTCTTCCACTACCGTTTCTCATTATTTTGGCGCCTATATATATAAATTCGACCACATTTTTGATACTGTATTCGCCTAGTGTGATATTTTAGATGTTTGAGGTATTTTTCCTCGACTGCGTCATGAGTGTTATTTTATTCTCATCGATTTGTAGCCCTACTAATTTTCCTTCGCTTTCGAGTTTCAGGAAAAGTTATTTGGCGATAGATGACATCCACATAGGCTACAACTTGGCTCGACTCATATAATAACATACCTCTCAACTTACCTAACTGATTGGCTCCACTCGTTCGATTTATCTTCTTGTTGTCAAATGTACTGGATGAATATGGATGGCTTTCTGAACATCGCTGCCACCATATTTAGTGAACACCACTAGAATTCTATCGATGAATGAGGGGATTATCGCCGATAAAAACAGGTTTGAGGAAAAATGGGCATCATATTTCCAGAGCCTCCTAAATCTCCCGCATAGCTCCAGAGCATCGGAGCCTATTCCCTGAGGGCTTCCATTGGTCATACCTACTCTGGAAGTTTTGTTCCACCATCAAGTGCTGGAACAAAACTTCCAGAATAGGTGGGGCATATGTTCTTGTTGCCAAATGTGCTGGATAACTTTATGAAAGGCTTTGTAAACACCGCTACCAATATATTTAATGTGCACCACTGGAATCTCATCTATACCCGGCGCTTTGTTATCCTTTTGGTCCTTGATGGTGGAACATACTTCATCCTGAGTTGGTGGGGCCAATGGAAGCTCTCCGGAAACACATAGAGGTTCCGATGTTCTGGAGCTGTGCGGAGGATTTAGGAGGTTCTTGAAATATGATGGCCATCTTTCCTTAAACCTGTTTTTATCAGCGATGATGTTGCCGATGTCGTCATGGCAGCGCGTGGTCCTGGGCTGATAGCCTCGTTTCAGGCTTTTCATTACTTTGTATACTTTCCTTGTGTTGCTCGCTAGACTTCCATCGATGCTTCTCAATTGGTCGTCAAAGTACTTTCTTTTCTTATTCTCTACTTTTCTGAGATTTTCATAATGTTCTCTCTTCGTCCTGGTTTTCCTACCTAAATATCCAACACATTCTGGCACTTATCATCGAACTAATCAATTCTTTTGTGCCGGGATAGATGTGCGACCGGCAGTCCTGCCACGGTCTTAATTCACCATCGGCGGTTCGTTGCTTGTTTTCGAGGCTCTCCGTGAAATGTTTTTTACTGATAGGAGTTAGAAACTTTTAACAATTGTACCAAATGTAGAAGGGAGTGATCTTACACGGTTCATCAAAGAACTAAGCAATCACCAGTATTATTGGCGAACGTTACCCTTGCATGAAAAAAATATTTTGATCCTAGGGGCCTAGATCTGAAATCCCATAGAAACGACGATAGAACCATCCTTTTAAAGGTACACTTTCCAAACTAATAATTCATACCCAGGTTGCCCAGGTTAACTTATGTAAGCCAGACCGGTTCTAAGTGCACTTTTCTACACATACCAAATTTAACAATGGACTATTGGTGACCACTGAGCTTTTTACTATGAACTACTGACCCATACCATCATCATCCGATAATAATATACGATTGTTGATGGGTTCGCAAAACAAAAATCAGAGCGCAAATATATTATTATAAAAAAATAGCACAGTACTAAGAAAAATAAAATATAAAATTCGATTCCATAACACTATCTTCTCACCTTTCTTCATTCAGCTTTTGTAAACTCGGTAAAGAAAAATTGTCAGTGCCAAAAAACAAAACGCGGAATCCACTAGATTTCCATCGAAGAAATAACCGCACTAAGCCGCCCTCAAATCTTCTTTTATATTTAAAACTATTCAAAAGGACACCTGGATCACGCCGCAGAAACATTTTCCATACCAAAACAGCTGATCGTTGTCAAATTTCAAGCTCGCATTCAACTTCTTCTTCAAAACATTCAACAATAATCAACTATATTGAAAGCCATTTCACACTCGAATATTTTAATTTTCTCATTGTGAACATGCATTTCACTTTTTGACATCTGCAAGTACACTTGTCGCTTTCATCAGCTGTGTTCGTAGCTTGCGAGATGGTGATCTTTAATTCATAATATTTTGTCCTTGCGGTAGTTCTAGTTGTACTTATATCGTTCATTGAGTATCTAATTGTCCAAAAAATGAGTGCAAATAACAGTTTAACCGATTTGAACAGCGCTTCAGATGCAAACCTTGCGTCTGAGTATGCACTTCGCGTTGCGTTGCAAACAATAAAGGAAAGATGCGTTTCACTTCAACAGCGTCTGGCTGCGGTGGAAGAAGAGAACCTTACGATAAAAAGCAGATTATGTACCGATCGACAAATACAAGATGATTCTTACACACAAAATGCCAAATCGGATGTTTCGGAGGTGGAGCTTTTACGTGATAAACTAGCCAAAGTGTCAAAAGAAAAACTACAACTTACAGAACATATTGCTATGGTCACAAATGAAAATCGGCAACTTTGGTCGCGTCTCTCACAGCTTATTAAAGATCAAAATAATAAACAGAAGAAACCAGAAAACGAACCGAGCAGTCCACAGAAATTGATAAGATCCGAAACATTCACCCAACACTCGCCAAATGTTTTATTGCGGCCAAAACCAATCATTCCTCCGACCACTGCAATGACCAACGATGAATGCAGTATGGAAGATGTTTCGTTGAAAAATTTCAACGATTATTTGGATGATAAATATGGAACTTGCACTCGGGGGCAAAATGCTAGAACTTCGACATTGAGTTTCGGCTATTTGAATGATGAGGCATCGCGTTTGGGGGATTTTTCACAGGATTTGAACAGCTGTACTTCTGGGATGAGCGAAATGAAAATGCAACTTAAACGCCAACAAAACAGATTGAAAGTATTGGTTGATCTACTTAAGGATCGACAAGGTAAGTTGAATCATCGATTTTATCTATTTTTAGATCTAGTTATCAGTTCAACAAGAATTAGCTAATATGTTAGCATGTTGAATGAAATGCGTCGTAGGTTACTACTAAAGATATCGATGTAATCTCTTCTAAATGATTTGGTATAGATATATACGCGGTTATTATAGTGAATTATATGCAACGCCTTGTATATGTGAAAACAAAGTTGATAGAAAAAAAAAGACGTGCTGCAAAGTTTTCCCAGTAATCAATGTTTAGTATTGATTATTCTATATATTTCTTTATTAGAGTGTATGCAGTACAGAGGTCTTATAATTTAGTACGTATTCTGACAAAGTTATTTCACCATCTTTTGAACTTTACTTAAAACTATGAGTAGTATTGACAACTTAAGCATGTTTCTGAAACAAGTGACGACTGGGTCAATTCCTTGAGTTTTGTTCGCTGCACATCGTATATTTGACCATTCCTATCCCATACGCCCTAGAGGTCACATCCCTTTTTAAACCACAGTAGTTATTCTTTAAGGTGTTTTTGCTCCACATTCGCGATAAGTAAACCGTAGTTTGATGAACTTCGTGTGCACTAGCACATCTTACAAAACGGAACAGAGTGCGGAGGACTGTCCTCCTCACCTGGAACAAGCAATAAATTTAGTTTCATCGCACTAAATGAAAATGTGAAAAAAAGAAGGAATAATGCTGGGCACTAACAAGTTCCGAGTAAAGCAGTTACAGCCGGGCCTTGGCCTCCAGGATTAATCTCCCCCCATCATCACGGTTCCGCGACCTTGTCCGCCAGTTGTTTACTCCCAACAAGGATCTGCTGTCAGTTTCTATCGTGCCTTCCCATCGAGCCTTCCCATCGAGTCCTCGGTCTTCCCGCTGAACCTCTACCTTGTGCTCTACCCTGTAATGTTCTTTTGGGTAGCCGGTTTTCTTCCATTCTTTCTACATGGCCCGCCCCATTGCAATTTACGTAACTGTATGCAAGAGGAAACCGGTGGATCGTCAAAAAGTTCATACAACTCATCGCTGTAATGTAGTCTCCACTCTGTTCCTTGTTTCACTTTCCGTTCAAATACGACCACTGTCTTTTCGGGTTCGCTCGTCAGGGTCCGTGTTTCACTTCCATATAACATCACAGGTTTGACTAGTGTTTTATAAATGCGGAGTTTATTTTGCCTGTGCACAACCTTGGACCTTAGAATTGGAAGTATGCAGCAATATGCTTCATTTGCGGCGTTTATGCGGCATCCAATCTCGTCCTTTTCGGCGCCTCTTCTATTCGGGTAGTTAGAAGTTATCCTCACTTTCAAGGTTGTAGTCGCCTACGGTCAGGTTTTGTTTTCTTCCTCGATTGAGTCATGAATTTAGTTTTAGTTTCATTAACTCGTAGGCTAATTCGGTTTGCTTCAGATTCTAGGCTCAGAAATGCTCCTTTAGCATCTAAGATTGAACGTGCCATAATATTGACGTCATCAGCATATGCTACCAATTGTGTGGACTTGAAAATGAGTGTACCCGAGGTTTCAGCAGATGTCTTCTTGATGACGTGTTCCAACGCAATATTAGTCCGTTAGTTCACCGTTTATCTTGACCTGGGACTCTGTGTTTAGCTTGCGACCTTGCTATGCGGACTAGTTTTGTTGGGACGCTAAAGTCAAGCATTATTTTGTAGATCGCATTTCTTTCGACACTGTCGTATGCTTGCTTGAAGTCTAAAAAGAGTTGGTGCACATCGATGTTATATTCTCAGCACTTTTCGAGCTTAACTGGGAATATTTGGTCTATTGTATACCCTCCACTTCGAAAGCCTCCCTGATACTCGCCTATAATACTTTCATAGTACGGCTTTAATTTTCTTTCTATGATTTTGGAGAGACTTTATAAGACGTGCATAGTAAAGCGATACCTCTATAATTTTCACACCTTATTTTGTCTCCCTTTTTCTGTACAGAACACATTATACTTTTCCGTCAGTCCTCAGGTAACTGCTCCTCTGACCATATTTGGCATATTAGTCGATGTTATTTAGATGGGGTCCCCCGCTCTGGAGCAGTTCTGCTGGTATTCCATCTATTCCAGGAGCCTTATTTCTTCTGAGGTTCCGTACTACTGCTTGTACTTCGTCTCTGGCTGGTGGTGAGATAGGGACCTTTTGCCCTGCTTCTGGAATGTTCAAAGCTTCAGCCGTTGTTTGGGATGCTGTAAATAGCTTCTAGAAATATTGCAGCCATCTGTTTTTAATTTCGACTGGGTTGCCTATAATTGCTCCTTGTATACTTTTGTAAAGAGTTGTTTGTGGATTGATGCCGTCTCTTAGGTGTTTAATAGAGGCATACGCCGATCTGACTTCATGTAGGGTCATGTTTTCGTTTATCTGTTGGATTCTGGTGTTGATGGTCAGTCATTCTTTCTTCGGCACATTTTTTTTTAGCTTGACGTCGAAGGTGTTAAATGGACATTTTAATATAACATTGAAAGCAGTCTCATCTGACAATAACAACCCGTACACTACTTGTAAGGAGGAAATATTAGTTTACTTGTCCATCAATAAAGACCTGTTTAGTTGTTTTTCTAATGTGTACAGAATTGTTGCAGTACCTGTGCAGGAATTTGACGCAAATCAAAGTAGTTCGCGATTAGGCTTGGATAACAAATCGACATGAACGCCATGCTTGACCAGTCTTTTGTGGCTCATCGATTGGATGGCGAAAATTTTTGCATCTGTGGGTTTCATATCAACGCCATACTACGGAGTCAGGAACTGCTTGACAGTGCGGATGCAAAACCTGCTACAAATGATGCTAAAAAAGTAAAACGTTGGACACAGCGTGATAGCAAGGCAATGAAAATTTTGTTTGCGTCGATCAATTCCGAGCAAAGTCTAAATGTTTTCGATTGCAAATCAGTAAAAGACATCATGGGCGTTTTGGAGGGTATTCATTACAACAAGAGTGATGTTCGTATCATGTCATTGTACGAGGACTATCTTAGTTTAAAATTGAATGATGACGAATCGTCACTGAGTATGTTTCGAAGCTTCGCACAGCTTCCTGAGTTGGAAGAACAGTGTGAGCAGCTATCGGATAATTTAAAAATGTGTCGAATTGTGAGCAGCTTGACACCAAAATTCCAGAATTTTCGAACGGTCTGGTATAATATTAAAGAGGGCCGTACTATGGATACACTGTTGGCAAAACTACAGTTAGAGAAGGATCAGCTGAACAAAGCGAGTCGTGACTCAGAGCAACATGTTGCTAGCGGAGCGGTTTTTAGCACGCAGCATAAAACTAGCAATAATTGGAAGATTCCGTTGAAAGACCGAAAGGCAAAATCGAAATGTCATTCGTGTTTGCAGAAACCACAAAAACAAAAAGAAAAATGGCGGCGAAAATAAAAATGATAATTCGAAGAAATACGTAAACTTTTCTGCGTACGATGTAATTTTATCCGCTGAGTGTAAAGATATTTGGTTGGCCGAGTCTGGATTCACACGACATAATACTTTCCGACGATATTGCGCGGAAAGATGAGACTGCACGGAAACATGTAAAGATTGCGAACGACGAATGTCAAAGGTAGTGGAACCATTGAAATTCAAGCGTTGGCTAATGGAGAATAGGAAACACGAATTTTGGAAGATGTTCGATTTATTTCAAAGCCAAAGTCTATGTTCCACCAACCAACTATCAAAGCAGAAGATTGTCGACAAAGTTGGTGATTTGCTGGCAATGGGTTATATGGATTCAAACGATTTGGTTCGTATGTCATTTAAGCTGTCCAAAATTGATCGTACCTGTTGCGCGTCGAACACCAAGAAATTAGCGTGTTCATTGGAGAAGTGGCACAAGCGGCTAGGACACGTCAATATCGCGACAATCAAGAATATGTGCGCGTCTGATTCCGTGCATGGCATTGCATTAACTTATCTTCAGGATTTCTTTTGCGAAGAATGCAAATTGGGCAAAATGTATCGAGTATCGCATCAATTAAGCGGAACGCGTACAATGGAGAAATCCGGACGCATTCGCATCGAATTATGTGGACCCATGATGCAATGTGAAATTGGAGCTGAGAAGTTCTTTATACTTTTGAAGGACGAAGTGACGAACATGCGATTCATTTTCTTTCTCAAACAAAAATCGGAATTCTATAAATATGTGAAAGAACTTTAATCGCAATGCGAAAATGCTTGGGATGTTCGTGTCAAATATGTTCGGTGCGACATTCGAACTGAATTTGTGAATAGCGATGTTGCAAATCTTTTGGTGAAGCATTGGAATAATAACGGATCGGATTTCCCCATACACACCAGAACAAAATAGATTTACCGAAAGGGATAATCGAAAGATTCAAGAATCAGCACGTACTATGATAATTGCAAGTGGCCTGCCTAAGTTTCTCTGGCCAGAGGCAGTTCGAACCGCGGTATACATTCTTAACCGAACAACTAATGTAAGCGATCCAAAACAGATCTTTCGAACGATGGTTTCATCACAAACCGCATATAGACTATCTGAAAATTCATGCACATTCCGAAGAACGTGCGGCGAAAAAATGGGACCCCAAGGCAAAAAAGATCTACCTGGTTGGCTTTGAATCCACACAAAAGAATTATCGTCTCTAGGATCCAGTTTCAAAAAAAATCATCATCTGCTGTGATGTAGCATTGAACGAGAGTTGAATGCAGAACGACTACGTCTAATTTCCTATTGACTCCACCGAGATCGAGACGGATCGGATCACAGGCGATGAAGTTCCGGATGATGTTTCGGTGAAAGATAAAACGGTTGAAAAATCACCGGTATCAATTTCAGCTGCAGATAAAGAGACTAACGTCAAGCAATTGCGTGTCAATCCTAAGCGAGTAGTGCCATACGATGCTCTAGCAATATTCGCCGAAGCAACTCAATAAAGTAGCTACGCGCAATTTTCAAATGTAATTTGAAGCTACCGGAGCCATCCGAAAAAACGAAATAGATGGCCGCACGATGCAAAAAGCTCAGTGTAGAGCAAATTGTCGTATAGATTTACAATAAATTAATGTAAAAATTAATGATCAATGAAAAAGTTTAGTAAAGTTATCTGTTACAAGACTCTGGTTAGCCCAGTCTTGGCATATGGATGTCAGATCTGGTATGATCAGAGTGCTAGTACAATGGAAAGATTAAAAGTTTTCTAAGGGAAGTTTCGTCGTACATTTACTTATCTATAAAGGAAGTCAGCCTGAAATGGATTCGAAGTACTATATATCAAATTGAAGAATTTATCACACTTCCAAAATGATGAGAGTCGACATTTCCGTTTTGAAACTGCTGAAATCATATCGAGAAGTCTGTGAATGTGAGTGAAAATCCCTGGTTTTTGCAGATGGGTACGATCAGGCTTTTGTTCACCACTGGCTTCCTACCGCCAGAATCTTCGTATATTGGACATGAATCGGTATGTTTTTGATTCTGACGATGTTCCGATTATATAGCATATATATATAGACTGGCCACCGTAGTGAAATGGGTAGATATAATGTCCGTGAAGGACTGCAGCGATGGTCTGCTGATGGTGGGATCCGCCGAGATTGGCCTTGTCTGAGGACGCGCGAATGCGCTGGTAAGCTAGCGTTGCGGTGTCGAAGGGCGGGTCCTTTTTCCCACCACAAGTACCCACTACAAAAAATTTCACATTCACGAATCGAAAAGGGGTCTAATCCCGATCGACTGATGTCGAGGCTGAGGTAACCTACTAAGGGTTGAAATTGCTTGTAGCCAGTAACAAACTCATACAAACTCATACATAATAATTTCCCATTAAATGAGAAATATAAAAGTGGCCAATTTATGTTATAATATTATGTGATGGAATCACATAACTCTATACCATAAAAGGGCACGCGAGCGGAAGGCCACTCTACCCGACAAGAGCCCCTGTTAAACAAAGAAACGGAGGAGCGCGCCCGATGGCTAGCCCATGTTAGTGGAGGAGCCTGCCATCGATGCGGGTCCTATACCCGGTCAGGTAAATCGGAATGGAAAGACCGAAAGGTATAGGGTTTAACAATTCATTTTATTTATACTACGTCAGCATTAGTTCCTTTATGTCTACTTACAACCATCGAGGCCTATGAAAGTATTTTATAATAATTAAATCAATATAAAGATTCAAGCAAATTTCGTTATTTCATGACAAGCCCGAAAGCGTAATGTATTCGAAACTACTACTACATACTTCATCGGAAACCGCAGCATCACTTCTTATTACCAAATTCAGATTTCGGTGGCTATTGTTGCTTTAATACTCACAAAGTGATTCTCTTTTCAGATTTTCGCGTCAATCGTAAATGATCCGAAAAAAAGAAAAAAATATTGTACAATTCTAGTCTCTGTTTCTAAAATTTTCATGAAGGCGCTTTATTTGAGACAATAATATCATACTACTGACGAATTGATGAAAAGAATCTTTCGAGACTTCACCCTATCTGACACTTAATTTTATAACTCTGAAAAGAGAAAACTGCTATGATAAATAACCGGACTCCTGACCTGATAGACACAGTTAAGTTTTCAATAAGGTTTTTATTTGTTACAAGACTTTAAACAGGACTCAATGTCTTACAGACAAGATAATTAGAATAGAACATAGAAAAAGAAGTAGTTCAGCAAAAAAATTAAGAGAATTTGGATGAAATAATAAATTGGTCGAATTATACGTATCGCTTGGATTGCTCGAATTTTAATCCCAGCATAACTTTTTTATGCATTTAAGCAACCTATAGTAAAAGCTTCCATGCTTAGTAATATATACAAGGGAAACTGAATGAAAAGAAGCTATTGCATCTAGGCTTAAAAAACTTATGATTTGATTAATTGTTTTCAACTTTATGATAAATTAAATTTCTTTCATAGGCAAATGAAGAATACTATAAGTTCAATCTGTAAAGAACGGCCAAAATATTTTATAACCTGATCAAACAAAACAAGGAACATTAATTTACGTAAGCTTGAGAACATAAGCAAATGTATATCATATTTTTGCTTGTTTTATCTTTCTAATGCATGCAATAGTTTTGAAGTGAAACTGAAGGCTAGTTATAGTGATGAACTCCAGCAAATGGTTCGCTCTAATACATGAACTTTGCAAGGTTATACAAGTATGGTTGACTACTCCCTTCTCACTAATTGCGTTGCTGTGCCTTGCCTGTTATTGAGAAGACTATATTCTCGTGCCAATCCAATTACGATGATATTAATAAAATGCAGTTCGGCTTCCGGATTGACGATTTCGACTATGAACGTTTTCGGCCAAAGACTTCTTTCAATGATATCCTACGCAAAATCGAATTAAAAGCGATCACTCACCATTTATCGTTGATATCGTTGTCCTCGCTGGGACAAAACTTCAAATCTTTGAAAGTTTAAAATCCAACACGCACTGCCATGTCACAGCACTTTAGATGTTATTGCAATTTCGAATTCCTTAATATTGTCAATTTGAAAAAATATAGCCATGTCACTCAGAGCGTATGTTACTTGTATTAATTGCAATTCAAATACTTCTTCAATCTCACTGTTATTTTTGACACATCTTCTTAGACGTGTCTTTCACACAAAAACAAAATATTTGCAAAGAATCTCGCCCCACTGAATTTCAATCGTTTAGAAATATTAGTTATAAACTCAATTTCATAGCAACATTACATGGATATTCGCGCCGTTATGTTTCCCTCTATCTGTTTGCATTGTTTCACCAATATTTATAGCAACAACTACAGAGAGAAACAAAACAAAAGAATGTTTCCCGCCATTCACTTTTTGCTATTGATTTCTTCCTACTTTAACACTAAAGTTGAAAGTATTCTCAACGAGCAATTTTACTTTGCGCACTTCACTTTTTAAGAGACATATGTACAATCCACATTTAAATAAAGAATTGGCTTTATAGGCACATATGGATTTGGGTAAGCGTGAAATAATCTATGCTCGGTGTATGGGCACATGTACGAGGGTCATTCAACAAGTACTTAGCCTCACCCCCGATGGCGCTGCTATTACAAGAGTTTTACCATCGTGCAGTACATTCTTTTAGTAGCCTACTGTCAAAGTTTGAGTCAATTCCCTTCATTCGTTTTGTTGAATGTACTGCACGATGGTAAAACTCTTTTGTAATAGCAGCGCCATCGGGAGGTGAGGCTAAGTACTTGTTGAGTGACCCTCGTAACCTCAACTCCGCGTTTGTTCTTGAAATTATGACGGGTAACGGAATGATTTTCGCACAAACAACAACAAACCGAACGCCCTACGAATCACTTGAATACTCAACACAATGTTTCGGCGCCAGCTGAGCGCACTCGCACCTTCCGAAACAGCAAAGGTACCGCTACTGCCCGTAACAAAGCAATTCGTCTGCGGTTAAAGTAAAATCCGCCAATTTCATGCCACCCAACAAACATAAGTTAAGAAAGCTACAATAATCAATACGATATTGATGCCATGCATGTACCAGTATGTACTTGGATTCGTACAGAAGCACCGGAAAGAAGCAGCGAACCAATATAAATCGCCCGAACACCACATCTAATGGAGCAATTTAAACTGCATTGTTCATTTCTTGCTCTTAGTATTTCTTCAAATTAAACTTCACTTCGGGGAATGAGCTACGGAACATTTCTTTTTTCTTTTTATTGCCGTTCTCCGCGTGATTACCGGGTGAAGGTCGTAGGTAGACTCCTCGCTCCGTCCCAGAAATTCCCGACCTTTTTCTTTCCATTACCGTGTACACGCTAAACTCGCATCAGCTGCTCACTTAGCCGCGTGCGATTGCCCGTTGGGGTGCACTAAATCAGTGTTTCCATGTTCAAAATTTTAATTGGCAGAATTAAAAAAAAATATTTTTTTTTAAAGAAAAATTCACTGAAGTAAAGAAAAACAAAAAAGATTCTAAATAGTAATAAAAGTTAAATCCCATGAAAAATATAATTACAGGGGAACGTTTAAATTTAATATAAAGGAAAATTGATATAAAATTACATTTAATAATAATAATAAGAAAGAAAACGATTTTACAAATTACGACTATGAATGGAAGTAATTAAATATTTTTCTAAATCTGCCATTAAAATTTTGAATAGGAGAAAAAACGTTTTCGAGCAGTTTGCTTGTGTGACTGCTCGATTACTATTTTTTTTTTTCCTCTACCTAACCTTCGTTAGGCGTGTATTGGCTATGGCTTGCTCGATTACTACAAGTATGTAGTGTTGATGAACTCCCTTCAGATTTTTTTTAAGTCGGATTTGAGAGTTTGAAAAACAAGCAGGCTTTATCCGATATGTCAAAACCGAGACAGAATACTTTCACCAATACACTTTATGCTTTTGATGACAGACTAGAATTCGTAGCTAAAATGACTAGACATGCGTTTCGGAATAAAAGAAAACTGCTACTATAATTTTATCCTTTCATTTTCCAATGCTCTCATTTGATGTCGTTCACAAGTTATAGCCGTACATTTGTTTTCTTCGAAAGGTTCTGCACATAATTAGTTGTAAGGCGATACGAGGACCGACCGTTTATGACCGAATCTTTTTAGCGAAACATCTCGCCGGCAGTTCAGCACGGTTTGATATTCAGTCTTAGCGCTACCACAGAAAAAATTAAAGACTGCCGGTTTTACTATATAACTTCATCAGAGCCAGAGCTTCTTCCCGATCACTTGATTATTTAAATAAATTTGAGATAGTTCACTTTTAAGAATTTTCAGCCGATTGCACGAATCAACCACTTTTATTTAGTTATCGAAGATGCGACACACGTTTATTGACGCTTTACTTTGGGTTTGGCTTCTATGGGGGGGATTTCTTTAGCGCAAATGGCTGTTCAATCACTGCACTAAAGAACCGTAAATCTTTCGGGAATATTTACTTCCGCACGTCACCATATGGATTACTTGAATTTTATCCATTTGAGCGATTGCTCCACCACTGATACTAAATGTCAGAAGAGATTTCTGACTATACTTTGCGAAATTGGAAAACGACAATCGAAAGATTTACGCGACAAGAATCGAAAGATTTACGCGGCAAGATGTTTTGAACAACTAGAGAACAATAAGAGACGTAGGTTAAAAATACTGTGATGTTAGTATATTAGAAAAAGATAAATTGATTAAGATTTATTCGAATTAAATTAGAACATAATATTTAGATATAAGCTAATAGTTCATTATTTTCTTGTGTTCTTTGAATTATATGTCATTTTTAATAGAGTTGGCTGGTTTTTTATTCTTTTTGTAATTGATGCATGATATGCAATAATTCTCATTTGATTCAAATATATTGTTTTTATTCGATTGATTTTTTATTGCTTAAATTTAGATTGCCAAGTAGACCATTAAGTGTACGATCATCTTTTCTTGTTATGAAACTTGCTTCGTGTTTTTATAGAATTTATAATGATGAACGAAATAAATCACATTTGAATTTGAGACCTCATGACGGGTTTTGTAGCAAATATCTAGTGCCACGTGAGATTACTAGCCGCATGCTGGGAATATGGTATCTCACGCTCCTGCAGCTACCGTCTTGGGTTAGATATCTAGCGGGCAGCACGAGGGGGTAAGACAATTCAATTTTATCCGCAAAATAATCGTGCCATTTGTTCTTCATGCAGAAAATCAGTAACCCATTTGATCCCAATGTTCATTGCTAAGTTCTCAAGGATGAATGAATTTGCTTAAATTTTATCAAATCTAAAACACGATAGAGCAACTAATAATTGTTTGAAGATTTTTTCACGCTGAAATCAGTGTTAAGTTAAATTTAGATTTCATAATGGTCATCAATCATTTAAAAAAAATCCTTCTGATTACATTGTAAATAAAAACTTAATTAAACTTGCCAACGTTTGAGAACAATTTACTTTTGTTTCGACTCTATTAAGGTATTGTTATCTGCTATAAACATTATGAAAAAAAAAATCTTAAAATATGACGATTTTTGTGGGTTCATATTTTAATACTTTTATCACACTTTCAGCACATCCTCACTGTCCGGAATGCCGTAAACGGAAAGAAAAGCCTGAAATGGCTGACAAAGGACTAGAAACCGATGAATGTATACGCGATAAACAAAAAGGCACAATTAACGCTACCTGGCAGGATGAAAAACACAAAGATCTTGATGGTTATGATGGCTCCGCACACATAAATATCCTCGAAAAAAAGCGACTGGCAGATGAACAAGCTAAAATGTGTCCTTTATGTGGCAAAATTTATTCAAGTGCTATACCATTTGACGATTTCAGAGAGCATGTTGAATCACATTTTATTGATGACATCGAACCCGATCCAAATAGTATAGACAACAATTTTGAATTCATATCACATACAGTTGGAAATTTTTGACAATGTAACAAAATATTTTTCTCCAGCGAACTGTGAATTTCTAGCGTACATTGGATTATTCGTGTAATATATAGTTCAAACAATATTTTCAGTTTGTTTTTATTTGTAGTTAGATAGTATTAATTGTTGTCTGTAAGATAACCATAGAAATGGCATTAGACTGGAGGAGCAATGTTATCTCGTATGAATGTATTTAATTTGTATTTACTTATTAACGAAATAAAGATAATATTTTAATATAAGCGTAACAACTTCTTTAGTTTTTATGAATAGCAATCAATGTAATTGTTGCGATAATCACTAATTATCATAATATTATGGCAATTACATACGAAGCCACTGCTAGCAAAAGCAAAGGATTTTCTTATATTCAGATGCTGCTGCAGGATTAATCAAATATATTAATAGGAGAGCATTTTACCTAATTTTTATACAATATTAGATAACCAGTGCCAGCTTACACGTGATATCTTACCTCTACAATGCGGTCATCGTTAGTGCATTACTAACATTACTATAGACGCTGAGTTGTGTTATCATCTTTTCTTTAAAGTACCCATCATCATAAAATACAATATGTGATTTGATTGCTAATTTTTGCCTTTTTCCTATTTTTTGTAATAATGCACTATTTCTAATCGTTTAAAGTCAAGCGCCTCGCTTGTGACGAAGTTAAAATAAAATGGCTTTAATTCCAATTAACAGCGAAATTTATTTTCAACACTTTTTACAAACTACATATGATATACATTTACCATATCGACTATACTAAATCATCTGGTTTTATTGGTTTACTGGCCGTATTTTGTTGAGTAGATTTTTGCATCAGATTTTTACTAAACCACATTGGTCGAGGTTTGTGCATTTCAACAATTCTTTTGCCGTTTACAATTTCAGGCTGCAAAATTAAATTGTCATTAACGTTTTATTTCTTTATTGATATTTGTTATTAACCTGGTCATTTTTTTCACCATCATACAATATTACAACATCTTTCTCTACTGGATCAAGTTTCAATTCTTCTTGAATTTTTGTTTGAATCTCTTCTGTCTCCTTCCGTACTTTGTTATAACAGTGTGCTGGAAAGTAAATGCATAGACAGACATATATTTTATTGAGTCTTTTAACGTACATACATTTTTAAAATGATAAGAAGGTACCTAGCTTGACAAACAACAATTATTACAAAATTCGGTCGTAACCAATTCAATGTGATTGAAAAATTGATAAAAATAGGCTTATAAATTGAAAAAATACGCTTATAAATTGAAAAGAAACATGATTAAGAATTCTTTGCGATATAAATGAATATGACTGCTAAACTTTTAAATTGATCACTTCACCCTACTTACATCAACTTAATGTAAAATTATACGATAATTTTTTGCTCTACAGTGAGCTTTTATTGCATCGTGCAGGTATCGATCTCGATTTGGGATAGCTCCGATAGCTTGAAATTACTTATGAAAATTCTTTGTGTGTAGTTACATAATTGAGAATAGAGAAGATAAATTTTAGAAGGCAAGCAACGAGCTGTGAGTGGAAGTGAAAGCGGCGATTAAGATCATGGCAGAACAGACGATCGGACATCAAGCCAGGCACGAAAGAAATGATTGGTTCGATGATGCGTTAGATAAGAATCCGGCGTACAAGCAATATATAGGTAGGAAAACCAGGACGAAGAGAGAAAATTATGAAAATCTCAGAGAATAGCGGATAAGATAAAGAATAAGGAAAAGAAAATACGATGACGACCAATTGAGAAGTATCGATGCATACAAAGTAGTGAAAAGCCTGAAACGTGGTTATCAGCTCAAGACCATGCTCTGCCAGGATTAAGGAAAGATGGGCATCATATTTCAAGAACCTCTTTAATCCTCCACACAGCTCCAGAACATCGGAGCCTATAGATATTCCCGAGAACTTTCGTTGGCCCGTTGGATGAAGTTTATTCCACAATCAAAGCCCAAAAGAATAATAAAGCGCCGGGCATCGATGAGATTCCAGTGGAGCTAATAAAATATGGTGGCAACGGTGTTTAGAAAGCCATCCATAAAATCATCTAGCACATTTGGAAACAAAAACATATGCCAAAAAAGAGGACCCAATCAACTATATTCCCTAACCACAAAAAGGTGGCATGTTACAGTGCGAAAACTATAGGGGTATATCACTACTTTGTACGACGTACAAAATATGTTCAAAGATCTTAGAAAATAAAATCAGATCATACGCCAATAGTATTATTGGGGAGTATTAAGGTGGTTTAAGAGCAGGTAGAACGACAGTAGACCAATTGTATACAGTCAAGCAGGTACTTGAGAAATGCTGGGAGCTCAACATAGATTTATATCATATATTCGTTGACTTTAAGCAAACATACGACAGTATTGATCGTAACGTACTATACCAAATAATGCTTTGCTTTGGTATCCCAGCCAAATTAGTCCGTCTTACCAAGATGTCAATGACGTCAACAACCTCCCAAGTTCGCATCAATAACCAACTCACCGACGCCTTTGACACTAATATCGAATAAAGCAGGGAGATGGGTTGGCCCCGTTGCTATTCAATTTGGCTCTGGAACACGTCATTAGAAAGCTACCTGTCGATACAAGAGGTACATTATTATACAAGTCAAGCCAAGTGGTAGCTTATGCGGTCATCAACATTTTGTCACGATCGTTAACAACCGCCAAAGAATTTTTACTGAAACTCGACAGCGAAGCAAAACTAGTAGGGCTACAAATCAATGAGAATACAATAAAGCTCATGTCGCAGTCGAGGAAGAATACTTCGAATACTCAAAATATCACACTTGGTGAATACAATATCGAAATTGTGGGCGTGTATTTAGGCGCCAAAATAACGAGAACTGCTAATGAAAGCGACTAAATACGCCGAAGAATACAGATCGCAAATCAAATTTTTTATTCAGTTTTCACGATTTTGAAAATCAGCTGCATACACAGGAAAACAAAGCTCCAAGCATACAAATCGCAGGTCGCAACGATTGTAAAACTGTGGAAGCTGCAATGGGCTGGCCATGTAAATCGCATGAACGAACAACGAATACCCAAAAAGGTACTCGTTGTGGGAACTGAAGGGCGGAGACCAGTGGGGAAACTAAGGAAACGCTGGTCTGACTCGGTCGACGAAGACAGTTCATCGCTGCTCGAATTTCTAAATTGGAGGATGCACCGAGACAGTTGGTGGCGCTTGTTGCAGGAAGCGAAGGCCCGAAAGTGCTACAAAGAAGAAGAAATGTTAGAAGATGGTGGTTTCGACGTGTGTACTAATTCTGCTCAGGCCATCACTCTTATTAGATACACATCGGTGATGGCAACCACTATGCTTAGAGGTGAGAGATTTTTTTTTTATTTTCCTACTTATGCGGCTGCCACCTGGATGCTGCACTCTTATTTGGGTGTCGTAAGTAATAATTAGTAAAGACGAGATCCTCTCGAGTCTTGCGCGGGTGACGTCGTCGATGCCGCTACCTTTGCCAAATGAAGCATCCATGACAAAATCGACGCCGTCATTCTTAAATAACACATTTACAATTGCCAATGAACTACCAGTCAACTGGTTAACCTAGTTTATTGGTACAATTAAAATCAATTTCCAATCGAGGAAATTACTACTCAATCAATTAATGTAAAGACAGCATGTTTGCAATCGAAGAACTTATTGATTATGTTTACGAATTGCGAAGCAATTGCAAACATGCTGATCAATATGTGTAAGCATAATTTGAATTGTAATAAGTAGGTCAGTGTTAAGAATAACTGTAATGTTGAGCTGATTGAAATGTAAAGTTAGTTCTGAAGAACCTCGGAAATAAAAAAGACATCATCATTAAAACGTAAAGTGTTGGTTTTTTTTTGTAATTATTAAACCAATTGGTTATATTCGTCACGCGTTCACTAGGCTTAATCTGTCGTATTGCTTTAGCATTCCATCTCTTCAGTAGGTTACCTCGGCCTCGATACCGTTGAACTGAGCCATTTGATCGTTTAAATAGAAATGTGAAATTTTTTTGTAGTGGGCCCTGGTGTTGGGGAAAAGAACCCGCCCCAAGACACCGCAATGTTAGCCTGCCAGCGCATTCACGCGTCCTCAGACAAGGTAAATTCTGGCTGCAGTCCTTCACGGACATTTAAAACTCCTTCAATCACTACAGGATGTATTGAATATTGCCTGGGTGGACCACTTGACGAAGCGGCGAAATGTGAATGCAGATTGCACGAGCGTTGTGCGACGAAAAAAGAGTGATGTACAGAGTGATAGGGAATGGAGGTGCTTAAAAAAATAAATAAATTTTAGCTTAGAAAACTAAATCTATGCTAAATAGATAGATAGCAACCTTTCATTTTGTATCGAGAAAACGCAATCTTGCTGTTCAATATATTTATCGTTTTTTAACATGCAATGTCCTCGTAGTGCGTGTTAACCATCCTACATTTGTTGTTCGAAGGCCCCTGATAACAGTCAGGAGCATACAAACATTTTGGGATACGATTTGGAGTGGAGCCCCATGTAGTGAAATATAGGTAGATACATGTCCCTGAAGGACTGCAGCGATGGTGTGCTCCCTCAGTGGGAGAGGATGGTGAGATCCGCCGAGATCGGCCTTGTCTGGGGACGCGTGAATGCGCTGGCAGGCTAGCGTTGCGGTGTCGTGGGCGGGTTCTTCCCCCTAGCACAAGACCGACCACAAAAACATTTTTCGCATCCACGAATTTGGAAAAGGTTCTTTTACTATCGACCGGAGTCGAGAAAGAAGGTAACCGCTAAGGAATATCAACACGCTGGTTCAGAGGACAAATAGGGTTTTAAGACAACAGACGGACTTGGAGGGCCTTCGTCGTTACCGACGACACTTATGGCCCATAATTATGAGTGGGGCATCCAAGTGGAAGTGGTGCCCCCTCGCACCCTCCCAACCGGATAAGATCCAAATGCAGACGTGGCCATGTATTTCCCATTGGAGTGAAAAACTCATACAAACATAATTTGCACGAATTTTGCCATCAAATGAGAAATACAAGCGTGGCAATTTATGTTATAGTATTATGCGATGGAATCACATAAAAATTGTGAAATTGTGACATATAATCAAACTGCACGAAGAAAAATCGTTTGCGAAGTGAAATTATTCGGAGTGGTTATTTACTTGAATTTAAATTGCGATTTGTGAAGTGAAGTGTGAAGCGAGCTGCACTGGAGGTTTCAAAAAAATCTTAAGGATAAGTAGTTAGAGCTAAGTGCAGGCTTTTGACATTTTTTCCTCGATCATTAAATTAACGGTTGTGTTGTTTTCTATCATTTATATTATTCTACGAGAAGAGAGATTCTCGTGTAGTACGAGAAGAGGGATTCTCGTGTAGTAGCGTGAAAGTTTGCTAATTTTATTGTTAATTATTGTAATTTTTTTCATAAAAATTTTTTTTGTTTATTTTAAAAATTCATAAAAAGAAAATTTAAATATCATAATATATATAAATTTAAATACTATCGCGGATAATGAATCATGTAATGGCCACAAAAACTTCGAAGGAGAAATGTGGTAAGTGTAGGAAACCTGCAGAAAATGATCACTCAGCGATAGGCTGTGGTGGGATGTGTTTCAAGTGGTTTCACTTGAAATGTATAAAGATGTCGGAAGAGAGATTCAAGCCCATCAAGGAGATATCAGATGATGTTATATGGATGTGCCCCACGTGTAAGCTGTTACATAAAAAATCCAAGGAGGTACAACTTTTTCTATTAATGAAAGATTTGGAAAGTAATATTAAAGAATTAAAGACAAATGTCAGTTCTTTAATTGATAAGACGGCAGCGACGCACTAACCAAATTATGCACAGGTGGTAAAAAAACTATACGACGCCTCAAACTGAGCTTCGCTCAGATGTCATGTCCCAGAAAGGGATCATATTCAAGCCAAAAAAGCATACATCGTCAGATAAAATGCTTGCCGATTTTAAGTCTAGGATAAGACCGTCAAATTGCAAGATTCCTCTTCAACTGCTACGGCCTATTCGCAATGGTGGGGCGATAATTAAAACAACGACCAATGCCAACGCGTCTGAGCTATACTGACTAACCATGGATAACATGCAGGATGAGTACGACATTACCGAGACAAAAATGCGTCGACCCAGACTGGTTATAAATGGGCTGGATAATCAATTTACAAATGTGGAACTGCAAAACCAAATACAAGCGCTAAACCCTGATGTTGGGAATAGAGGAAAAATGGAACTCATTCATGTCAGACAGACAAAAAACGGAAAATGGTTACACATTATTGAGGTAAATGGAAGCATGTATAAAAGATTAGCTAACAAATACGTCAACATACATTATGGATTATATTTTGTGAAGGAAGACTTTAACATTACGAGATGCTTTAAGTGCCAAAAAATATAACCGATATGCGAAGGAGAACAAATCTGTGTGAAATGTGGAGGAAAGCATGAGCTCAAGGAATGCACAAGCACACATGAGAAGTGTTACAATTGTATCGGTAATAATAAGAATACTGATCATTCACACAGAGCAGACTCGTGGGAGTGCCCAGAGTATCAAAGAAGGATAGTAATTGCTATGAGGAGTATTGACTCCAATTTTGATGATGATTGTTAATCCCAAAATTCAATCAAGCGACAAATTAACTATCTTTTATGCCAATATAAGAAGCTTACGACACAAGCTAAGTGATATTCAAATTTATTTGCAGCAAAATCCTGAAACGGATCTGATTATACTAAACGAAGTATGGATCTATCGTGAAGAAGCAAAGTGTTACAATATTCCGGGATATAGCTCCGTTTTCTTCTGCAGGCCCGGAAGAGGAGGAGGTACAGCAATTTATATATAAAATACAATTAATTTCGTGACAAGGAGAGTAACTTCTGACGTATATAATATAATAATAATTGAAATAACCTACGCAGGTAAAAAACTAAAAATCGGTTCTTACTATAATCCCAATCGTCTTAATGCGCAGGAATTCTGTACAGTAATAGATGCAATATACTCTACTGAAAAAAATCTAATCACAGTTTCTGACACAAATATAGACCTGATTGCAGAATCTCCAGAATCGAGAATGTACTAGGATACCCTGGAAACAAACGGAGCGGTCATTGTCAATTAGGACAAATCTACTCGCCGGACTTCAAGTACCTGCCTAGATCACATAGCAACAAATGATAAAAAAATTGCTGAAAACATTAAATTCACTCTTGCAGACTGGCCGGAGTTAGATCATCGTGTCCTAAAAATTGTCGCCCATGGTCAAAGTTTCAATAAGCAAAAACCTACTCACAAAATGTTCAGATATTTAGACAAGGATCTTTTCAAAACGAAATTTCAACAGTTGTTAACAAACCGAAAACCTGAAAACCTTATGGAGCTCAAAAATATGATTACAAAGTCCAAACATGATTCTATCATTGAGAAAAAGAGGCTAGTATTAACAAAAGGAAGGCTTATAAAGAATACAAAAAGAACGCTGAAGATCAAGCACCTAAACATCTGCATAACCAAGCACTAAAAGAATCAAAACGTCTCATAAAAGAAGCTATATTTTCATATTACTCCAGAAGATTGGAAGCAGCGGCGGACAACTCACACGAAATATGGAAAATAATAAATGAAGTAAAAAATAATTCGTCAACCTGGATCATGACATCAAATGCTGTTTTTTTTGGTATGGACTCTAACAATGCAGCACGCCCATGTGGAACAGCAAACTCGCTAAACCCCTTTTTTCAACAATTGGTGAAAAAATTACCAGGGAGCTATATAAAAAGTCAACTAGCTATTTCAATATCATAAATAGCCCACCTAAGTCCATCTTTCACATTCATCGAACGACTAAAAGAGAAGTATTAAATACAATCGAAAATTTGAAAAAAAATTTAGCACCAGGTATTGACAACTTCGCCACACATGAAATTATTCTAGTCAAAAAGGAGATAGCTGAACTACTGGCAAATTTTATAAACGAGCATATTAGAAATGGAACATTTCTGGACGAAGAGAAACTGGCAAAAATAATTCCAATATTCAAAGGAGGTGATCATCTGGACCCGAGTAATTACCGCCCTGTTGCACTTTTGACAGCCTTTAGTAAAATATACGAAAAACTTACAAATATTCGTTTAAAATCTTTCTTAATCAACAATTCCATCATAAATCCGAAGCAGTTTGGCTTTCAAAAGAACAAGAGTACTTTCGATGCGTTACTTTCTGTCTCACGTTACATCAATGAAAGTCTTGATAAAGGAGATTATGTTATTGCAATTTTGGTGGACCTGAAGAAAGCTTTTGATACGGTTGATCATGACCTGTTACTTCAAAAACTTGAATTGTGTGGTATACAAGGAAAACCGAAACAGCTTTTTAAAAGTTATTTAGAAGGAAGATTCCAAAGAACATCAGTTAATAATGTCTTGAGCAATCTAGAACCAATGAAATCGGGGGTTCCTCAAGGATCCATACTTGGACCAACCTTGTTTTTGCTATACACCAATAATTTGAATATATGTAAACTGAAAGCTCACCACACATTATATGCTGATGATACTGTACTTCTTTATTCAGGACATGATAAAGTTGTCATGGAGAATATCGTCAACGAGGATCTAAATAAATATCGCTCATGGCTTATCGAAAACAAGCTAGCATTGAATATTATAAAGACAAAATACATGATTTTTAAAAAGAAGAATAGAAAGACATAGAAGTTGACCTAAAAATTAACGGCGAAAACTTGCAAAGAGTGTTTGAAATTAAATATCTCGGTCTTACCATAGATCATCGTTTGACATGGTTGCTAGACATAAATAATTTGAAGAGACAACTAGCACCAATGATAGGAGTGTTGAGAAGATATGGAGGTTTTTCCAATGCATATAAAGAAACTTGTATTAAATGCATTTGTACTAACAAAACTACATTAAGCGATGGTCATTTGGAGTCAATCGTCAAAGCAAAACCTTAATATTATATCCAGGATACTAACTAAAGCCTATAAACATATTCTTTCTTTGTAGCACTACAGCCCCTCTCGGGCCTTCACTTAGAAATAGAGTATCTCATTTTCATGACCGTATTGATTTTTTCGGAAGTTGGTTTGGTCAGTACCATGCTCCCGTGTGCTTGCTCAACTATGATATGATCTGATTAAATCAATACATATCACCATTGAGTGAACACTAGTAGTCTGTCCGAAAAATCCCCTGAACTAAATCACGTTGCTCCCAACGAGATTTGAACCTGATCTTCGGCTTATGCGTTCATGCTCCAACCACTAGACCACACAGACTAAATCAGAAGTAATTTGCCTGTAATAAACACTAGAAAATTGCATGAATAATTCTAAAAATGAAAGAATTGTGGTTGCAGGATTCGAATCATTGACAGTTGGATGTGCTTTTTTGGAGAAGAATGCTTTTAATAGCGTATTCTAAACCTTCCGATTCTCACTCCAACAAGATAAGTGTATCAACGGATCAATGCACTCACCTTCAGTCAAATCATTACTATGGAGAAAGCGAAGTTTATCTTCAAATGCCTAAGTTCCAGTGAATCGGAACGAAGCCCGTTTATAAAAGTATCACAAATAAATCCATATAATTCAAGAAATGCCAACAATTTTGTAATACCTTACGCTAGAACTGATCGACTAAAGAACGATGCAACGAATGATGCTCTGCGTATATACAATAATCTTCCAGAAACAGTGAAAAACGTAAACTCATTATTGGTTTTTAAGAAAAGACTTAAGGAACATCTAATAAATTCAGATTAATGATAAGTGCAGAGGATTGAAAATGCAGTATCTTAGGGCATTTTAGACCCTAACGTCGAGATACTTAAAAACAGCTAGTTTTTATAAACTCAGAGTTTTTTTTACTGGGTCGTATTATAATATTTTTTTTATCTCTGAGGACATATCACGAATCGGACTAGACTAGCAGGAAAGGAGTACTTCACAGCATTTGGTGTGCACCTTATACCGATGTTTTAGCATTACCTGGAGGCACACGTAGGAATTGACGACGTGTGAAATGCAGATCGCACGAGCGTTGTGCGATGATGAAAGAGTGATGGAGAGAGTGGTAGGGAATGGAGGTATTTAAAAAAAAACTCTATACCATAAAAGGGAACGTGAGCGGAATGCCACTCTACCCGGCAAGAGCCCTTATAAAACAAAAGAAGGGAAGAGCGCGCCCGATGGCGTTGTTTTAATGACAATGAAACACGTGGAAACATTCGACGATTATAATAAACTGCCACTTTTTGATATTATTACGTGATTTGTAGTCAAGCAATGATGTTATCCTTAAAAAGGCATTGAAGAACGATTATGAAGGTTATCACCTCGTGACCTTTACAATCCGCTTTTAAATCCAAATATATAATTATCCAAGGAAACTTTCATCTTGCACCCAGTTAACTTTCTGTAATACCTTTGCCTGAATTATTCTGACTTTACAGTGACATCTTTTTGATTATTCCGAAAAGTATTTGAGAGAAAATTTATATTTCAAATTATAAACATTGGTAATAGCCGTTTATTATAGTATTGCAGGGCAAATTAGTAAATCCAAAAATTTGTTTTCCCCTATTTTTTTAAGTCCCAAGGTAACAAAAGTTATCTTCAATCTACCGAAACGGACGGGGAAGGTGATAAAATTAAGCACTTGCCGAGAAATTTCCATTCAATCGAAATGCTTACTGTAAATTTTTCTCCGTTCATTAATTTCCAATTTTAAACTGGTTTCAAATTAATGCCAAAGATCCTGTTTGCATATGTTGTCAACAATTTCTACGATATCTCAATGTCAAAGTGATAATTTATATCGCTGCGTGCGTGATATCAGCGTCAAATTCGGAAAATATCTCAGCAGGAGCACGCGCGAAGCCGCGGACATGTGTGCTATCCAATTCAGTAAAAATTAATTCAAATTGTTCAACTTTCGACGCAGCATCCACGTATTACAACTTCGAATTCTAACTAGCGCCCCGTCAAAGTTGTCTTCCTCTTCGTTCAACTCGACGAAATGACTTTTTAAGTCGCGTTTTCCCAAACTGTTCGCGTCTCGTACTCGGCAAGTGCACTCTTCAAACAAGTTTCACACTTAGCATCTGCTCATTGCATTTGATTCACAGTGAATTCACGACGTGTTCACATCCGAGCGAAAACACTTTTGTGCATGATATACTTCAACGATTCCCTTTAGGTAAAACCTCAACCCAATCCATTCAGACTAAAAAATATGTATATTAACTCAGATCACAGCACATCGATTACTCTATTGTAACAAAACCGATGTTATTTCGTGTTGTCTACGCATTGATTACCTTAAGTGTTTTGTACTCGTAATTAAACATATCAAATGGGGAAATGGCACTTTCACACTGCAATTACACTAGCACCATATTCTTATTTTTGTGAATTTGTTTGCTTTACGTTGATCATTCAGGTGCAATTGTAACAATTCGCCTGCCCAGCTCGCGTCACTCGTGAGTTGCCATCAAAAAAACCGCCACCGCTCGCTATCACATGAACAGCGTTGCACTTTTCACGTTACAGAAAACCGCTGAGAAAATGCGCATTCTGAATGCGTACCGTGCCGACGACGACGACGAGAGTGGGTAATGCTTGAGCGTGGATCCGACTAAATGCAAGGAACGACTAGCACAACTCTTCCTGGGTAAATAGCATAATCCAACCCTTATTTGCGGGGACATGAAAGTAGCAGGGATAAGTTTATATAATGGCGATAGTCGAGAATTGAAATAATCGACACGGTTCAGGCGACCAGGAGGGTGTTTATTCTGTTTCACATTCTACTTTCCATTAATATTGATTGTACGAATCAATGTTATGAAAGAACTGCACTCTACAATAATCAGTTTTCTGCTTCAATTCAAACACAAATTCTTCCTTCGCGGTCAGTCACTTCTCTCTACCACGATCACTCGATTTCATACAAAACTACATCCTAAACTTTCATTCCAGCAAACATGCGTCCATGCAGCATTTCACTGTAGCTCGATTGTTATTTGCCACCGACAAGAACACTCAATTTTCCGCGACGACTCATGGTGAATCCCGTAATAAGTGTTTTCCGATTCCCAATAAAAAAAAATCGGCGCACGTATCGTACGCACGACTCATCTCCCCACGGAGGTTTCTTTTCGACTCCCCTCCGTTATCTTTCGTCACCTTGCGGGCCTCCTCACAACAGCAGTTCCCGAGGCTTCTATTCATTCCCCTGCACACTTGCCTTCGCCAATACAATACGTGCATGTGCAACAGGAAAAGAGTTGCCATATCCGCCTTTTACTTGCAGATTTGAATTTTTTGGAATATAATATTATGCAAAAATTCAAATAACAGTAGGAAAAGGTAAAACTCATAGTGAATATAACTATAACGCAAAGTCTAAATTAATATATAAAACAAAATGATCAAAAATAAAGTCTAAATTTAATATATAAAAACAAAATGATCTAAAATTGATATTTAATACAGGTAAGGAGGAGAAATCAAGAAGAAATTTTCAGGATTCGTAATTATAAATCAGAATAGTAAAAAAAACCATTTTCGAATCTGCAAGTGAAATTCCGGATAGGTGTCAGGAAGGTTTTTGAGCAATTTGCTTAGGCGACGGCTCGATTATAACACCCACTTCCAAACAATTACCGAAAACAATAGTTTAACTAAGTTAAAATTGAAATTTTACCATTAGTATAAATTACTACATTTAACAAGGTGAGCTACCGCGTGTTTCTTTTAGATTACTAGATTCTAAAAATTTGCTTACGGCATAGTGTTCCAAGTTCATAGTCATGACCACAATTATTGCATGTTCGTAAATGCGTCTTTACACGAATCATTTTCCAAAAGTATTCGGGCACGCCGTACTTCCTTTTTAACCTCTTCTCGACAGATCGTCTGTGCTTTGGCACAGCCCAAAGGATTCCATCGGACCAAATATCACGAAGAGATAGTGCTGGTTTTCTTTCCTTATGCAAAGCATCTGAAAGGTGATCGCTTTGGATTGAGGCAATGCAATATGCATCTGAAAGTCGATATTTGATGAATTGAATTGTACTGAAAACGTCGGAAAATATTACCTAGCGGTGGGAAGTTTCTGCCTATGAATGTTGCTATAATACGGTCAATCCGTTGCATTAGGCGCAATGCTTGCACACTTAAGTAGTTAGACATATTGTATGATTTATAAAATACGGTCAGAGGGTTAGAGATTGGTCTCAATTGAATTTTTTAATTCCCTAACCTAAGCAGCAAGTGCAATAAACTGCAGAAACATGACAATATTTTGACAGCCGATGGAATGTATTCGAAAGATTCGAAAAATCAACAAGACATTTCCAGTTGTCAACATGACAATCGACCAGTGCTACCTCATTGCGCAAAATCACAGCAAAATTCGATTGAGACAATCAGCTGTTTCGAAATTAGTGTTAAATAATTTTTGGTTAGTGGTACGTAGCAAAAAATAGGTGATATTCGCTTGGAGGTTTCAAGCCTCCCAACCGTGGTTGTGAGCCTTTTTGTGCAAAATCTGAACGCGAAACCCATCAAGAGTAGGGTTGTCGGTAAACGGTCGTCTGTCTCAGCGCGATACCAGTTACTTGCACAAGAAATTTGCGAAGTTTCGTCTTCTTTGGCTGCGACCGCGAATCGACACCGACCCGAGCTAAAGAAAAGTGGTGGTGGGCTCCAGCGTTAAGGTGAGCGCGCTACACTTGAGTCAGAGTCTTCGATAGCCAGCAGTTGAACGCCAGGTTCAATCGATACGTTGGGGCCCCCGAGAGCACCTCCTCAGAATCAGTCGCGAATGAACTACGTTGAAAACAGTTGTAGCCATGGCGTGTATAAGTTCAAGTCGTATTTGTGCCCGTGCACAAGAGAAACTGTGTCAGTTACTCGTTGTGAAGAATAATACCCTAGTCAAGTCGTTGTCGGCCTCGTCCTCGAGCGCGGGTGGAACAATAGTTCTTAGTGGTGGTCAGTTTGCGCCCTTCACGTCCAAGAAGTACTCATCGCAAGTGTCGTTCGGCAAGGGAGGCTGTACGCCATGGATATCGTCCGCATCCGCGGTCTTCTACAACCCCGATCCGGGGTCGCCCCGTCACCAGCTAAACGGATTTTTAACGCTCAGCAGACCATCCAGTTCGAGCAGCAGGAAATTCTCCGCCTCGTCAAGCGCCGAGTCCAAGGTAAATCCTCAAATTTCTAGTGTGCCTGATTATCAGCCCGAACCGCTCGCAGGGCTGCAAGTGCGCGATTAAGTGCAATTTTCGCGGTTACATAATTCGCGTTTTTATCCTAACCAAGTGCTACTACAAAAACGCTTGCAGAACAGCTTGAGGACTCCCGTCCACGCATACCTTGCCCTAATTGATTGCAACGAACGTGAGTTCGCATTGGAATGTGCCCGTGTTCTGGAGAAAGTGATTTCTCGATTGTGTTTTCATGCGGTGGTCGTTGGTTGCTCGTTTTAAATGCGCGGCTGTCGCAGACTGATTTAGAGCCCAAAGAGTGCTGTTTGCCTTCGTTAATGAGTCCAGGCACCGTTAGCTTGGCAGTGTTGGGAAATCTCTAAAGTAGTTAGCTGCAAATTAAGAAAATATTCGCATAGCAATCTGTTGCATGCCATACAGAAGCGTTGATCGCCTGCCACCCTGGCAACGACTACGAAAAATCCAAAGCGGCAGGCACTGAAGACTCGCTGATTGGAGCAGTGTCCGTCCTCCAGCCAGTTGTACGCTTTGAGCTGGCTCGCAATGGACTGTGTTGATTTTTGCTTGGTGGAAAGTGAATTTTATCGAAAAAGAAAGTGAAACTGTTTAGCTAACCGTCGACTGGACGGTGATTATAAAAAAAGCGAATCCGCTCGTTCCGATTCGCATGCGATTTATATGCTTTTCATTCAGAATAATCAATTACAAAGGACTTTCTATCCAAGGGTTGGCAGGTGCATCCATTTAAAATTTCGCACATTGCAAAACTGTCAAACGATTGTGTAATCACAACTTCCCGTAATGCACTAGAATTGGAATGTAGAATTGGCTGCAATTGGAATGTGTGTGTTCGAAAAAGTAAGGGCTCAAACCAATTAGAATCTAGAACCGCCAAATTGGACTTGTCGTCTTATGTTGTAAGATAACAGGGTGGGACTAAAGAATAGATGCACTGATGATGAAAGACTGCACAGAATACTTGAAATACTTTCTTTGACACTGCATCGGAAACTGTGCATGGGTGTTGTTGTTAGTCCACTTTCGTTAGTGAAAGAGGAAGAAGCGTGTGTGCAAAACTTGCCGAGCAGCAGCAGCAGCAGGTGTAATGCATTATGCTGCCCGTTTTTAGCTACGCTATTACGAAATGGAGGGAAAACCTGAATATTGCACCTCAAGTGTATTTGGATTACCTGTTGCATAGCTCATTCCCGCACGTTTTAAGCGTTTCGATATACGCGCTAATGTTTGCGTGGAGAGAGTTCAATACGACACGCTCAGAGCTGGTTATCATTAATTATTGATTGGAAGAAATTCAAGGCAGTCAGAGATTAAGTAAATGCAATATGCTCTTTCTCTCGTCGCGATTATAATGTTATGTTTGTTTTCATAAAACCGGAAGTCGCAACAAAGCGGATGCTGTAGTCGTTTTTATGTGATTGAAAATTTGAATAGTAAATGGATGGATTTATTGGCGGGATTTGCATATACGAGTAGTGTGAGATTATGGGATTATGGGATTGCTATTTCACAGACAATTATTTGGTTTGAAGCTTAAAAATAAGGAAAGTAACATTTTTAGCAGTTTATTTGAGATTCTTTCAATTCACCAGGAATAGTTACATAGGGAATGAAGAAGAAATTCACACATTTTTTTGTTTGTTAATGCTTATCGAAAAATTTATAAAAACCCCTGCATGAAACTTTGTAGTGTATTACTGACTGTAGGACACAAGTGTTGAAGATCTGCGAGTTGCAAAATAGCCGAACTCAGCTGACTGGGTCCGGTTAGCGACAGCGTTTGAGCGCTTGTTGGCTAACTGCGGATTCTGATAGGCGGGATTCCGAAGCAAACACAATTTTTTACGTATGCTTGGTATTCCAAACACATCACGATCCAACTTCTATTATCTTATAAATTTCTGTTTATAAAATTTACTTAACACAAGAAAGAAACGTAAATCAGCGGACATGAAAACCTGATTCTAAATCTATTCATAACCTAAAGGTAACCGTGACCTTCTCTATAGAAATTCCGGAGATGCACCGTCTGGAGTTGAAATCCAAAAAATTTGTTCCTAGAGGTGGTACTTACAGTTTACACACTTCAATCCGGGGCAAACTTTCTGTAGATAAGCTTAATATGATACGAGCAACTCATCACTACTTAAATTGGATTTCTGTAAATGATCTTAAGAACAACTTAAATTGGATTTCTGTAAATGATCTTAAGAACAACATCAATTTTTTGTAAGTAAGCAGTTTTCGCGAGGTGCCCAGTATTCCTTCTCAGAAACTTCCTCTACTTATCACCTCGAGGCAGCTCGGCAGCTCTGTTGATCCGTCTGCCCCGAGGTGGAAATTTATTACGAACATTATAAGTAATATTTTGAATCAATTGAAAATATCAGGGTTAAACTTAGGTTCATAAGGATCTTGATGACAGGGGTCACAAGAGGGTCTTAATTACTTGTTAAAAAATTAACTTCTGTCGTATCTATTCCTGGTTGATATTAACAAAATTGGGGAATGAATTGTACTCCCCTTTAATCAGTAGGGATTTGAGGCGCACATTTTCTAGTTGATATGATGGCTTAGGAGGTGCTGTAATCAGTAAGTGATGATTGATGAAAATAAAATCCAATTTGAAGGCCATGACTCGCTGAAAAAAGTGCTAATATTTGAAACGGTTTAGTGTATCTGTGAGCAGGGCCGGACAAACGATGATTTTAGGTGCAGGCAAAAACTTGTTGTTTGGCAAACGCATCCTGCTTCTGATCCTCGCTTGCCTCAAACAAAGCATCATAGACCTCTCCAAAATTAAATCTCAGGGGAGTGACTGCATCGATTCGACTTTCCCAGCGCGTTGTACTTAGAGGTTTTACTGTCAAAGCAGTTATGTGGTTTTTGAGGGTACTCCAGCGGTAGGTCGAGGCAAAAAAAAAGTTGAAAATTTCTTGCACGATACTGAAGAAATCCAAAGCATCAAAACATGACTTGGCTCCATCGTTGACTACCAGATTGAGAGAATGGTTGCTGCATGGAACGAACAACGCTCGTGGATTGAGTTCAAGAATTCGTTTTTGTACGCCTACGTTTTTTCCTTTCATATTTGAACCGTTGTCGTAGCCTTGGCCTCGCATATTGTTCAACTGCAAACCATTCTTAGCCAGCTCTTCTAAGAGATCATCTCTTATCCCTTCTCCTGATGAATCGTTGATTGAAACGAAATCCAAAAAATGTTCTTGAATTGACACTTTAATAAAAATAAGGTTTTAAGAAATATTTTGGTTTTAATAAAAATATTTTGGAAAAACAATGTTGGAAGTTCACTTAGTAAAAAACTTTTCAAAATTGAACTATTCAAGCCACTTTTTACAAGATTATTTATAAAACTTAATCAGATTTTATTAAGATTTCAGCTTTTCAGAGAACTTTTATTAATATGTTGAAATATTTCCAAAAACACATACTGCGTCAAAAAGATTTCTCAAAAGGACATTTCAAAAAAGCGAAATTTAATAAAAAATTTATCAATTTTATGACGGTAATGATAACAATTTTATTACAATTCGAATTACTAGTATCACTTAAAAATGGTGATTCGTACAAGAATATTTACATAATTTTTTATGTTTTCGTGAAAATATGTCTTAAGTATATACTTACTTCTTTTAATGTTTTTCTGGTCACATTTTCTTCAGAACTATTTTCAAATTGTTTCGCATCACTAGGATTCACTGGAGGAACGATGAGAAACGTTTTTAAAGCCTGTACTTGATTCCTGTTCTGTTTTTCGTTTTCAATCTTTCTTTTTCGATAAAAAGATCCGGATGGTTTTTTTTCTGAGGATTTCCCGACATATTTGCATATTTTGTGAACAACTACAATTACAAAACTAACCAATATTAATGTAATAGTTCAACCGAAGCTACGAAAATAAAATCGCGCACATTCGAGCATACATCTGATTACCTGCATAGTCGGTCGCCGACTGAAATAGATCAAGTTCCCCCATGCAAGGAAAGCAAACGAAAAGGGATTCAAAGTAAATAAGATCGTTTCGCTCGCTTTTTGGGTGGGGTTAAAGGAATGAGAATTAAATAAGGTCTTTTTGAAAGCTTCAATGCTGGGGTATAATAATGCACAAAGACAAGTGCAAAATATGTTTTGATGGTGTGCAAACTGATGAACGATGGTTTGCTGGGAAGAAGCATCGTTTTTTGAGGTTACTCAAGTCGAATAAAAACAAAAGATCAGTTGCTTTTATCCACTATTCTCGGGCCAGTGAAAGAATGTATCCTGTCCCGACGAGTTTACGTTCGTCCTGCGCATTTCCCCATATTTCCACGACTCGGACTCGAACGGTACTATCGCTCCTGCTTATTCAAACAGCGCGAAGATCGAATTTTTCCTTTAAAAAAACTGCAGGTCTAGGTCTTACAATCTTTTGCGCCCTCATTTGGTGCCCTAAGCACAAGCATTTGGCGCCCTAGGTTCATCTACTTGGCCATTTGGCGCCCCTCAAAAATTTTACGAGCAGGCAACCGCCTGCTTCGCCTTTGCCTAAATCCGGCCCTGTCTGTGAGCATAAACACAGATTCAAAATAGTTTTAATATTGGCAAGTCTTTTTGTCATTTTTCGATTGAATATTTCTTTTATTTAAAATGGATTTTGTTTAAGTACATATTGTCCATTATTATCTATGACCTTTTGCCACTTTTTGGGTAGAGCCATTATTCCAACTGTGTAGAAGTTCTGTGGCCAAGTGATTTTCACAGCCCCTTTTTGAAGTGAATTTCTTTTCATTAAGGCAGGTATTGCAGAGACCAAAACAAATAGTAGTCTGATGGTGCAAGGTCTGGACTATACGGTGGATGCATCAAAATTTCCCAGCCAAGCTCTGTCAATTTTTGGCGGGTCATCAAAGATGTGTGTTGTCTGGGGTTGTCATGATGGAAGACAACGCCCTTTCTATTGGTCAATTCTGGCCAGTTTTTTTGAGTTACTTGTTGCAATATGGTTAATTGCTGACAGTAAAGAGCCAAATTGAGTTCTTGGCCAGGTTTCGGTACCTCATGATAAACAATTCTCTTTCAACCCCACCATGCACACAGCATAACCTTATTTGGTGTCAATCCTGGCTTTGAAGTCGTTTGTGATGATTCACCTTTTTCGACCATGATCTTTTCCGAACGATATTCTCGTATTTTACCCATTTTTCATCGCCCGTAATGATTTGCTTCAAAAATGGCTCGATTTCGTTGCGTTTTATTAGCATTTCGCAAATGGAAATTCGGTCGCTCAAATTTTTTGGTGTTAATTCATGCGGCACCCAAACGTCGAGCTTCTTTGTGTATCCAGTCTAACGCAAATGGTTCAAAACTGTCTGATGATGGATATTCAGTTCCTAAGCAATGTCATGGCTGCTTATGTGTCGGTCTTCTTCAATTTTTTGTAAGATTTCATCGACTTCTTCAGTGATTGGTCGACCTGAGCCAGGTTGACGTCAAAATTTCCAGAACGAAAGCGAGCGAACCATCTTTTATCTGTGGCTTTTGATAAAGTATCACAAATTTTTTCACGAGCCTGCGATACATTCTCACCTTGATCGTAGTGATATTGTAAAATATAACGAATTTTTTCAGAAATTTCACTCATTTTTAAATGAATACAACTTTTGACACGAATGGCGAAATAAAAAACTGTCCGTATGAAAATTGTAAACTGGAATGTCACTTTTCAAACGCATGTCAGTTTGACTCAATCTGATTAGTATTGCCCGATATATGACAATGAATACTATCTAGTGACAAAAAGGCTCAATACTTTTTAGACTATCCAATAAATAAAATGAGACAAAACCCCGTAGATATTAATTCGTTATGAAAAATTGGTTATAAATAATAAGTTACTGTTACTCACTTTTCAAAACTGGGACTTCGAATTGGGTCCGGTTTCATAAATTTTATTTCATCTTTCTTACTGAGATTTATGACCGTTTTTTCCGTAAAAGTTTCTTTCTTATTTCATGATTTTAGTAACAAAATTAGCCCTCACCTAAAATAAATCATGATCCGGGTTCATACTAAATATATAATGATTTTCTTCTAAGTTATCGACGTAATTTTCTAAGTGGCAGGAACAATTGTAAAAACCATCAAGCTGCTGCAGAATGGTTTTTAAATTCGGAATAAATTTTTGCTTTGAGTTTAGAATTAGAATGAAGAACATTGTAAGCCGTGAACTGCTGCTTAAGTCTTGTGAAAAACTTTTACTTATGAACCATTTTTAGCGTTCTTCAACACATTCTAAACTCTCATGAATCTATTCCCGAGAAGAAATAATTTCAGTCTGCTCCTCAAGTAGTAATCATTTCAGTTTCTCAAATCATCATCTTCCAGCCTAAGCCGGTCCTTGGCCTCCAAGATTAGTCTCTCAAGTATGCGATCTCGTTCGTAGGTTAATCACTTCCAGCAAGAATCTGCTGTCAACTTCTATCCTCTCTTCCCATCGTGTCCTCGGCCTTCTCGCTGGTTGTTTACCTTGCGCTCTACTCTTTATTGTTCTTTTGGGTAGCCAGTTTTCTTCCATTCTTTCTACATGGCTCGCCCATTGCAATTTGCGTAACTTTACGCAAGCGGATACAGGTGGATCGTCAAAAAGTTCATACAACTCATCGTTGTAACGTAGTCTCCACTCTATTCCTTGCTTCACTGGACCGTAGGTTTTCCGGAGCACTATGCGTTCAAATATGTCCAGCGTCTTTTTGGATTCTTCGGCAGGTTCCATATTTCACTTCCGTATAACAGCGACTAGTGATTTATAAATACGAAACTTATTTTGCCCGTGCACAACTCTGGACCCTAGAATGGGGATATGGAGTAAGAGTCTTTATTTGCGGCGTCCGATCTCGTCCTTTTCAGCGCCTCTTCTATTCAGGTTGGTTCTAAGATACACAAAGTTATCCACACTTTCGAGGTAATGATCTCCTATGGTCAGGTTTTGTCGAACTGGAGTGTTTTTCCGCTTTTGAACCATGAATTCAGTTTTAGTTTTATTAACTATTAGGACGACTCGGTTTGGCATCTAAGATTTGATGCGCCATAAAATTGACGTCATCAGCATATGCTACCAATTGTGTGGACTGAAACATAAGTGTACCAGAGGTTTCCGCTGATATCTTCCTGATGATGTGCTCTGGGGCAATATTAAAGAGCATTCGAGAAAGGCCATCCCCTAGTTTTAAGCCTGATTCGCCGTTTACCTTGATTTGGGACTCTGCTTTGCATTGTGACTTTGACCATATGAACTAGTTTTGTTGGGACGCCAAAGTCAAGTATTATTTTATACAGGGCATTTCTGTCGACACTGTCATACACTTGCTTGAAGTCTACAAAGAGCTGGTGTACATCAATGCTATAAAGAGCTTTCCATTAAGACCATAACAATTGTATCTATTAATATAACACCGAAATATTTGAGGTATTGAGTTCAATTTTATTGTGGGTGTAGTGCAAGCATTAAATTTGACGAATGAAATTAAATTTCAGTCATATGATCGCCACGAGCCCGTTTACAGCGGTCGATTCTTTGGAGCTGATTTCTCACCCCTCTGGCAGACATTTCGACCGGAATGTTGGCAATTTCGCATTATATGAGCATCTTTCGCACATCTTTTCAGTCGTGCGATCTAAGGCACATTAATTTTCATTGGCCGGTATTGAAGGATTTTTCAATCCCATTCCGAATGCATACTTCAGCATTCCACCAATTAAAGGTCAGAGTTTCCTATTCGGCATCTATCGCACTGTTCCAGGTTCCAAAACAAACAACAGGCTGTGGGCTTAGGAGACTTAAAAGTGCTCGCAATAATGAAATATCACAATCCTTATGTCAATTTAGAGAGAATGATTCAAGCAAATCGGCAAATTAGACCAAGACCGATAAGCGAGTTTGCCGGAAAGCTCAAGATTCAATGAATTTTTTCTGTTGGTCGCCATTGATTTTATTTGGCATCCGGCTCCGTTCTGCGTCTACTACAGTATCAAGTAGAATGACATATCTCCGCTGACATTTGCCATCATGTTCGGAAGTACTTCCTCACCCATCGTGGGTGCGTTCAGAGATGACAGAACACTTCCCGGTATTATGGGGCGGACCACAATCAATCGTCTATTACACTTTGCTTTGCATGTGCTTTTTATATGATCCACAACTTTTCATTCATTTGTTTCTTTGAGCCTAGAAGATGGTCTCATAGGTGTTTTTTTTTTCGTAGCCACTTTTATGCCTTCGCTTCAACTTTTTTTTTGGAATGCAGTAGGTTTTTGAAGCGTATAAATTATTATTTCCTCATTTCGGACGGAACAAATAGCTGATTGAAGTGATTCTTTTGTCCAATTACCGCCCAGCGTGACCGCTTTTTTATTGTGGACATTCCAAATCTGTAATAAAAACAGAAAGGCTAGATTGAACACAACAAAAATAGTTTCTGATAAGGCCTTCTTTACCGGGCTGCATGCGGCCATCTCTTTTTAATCGTTCGGGAGAGATGACCACAACAACAATGAACCATTTAGCAATTATTGAAATTTAGAACTACGAAACATGATAAAATATCAAAAGTTAGAGTATCCGTCGAAATATTGAGATAAAAATTGAATTCATTGAAAATTTTTAACACTACTGAAAACGAAAAGACTGGGTTTACCCGCTTTTTGATACAATTTAACAATCATTATGTCCGTTCTGCAAGTCATCTCCACTGAGAGATGTGAACCAAATGTAAAGTGTCACCACACCTAACAATTAGTTCCGAGAAAAATGGAGCTTGCCATAATTGAAATCCACCCATGCATTGAACAGTGATAGATATAAATTAACTCTAAAATCGCGAAAATCTACTTTTTGGTGAATTTCTCGAAAAGAATTACCTGTTGCGGAGGGATCTTTATATTTATAGGATATAACGAAATTTGTGACCACGCTAAGGACGTAATTTTGCTTCGATTTTCAAGATGTATTGAGTTAAGCTCGTTAGCCACTTAAATCAGCCAAGTGAAAATAAAATTGCGGCCATTTTAGACGAGGTTCCGTAATTTCTGGTCTGGCCAAAGTATAGCTCCGATTTGGATGAAATTTGTTAGAGAGATTCATTGAACTGTTCAATGAAGCTCACAATAAAAAATCTAAAGTCGAACCATCTGAAATAAAAGGTCGAAAAACTAGCATAAAATTTGTTATTGCAGTTGGGACCAAACCTTTCAACCGGTGTTAATGCAATTTGGCAGTGTGGTAGAGGCTTTAAGTATCTAAATTTCAAGATCGAGTCTCAAGTTTCAAAATGGCGGCTATTCAAATTCCGAAATTTCAAAGGCTTCTTAAAGTCACAACTTTGATTCGATTTGTATGAAACTTAATACTGAGGTAGATGGTAATAAAGGCCGATGATGTAGTTTTTTGGTGATCATCTATTTTCAGAATGGCGGTGGTTCAAATCTGCAATTTTTTCAATTTGGAATTTTAGATTATTAAAATAGATTCTGCCATCCTGCAAATAAAATAAAAAAGTCAATAATTTAACATTTAAAATGTTCTCGGTGCCCTTTTCAATAAGATCCGAATATTTTTGTTTCGTTCAGAATAAAACTCCGATTTGGCACAGTGGTCGATGAGACGCTAAGAAAGATATCTTTTCAAATAATCCAAAAGGCTAGAAAGTAAATGAAATTCTTTATTTTAGTAGTTTCTAAAGTGTTGAATATATTTTCATGGAAAGTTTGAAGTGTCTTACATTGGAAGTATTTATACAATAGTTAAAATTTTCTTAAACAGTGTTTTTTTTTTTGTGGTTGGAAGGTGAATGTCATTTACGCACAGACTGTGGGGCTTCCATGCTCGCAAGAAGGCGACAGTGTTTGGCTTTGAAAGTGGTGGCCAATTATTATACTCGTATATTTGCTTTTTATGACAGATGTACATTTCGTCCTGAATTCTATGACTTCTTCAGTGTAGAATACTACTTTTAACCTAGTGCTTTACTGTTTATATAATTGATTGTTACCTAATTACTTATTAATATATTTTAGCAATTTGTGGGAGGCGTTGCCAAGATCTTGATTCAATCTGCATATTACAGAGAAACGCACGATGTTAATTGTAAATAAAACAAAAAGTTTTCAGAGAACTATGTTAATGTTTTTTATTGTAATAGAAGGATCTATGAAAATTATGTGTGAAACAAAATATCGCCCGAATGCTAGCTACCGCTATGGTGGCATACTTCTATCCGACGGTCCATATTTTCAATGACTCTAAGACATAACTGAGGTTCAATGTCGTTAATATGCTGAATTGTCTCATCCTTTAGCTCTTGAATTATTCTTGGCTTATTGACGTACACTTCATTTTTAAATATCTGCAAAGAAAGAAGTCCAACGGTGTCAAATCACATGATCATGGCGGCCAATTAACATCGCCACAACGTGAGATAACACGGCCATTGAATTTCTCGCGAAAAAGAGCAATTGTCTTGTTGGCTGTGAGGCAAGTGGCACCATCCTGTTGGAACCACATATCGTCCGGGTCCATAACCTCAATTTCTGACCACAAAAAAAGTCCGTTCTCATCTCGCAATAGCGAACACCATGCACGGTATCTGCTTGGCCGTCCTCGTTTTCAAAGAAGTACGGCCCGATGACGCCACGAGCCCACAAACCGCACCAAACAGTCACTCTTTGTAGATGCATCGGCTTTTCAACAATCACTCGTGCATGCTCATTTGCCCAAATGCGGCAATTCTGTTTGTTAACGAATCCACTGAGGTAAAAGTGTGCCTCGTCGCTGAAGATGATTTTCTTTGTAAAGTTACCATTCCCTTCTGTCAGTTCAATCAAATTGAAATGGTCAGTAGGCTTCAGCTCTTGAGTCAATTGAACCTTGTAAGCGCATAAATTCAAATCTTTATTCAAAATTCGTATCAGTTATGTTCGTGAGTAGTTCAATTGTTGGGCACGACGAAGAGTCGAGGTTGACGGCTCTTCTGCCACACTATCGCGAACAACAGCAATGTTTTCCGCAGAACGAACTAGGCGATCATGCACAGGTGATTTCACATTTCCTACAGACCCGATTTGCTGAAATTTGCGCACAATTCTCCCGATTGTGGACTCATTTGTTCGATTATGCTGACCAAAAAGATCACAAAGTGCACGAAATGCATTTTGATTTGAACGCCCATTTTCGTTAAAGGTTTCAACAACCTTAACGCGCTGCTTAATTGTGTACTTCTCCAGGGTTGAATTTGTCAAACACTGAAACAAAGAAATGTCAAATTAAGTTGGGCGAAAAACTTGACGTTAAGGTGTGACTCACAATTAACATATTGCATTATGGTTGGACTACCCTTTATTTATCGTTTCCATTAATTTCATTGATCTTTCTTACCTGTTTATGATTTTTAAATTGTTCTTACTTATCCCATGGTTCGTTTTGATCGCATGTCTTGCTACCATTGATTTTAACTGTTGTTTTTTTATTCTCATTCCATAGTTCAATGCCTTTGTTATGTTCTTCAAATCTAATCACAGCTAACCTCTACGTTTGTCCTACATATACTTTATCACACACTCCGCACTCAATTTGATATATTCCGCTCTTTTCATATTCTTCGATTTGATCCTTCTCGTTGCCGAGCCAATTTGATACTTTTTTACCACTTCGTGGAGTCGCTTCTATGTTGAATTTGTTGAACATCTGCTTAAAATCTTTCTGCATCTCCGAAAACGCAAGGCTGATTCTTCTGTCCTCCTTCGAATTCGATTTTGACTTTATATATTTTCTTATCTGTAGCTTTTTTTCGGCGCAGGATGTTAATTAATCGTAATTAAAAACTGTTCGAAACAATAAAGGCTGAATAAAACATCAGGTTTTCAACTTTCTATCCTCGTTCAAAAGTAACATTAAACTGCAAATTTTCAGAAAAAGCTATTACCTGATAATTTTTGCCATATGTTACTGTTTACAAGTATATTTACATAGCCCATAATTGTATTACCACCAATAACTATTATACTATATCATACTACAGTATATTGCCTTTTAATACCACCTTAATAACTGGAACCCATCCGCAGATCGATTTGTGGTAAAGAGAAATCGATTCCAAAGTCGAAAAATTGAACTTTGTTCAAAGAATTTCGTCCATCTCCGTTGTTCGATTTTTAAGTCCTTCAGAAGGGATCCAGTGACAAGTAAGCTGAACAGCTTGGCGAAAAAAAAATATTTTACCTATATCCTCGTTTAAAAATTATTCGTGGGCGTATATAAAAGAAAGCAAAAAAATGTACGTATGAAACTAATAACCTTCTTTCCTATGGAAGTCGGTTAAGATAAAATTTAAATGATTTTTTATACTATTCATTACTCCATAGTGTCTTTAAAATTCTAGTTTTATAGCAACCGCACTGTATTGATTGCTATAAAGTTAATTTAATAGCTTGTCACTGTATCAAGTACCTTCGTTTAAAATTGAATAAACATTTTATAGGTTATCTTATTATAAATTCATAATCTTTTATCTTTTTTAAACTACCAGTTTCAATTTATGGTTAATACATGTATTTTCTTTAATGTTTTCCACAAATTGCTCATAAACTTTTACCTAATTACTAAATATATTTTTACACAATTCAGTAAAATTTTCACGCAATTTAAAAATAAAATTGTCTTTCTGTATGTTAATTGCTTTGCTTTTAGCACTACAGCCCTTTTCAGGCCTTCGCTTCGAAATAGGTAGTAGAATATCTTATTATCTTGATCGAATGTTTCGGCACTCGAAAAGGTGATATGGTCAGGTTCACGCGTTTTGTGTATAATAAATTAATTAATTCCAATTAATAATAACTGCAAGTCACGAAAAATGCTCTCAACATTTGATTAATTTGCTATGATTTGCAATTCTAGCTGTTCCGATAGATTTCGTATGTTCCAAATCTCTTTGTAGCTTTTCGACTTCTTTGAGGTAAAAAAAATCTTTTTACCTAACGGATTTACCTTTCTATCAAATTTTTCTCCAAGTTTTAGACCGAGTTTCTGGACGGTTATGGGATACTATTTAAACTGTATAATGATAATCACTATAGACTTTTCAATACTGGATGACCGGCTGTCGACATACTCATTAAATAATTGCATCATAAAACTAATTCACTAGTTTCCTTGTTTGATTCCTTTGACAAATCTTCGTCAGCACCGGTCATCTCGCATTCCTTATTCGAAAATTCAAACTGCTCCAGATGCTGTCCATCACTGTTTAACGCTTCTGCCAAACGAGCAATCAGTGATGCTTTATTCTCATTGCTTGTCAATGATCGTTTATCTAACTCACCCTTTCATTGCACTATCCTTAAATAGTGTACATTATGTGGTATCATTTTAATTTTGCTCTAATTGTACTTGCTCGAGCTATATTTTTTTGTCATAGTCTCTCTTGCGAGCGTTCCACTAAATTTTACTTCAGATCCCACTTCTGACACCAATTGCTATGTGCAACAGGCTTGAAATATCGCAATAAATTAAATTTGAGCTTCAATCTCTATTTTAACTCAAGATTCAACAAATCAACTCGTGTCCAAATCGAAAATCAGATGTCAAATCCCCAAAAATATTTTTTGTTTGTTGTCATTCCTTCAACTATTAAGATTTATCCAATATTTCTCCCAACCCTAGACTGTAACAATCAGTTGCTCAGGCATTGCTAAGGTACTCTATCCTGTAATGTCTTCTAGGTGCTAGCCTTAGTGATTCCATCTGGGCCTCGAATTTCTTCATTTCAGGGCGGCTCTAACAATAAGAAGAACAATGTTCGTTTCTTCATTGTCAGCGATGTTAGTGTTCACCAAACCCAAACTATCTCATCACTACTATGAATTTAGTTACCTCTGGAAACTTTCCAACAGCTTGATTTTACGCTCTTAATTTTTCGGAGACGACTGGCCTTAACGATAAATATTTCGATGCAGCTCTCTTTGCGGCATAATATGCGGAGAGGGTTTTTTTAAGAGCTATTCGTTTATTTTTTTAATGAAATTAATTTCAATTCAATTTAACATTTAAAAATGATTTCTGGTAAATAGTCACCATGACTAGCGATTGCAAAGAGCGTTTATCAACCCAATTTTTGGCCACTTTGTCAAATATTTTCCTACAAAGCTTCCAATGTTGTTGGTTTGTTAGCATTAACTGTGGGCTTGACATACCTCCAAATAAAATAATCTGGTGGTGTCAAATTGCATGATCTTGGATGACAATTGACTGGACGATTTCGTGAAATAATGTTGCCTCCAAATTTGATTTTTAATAAGTCGATTGTTTCGGTGGCTGCGTGGCATGTAGCATCATCCTGTTGGAATAAATGTTTTCAATGTTCATCTCATTGGCTTTTGGAAACAAAAATTCATCGAGGATGGTCTGATAACGTCCACGATTTACCGTAACGGCAGCTACTTCCGCCTTTCGAAAGAAATAGCGACCGATGATGCCATTAGCCCGTACACAATCCAGTATTGTCTTGGATTGTTGTCACTCCATATGGGCTTCATCACTGAACAGTATTTTACGGCAAGGTTTCCGAATAGAACTTTCATTTTGAAAATAAGTTTCTTAAATTGGAAGCGTTTTTCCAGTATTAAACGATTCACGTTTAAATGGCAAACCTCACTGAACACAAATGTCACAGAATTGACAATTTTTATATATTTCATACACAATTTATCCCTATTGAGAGATCTCATGCAGCTAAAGCTGATCTGTATTTTTACTTCAAAATTATAGTTCGGCCAAGCGTTTATCCTTTTGGTATAATTAAACCCCTTCTTGCGTTCACACCAAAGAACTGCAATCGTACTATTCTTCAACTGGGCATTCCGTTTTCCTCTGGATCGAGTTAAGTGATATGAAGCGGCCGATTTAGAGGTACTCGTAATATTAATACCGTTTACTGTCTTGTGCCGATCATAGAAGGTAAAGTTCGCATCTCACCCGAACTCACCATACTGTTTCGTGTACTATCCATTTCTTGTCATATTTTCGTTTGAATTAGTTTTTATATGAGAACACGCAGCGTCGCGTATTTCAAGCCCTTCGGGTCAGTTGGGTAAATTTGTTTGAGTCTTTCTTTCTATGTTCACATGATTGGTGATAGCCAGACCGATTCCCAGTGTAAAATATGCCGCAATCTCTCTCCGTTGGTTTATTCTTCTTCGTAGAACAACAGCCCCTCTCGGGCCTTCGCTTCCTGCAACAAGTGCCTCCAACTGTCTCGGCCCATTGACCGCGTCCTTCGATTTCGAAATCCGAGCAGTGATGAACTGTTTTCGTCGACCGAATCAGACCAGCGTTTCCTACGTTTTCTTACTTGTCTCCGCCTTTCAGCTCTCCCAACGAATATATTTTTGGGTATCCGTTGTTTGTCCATACGATTTACATAGTCAGCCCATTGCAGCTTCCGCAGCCTTACAGTCGTTGAGACCTCCGGCTCATCAAAAATTTCATACAGCTCATGGTTGTATCGAATTCGCCAATGGTCTCCATCTGGTTTCGTTCCAATTATTCGCCTCATAATTCGTCTTTTGAAGGCGATAAATATGTTTGCGGATGCTTGCATAGCACTGGTCTTATCACAGATTTGTATACTTAGAGATGTGTTTTCCTGTGTATGCAACTGGTCTTCAAGGTCGTCAAAACTGAATAAAAAATTTTATTGGTGAGCTGTATTCTTCGGAGTATTTCGTCTTTTTCATGACAGATTCTCGTTATTTTGGCGCCTGGATATACAAATTTGCCCACATTTTCGATACTGTATTCGCTAAATGTGATATTTTGTGTACTTGAGGTATTTTTCCTCGAATTCGTCATGAGTCTTGTTTTATTCTCATTGATTTGTAGCCCTACGTTTTGCTTCGCTGTTGAGTTTTGGAAAAATTCTTTGGCTGCTTTTAATGACCGTGACTAAATGTTGATGTCGCCCGCATAGGCCACCACTTGGGTCGATTTGTATAATAATTCACCTCGTATATCGATAGCCAAATTGAATAGCAATGGGGCTAGCCTATCTCCCTGTTTTAGTCCGATATTTGTGTTAAAGTGAGTTCGGTGAGTGGTGAGTTCATTATTAATGCGGACTTAGGAGGTTGTCGACGTCATTGTCATTTTAGTAAGACGGACTTATTTGTCTGGGATACCAAAGCAAGGCATTATTTGGCACAGTACGTTACGATCAATACTGTCGTATACTTGCTTAAAGTCAACGAAGATTTGGTTTGCGTCTATGTTGAACCCCCAGTATTTCTCACGTACCTGCTTGACTGTAAACAATTGATCTATCGATCTACCTCCTCTAAAGCCACCTTGATACTCCTCAATAATACTGTTGGCGTATGATCTGATTTTGTTTCCTATGATCTTTAATAATAAATAATCAATAATTTTCGCACTGTTGTTTGTCACCTTATTTGTTTATAAGGAATATAATTGATTGGCTCCACTCGTTCGGCACAAGTTCTTGTTACCAAATATGCTGCATGACTTTGTGAATAGCTTTTTGAACGCTGCTGCCACCATATTTAATGAGCTCCACTGGAATCTCATTGATGCCCGGCGCTTTATTATTTTTTAGGGCTTTGATGGTGAAACATACTTCATCCAGTGTTGGTAAGGCCAGTGGATGCTCTCCGGGAGTATCTATAGGCTCCGATGTTCTAGAGCTGTGCAGAGCATTTTGTAGATTATTGAAATACAATGCTCATCTTTCCTTTATCCTGCTGATGTCATCACGGCAGAGCGTGGGATTGGGCTGATACACTCGTTTTAGGCTTTTCACTACTTTGTACGAGGGCGATTCAAATATGATCGAGACAAATGCTCTGACATGTTTATTTACTATCGAAAAAATTTACAGTTTTTCTAGGTACTCCCCCTTAAAAGTTACGCATTTTGTCTACATTTCCGGAAGCTTTTTGATGCCGTTATCGAAGAATTCCTTGGGCAACTCGTACAGCCATGTGCGCACAAACTCCTCTACCTCGTCGTCGGTGTTGAGTCTTTGACCTCCGAGGGCTTCTTTCAGCGGTCCAAACATGTGGTAGTCGCAGGGTGATAAATCCGGACTGTAGGGGGGTGCTCCAATACCTTGCACCCCAATTCCGAGATTGTATAGAGCGTGAGACGCGCGGTATGAGGACGCACATTATCCTGGAGAAGAATCGCACTTCGTGCTGGAATGCTCCTCCGTTTCGAGGGTTATTTCGCGATATTGAAGGTGTTCGTGAATGATAGACTCTTGTAGTAATCGAGCAGTCGCACAAGCAAACTGCTCGAAAACCTTCTTAACCCTTATCCGAAATTTGAATCGCAGATTTAGGAAAAAAGGTTTCATTACTTTCATTCATAGTTGAAATTTATAAAATATTTTTTTTCTTATTATTATTATTAAATATAATTTTATATCAATTTTCCTTTATATTAAATTTAAACGATTCCTTTTAATTATATTCTTCACGACAATTAACTTTTATCATTATTTAAAATCTTATTCATTTTTCTTTACTTCTTTAAATGTGATACCACTGATTTAGTGCATCCCATTTGTGCATTGCATTACCAAATGCAATCGAACTCGGCTGAGCAAGCAGCTGATTCGAGGTATCGTTGCGACATGGAAAAGAAAAAGAAAAGATTTGGACGGATGAGGAGTCGATGGGAGATCGTGAAGAACCACGGAGAAAGTGGCAAATTTTTGTTCAGTAGGACCCTTTTGTAATTCGATAAGTTTTGTCGCGATTTGGATCGGTAACGTGTGAAGTTATTAACATCGCGTGTTAGTTATTACTTGTTGAGGAATTTTTAAGGATTATTTAAAAGTTGAGGTTCTATAAAGGCAACGCCAGTGCAGTGAATCGTACGGTTTCAAGACCCAACAAACGACAAACGTTTCTCGAATTCCTTCTATACGAGTGTCTGTAAAGGTTGACCATCGTGCCGTCAGTATTGATTGGAATTTTTGAATTTGTTCTGTGAACATGGGCAGTGAATTAACAAAACAAATCGAAGTTAATTTCTTATCATTTTCTTTGTCTATTCCGCTTACGGTAGTCTCCAATGTAAGTATTTTCCTTTCACCAGTAAACTTGGAAAGTCATGCAAGGAGTTGAGCACCCAATATGACCTGATTGTCCATTGTTTAAGAGCATTTGCGCACCAAATGTCTGTGCTATTGTTCAAAGCCCATTTCAGTGAATACTACGTGGATATTTGTTAGAAATATTTGTGAAAGTCTTATCGTGTGTGATATTATCCGAACGGACGAAAAAGTGACGCACAATTAAAAATAACGCAAGAAATCAGTGAACCGTCATCCTACGGACGCTCCTCCACCCAGTCGCCGTGTGACCATTAAACAAGAATGCACACTTGCAAACCTCAGCGCCAATTCTTACGCACTTCTCCCCTGAACGGACATTTAATTTACCTACCTTCAGTACAAAATAGCGCCCAACGTGGGGCCCGAAAAGCCCGGCTGTATCATCAGTCGTGAGCACGAGACAGACCATCGTCTGTAGGTGACCCCACATGGTGTCCAGATTTTTGGCGGGTAGGTAACCCCTAAGGGATATTGCACTGATCGTGCCCCAGCAATTGATAACTTCCGAAGTTGTCCTTAGACATCAATATCGTTTGGACCTGCTTGTGATTTATAAATTCGTGGCTTACCACCATTGTATGACTAGCAAGGCCAAATGATATTAGAGTCCTTTCGTGTATTCGGAAGTTGTTACTCAACATCATTTTTGCGGCGAATTCTGATCTGCACCCCAAATCAAGCGATGCCTAAGTGTCTTCCATTACATGGATTTTGACTTCACGTGATTGGATGCTTAGCTAGTCCGTGACTATCCGTGATAACATAAGACACGCGCTGCTTGCGGGTCCGAATCAACCCTGGGCTTGCAAATTGTACCTTGTTTAAAACTTGTGAACGAGAGAGCACTTCTGAACCCTGATTCTTACGGTGCCTCAAGAGAGTAGTCCCTGTAACGCAAAATAAGAGCTCACCACTGGTGTCCTTGCCTGTGTAGAGGAAAAAGAAATGAAAAGACCGAGTTAATTATTGATATTGCTAATGGTTTTTGTTATTTCCAAAATAAATTCACCATACCTTTTCAAATCTATCCGTAAACACCAAACTTAAGGTTTAGCTAATTATATTTTTATATCGGTGTTTTTTGAGGCTTAGTCAATAGTTCGCCATTGACGGCCACGCCAATAATTTAAACTTAGTTTTTTTCAGACAAAATAACGTTTTCAGGAAAAAATGCCCAGTAAAAGAACCCCGGAGAGAAGGAAGCTCAGGTCGGATGCTGGACCGACATCCTGTGCTCCATATGCCACGAGGACTTAGACGAGTCGACAACACACCAGCTGTACCTAGCCCAGCCATGATAAACATCGTCTACGTGCCCGCTCTGTCATCAACCTCTGGAGTAGACATCTATATCGGCAGAACGTCCTCAGTCCTCCATCGCTAGTGGAGCAGTGCCCAAAGGCGGACTTCCCCCCCCCCCCCAACTACAATGGGTATGCGTGGTGATACGAGTAGAGCCGGAGCCCTACCGACAGGCTGATCCAGTACCGAGATGCCTCAGCTACTGTTGGTCATGCAAACTATGGCTGTGAGTTTGGAACAAATGAGACAACAAATAAAACGACTGTCTGTTCCACAACCACCTACCCAGCCTTCTACATCATCGGCACGAGCGGATAACGCAGAGTCCGCAGAGCCACTCTTAACGGTAGCTGATGACCCAGTACCTCCTAGGCTCAGCGGAGTCATGAACCCCATGGCCCCAGAATACTGGCCCCGGGTGAGTGTCCCGACTTCGCAACCGCACCAGCGGAATAATATGAGTGCCCGGAGCGACAATTATTCGAGCAGGCAGCTCATGACCGTGGCTCGATGCCCTGGTATACTTGGGATTTACCAACACCTACCCAGCCGCGAGATCGCCGAACGGGCAGGCCTGCTCATCGCCAAGAGACCGCATCGGGACTGGCCAGCAACGAACGCAATCGTGTGTGCTATCCCACCAACCAAAAAAGCACATATAGTGGCTAGCTAGAAGTTTGTGTTTACGGGCCAGGACGACCCTACGACCATCGCTACAGTCCTGTAAGGACATTCATCCATATAATTCACTGCACTCTACACTACCAATATTGTTGCCGAGTTCAGTCGAAATGTCTCGAAAATTCATCTCACGGTCCTCCAAAATGAGTTGTTCTACGCGGCAAATGTTGTCTAGTGTGATGCTTGTTCGCGGTCGACGATCATGCGGCTCATTCTCAATTCATCGTGGAGGCTATATCCTCCAGTCGTTCCCCGATGAGATAGCTCATTGCCAACCTTAGCGTTGAAATCACCCAGAATTATTTTTGTATCGTTTGTAGGTAATGAGTCGACTAGTCTTTCTAGGTGATTGTAGAACGTTTCCTTCGTCCTTTTCTTCGATTGGGCCGCGTACGTTTATCAGCCAGATTTCGAAGAATTTTGCTTTTATACGGATCGCACACAACCATTCATTGACTGCCTTGAAATCAATAACGTGCGATTGGAACTCCCTATCCATAATAAAGGCTACTCAAAACTCCCGCTTTCCAGCAAGCTTCCCACTTTTAAATATTCTGTACGATCTCCCTGTTGGTGTTTTCCCTATTTATTTGAAGAGTTGCTACAATTAACTGTCATCCTATCATGAAGCTATGTACAATTTGTCAATGAAGTCCTCAAAAAAAAGAAAGAAAAACCAAAGAAGATTCAACTTTAATCCAAACTTCATTACTCTATTGTAATTAAGAATTGGAATATTGAATTATCTGAATTCTATCATTATTCTGCGAGTGTTCCAGAAGGAATTCAACTTGAAAATGAAATTAACCGGATCACACAACACAAGCATGAATAATATGTTTCAATATAAAGTAGCTCAAAGTCGAAATTTTTAGCACTGATTTCGTTATCACCAACGCAAACCTATCCAAACTTCTTTCTTTTGAACTTACAATTAGCACTTACCGCAACATGGTCAATTCTTCAGTATTCCTCTTCATCTTCGTTGCGTGTTTGTATGAGTGTGATTTTGTAACATAATCGAAAATATGTTAATATCAAAGCAACGAAAAGCTACAATAGTTGCATTTCAATCATCCTCGTCAATCCGGTCCTCTGGCACCGTTTTGCGTAGTATGTTGCAAAAAGTGTGGACTTGAAAGTTGGAAATACTATGAATTTGTGAAACGAAACAGGCTTCAGAAATAAAAGTAAGAAAAGAAATAAAATCAAATCAAATCACCGTTTGAATAATTATTTTATTTCATCTGGTCGACTGTGGCTTCTTCCAATATTTTTGTTTCTCCTCCATTGTCATCGAGATGTATTGGTAATTTGGCCATTATTGTCACTTTGCTAGTTTGTCTGTTTTTTGTGTGAGATTTATTTTAAAATCATTTTTTGTTAATTTTTTTGTGGAGGCTTTTTACAATTCCGAATGCCAAACACTGGCAGCCAATCAGGTCGGTGGACACGATATTGAACTATGCGGAGCGTCGCGTTTGCATCAATTGCTCACAATGGCGCAACTGGAAAAAGTTTTTCAGTGAAAGTAACTTCCAACTGAAGTCGACCAAACCGATGCATGATACCGTCGTTGTTGCGGCTGCCTTGGCAAGGTGCTTCCTCTTTAACCATTTACATCTTTATCTACAATACCACACTTTTTTCGTTAGTGTTAACCCTTTTTATGTAGTTAACAGATTTACCGCCTTTTTTGGGGTTTTTCTGGAAAATCAGAAGATGCATCCTTTGAACGAGACTATCAAACCAACTGATTTCTCTTTCATTAAACATCTTTGAAACCCGTTAATGCATCCAGATTATACATAGAATTGAATGCAAATTAATTCTTGCTTGAAAAAAGCTTTAAACATATGTATTTCTGATATTTCATGAATGAAATCTTTCACTGAAACGGTTAAAGTCCCCCTCAAGAAAACGAAGCAGCATAAAATTGTTTAAACGAAGACTTGAAACGATCACTGCGCGCGCACTCACTTAGCAAGCAAATATACGTTTCTCATGTTAATAAATTCAAATGAATATCTGATTAGTGAAATAAAGTCGCGGGGTGTGATTTCATTTAATGAATCGACCTTAGATGAAAATTTTGTGATACGCGAGTAAAGTAATACAAGGGAAAACTTTTTCTCATCTTATAAAAGAAGCAAAAAACATAATGTCTGCATTTAAATATCAATAAAATTTTATCTTATGCTTCAGATACTCATTTGTACGAAATTTATTGTTTGAATCTTTTCTGCGTTTAATTGCTTATTGTTAGTCAAAACTAGGAAGCGAGAAAATTTTATGGGAAATCCTAGTTAATAGCAATTATGCTGGCAACACTAAGTGTTGGAACACTTGTAGCCGGATATAGCTCGTCTGTAATGAAAAGGAAAAACTTGAAAAGAGGAGCAATGTAACGACTTCACATGTGTAATGCTCACATACGAGTACACGCATTTATTTTACATTTTAGTGGATTTTCACAATCCAGACTGCTGTTAAGAGTAAACTACATTAAAGTCAGGTATCGCATTCCGTTGGTGGTTATGTAAGAAAAAAATTCGCCAATCTTGAGATTCATGAGATGGAAAATATCTCGACTTAGCTGGCTTGAGAATGTATGTATGTGTGTATTGATCTCATACTTAAATATGTCAATATTTGACCAACAGTGCAAAAGCAGTATGTAAGCCCTTGAAGTCTATTAGCATTGGCTTTCGAGATGGCAATTGGGTCATGCTGGAATTTTAAAGATTTTGAAATTGAAATGTAATCGATATTTAAGTATATAGTGATAATTGATGGAAATTTAAGTGATTGGTTCATTCTTGGAATATGCTTTGGTGGCTTCACAGTGTTTATCATACTACATCATATGAAGAATGTAGCAATGGTTTGGCTTAGATCGCATATATAATGTTTTCAGTAGAAAATATGGTGGAATATATCTTACTCTGTTTCAATTCGAGTATCTATTTAAAGCCAGTTAAGAGTTATTCCGTTTTTATGACAAATTCTCTTACCACTACATAATCTGGACTATGTACAGTGTATAGATACGTGGAAAACAGCTTGAACTACACAATCCGCTGATAAGTTACTCTTCCTGTTAAATTTGGAAATGTGTCAGCTGATTTCATCATTGCTTTTTTAGTCATATGCAATAACCTCTAATAAAATGAAACGATATCCAAAGAAAATTCAAATATTTAACGTATTGGTTATTCTAAAAAGTATTGAGCCTTTTTGTCATTTTTCGATTTAATATTTCTTTTATTTAAAATGGATTTTATTTAAGTACATATTGTCCATTATTATCTACGACCTTTTGTCAGTTTTTGGGGAGAGCCACTATTCCATCTGTGTAGAACTTGTGTGGTTTGTCGGCGAAAAACTTAGCCAAATGATTTTCACAGTCCTTTTTTGAAGAGAATTTCTTTTCAATAAGGTCGTTTTGCAAAGACCGACACAAATGGTAGTCTGATGGTACAAGGTCTGGACTATACGGTGGATACATCAAAACTTCTCAGCCAAGCTATGCCAATTTTTGCCGGGTCATCAAAGATGTGTGTGGTCTGGCATTGTCGTGATGGAAGACAACAACCTTTCTATTGATCAATTCTGGGCGGTTTTTTGGAATTGCTTGTTCCTCATAGTAAACAATTCCCTTCCAATCCCACCATACACACAGCATAACCTTATTTGGTGTCAATCCTGGCTTTGAAGTTGTTTGTGATGATTTACCTTTTTTGACCACGATCGTTTTCGAACGACATGTTCGTATCTTACTCATTTTTCATCGCCCATAATGATTTGCTTCGAAAATGGCGTTGCGTTTTATTAGCATTTCGCAAATGGAAGTTCGATCGATCAAATTTTTTGGTGTTAATTCATGCGGCACCCAAACGTCGAGCTTCTTTGTGTATCTAGCCTTACGCAAATGGTTCAAAACTGTTTGGTGATGGATATTCAGTTCCTTAGCAATGTCATAGCTGGTTATGTGTCAATCTTCTTCAATTTTTTGTAAGATTTCATCGACTTTTTCAGTGGTTGGTATATCTTTGACATCAAAATTTCCAGAACGAAAGCGATCGAGCCATCTCTTGGCCATGGCTTTTGATAAAGTATCTTGACCGTAGACACCACAAATTTTTTCACGAGCCTGCGATGCTTTCTCACCTTGATCGTAGTGATATTGTAAAATATAACGAATTTTTCAGAAATTTCACTCATTTTCAAATGAATACAACTTTTGACACGAATAACAAAATACAAAACTGTCCATATGAAAATTGTAGACTGGAATGTCACCTTTCAAACGCATGTCAGTTTGATTCAATCTGATTAGTAACACATTGTTCAATAAGTCCCGAGACTAACCCAGAGATGGTGCTAGTAGTACCAAACTGGCCATGTTTCCATAGAGTGCGAACCTTTACATGAAACGTGTAAAAATTTCACATCGATCGGATCACAGACAGCAGAGTTATCGAGGTTAGAGTAAAGTCACTTTGTAATTTGTTTGAAAAATGGAAAAATAGCGAGTTTCGCGTGTTGATAAAACATTGTTTTTTAATAGATAAAAAGACCGTAAAAGCCCAGCAATGGCTGGAAAAACATTACCCGGACTCCTCTCTATCGAAACCAACGATTTATCGTTGGCATACTGAGGTTAAACATAGTCGTACGGATACAAACGATGCGAACGTTCGGGTAGGCCATTGGAAGCCGTTACACAGGAAAATGTGAGTGAAGTGTTAAAAATTGTAATGAAAAATCGCAAAGTGAAGGTCCGTGAGATTGCAGAAAGGACACTGATCCCATTTGAAAGCGTATTTACAATCCTTCATGAAAAATTGAGCATGAAAAAGGTTTTTCCAAGTGGGTGCCGCGATTGCTTGAAAACAATGGCGAAATTGGCTCGAAAACAATGGCAAAATCGAACAAATTGGGCTTTGATTTGCTTCCCTACCCCCCGCATTCGCCAGGTTTAGCCCCCAGCGACTACTGGCTCTTTGCTGATTTCAAAAAAATGCTCCAGGAACAAAAATTTGGCTCGAATGAGGCGGTCATTGCCGAAACTGAAGCCTATTTTGAAGCAAAGGATAAATCCTTCTATAAACATAGCATAGAAATGTTGGAAAGGCGTTGGAAAGGTTGTATCACCCTAAAAAGAGATTATATTGATGAATAAAAATGATTTAAAAAAAAAACTGTTATTTTCGTTGTTAGTCTCGGGACTTATTGAACGATGTTGTGCGATATTATACAACGAACACCATTTAGTGACAAAAAAGGCGCAATACTTTTTAGACTATCTAATATTTTAAATAAATAACACAGGTCTAAGAGCTGTCTCCTTTTGTTGAGTGATGGAATGTTGAGGGTCTGTAAGCGCTCATCGTAGGAGTTGTAAGGGAGATTTTATTTGTGAAATAGAGTACGTATTAATTTACGCTGTACGGAGTCTACAGCATCTGATACATTGGTTTAGTGAGGAGAGCATACTTGGCAGGCATATTCAAAAATTGTCCAGGCTAAGAGTGCAAATAGATGGACGTTGGTTAAGATATTGAAGGACCTGCAGGAGCATCGTAAAATAAAATCAGTGACACGTGAAACTCTAGAGGCTATGAATGAACTATAGATTTTTTTCCTTTCTTCCCAGCACGAAACTCTAGACGCATCCAATAAATGAAAACTAGACGTATCCAATAAATAAAAACATGTATAATGAAGAGTTAAGAATTATTTTTGAAGTGGCAGCAATAAATAGATAAAGTAAAAAAAGTAGTAGAAGCCATACAGAATAAAAAGGCAATAAAAATACGAGAAAACCAATTGACAACGTTATACCAGAAGCAGAAAAATCTTGAACGAAAAACGATGCGAACAATTTGCATCCCTACATCAGCAAGATTCAATGAATTAAGAAAGATAATGAAGAAGCATTGAATAAATTTAGTGGGCTCAAGTAAACACGCAACAAATGGAGCGATACTAGGAACGCCGAAAGACTAAATTGAACTAGATGAATCGGCAGTAGCAAAACATGTAATCGAAAATGGTGATAAAACAAATGAAGGTAATTTCGAACCTCATGCAGCAACATTTTGAAATATTAAGAAGACACCATTTTCGGAGATTGTCAAAATCATCTTGAAGGTATGAGCGTTCTTCGCTGCCGTTAACGATACGATAAATTATTGAATTATCGCGTCAAGAAGACAATTAGAGGACAGACATTGGGAAAAGGCATTAATGATCCATGAGGAACACCGTATTCTGAACTAAACGAGGCTGATGAAAAATTATTCCATGTAACGCTGCAAGAGCGATGGAATAAGAAGCATAAAATCCAAGAGAAGATTGAGTCGGAAACGTGGAACGATCGAAGCTTGTCAGCCAGAAGGCCATGATCAACACTTTCAAAGTCTTTAGCAAAATCGGTGTATATGACATCCACTTGTTGCCTCTTGTCAATAACAGGGGAGACGGTATTCTTTAGTTCTAACAGATTACTTATTGATAGATGTATGGCATCCTATATTTTGTTATGCAAGATTCGTTCAAGGAGCTTGCCAAAGCAAGATAGTAAGGAAATCAGACTATGGTTCGAGACCTCACTACGATCTCCAAATTGATGGATTAGAAAGATATCAGGTTGCTTCCAGACGTCGAGAAAGTAGCAGAAAGAAAGGCTAATGTTGAAAATAATTGACAGTGGGGTGGATGATGAAGAACTTAATGACTTTACGAGCAGATTTGGTATTGCACCGGGACCCGGACTACCATTAATGTCAAAAGTGAGCAATATACTTTCGATCTCTGATGAAGAGGTCACAAAAGCGGTACAATAAGAGAAGAAGAAGAATACGATTAGTATTTAGCGAGATTTGAAACCTTGAATCATTCCCAATTTACCAAAATTTCGGTTATTGACATGTCTATGTTATGCTGAGTAAGGACTAAAAATTCTGAATTTTTTGTATAAGGAACTGAAGCGGAAGTTGATGGGACATCACCATCGATTCCAGAAACACCTGCAGAGTTTTCATTCTAACCGTTTAATTCTTTTTAAGCTTAGATGTGTTTTTGCGTAATCCATCGCCATAGGCGTTGAAAGCAATGTCTTGACTTAACGCATTTTAACGTGTTTTGTATGTAGTTATTTCATAAATATTTTTAAGTGTGTTATTTTAAAACTAGCTAAGATGTACTCGTTTAATAGAGTTTACGTGTTTTTTTTAAATGTGCTGTAAATTAAATTTTATATCATTGGACAACGTAGTGCTGTGATATGCAAATGGTTTTTAAGGGTAAAGGGTAAAATCATTTTACAATACCCTACTAAAATCGCGTCCTGTCTGTCCGTGTGTCACACCACTTTTTCTCGCAAACTACATAAGCTAGAAACATAAGATTTTGTAAGTAGTTGCAAAGTGACGCCCTCTTCAAAGTTTCATCACAAAAAAAAATGTATATGGTGTTCAAAGTTTCATCGCATGTAGGCAATATGGGTATCAAATGAAAGGTCTTAATGAGAAGTTTTCAAAACAGGTCTTAAACTGACAAATTTTGCTTTTAGGGGTGCAGGGGAAAGGGAAATGTACGAAAATTTTCTTCCAACTCAATTTATGGAATCTGTATATTAGTCAAGTTTTGATATGCAGAGTATATTGTTTAATTTACTAATTGTTTTACACTACCCTTCTGGCAGGAGTTTTTAGTTTTTTCAACAACAAATCATTCGTAATTTATATCAATAAATCTTTTTGTCGTCAATCTTTGATTGCCTGGGTATAAAGTACTTTACGGCAAATGGATAAAACGTTGATTAGAATAAGTTCAATCAACTTGAAATTATCCAGTTTTCACATATTCCGCTATCGAATCATCAACGTTCGACCTCATTCTTAATTGGATACAAGCTGTTTGCAAGCATCATTACCACCTACTCCTGTAAATGGATTTAGAATCATCTTCCCCGGGCTGATTTTTGGTATAAACTTTGCACTTCCGATGTACCAATCTTAAGTCGAATAGTTCGAGTCATATCACCTAAAGTAATCATTTTGAACTATTAACTCTGTATATGTACAGGGTCGGAGCTTAAGCCAAACCCAAATAATAATTGGCCCCAATTATAGGTTGTCACTCGCTCTGCAAAAGTCATCTTCAAATCCGTTGGAAGCCTAACGTCTGAAGCGGCCGTTTGCTAATTGAAAGGTAAATCATTCGATTTGCTCGAATATCCTTAAGAAGAGTGACCAATGGCTTTAGGGAAAGCTTATTGGTGATAAGTGCTACGCTTCCTTAAAAATTTGATAATGTCGTCATATTGGGTGTCAAATGAAGGGGTTTTGGCGAAAACCTTGGGGTATAGGAAGGTAAAATGCATAAACAAATATTTATTTATTTTTATTTCGTGCGTTTTGAAGACCTTAAAAAGTTTTTTCATAACATTTCTATCGGAAAGCTTGACTTTTTTTTAACATAAACGTACTCAGAACATTTTGATGTACAAGCTCAATATATAAGTATGTTGTTTACAAAAATCGTATTTGGCAAAAAAGTGGAATCAACTTGTGAAAATTTTCGTGCAACGATTTTCGAGTTGAACTATCTCAACAACAGTCTTTCGATCGGCTTCATCTCGCCTTTGGTGATGATGCACTATTCCTCCAGACAATTAATAACTGGTTTATTGAATTCAAACGTGGATTTCGTTCGCTCAAGGACGAATTTTGTGAAGTTCGTCCAAAAACGGCCGTTTAGCCAGAACAAATCGATGCCATGACCTTAACATATTATGCAAGATCGTCATATGACATGCCGTGAGATAGACGCATCCTTGGGCATTCCCTCCCGGCCATATATTCGATATTGCATGAATACTTGGCCGTAAAAAAGGTTTGTTTGCGTTGTATCCCGCATAATTTGACAATCGCTCACAAAAGGCTCGTGACGATTTGTGCAAAGAAATGATCAGAAAATACCATAGCAGTGCATGAAATGACGTCAGTAAGATAGTCACAGGTGACAAATCATGGATTTATGCCTGTCAACCGGAAATAAAACAGCAATCGACCGCGTGGGTATTCCAAGATGAGCCATATCTAACAAAAGTTGTCCGCGTACGAATCGAATGGTCGCCTGTTTCTTCGGCCGAATGAGTCATATTCCCCTTCAGGAGCGTAAGACGAATAATTCTGCGTGGTACACAACCATTTGTTTGCCGGAAGTCTTCGAAAAAATTCGCAATATTAACAAGAGAAAACGAATCATTCTCCAGCATGGTAATTCAAGCTCTCACATATCAGTTCAGACTAGCGCCTATTTGGCCGGTCAAAATATCGAATTGATGGGTCATCCACAGTACAGCTCTGATTTGGCACCCAATGATTTCTATTTATTCCTACACATCAAAAATAAACTGTCTGATGAGCGCACTAAGCAGTTGCTCAAGCGTTCAAAAGCCATGTTTTGGAGGTGTTTCCAGCGGAGAGGGAATAGTGCTTCGAAAATTGGTTAAAGCGCATGCAAAAGTGTATGAACGTATGTAAAATTTTTTGGAAAAACAATAAAACCGCTTGTGATAAAAACCTACTACGTTTTCATACAAAAAAAACTTTTGTAGCGGCCCTCGTAATCATGTTTCCGGAGGTTATAGTCCACGAGGTCGCGTCTAATTCAGTGACCCCATTCCCGCTAGATTTGTTTTGAGAGTTTTTGGAAGATTTAACAGCTGAAGTGGTAAGATTTTAACCCCATAATGACAAATTCCCCCACAATTTTTTTAAAATATAGAAAGCTAACACCATAGTTGTTGTGCAGCCGCCTTCATCCCTCTCTATCCTGGGACAAAGCCGACTTGCAAAAAATCATGAAATATATGGAGCGCTAAAAATTTTCACAAATGTTTCTGTAGATCGTTTGATGGATTTGTTATGTTTATGCTATTCATTTTAGAGCAGTCTGATGAAAATTCACCGATTTTCACCCCTCCCCTCCATTTTTTATTGCTTATATTTTCTACTTCCCTCCTGCTATGTGGCAACTATTTTTATTCGTAATAATATAGAATTCCCACCTTATTTCCATAGACTTTTTTTATAAATATCATGAGCTGACGTTACAGCCAAAATGCATTTGCAGTGAGCGCTCTGTATCTTAGGACAAGGCGAGCGAGGCTGTATTGAGCGCGGAAAAAATGTTGAATAAGGATCTTTTTTCTAGTAGTCCACGTGGTGTAGTGGTTAGAGAACTCATCCCGTAACCCGAAGGTCCCCGGTTCGACTCTCGTTGGCGGCAACGAGATTTAGCTCAAGTGATTCTTCGGACGGGCACAAGCCCGTTCAGTTATGATACGTATTGGCTTAAAATCAGAACAGATCGCAGCTGGGTGGACGGATACACGACCAAAGCGCGTTACTGCCGCCAAATTCGATCATGATAAGCGAGGCCCGAAAGGGGCTGTAGTGCTTTCTATAAATGATTTTACAAAACCCTAAAAATGACATATTTTAATAGTATATATTTCTCGCCCAAATATATCGATATTTCCATATGGCATACTCAAAAGTATTTTAATATGCATTTTTGCTAGTTCAACCGTATTATGTGTTTTCTGAGACTAAAACATCCAATTAACGATAAAGATATATGCACTTGTGTAGTCCGAGTAGTGTAGTGGTTAGAGTACTCGCTGCGTATGTCAAAAGTCCCCGGTTCGAGTTCCGTTGGTGACAACCAGATTTGTTTCAAGTGCTTCCTGGGACGGGCTATAAACTCGTTTAGTAATGATACGTTCTGTTATAAAATCAGAATGTTCCACAGCTGGGTAGACGGACATACGGGCAAAGAGTGGTACTGACCATATCATCTTCTCGTGTGCCGATACATTCGAGGCTGTAGTGCTAAAACAAACAAAAAGCGAAAAATATAAGCACTTGTGCAATTTTAATTAATTGTATTTATGTTTGTACTGAATTTCTTTTCGGGTTTTATAGAATGATACTAAATTGTATAGCTTAGCTAAGTCGATATTAAGTGCTTATATTTTTCTCCTAACGCCGTATAAATACTTTCCGTGGCACTTTTTTGGCGTGCCAACGTTTTTGGCAGCAATATACATATCTGCTCCTGCCAAATTATATTCACTTTTAGTTTTCAAAATCATCATCTTGGGTAAATTTCCTTTATAAAATATGCAAAACGGTATAGTAGAAGCCATTTTAAAGTACGTGAAATGAAAAAAGTCAATTGAAGAAAAACAAACTACACAGTCGATGATCTTAGCTTTATATTTTTGTAAGGGTCATTTTGAAAACTAATTTTCTTTTCCTCTTACTTTCAAATGGAAATTTTTGAAAACGCCATAAAAGTATTTCGATAAATTATTTAATAATCATCATCGTTAAGCTTATTAATTTATTTTTTAACAGGAATAAGAACTGCGTTGAGAGTTAAAATAAGCATTTAACTGAAAATACAATTTAAATTGCCGGGAGAAAGTACCAACTGTTGCTTTAAAAGGAAAAAAGAAAGGTTAAGACTAAGAAATTTTCTTCTTTTGTTATATAAGACTGAAAAAAATGGACAGCATACAGATAAGAAAAAAATTAAATTATCTATACATGACCCTTGCTCAAAATTTACAATGCTCAATATATTTCATGCATCTTTATAGGCGGCTGATCGGCCTTGTCCTAGGATACAAAGGGCTGACTGCGGCTGCATATCGAGTCTAATGTCAGCTTATAATTATAAATAAGTGTGTAGAAATGAGATGCAACCAAATGAGTATATAAGTGAAAATAATATTCACATACATATAGTCAATTAAAAAAAACTGGAGGGGAGGCTGTGAATTTTCGTCCTTTCTAAGACTGGACAAAAGTTAATAATATATACGTAACAAAACCATCTACCGAAAAAAGAGTCTTTTATGCAGAATTTGTAGTGCTCGATACATTTCACGCGTTTTTACAGCCCGGCTAACCGGCCCTGTCCCAGGATACAAAGGGTTGACTAGGGGTGTATATCGACTATATGTAATATCAGCTTTTCATATTTCCAAAAAAATGTGCGGAAATCAGCTCAACCCTGTCCTAGAGGTTCTGGTCCGCACCGAAGATACAACAATATTTAGGCTGGATCTACCAATAGAACCGAAAACATTTTTTAATAAGATGAATAGCGTAACTACCTTTAAGATCCCATTCAGTCAATATTAGTAATATTGCAACAAAATGGTAGCTGCTTAAAATATAATGAAAATGGTTTTTCTTTTTAACCAAATATTTACATGCCATTGAAGTTTTTCTTTAGTTAATTCAAACCAAAACCTTTTTGACAGGAGCGGACTTCTGTCTTCTACCAAAGTGAGTCTACATCTTAATTTCAACTTGTTTCTTCTAAGCTTTCTGCTAGTCGAACTAAAAAGAATGCTCACTCCGTTTAAGTCTCCGTCGGCTCTCGTTAGTATTCATTTGCGATCGCGTGCCTGCGCGTATAAAAAAACAAGAATTATCCTCACAGTTAGGATGTGAAAAGAATCCAAACAAAATAATCTAACGTTAAAACGTAACGTGAACATAGTTGAGTTTGCACTATTTAGAATACAGATGATGTACCATCGCGCACTTTTTAAGGTCATAACGAAATCTTGAGCCAAGATGTTAATGAAAAAAATGTCTTCATCATTTCATTCAGCATAAAAGAGAAAATAAAGTTTACATACACAGTTGCTTCACCTTATTTATTTGCCAGTGAAATATTCGCGTGTATTATATCATTCAATTTGGAACCAATGCGAAATCTTTTTCAAATACTTTGTCGATGGTTGAGTTCATTCAGGTAACCAATATGATTTTTCTGTATGATTTTGTGATGCTCGTAGAATTTTTATCACCTAATTTCCTTGAACCATGCAAATCGATACATTATGAATTGTCCAGCTGTTGAATGAATGCATAATGATGAGTGGCTACATGGAATTAGGGAAGTGAAATAGTTAACTTATTGCTTTTGCTGAACAGTGAATTGTAATATACGAATGCTTTAGTTATTTTGTCAAAATAATGTCTACCTAGCAGGAAGTGTAGTTTATTAATTTGTTTGGTTCTTGTATTTGTGCCAGTCTTTGAAGAAGTTATGAAAGGAAGACTGCCTGCAGACCTCCAAACGAAAAATTGACGAAATTATTTCAATTTTCAGGATTGGTGGGATCCTTTACTTCTGATGATTCTGTCAGAATAGATAAATTTCTTTAAATTCATGGATTTAATATGAAATTTGGAAATTACTTACCGCTAATCACCTATTTAGAGTTTTCCCAACTATTTGGGCCTTGATTCCAAATTATCAAATGCTTAAACTCAATCCAAATTTTAGGGAAACTTCTTCGCATATGCAACACCAGTTAATTTCGCCCAACTAAAAACTCGACAATGATTTTGTAATGACACCTCAGTTTCATTAATTTTTTTTACCGAGTTGAAAAATTATTCGCGCTATAAATTTTGGTACACAGTACATACGAGCTTTAAATTGATTCTAATTATATCTCATTGTAGTGCAATAAAAACTAAAATGGTACGTGCAGACAAATGATAACCTCGAATTAAACATGAATACTTGGTTGGAGTTAGTTTTGCATGTACTAAATTTTTTGCTGAAGATGTCCATTGAGGGCAAGTTTGTGTGTATCTGGTGAATGTTAAATAGGGGCAATTTGCGATAGTCATGATATATTTTTCTAGCTTATATTTAAAAGTGTCAAAGCAGTTTGTGGTGATATTATTAAATTAAATGTGAGTTCAATGTTCCGCAAAATTTTGATACTGCTTATAAACGATTATTGCAAAATATTAATTTTGAAAAATATCGAGGCGTTGGATATTTTAGGATATCTTCTAATCTTGTAAGCGTAAACCACTTTCTTTAAATCCGACCAAGAATTTTTTGCTACTAACTAGCTTCCAACAATCCAGATCCGCACCATATTCGATATTTAATGATGTTGTCAAATCCGAATTAAAACTCTTTGCAGGTGCTGCTGACTGATAACTCTTGTGGAGTTGCAAATACCAAAAGCACCTATGAAGTTATTTTTATCGATGATATGGAGGCAGCTCTCGAACTTCTTTCACCCCTCAGAAAAAATTAATTTGGGTATCATCGGCATATATACGCATGCTTACATATATTTACATCGTCGATCACCTTATTCCCGCTCACGCCCCTAGAGAAATTATCTTTTAGAATTTCTGGTCTAAAGGAGAATTTTGTTTGCACCGAGTACTACCATCAACTCAACTTTTAACACTATAGAAACAATATTAGTTATTTTATGGTAGGAAAATGTAACCTTTGTAGCAGATTGTTTACTTACATTTAATAATTAACTTGAAATTGACTTGACTGCAATCTGATCTCCTCTTAGAGGTATTTACTTGCGACTGCTATGCAGCTTTTTGATTCGCATTCTGTTACTTGAATTTAAGACTCCATATCACTAAATACTAAAAATATTTTGTTTCAAAGCACTTAAGTGTGTTTATGTTTATGCTTTAGCACTTCAGCCCCTTTTGGGCCTTCACTTAGAGATAGTTAGAGTATCACATCATTTTGATCGAATGTATCAACACTCGAGAAGGTGATATGGTCAGTACCACGCTTTGGCCGTGTGTCCGTCCACCCAGCTGCTCTACGTTCCGATTTGAAACCAGTACATAACATAACTGAACGGGCTTATAGCCCGTCCCAAGAATCACTCGACACAAATATTGTTGTTATCAACGGGGTTCGAACCGGGTACCTACGGCTTACCCAGCGAGGACTCTGACCAGTACTCCACGTGGACTACGTTTATTATCATATGTCACTTTTTAAACGCAAATAAGGCAGGGTAGTGGTTTTTGTGGCAATCTCCGCAGGCGCGCTCAGAGGAAGACTCCCTCACACACACAAGGGATCCTTGTGATACCGCAAATAAGCAGATGTGGCCATTTATAATGAGAGAAACCCTGAGTTCTTAATAAACTGAGTAATCTTCCCCAAATCCACCGAAGATGTTTCAGCTAGGTCGGGCAATAGTAGGACCCAAGAGATTGCATTGCCCCTTGCAGGAGCCGGTCATTCGAATAAGTGGTAAGCACTGTTTCCTACTACTCCGAAAAACGTCGTGTAAGAGACATTAAACGTTAAAAATTATTTTAAATTTGTATTTTTGAGTGTCGCTTGCTATATTTTCAAACGCTCAACTTGTAAAGCACTTTCAATGCTTTCCAATGGGAAACAACTATCGATTTTCTAGTTTTACATTCTAATGAAGCCTCATAATATTCTGTTCTGTATCAAATTATTAAATGGGTATATTTAAGCTTAAGATATGTGGCGCTTTAAACGTGTAAGGATTTAAAGTTTAAATATTTAAAATTAATGCACTTTAAACATTGCAAATCACCAAGATAAGGAGTGAGGGTGTTAGGAGAATTAAACAGTAAAATGTATTGAAATCTCACCCTGAGTTTTAGTGTGAATGACATTCACATTTGTTTGCGGGTACCGATGACACTACTCCTATTTGCAACAATTTGTTGGACACCTTGCAACATTTTTTCTATTCTTTAGATATAACCCTGGCCAATAAAATTAATTGCACATGGCCAAAGCATGGTACTGACCATATCACCTTGCCGAGTGCTGATACATTCGATCAAGTAAATGAGATATTCTAGCTATCTCTAAGCGTAGGTCTGAAAGGGGCTGTAGTGCTAGAGCAAAAAAAAACAAAATTACACTTTTTGACTGATGAATAAGTTATGTCATATGATGTTTACTAATTTTGCGTCGGATTATTTTTCTAACAGGTATTTTTAACGAGTTATAGCTTTCATTAAAAATTTACTGCCTGATCGTGTTTATTTGATGCTAATTTAAAAATGATTAAGTTATCTTATTCTATTTTTTTCTTGAAAAGCCGTCGGGCCTTGCTTTATTGGGTGAACAGACGCTATTCGACTCTATTGAGTCATCTTCAGTGTCTAAAGGATGTGTCTGCTCATCCAATAAAGTAAGGCCCGACGGCATTCCAAGAAAAAAGAGAAATGTCCTGCGTAAATACAATAATCAACTATCTTATTACAATATAATTTGATATGGCACCGTCAAGAAGAGTGTGTGTGAATGATCCAAACCTTTTTTGTTTCATTTGTAGAGAGTATGTATTTAAATAATTTCGTTTAGTGTGACAACGTTCTTAAATGAGGCTTACAAAAAATTTTTTTTGCACCCGCTGGAAATGAAGAATATGCCTTCGATTCCGCAAAAAGTACGAGTATGCAAAACGTTCGTTTAGTTTCTATGTTCGTGAACAAATAAAAAAGACATAGTTTCAAGTACGAAACTACTATGATCTGAAATGAGCCCGTAACTACCATTACGACTGCTATTTTTCTTTCGTGAACATAACTGGCATTAACCGAAAAATTGGGCCAAATGAGAATATCCTTTCATACGACCGGAACAAAGAGGTGTCCTGAACCCTAAGACTACGCCTGAACCTCCAGCTGGTGCTTTACAAGAGAAGCCAATTGACTTTGATACGAAAATTGACAGTAGTAGTAGTGACTTTGAATGTAACCTGGAAACGCCAAAACCATTCAACCACGATGATTTAAATGACCTTTTCAGAGATCTGGGACGGTCGAAGTCTGCTTCAGAAATTTTGGTTTTTAGGCTGAAAGAAAGAAACTTAGTAACAAAAGAAACTAAAATTTCTTATTGCCGAACAAGAGAACAGAATATCTTCAAATATTGCGCTGTAGAAGATTATCTTGTAAAGAATATATGGCTTTATAGCTGCAATGGGATTACGAAATTACTTTTCTAGTGAGTGGCGATTATTTATAGACTTGTCAAAGCGGAGTCTAAAGGTGTTTTCTTACACAATTCGAATAAATTGCACATTCTATAAAAGTATTTCTATTGCACATTCTATAAAAGTAAACAAGTTGGGTAAACAGACCTACGCTCATGTCAGAAGGGTTTTGTATTCAATTTACAAAATGCAGTCACCAGATCGAATCAAATCAAGAAACATGTCAAAGACGATTTTATTGGAGAAAATATTGTTATATGTACAAATAATTCTGCGAGTTACTGTCGCAATTGTTTTCACAACGATTAAGAACATCAACGAAATGAATTTACTTGAAACCACGAGAACCCACCAAGCATCAACATCTGAAAGTGAGTCACTGCTCGGTTCATTCACGCTCGCTCGAATGTTTCCGCTAATTCGCCAATGTACGAGAACTGGGTTGAATGACTACAGACCCTATATAAAGGCGAGCTAAATGAATGGGGGGATTCATTTGACCGCGATAGAAACTGCGATAGTGTGTGGAAAGCGAATTGAAAAGCGATCAAGTAATAGTGAGGTGATTTTGAGAAGACAATTGTGATAGAAATTTATGGACAAGTGGAAAGTAGAATTTTAATAGTGAAAGTTAAAGTTGTGAAATGATTCGTAAAGTGATTGTGCATTTTTAACGAATTAAATAACCTCTTTTAATTTAATTTAAAAGAAATTGCGTTTTCACTTCCCCGGAACATTAAAATTATTGGCCGCGAACCATAACACGCGACAATATGAAATACGAAGATCATACTATTATTAACAAAGTCGAACAAATTTTGACTTCTGAGGTTTTTGGTATTGTTATACTCATAAATGACTCCCTTGATAATTATTTCAGATATCCATCCGCGACGGAGGAAACACATTTTTCATGTATTTCCCCCCTGTGCCCCCACTGAAGCAAAAACTGACAGTTTAACAACTGTTTTGAAAAGCTCCCATGAACACTTTCATTTCACACTTATATCGGCTACTTTTGATGATTTTTTTTTCCGGGGCCTGTTATCATCGATTAATGGCTAATTTTTTCGAATCCTAGAATGGTCACGAAACCCTTTTGCTAGGAGCTCTCTCCCACCTCCTTGACTTGTTTCACTTATGAGCATTAATTGTAGGTAATCATCTTCAGTCATCCATTAAATTGAATTAAGTGTTAAAAGCATGCACCTTAAACGTTGAAGTTGGGAAAAAATAACTCAAAATTATTCAATCTTCGCATTTAAAACAGCCACTATTTTCTTTTGCGATTACTGATACCACTAGCTGAACCGATTCTCAAAGATATTCATGACACCTATCATTCCTGAAATTTTCGTGCAAATCCTAGCAAAACTGTAGTGTCTGAGTCGCTAAAAAGCGCATGTTGTTCCATAGCCATATGTTGCCATAGTAATAAATGCGGCGCATATTGTTCCATAGTAATACAGGAAAATTCAAACCGCTATAACTTCGCTAAATATGATGCAATCTTTATGAAACTTGCAGGGTTAATCAATCTTATAAATAGACATCTGTTTATTGAATTTCATTGAATTTAAGGGTACCGTTAAGATTTTATTCAAGAAAACATAAAATCGATAAATCATACTATTACTAACAAAGTTGAGTGAATTGCGACTTCTCACGTATTTGTTGTTGTTGTACTCATCAAGGCCTACATTCTTGATTTTTTTCAGATTTTTCGGATGAAAGGTGTCCAATCGCAAGGGGGGGGGACACAAATTTTTCGTGTATTTCCCGTCCCTGTGCGCCCCTCGAAGCAAACTTTGCCAAATTAAGACCTGTTTTGTAAAGTTCTCATCAAGACCTTTCATTTGATACCCATATCGGCTACCTTCAATGAAATTTTTTTTTCGGGGGGCATTCCCCTACATGGGGAGACCCCCCTTAAATACCTTATAAAAATTTTTAGTAGTTGAACTTTGAAGAGATCACCACTTTACACCTACATACAAAATTTGATGCTTCTAGCTTAAGTAGTTTCCGAGAAAAACTGCTGTGACACACGGACGGACGGACGGACGGACGGACGGACGGACGGACGGATGGACGGACGGACGGACAGACAGACAGACGGACAGACGGACAGACAGGACGCGATTTTAGAAGGGTTTTGTAAAATTATTTTACAAAACCCTAAAAAGAATGCTTATTGCTTTGGTTTTGGTAAAAATTAAATATGTGGGTAATAACTGCCTCATATGCGTTGATTTAAGAATGGTCAACTTTGTTTTAGGCCAACAGGGTAGTTACACAAAATTCCCTGTTTTCTTTGCTCCTGGGACAGCAGAGCTAAACCCAACACTGGGTTAAAAAAGATGAGCTACTCGAGAAGTGCTAGTTCCAGGACAAAGAAACGTGATAAACCCACTTTTAGTATTCAGGGATCGTAAAATTTTGCCTTCGTTGCATATAAAATTAGGGCTTATGAAACAATTTGTTAAAGGTTTTAAGAAAAATGGAAATTTTTACCTTTTTCTATCGGAAAAGTTATCAAAAATGATTGCGAAAAGATGAAAGCTTGTATTTTTGACGGGCCCCAGATGGGATCATTAACAACAGAAATAAATTTTACGGACACTATGACAAAGGGTGCGACCGTATAGGTCGTAGCTTACTGTACCAAATAATGCTTTGGTTTGGTATCCCAGGAAAATTAGCCCGTCTTACCAAAATGACAATGACATCGACAACCTCCCAAGTCCGCATCAATAACCTATGACACAAATATCGTACTAAAGCAGGCAAATTCAATTCAATTTGGTTCTAGAATAAGGAAGCTACCTGCCTGATACATTACTATACAAGTCAAGCCAAGTAGTAGCTTATGCGGACGACATCAATATCTTTGTCACGGTCGTTAACAACCGCCAAAAAAACTATTCCTGAAACTCGACAGCGGAGCAAAAATAGAAGGGCTACAAATGGATGAGAATAAACCAAAGCTCATGACGCAGTCGAAGAAAAATATCTCAAATGCCCAAAATATCACGCTTGGCGAGTGCAATATCAAAAATGTGGGCGAATTTGTGTTTTTAGTCGCCAAAATAACGAGAACCGGTAATGAAAGAGACGTAGTACATCGAAGAATACAGCTCGCAAATAAAATATTTTAATCGGTATTGACGATCTTGAAGACCAGCTGCATACCCAGGAAAACAAAGCTCCAAGTATACAAATCTGTGATAAGACCTGTGTTATGCTATGGGTGTGAAACATGGACCCTAACCTAAGCATCCGCAAATGTATTGAACGCCTTTGAGCGACGGGTTCTGAGGCGAATAATCGGTGCGAAGATAGACGGGGACCAATAACAAATTCGATACAACCATGAGCTGTATGAAATTTTTGACGAACCGGTGGTCTCAGCGATTATAAGACTGCGGAAGCTGCAATGGACCGGCCACGTGAATCGTATAGATAAACAACGGATACCCAAAATGGTATTTATTGGGAGAACTGAAGACCGGAGACCAGTGGGGGAACCGAGGAAACGCTGATCTGACTCGGCCGACGAAGACAGTTCATCACTGCTCGGATTTAGAAATCGAAGGACGCGGGCAATAGACCGAGATAGTTGGAGGCGCTATTTGCAGGAAGCAAAGGCCCGAGAGGGGCTGTAATGCTAAGAAGAAAAGATACTCGTACATCTTTTAAGACCTACGTCAAGACGTCTCCTTTAGGCTGTGAATACATTAACAGTTTTTTTCTCGGGCTACGTTAAGCTGTGATGCTTGTTCTGGTGCAGTCACACTCTATCGCTTTTGCTTTTCACTTGATTCTGTTGCTCTTGGTCTGCCTGTACGAGAATTGTTGCAAGTTGTTTGTTGAGTTGCAAATTTTTTAACAGCATAGTTAACTGCTTGCCCTGATATCTTGTAGCATTGAAACCTCACTCTTGCTTTTACCGAATTTATGAAGGCCGATAATAGTGCCTCTTGTCTCTTGGGAATATTCCTTGGCTTTACCCATTTTATTTATAAAATGAAAAAACAAAAACGAACAAGCAAGAAGGCTAAAAACCAAGAAGATTTTATTAGACTCCAGTTATTGAGGTATAGAGTATGTTTTTTTCTGTCGACTGAGATCAGTTAACTAAAGCCTAATATTATTTAGTAGTTATTCTACAATACATTCCGGAAAAGTTCTTCAAAACGAAAATGCCAATTAAAATTTTAACTTCAACGAAATTCCGATGATAATACCATTTTGGTTGTAAGCTCAGAAGCCGGAAATAAAAATCAGTTGTATACGAGTACTATACATTTTTATTTTAGATACTCTTATGTAATGCCATGAAATACAACAATAATGCCTAAAAAATGCGTTTTCTATGTGTATTGTTTGTAATATCACGAAAAATGCAGGTTGCCAAATACTTTTTGAGCCGGGCAAACAGCCCAAGTATGGTACTGACCATGTAGGGAAAGTCTCAGAGCTGATATCATCTCTTTCTCTGGAGTAGTAAGTTAGTAAATATAGTTACAATTAGTCGTGATAACTGGTGACCAAGGGCCATGTTGGGCTGATGATCGTGCTGCCCATGCAGGTGGCGCGACTAACAGACTTTACCCCCCAAATTAATAGCTTTAATAAAAGCAATCAAAGCTGCTACAGACCAAATCAAATTAATCAAGATTTCCATTTAGTGACCTAGCGGCGCTTTAGACGATGTTATTATCAGTATCATTAATAGCCTTGTGATTATCATCAAATATTTTAAAATATTCTATATCAAAGCTAGGTTGGCTCATAGTTCAACAGGAGAACCGCTGAAAAAAAATTGTTGCTAACAGCCAAATTTGAACTAGAGGCCCAATGTGCAAAGGTGAGCATTATAACCACTGAGCCATGCGGCAAATGAATTTGCTCTGGACCACTAATATTAAGTAGTATCCTAAGTAAAGTTGCGATAGCAATAGTTGCCATTTTGCTAGTTTTTTTTTTAGATAAGGTTGGAAACCTCATCCATTGATTAACATACGCAATGAAGTACTTTAAACAGGCGCAGAATGATAATGTGGATTCCAAAATTTATTTCACTGCTTTTATTTTCCTACGCTGGCATATAGAGCCTCATTTCTTGCTGGTGTTTACAGCCTTGATAGTATATACTGCCTTGCTAGTTTATAACGCCTTGCTCTTGTTTTGTTAAAATATTGTACAATGTCCTATTAAAACCGGTACCTATTCGTCTGTCCGAAAACAATACGGATGGAACCCTTAAGCTTTTTTTTACCAATAATAGTCCTCTAGGATATCAAATGAAGGGTCTTGATAATATCTTTTAATATCTAGTCTTCTAAAATTACAGAAGATAGGAAAGAACACGAAAAAATAGTGTCCAGCTTCTCTGAATCGGACACCAGTGGACCGAAAAATCGGAAAATAAATCATTGATATAGGCTTTTATTTAGTACACATAAAGACCTACTTATGTGATTTTTTTCAGATTATTTTCCACAGGTATCCACTCGCAAGAGGAGTGAAACATTTTTTTGTGTTCTTTTCTTTCCTGAGAAGTTGAAATTCACTTTAATTTGTAGTATCATTCTCAATTTTATAACATCCCGAGTAAAATTGTTTACACACCCTTAAAATTAATGAAAATCCTTATCGTTAAGTATTTATAAGGTTTTTATTTTTTTTTTACTTTAGCGCTACAGCCCCTTTGGGGCCTTCGCTTAGCGATAGTTAGAGTATCTGATTATTTTGATCAAATTTTTCTGCACTCGGGAGGGTGATATGGTCAGTAAGGATGTTATATCGTGCAAGTTAAAAATAATGGGATAGTACACAACGAAATTGGAGCCATTAGAATATTGTTATATTGTAACAACCATTCATTCCATTCACAGTTTGGTGGGATTTATACCTAAATTTCAGGAAGAATGCATGTTATGAATATCTTTAAGTATTTTTTCATGCAGTATCAGTAATTCGCAAGCAACAAAATATCCGCGTTAAGAAGAATAGAGTGAAATTGCCCTTTTCCTATTTAATGTACAACGTGAATGCTCATAAAGTGTTTATCGAGTAAACGCCTTTCATGGGTGGGATCCAAAGCCCTTTTCCAAGAAACATACTCCTGGCTTCTTAACACAATTTTAACTACAATTACTGTGAAGATGCAAGAGACTGCAAAACTTTACAAAGTCCTCAATAAGGATCGTATTGTTAAGAAAGACTCAATTTAAAAACCTCACGGCACCTTTACAGAGTCGAATCTGGACACACTTGGAGTTCTGATGAAGACCCACTTTGGGTGTAATCAGGTCATCTATCAGAAATCTCGAATTGACTTGCTTATGCCTCCAAAACGAGAAAAAGAAGAAAGGAGAAGTTGAAACTCAGCGAGGCAAGTAGTTACATTAAATGGAATCCACTATGCACTGGACTCCTTCGATAAATTCAAATTACTGGGCTTTGATGACATTGTTCCTGCAATGGTCAAGGTGAAATCCAATACGTTGATGCTGTGTCTGAGCAAGACCTTAACATTAAGCCTAGCACTAGCATACATACCCACACCTTGGCAGATAATTAAAGATACGTTTATTTCGAAACCCGGAAAAAGTGACTACTGTGAACCTAAAAGCTTTCGCCCCATCAATCTTACTCCATTTTCGCTGATGGTACTTGAAGAGCTTATAGACCAACACATAATTCATACGACACTGAGAAGGAATCCTCTGTGCATTACACAACTTGCATATAAACGAGGAAAATCCTGTGATACAGCTCTTCATTGATGGAGAGGAAGGGTATGTGCTAGGGGTGTTTATTGATATTGAGGGAGCCTTCGATCGAACTCCATGCAACTCCTTGTGTGAAGCCGCAAGAGCTCATGGGGTTGAACCAGAGGTTGTAAACTAGATCAGCAACATGCTCGAGCACAGACTGCTCTCCGCAACAACAGAGGTAGACAATGTTTTGTAGCAAAGGCGAAAAAGTGATGCCTTCAAGGTGTTGTTGTTTGACCATTGCTATGGAGCATATTGGTCAACACTCTCGTACTTGGACGAGCATGAAGCCTTTTCGCAAGCATAGACAGATGACATAGTCCTGCTTACCACAGGCATGCATCTTAGGGCTCTTTGCAAGGAATATGCCGCAGCAGTGGTGTCAAGACAATGGGCTTTCAGTTAATCAGCAAAAAACGATTGTGGTTCTGTTCACGAAGAAAAAGAAAACTGACGGTCTAATTCTACTCCGAATGGATGAATGTCGCCGGAGTTTTGGCGGAGATATAACGTCTGTAGACTCTATAAATCCTTAGTAAAAGAGCGAAATCAGCAGTACACAGATAGAAATAGAAAAGAGTGTAGAACTCTGGTTGGACTGATTACAGCGCGCAATCGCTTCGTGCTAATCTGCAAAGAATAGTTATTGCTGAAGCTGATTTCTGCCAACGGTGCTCAGAAGAGAATAAGACAACTCTGCATTATGTATGTGAACGTTCAGCCTCTGCCTATGCCTATGCCTATTTGGGGTCACAACAGTTAGCTGGAATATGCTCGCGGATGGAAATCGATCGGATCTACTTCATGACTTTAAAATAACGAGTAGGGTCTTATAGATGGTGTTTTCGAGTGCAATAGACCGAAGTCTGACTGTTAAAGAGTGCCTGAAACAGCCATCTGGCCCCAACATAAAAAAAAACAAATAAACAAAAATGACAATACAAAACTTACTCGCAAATACTTTCTTGACGTATAGAAATAGAAAATTGCAGGCTGACTCCCATAAAGAAGTTGCCGGAAACATACTCTTCTAACTGCTGTAGATACTGAAAGAATAAAATTTCCTTTTTTAATTGCTATTTATTATTAAATGTACTATCCAAATACCGGTGTTTCGCAGACAAATTATCCTCTTTATTAGTGGCGGTATTCTGAGGCTCTTCTTGGCCCTGACTCTCTTTTTCCACCGTGAATATTATTTTGGGGTGTATCCCATTGAGTACATGTAGTAACTCTTCCGCGGAAGAGAGGCATATACAGGACCAGTTGTCCGAATGCGATAAGGTATAGATTGGCCAGATGAAACGCTTGGTAAAAACGAGATTCCAAGAACATATTAAGGAGGCTGAACAGATCATCAGAAAAGGTGGAATAGAAGGAGCAAGATCATCATTAGCCAGACATATTATCGAGGAATCTCATACTATTGAATGAGCTAATCTAGATATAGTACAGAAAGTCGAGGGCTGGAAAAAGTTGGTTGCTTACGAATCCTTATGGATCTCGAGAGTCCCCAGTGAACAACGTTTAAATTCGGATCTAGGGAATGGATATAGTGACCTAGTTAAAATTATCGGATAACCAAGTATTTTGTAATAAAATCTCCATAATTATTTTACCTGCCATAACTAACCCGTAATTGCATTACTACTTTTTGTAATTCCTTGTAATAAAGTCACTTTAAAGCTCTTTGTTAATTTTGTACTTGCCCCAGCTAACTCTTAATTGCATTTTAATTTTATGTTTTTTTCCGCTTTAGCACTTAAGAATATTTATGTTTATTACCTTAGGTATCTTTTCTGGCATGAAATGTGAAAGGTTTGAATATTCGTATGATTGCAAGAAGATCCTCAGGATACTGCCACTGATGAAGAGGATAACTTGTCTTTGGAATACCGGTATCTGGATAGTACATTTAATAACAAATAGCGCTTAAAACAGGAAATTTTATTCTTTCAGTATCAATAGAGGTGCTATTATTTCCGAAATGCAAATCGTGTTGTAGATAATTTAATATGTTTTCATTCGTGCAATATAAAATACATAATCAAAATTGACTATTTCTTGTAAATTTTGAAAGCATGATACAGAAAAATGTAGCATTATAGCTTTTGAAATCATCTGAATTCACATGCTTATCATTGAAATAGGATTTTAGCCGATGTTTGCTAATTTGTATAGTAAGTTTCGTAAAACGTACATTAAGTTATGTTTCTAATGTACAATAGTCACTCATTAAAATTATATTCCATTTAAATATCATTTCTTTAAATAAATCCTTTAAAATTATTATTAACATTGATGAGCAATCTGGGAAGTGTTAACTTAATATTTGTTCATAATGCATAATACATCGCACGAAATTGCCCTTTTTTGTTAGATCCTGCCACCTCCACTTCTAAATAACGACAGTTTTAGCTTCTGCCTGAAGCCATTGCCACCATAAAATATTCGATTCCATACACCCACTCAAAAAATGCTTGTTTATGCAGGTCAAACTCCACGCAGCTTATATCAATCCATAATCCATAAATTACGATTTCACTGACCATAAGGTAACAATTCCATGATATCATTTGTACCTAAATATCACACACCCTCAATTCAAGTACCGAACGTGACATTTACAAATGTACTCGTTATGTCTCTCTTAATATGCAATACCTAAATTTTCTTATAATTGCATCGTCCAAAAGCCAAAAACCAACGATGAACTTGAACTGCAATTTTATCACGTCTTGGCAATTATCATAGTCGCGCTTTTGGGTATCTTGAGACTTCTGTTGTCTGCAGGTGTGTATGGCTCTAGGTGAAAATGAAAGTGATCCCCACACTGCTAAGCAAGCTCTGGCTATAATATTTATTTCGCACATACGAACACATACTCGTAAGCCTGTACCAATGCTGTGCATACATACCAAATAACTTTATTCAAAAATCAACTAATGTACAATTTCTTTTTACAAACATCTAACAAACAGTTTTTTTTGATACTATGAAATTGTGCGGTGAAAATCTTTCCATAGATTGCACTATAGATTTAGTTTTTTTTGGGGCAAAATCTCTGATGGGTATTGTAAAATTGGCCAAAATGTTTTCAAGAATTTCGAATAAAGTTGTAACTTTGAGTTTTTTCCGCAAATTAAATGTTTAATATGCTGTTGAAGAAGACAATGAAAGAAAGTTTGGTAAATGTAGTGTTATGTATTTAATTGAGAAAAGAGTTAAATGATTGTAACAAAAGGTGAGAAAATTTAATGAAAAATTGTGTTTTGATGCAAATGAAATCTTTTGCTGAAGAGTAATTCATTGAGCGTGTGATATGTGGGAATTGAAAAAAATGAGTTTAAAGCTTCAAGGGGTAACAGTTGCGAATAAATTCGTTGCTAATGTACATTTAAATTTCAAGTTTATAGTAATCGGATTTGGTTTTTTGAATATTTAATCAGCCATACGAGTATGTCAGCAAATTTTCTCAGGAACTATTGAAGTTCCGATTCCCAAACTTTATGGGATTATTGACAATCTGTCGAACAGTTTTTTTTTGAAAATATTTTTAAATTTTGTTTAATGGAGCCGCTTATAAGGTCTTGACTAGAAATTTTTATGTCAGGTCTTAAAATTCTGAAATTTGAAAATATTTGTAAAATGTGCTTTGAAACAAAACATTTCAACAAATTAAACATTTTTTCCTTCAAAATATTCAGAGAAGTAGGTGAAATTTATTCAATTAGAGTTTCGTTACAAAATTTTAGTACTTTAAACAAAAATTTAAGAAGTTTTAAAAGAAATTCACGTTTTTTTTCGCCCTCAAAATTCATCGGACAGTAAAAGTAGTCCGTCTGTTGTAGTGGTTAGAGTGCTCGCTGCGTAAGCTGCAGGTCCTCGGTTCGAATCTTGTTGGTGACAACGAGATTTGTTACGAGTCATTCTTCGGATGGACTATAAGTCCGTTCAGTTATGATACGTACTGGCTTAAAATTAGAACATATCGCAGCTGGATGAACGGATCAATAGCTAAAGCGTGGCACTGACCATATCACCTTCTCGAGTGCCGATACATTCAATGAGACACTCTAACTATCTCTAAGTGAAACCCCAAAAGGGGCTGTAGTGCTAAAGCAAAAAAAAAATAATGGAAGCAGGTAGACATAAGATCATCAGTGTCGAAACATATTATCGACACGGGACATCGAATCAGCATTGACAATTTGGAGGTCATCAACAAGTACGGAAAATGGATGTCTTGGAAAGTCTAGCATGTTGCTTGTAAAGATTTTTATAGAGTTTTTACGAAATTTTCGGCTTGACCACTGGCAGCCGGATGGCTAGGAAACATGTCTAATTCCATTCATATCAATAAATTGTTTAAATATTTGTGAAGTGAACTACCTGCCATTGTCGCTAACCAATGTTTCGACCAAACCAAATCTACAAAATACTACTTATCAATTGTGAAAGAGGACGTAATATCTTTGGTCTTGAATACCATAATAATATTCTCTGACTGGGCCGGCATAATCAATATGAATTCCTTGCCATGGTGAATAAGTAGGTGCCAAAGGTATTAAGAAAGTCTTCCCCAGGCTAAGTTGTGTCTTCTGACATTGATCGCAATTCCCATTCTTGGGCACCAAACATAAGAACGGGCCAGTGAATTGGTCTTTACTATACCAAAATGCGATTGGTGTAATAAATCCAAAATACCTTTCCTCAATTTGCTGGGTATCACTGTGCGATACCCCCACAAGATACAATATCTCTCAACACTAACCTCTGATTGCTTTGCTCTGAATTGTTCGTAATCTCTTTCGTCTAGCTTTTCGAAGGTTCCGTCTTGAATACTACTCAAAACTATTGATGGAATTCGACCTCTCTTCGTTTCAATTTCAATAGTTTTGTAATTTCAATTCAAAGGATTAATAAATCCAACATAATCTATAAAATGCGGTTCTGGCTTCACCTCAGTAATTTCTGACTAAGCCATCCTAGACAAACTGTCTGCTCGATTGGAAGTATCTCTTACATATTTAATCTCATAATCAAATCCAGAAAGTGTAAAAGCCCATCGTTGCATTTGTGATGCAGCCATTACTAAAATGCCTTTGTGTTGACCAAAAATAGCCAAAAATGGCCTGTGATCCGTTTGCAAGAGAAAATGAATACCTAATAAATATTGCTTTAATTTAGTTACGCTAAAGATTATTGCGAGGGCTTCTTTTTCAATGGTACTATAATTTCTCTTAGCACTGTTCAATGCTCTTGAAACAAAAGCGGTGGGGTTTTCACTTCCGTCATCGAAGACATGTGATCAGACTCCAGCAAAAGCCAAATTCAGTTGACAAAATTAATGGCAGTTTTGGATCAAAATGAACTAAAGTTTTACTTGAACAAATCTCTTTCTTCATCAACTCAAATGCTTGCTGGCATTGATTTGTCCAATTAAATTCAACACCTTTTTTTAATAATTCATATAAAGGGGTTATTTTATTCGCAAAATTTTCAATGAAATTTGAGTGATGGTTTACCAGACCAATAAACGCTCTTAGTGCAGACACATTGAAGGTTTTGGTGCATTTAGCACAACTTTAATACATTCATTATTGTATGACAGTCCAGTTGAATCAATATCGAATCCCAAATATGAAATTTTAAACTTAGAAAATTCACATTTATCTGGATTTAACCTCAAACCAGCTATTCTAAGATGGTTTAGAACGGCTCGTAAAGTTTTTAAATGTTCGGACAAATTTGGTCCTGTAATGACAATATCATCCTGATAACAAAACACGTTCTCAAATTGAGATAGAAGGCCCTACATTATTTTTTGAAAAATAGCTGCCGCTGTTTTAACTCCAAACGGCAGTCTTGTCAAAGAAAATATGCCTTTATGGGTGCTCCAAGTACAGAGTTTCTGAGATTCCTTATTTAAAACGAGTTGATTGTACGCGTTAGACATATCTAACTTCGTGAAAAGTTTTCCTCCTTGCATTGAGGCAAATATATGGTCAATTTTTGGCAAAGGATACTTTAAATCTTTAAGGAATCTATTAACGGTAGTTTTATAATCGCCGCAAATACGAAGCTTGCCGTTCGGCTTCAAAATCGAAACCAGAGTAGTGCCCCATGTAATGATTTTCACCTTTTTAGGTCCGAACGCGGAACCGACCTCTCATCGGTTCTAGACGTTAAGTCTGAGTAGTGCCAACGGATGGTACCAACCGGTCAACCAATTCGTGCACCGTAACCCATTCACGCGGTGGCTGCTTGTCGGCCAGCTAGTTCGGAGAGGATTTCGGTCGCGGGTCTCCGAATGGGTTACGCTCAATTACAATATTCAGCCACCTGTACACGCCCGTTTTCAAAACGCATTACAAAAACAAAACCATACGGAGAGGAAACCTATTCTACGTTACTCCGTATTTCTTCATTATCCAGTCAAAAGTACAAAAGTTAATTTTTATTTCGCGTTCCCGAATTTCCCACGCGGTACCGAAAAGTATGCTACGCTAACTCAACCCGACGAAAACTACGTTAAAGAAAACTCAAAGTCAACTAAGGTACCGCGTACCGCGCACGACGCGAAACCGACCTCAGCGGATTTTTCTAAACCCTACCCTCGCAACGGCATACCTACCCTGCACTTCCTTTCCCGCTGAAAAAGAAGAACCACTGAAAAGGAAATTCCGTTTTTCTTTGTTAGCAATTCATTTTGATTTAATTTCAAAGCCTTTAATTAAAGTATTATAAACTAAATAGTCTCAAACATATCTTTTTTTTTGAAATTAATAAACTAAAAGCGAATTATGAGCGCAAATGACATCCAAAAAAAAAACGAATAAAACATCTTTATTGTAAATCAACACCTGAAGAAAATTTCAAATTTTTTTTTTTTGTTTATACGGTTTTGAAGGCGCAATTAATTCAACATTTCCGATTACGTACCTGCATTTTAATTGATTAACAAATTCATAACAAATTGAAAACACAATATTTTAAATGTCATAAATGAATGTAATTTAAAACGAAACTAAGTCCCTATCTTTTGCGGCTATGTTTCTTAAAAAACAAATTTAAATATATATGTTTAATTGCATCTTACATCCAATTTTATTTATATTTTAACATTATGTTGCGAAGTACAAAATAGTCTCTAAAACAATACGAGTCAGAATCCTGCTAATGAAAAAAAACTATCTCAACCTTTCTAACGTTTGCAATATTTTCAATCTTCTTTTAGTATTCTTAATTAAGAATTTTCAGTTTCAATTATTCACGTCGCGTCGTATCGTTCATTTTATCCAAAAATAATGTTTACAACTCGCGTTTTAAGAAGATAACAAATCATTTTGAGTGATTTTTTTTTTTCAAATCATTTTATTCGCACAGCATACGAATATGTCCGTGGGAACTCTCGCAATCACTAAATTTATTAAGTTCTTAATAGGATCTGAATCGTAGAGTTCTCATAAGCGCGAATCATGCCTCATTTGACTTAATATTTTTAAAATCAAGTTGAAAGACAACGTATTTAAAAAAACTATTGAATAATTACAAAAAAAAAACAGCTCATAATCGGCTTGACATCTCCAAGAATTTGGTGGCCACCCGATTATGTTTCTTTGTTATAATAATTATTTTTCATGCGTTCAACTTTAATTAATAAATAACATAAATATTAAAAGGAGATATAATATATATAATAAAAATATGACTGAAGGTCAAATCCTTCGCTAATTACCACGAGATGAAAAAGAAGGAAGCGGGGGAAGGAATATTTGAAACTTTGGGAAAAAGGGCGGGGAAAGGAAGTTCTCACCCGACTTCAGCTTTAATTTTACTTCTGTCAAATATTTAAATGGATTTCCATTACATTCAATTCCTCTACTTTCGTTCAGTTTGGTACAATGATTTATTTATTTCGTTTGTCCTGAAATTTTTTTTTTTTTATTGGGCCGTCATTTCAGTAAGACATGATAGCCTATGCCCTTTCCTAATTTAAGTAACGTAAATAAATATAATTAAATAAAATAATATACAAAAGAGAATATCACTCTAGCGTTATTTCTGTTATTTAAATTATTGTTGCATTATCACTATTAGTACTATAATTTTGTTTTCTTCTGCTGCTTTTGTTTAACTGAAGTTCATTCTTTTCCAATAACCAAACATAATTGTTTTTCTACTGAACGATTAACAATACATATATAATATATTATACCCCTCACATCAAAGTAACACATGTTTTAATTCCGAGAATCAGCTAGTTATATTAGTGTTCGTAACTGGTGGATACTTCAGTTAGTAGAGTTTTCTTATATTTCCATTTGTATTAATAAATGCCATGCCTTGAGTGAAATCCCCTATTTAAAACGATGTTCCCAAAAGCTTTTTCAAAAACCACGTGGAAAAAGAACTGTTTTGTCAGTCTTGTCTTCTAGCAATTTACGTGCTTTGCTTTTCGATAGTTCTACAGTTCGTTTCCTTCACCACATCTTTATAATGATTGGTATTCTTATTATAATTGCAAACCGCTTATTTTTCAGATATTTTGTAGTATCTATCGGTCTGAGTTTGAATAGCCTTCCGGTCTGTGATACGAATAAAAATCCCTCCAATTTCCTGTTGAAGTATGAAATGCAGTCTGTCAAATTTACGTTGCAAACATTTATTTGTGGACTTATTGAGTACAAGTTTCTCTATTTAAGGCCGAAAAGTTTTTATTAAGCCAATCAGTCAACATTGATTTGATATACTTTACTCTGAATTATCTTACTAGTGTTTAAAATGCTTTTGGTTTAAATCGTATTTAATATAAATACATTTTTGTAAGTAGTCATGCATCTTTGATGAATATCAGAAGAACTTACCGAGACAAAGGAAATTGTGCATTAAGTTTTATATTTTGCAAGTACACTTCGTCGGACAAACTGCCAATGTCACTCGAAGGATGCACACGAATAGGAAAATCCGCCAACATTTTGTACTCATATTGAATTGATGACTATTCGTTCCGTGTCCGCAATCAGGTCCTATGTTCCCTTACATCAGAAAATGTTCGACATTTTCAGATTACGATGGCATTTTCATAATATTTAACACAGATTCTTTAACGTACTGATAAGTAGACTAATGGAGCACTTTCTTCACTATTATCTATTAGAACCTAATTTATTTTAAGTAGAAAATTTGCGGGAACACAACCGAGACATCACAATGCCCGCACTTTTTTAGGTTATCTCCGAATAACACTTCCAACCCGTTTCCACGTTTCTATCTATTCGACGTTTTGATGGCAACTGTTGGAGGCATTGCCAGATAGATATGCTTCGAAATGTATCGGTGTTTAGTTAATATTATTTTTCAAATATTTATATCCACAGATATAAATATTTGAAAAAAAAATTTTTTTTCTGCGCAATGATATCCGCACGAAAGATGAAGTCCGCTTGCACTTCGAAGACATACATATCTGGCCGGATGCCAGGGTTCGGGATCGGAATCACTTCGATTCCCGGGCGAGGCGTCACATTACACCCATTCTAAATAGTCAGTTGGGACAAGCATTCTAGAATCGACCTATTGATCGAATTGATTTTCGATTTCCTTTTTCCATGCAAAAGGAATTGGACGTGGCTTGCAAGAAATTGGTTGGCAATCAGGCAAATTTGGTAGATTAATCTCTTCTAATTAATATCGGCCTAAACAACTCGCCTGTCTTTTCTGCGCATTCCTTCATTAGTCTCTCGCAGAGTTTTTCTCGATGAATGCCTTCTTTTCAAGCTTTACCACAATTTGCTTCCTATAGGCCTTGGCATTGAAAATTCCTCCAATACCGGACGTCCAACTAGATCCTCGGTAGTCTTCAATGTTCCCTTTGCTCGCACTGATATTTTATTTTTTTCGCCTGCTGTACGACTCCCACGTAATCATAACGCGCTTGGTCTTGGTTTAATACCGCTGTCTTTTGCTAAATTCAAAAAAAAAAAACTTAAGGAATCGGTTCTTCTGTTTAACTTCGAAGAAAAATTTTTCTATTTCTAATTAATTTATTGTATTATGTACGTAGGTTCCTTTTTCATGTAATTTTTTATTATCCTTTTTGGATATATTGATTGTATGTATAAACTTTGTTTTATTTTTTTGTTTGTCTATAATGTAATTGGATTATATCTGTTTTATAGACTAACTAAAAAAAAAAATTAAAAACATCAGAAAGCTCACTCATAATTGACTCAATGATTTCATTGTATTCGTTAGAGCTTGGGACAATTTCTTCTTTAATTAAAATATCTTTAGAATTTTTTCTGAACTAATTCAAAACCAAACCCGCGGAGAAAATCCTTGCCTAACAACGTTGGTCTATCAGAATCAGTCACTATTATTTTACCTTAGACTATTTTGCCGTTAAATTTTACATTTGCTTCAAATTCGCCTACCAATTTTAAGGTTAAATATTGCTGTCCATAACCGAAGAATCCTTCTATCGAAATTTCGATGAAAAACAACGATTGACATTAAAGAACAGGGCGCTCCCGTATCGCACATGGCTAAAAATGACTTGCCTTCACTGGACGCTCATAGCAATTAGACAGCCTGCCCAATCATCGATTTCGAAACAAGTCCAAAATCTGATTCTTCAACAACACTGTAAATTAAAAAATTATTAGAAAAATCATCACTATGTATACATTTTATTTCCTTATCGTCCCTCTGATTCGCTTTGTTGCGGCAAATGTTGGCTAAATGTCCGACCTTTCCACACAAATGGCACTTTGACGTCTTGAATTTACACTTCTCCGACGAGTGATTTTTCCAGCCACAGTGTTAACACGGTTTCTTCGATTTGGCCTCATTGTTTGCATTGTTGTTGCTGTATCCCTCGTTGAACTTTTTGTTTTTGGGCTTTGTTTTCGATTTAATGAAATTTATCTGCTCGACCGGTTGGTCAGGATACTTTGTTTCTAAAATTAGGGCTTTTTCGAAAGCAGAATTGAGAAATAATGTCTCGTCTCTTCCACAAAATTTCTCGAAAATGTTTGCCGGTAGTTCCGTCACAAATTTGTCGAGCACTTTTTTTTCCATATTACTACGGAATTTACAATTCATGGACAACTTTTTCACTCTGGCAAACCACACGGCGACCGTCTCGTCCTCTAATTGTTTAGCTTAATTGAATTTTTTTCTTTCGCGAAAAACAATTGCACGCGGCATATAATGCCGTTTTAATAGCTCTACATGTTCTTCATAAGTTTTAGAACTTGGTTATTGTGGGCTTCATAGGCTATGAAGGATTCCGTATGCCTCGTAACCACTTATTTTCAATGATGTGGAAACCTTTCCGTCAGGCGTACTGCATCCGACTTCAACGAAATGCATTTCCAATCACTCGTTCCATATCTCGAAGTTTTCGTGCATCGAAAATTCTGGCATTTTTGATGCCTGCACCACCGGATTAATCGTATGACTTACGTTAAATGCGTCTTCTGGCATTTTTAGCTCTTATGGGTATTACCGATTTTTCAAAATGATGAAAAATGAAGATAACCTCGTTGCCAATTTGTGATATATCGGGTATTATATTGAAACACGTTTTGTCTGCTTGACTGTCGGTGGCGGAAGAGGCCAATACATTCTTTTATTCGAAACAAATGTCATCTTAATTAACAATTACAAACATTTTTTTCATCCAAAATAGTCGAGTGAGATATCCAATGAAAGGTTATAATAAACATAAGCAGTCGAGCAGCTTATGTTTATTATAATCTGCTGCTCCTAACAAGATAAGCTAGTCACCCCATCGAAGTTGCTTGGTTTTTTATTTAACTAGATGATAGTCAACTACACCCGTCTAGTTTCCATCATTTAGGCAGGGATGAGTGGTTCACTTCAGCAACTTTAACGTCATTCGGCTTGAAATTTCCCTTGTAATGCAACGAGCTTCTTCAGAGACCGAACGGAGTTTTTTTATTTGATGTTTGCATTCCTCTCAAATCTCTGTGCCCGCTTTCCTTGGTGAGACAAACAAAATTTTGAATTATTGTGGAGTAGCTTAATTGATACATAAAAGGAAATTTCTAAAGATAACAAAAATTCATCGGAATTTCTTCAAGAGTAGAATACACGTGATAAATTTTTTTGTAGTGGAGCTTCGTGGGGTGACAAAGAATCCAACCCATATGATCCCGTAAATAGCTAGTCGACATGCAAGCGTACGCGGTCGCAAAGCGGAGCTAGTGAGCTGAGCTCGGTCGTGCCAGAACATTGGCATCCGTGACCTTTATGATTTAACCACTCCGAATCACTACAATGTCTTGATTAAAACATTTAGAATCTGAAACAAGAAATTAAGTTTGTGTGTCAAGGGGTCAAGTGCGAGGTAAAATGTAGAAAATTTGTACACCTTTCGTCTGGAAAATCTGAAAAAAGTCATGGAGATGGATCATTATGAGTACAAGGACAACAAATACCTCAGAAATCTGAATTAACCCAACTTCACAGCAATAATAAAATTTGTAAATTTTAGTTTTCCTGCATAAAATCGAAACAGTATCTCTAAAGTTCTTAAAATGTCATAACTATTTAGATCAATATAAGTGTCTTGTATCCACATTTAAAACGAATCGTAGTTAGGTGAGATATTGCCATTTCAATCATTTTGAATTAGAACAACAATAATACGTTTTAGTGATTGATATTTCAGTTGGCCTAAACACTACAACTTTCTGTAGGTTTTAATGAAAATTTCAATAATACAAGGGACGTTCCAAAAAAAACGAGGCTTTTGTCATTAAAAATTTTGTTGGTGGTTCCATGTGTGAATGAAAGGAAAGTTACATTCCTCCCTGACTTCCAGTGAAAGTTTGGTGACATTCGGTTCAGTGGAAGCGAAGTCATTGCGTCTAAAGTGACAGTATGTTTGTGTCATCGGTACAAAAATGAGTTTTGAACAAAGAGCTAATATCAAATTTTGTTTTAAAATCGGTAATATGTTTACCGAAATGTTTGAATTTATGGAAAAAGCTTATTGCGATGATTGTCAATCTCGTGCCAGAGCTCATGAGTGGCTTATACGTTTCAGAGATGGTTGTGAGGACATAAATGACGATGAACATACGGGCCGCCCAAAATCAGTGATCACCGAAAACTCCATCGGAATTATGTGTGAATTTATTAAAAATGAGCCGAAATCATCATTGAAATTCATGGAATCGGATTTGAATATCTCCAAAACATTGATTTATTGCATTTTAACTGATCATTTGGGCTTACAAAAGGTCTGTACACGTCTTGCTCCGCACAAGTTAACTGATGACCAAAAATTGCTGAGAATTCAACATTCGAAAGACATCATTAAAGTGGGGAGAAAAGGCGAGAACTTCCTTGGCAACATTGTAACTGGTGATGAAACGTGGTGTTCCCAATATGAACCCAAAATCAAGCGTCAAAGTGCCGAATGGAAGATCCCAGACGAGCCACCACCAAAAAATCGCGTTTAGAGAAATCAAAAATCAAGTCGATGCTCATTTGTTTTTACGATTCCAAGGAAATTGTCCACAAGGATTTCGTGCCAACAGGCCAAACCATCAATGCAATTTTCTGTCTTGGAGTTCGAAGCGTTTGTTGCATCGAATTCGTGGAATTCGGCCTGAGTACCGCAAAGGAGGAAGCTGGCGCTTATTGCATGATAATGCACCATCTCATCGATCCACTCTTGTGACTGATGTTTGACCATAAATCATTCACTCTTCGCCTGATATGGCTTCCTGTGACTTCTGCCTATTCGGAAAATTGCATTTGGCCATAAAAGGAAAACGCTTTGCGTCCGTAGGGGGCATCGAAAAGGCTTGTACCGACATCCTGAAGGACATTCCGGTCAATGACCTGAAACACTCTTTCAAAAAGCTTTTGGATCGCGTAAAACAGTATATCGAGGCCGGAGGAGACTATTATGAATAAATAAACTCGAATTTATCAGAACAAAGCTCCTATCGTTTCTATTTTAGCTCAGCCTCGTTTATTTTGGAATACGCCTTGTAGTGTATATTTTAAACATGTTTGATTTGCCGAGCATTCCAAACAATTATTTTAGCTTGAGCAAAATGGTGGCCGTTTTGTATTTGTGGAAGAAACGTTCTGTCTTTTGGATATATTTGCACGCCTTATATTCTGAGATTTTGGTTAATTGGAAACTTTAATCAAAAATCTATTGATGTACATTTTTAAGTAACGTAAATATATTTATAAAAAAACAAAAACAATAACTTTTCATAACATACTCATGGAGAAATGAAGTTAGGCCCAAGCACTTTTAAAGAAATCAAAAAATTTAGGAAGAGTTCCTAAAACATAAAAAAGTCGACGAAATTCAATGCTGACTCACTTATACACAAAAAGTTTCCAACTAAACGTATCGCAATTTGTTCATTAGTTGTATATTTGTTCTTATAATCATTCTGTATATGTGCTGCTGCAATTCTGTTTAAGTTTTCTCGCTTTCGAACTGTAAGGACTGCAAAATGTCAATGCGAAAAGAAATTTCTAGTGATGTCCGAGATTTGGTCGTCCAGTATAAAAAACACAATAAAACGTGCTCGAAAATTGCGAAATTACTGAAACTAAGACGAATTTGTGTGTATACAATTATCAAAAATTTTGAAAACAGCAGCTCCATTGAGAATAATTCGCCAACTGGCTGACGGAAAAAGCTGTCGCGCAGAGGCATTACTTTCATTTTAAAAGAAGTGAACAATACACCGAAAATAAGTGCTCCAGATTTGGCGTAACAAGTAGCAACGCTCAGGAAAAAGGATGTCCATGCAAGAACAGTCAAGATAGCATTAAATTTTAATGGGTTTCAAAGCTGAACTCCACGTATACAACCATTAATATCCGCTAAAAACCGACTTCTACGTCTACAGATCGCGAAGGCCCAAATTGGCAAGGACAATGATTTTTAGAATCGCGTCTTTTTCACCAATGAGCCAAAATTCAACATTTTCAGAAGTGATTGTCGGATTAAAATATGGAGGAAAAAGAATGCGGCTTTAGAGACCAACAATTTGATTCCTACTGTCCAGCATGGTAGAGGTAATGTTATGGTTTGGGGAGCCATAGCTACATCTAGGGCTAGCAGATTGGCTTTTGTTGAAACCACTATAGACCGCTATGTTTGCAAGAATCTGTTGGATCAATATTTGAAGCCATCAGTGGAGAAGTTGGGTCTTCGAGGGAGCTGGATTTTCCAACAAGACAATGATCCAAAACACACAGCACTTTTCGTCAAGAACTGGTTGTTGTACTACGCTCCCAGGCATCTTAATACGCCTCCCTAAAGTCTGGATTTATACCCAATAGAATATATTTGGGAGCTTCTGGAACGGGAAATTCGAAAATGTTACTTAATAAATGAAGATAAGTTGAAAGAAGCGCTTATTACAGAATGGGAGAAAATTACATCTGCAGAAACTGGTAATATAGTCGCTTCTATGCCCCGAAGACTGCAAGCAGTCATTGATACTAAAGGAGGTCTAACCAAATGTTACGCCAGCAAAAATTTTTTAAAAGTCCGGTACGTTTGGTTGGACATTTTTTGTGTGCTAGGACTGACTGTTGTAGACTTTTACCCATTCAATTTTTTATGTTTTTATTATTTTCTCCTTAAGTGTGTTATGAAAAGTGTTTGTCTTTGTTTTTTTTTATAAATATATTTATGATACTAAAAAATGTGTATCAATGGTTTTTTGATTTAAGCTTTCAATTAACCAGAATCTCAATATAAGGAGTTGTCATAGACTTTTGTCCGCCACTGCATCTATACTGGATTTATTACTCAAGTCATCACTTTATGTCTTCAGAAAAATCGCGTAGAACCTTAGAATGGTTGCAAACCTTTGTGGTAGGAGGGCTCTCTTTCCTACTTGACTTGTTTCAGATAAAAAATCGTCATGCTTCTCTTTGTCCATGATTACGTCGTTGTCAAAGTCAAAGTCAAAAGCGCTTTAGTCAATACTAATCAGTATACATTTTAAAAGAATATAAATCAAATTCTAAACAATAACAATACAAAAACTCAATGGCCCAAATAGCTCTCTAAATTTATACGTTATCAGTTAAACACATTTTCTCAAAAACACTACAGCAAATTCAAATTAATTAAGCTTGTTACATATTTAATGATTTGATTGCAAAAAGGAGATCAACCAACACTATTCCAAAATTATTTATAATTTTAGCACAACAGTGAACTTTTATCCTACACCTAATATGTTATAACCTAATTCTAATAAAATTCAATCAAAAACTTTACCTTATACTTAAAAAATTCGATCACAATATTCCTATCCTACGCGTTTTACCTTATCTCTAAACCTAATATAATAAACATAACATATGACTAATCTATCCCTAATTTTTAACACAAATAAACAACAACACTAAATGTAGCAATAATAAGCCAAAACTAGATAACGAAAAACACAAAAACTGAAAATAAACACGAATAATTAAGACATTGTCATTCAGCCACCAATACCTAGATTGCTCCGTCTCAGCTCGACCAGCTTCAACGAATCTAGCAAATGAGTATCTCCATTGGAATTGTTGGTCTCAGGAACTCAACTTTGGAGGATATTTTATCGGCGGCCCGTCTTTATATGTGATATATGATTGGGATACCGTCAGAATCAAAAACATATCGATTCATGTCCAAATACACGAATGCTTCTGGAGGAACGAAGCCAGTAGCGAGGCAAGTCGCAATATATCCGTCTGTAGGGCGGAACGGCTGTGAAATCCAAGTGTTTTCACTCACTGTTACAGATCTTGCGATATGATTCCGAAGAAGTTTCAATTTAAAGATATCGACTCTTGTCCCTTGAGCAGCTTGATAAATTCTTCTATTCGATATATAATACTTCCAACCCGCCTCAGGCTTTCTGTACAAACCAGAACATGCACGAAGACATTTCCTTTCGAAAACTCTTAATTTTTCCATAGTACTAGCACTCTGGTTGAACCAGATCTGACATCCATATATCACAACTGGTTTAACCAGGGTCTTGTGACAAGTAATTTTGACCTTTTGATCCATGTTTCTGGAATGAAAGGGTCTTCGTAGGGCCATGACTAGTTTTAGTGCCTTACTGAGCATGATTTTGTCATGTTCAGTATAGTACAGATACTGATCGAGATGAACACTGAGGTATCGAAAACAGAATTTATGTAGAACCTGTTCTGAACCACCTTCACCAGCCATGATGTGGAAATCCTTCCAATTACGTTTCAGGTCTTGACTGACTCCCTGCAGCGTTGTCCGAAACAAAATTGTTTCGCAGCTCTGCGCATTAATTTTCATTCGCCAATTGTCAGTGTACAACTGCACATCATTGAACATTTTTTGAATATTGGTCAGATCATCAGCGATCGCGTTGGTGAGACGTTAAAATCAAAGCCGTTCAATAGCTTGTGAATGAAAATTGAGAAAAGCAGAGGTGCAGTAAGTGTTCCCTGCTGTAGACCATTCAAGACTTTGAATTCGTGCGTCGTTGTGAGATTCCCATCCGTTACAACAAACGATTTCCCTTATTACATATTGCACATCATGGCGACAAAGTGTCTGGGAAACCTATCCTGAAGGATTTTAAAAACTAGTCCATCTGACCACACCGTATCGAAGGCTTTCTCCATATCAATGAGACACGCTCCAACACATTCTCTGTTGTTTACTTTTCAACAGATATCTGAGGTTACCTTCGTTATCGCATGTATGGTCGAATGCCTCGCACGAAAACCAAATTGGCATTCGGCATCAACTCATATTTCTCAATGTGGGCGTTTAATGCTTTGTTGAGTATCACTTCAAACACCTTGCTGATGTTAGGCAGCAAGCTGATTGGCGATAGCTTTTGGGGCACGAAGATTCTTTTCGTTTCTTCATGATCGGAAATACATTGGCCTTGTTCCACTCATTTGGGAAATATGAATTGCTCAAAATGTTGTTGAACAATATGCAATAGTTCCTAATAGCAACCTCAGGCAAATGTTGGAGAACTACATTTGGAATACCATCAGTACCAGATGATTGCTTGTTGTTTATCCTGCCCAAGTCTTCATAGCTGACAAAATAATCAATAAGATTCTATAAGACGTCAGATGTTACTGTTTTATTGAAATGAAGAATTGATTTACCGTTCAGGCTTGATTTGAAGTCGGAAACTTCTGCTTCAACGACCTCTGAAAGCATTTCATTCCCTTTTTTAGGGCTTGGTAGATGAACCAATTCAAAATGTGTTCTAATCAGGGCAAGTTTATGCAATCACTGACATATAATCCTGTTTCCATTTCTATCCGGAGTCGTACTATCAATTTCGATACCAGCCCTATCGAGAAGATTTATCTCATCACTATTGACTTCACGATTCGATACCTTCACTCGAGATTTCTTACTGAATAAGCTATTCACTTTCGCGAAAACGTCATCTGGGTCCTGTGGACTAATATCCCTCAATTTTCGTGCCCATTGATTGCTGACCTCACTCCTGAAGTATGAACGGATTAAGTTCCGGACATTCTTCAGGTGTAATTTCAACAAAGACAACGAGGGATGGTTGTAATCCACAAATCGTCGATAAATATTGTTGATGCGCGTAAGAAGAAGGCTTTTCAATCTTTTCAACCTTGCAATGGTTGGTGTTTCATATCCATCCATATTGTTTGGATGTTTAATCTTGGGAACTACTTTCTTAATCGTTTCCAACGTCAGCTTCTCTAACTTCGACAAATAGAGATCTATTTCATCGGAAGTTGGATTGCTGTCATTAGGAACCATTGAGCACGCGTTGCCATCATCAGAAGGAAGACATTGCTTCTGGTACTCTCGATTAAACTTCTTTTGAAGCTTTCCCCAGTCTGTTTGTTTTGAAAACCGATAATTTTCGTGTTGCACTGGAATAAGGAAGAGATCATTCCTTTGATGATTGATTTCCATTACGATTGCGTTATGGTCGCTATCGTAAGGAAGCACCTGCAGTTTCCGTTGAGGAATATTAAAGCTGAATTCAAGTCTTACGTCAGCAATGCAGAGGTCCAAATATGAATTTATCCTCGAGTATGTTGGGAACTTCGACCCATATAGATTGCACCTGTATTCAATTTGGTTCTCTGTTATCCACGATTTCAGTGATACACTTCTTGTATTATTGGTGGCGTTCTGTCATGATGTTTGCTTGGCGTTCAGGTCACCAGCAAGAATATAATATCTCTGCAGCCAGTTCAATTCGAGTATTTCAAACAAGGAATAGAGCTCCTCCTTCAACTTGAGAATATTTCGACTAGTTGCATAGGCAGAGATAAAGAAGAGGTTATCCCCACCTTGCAGTGAGATTTTGATAACGGACACATCAAGACATTCAAAGCTTTTGAATTCGAATTTTTCAATATTTTGGAAACAATAGGGTCTTCGAACCAATATGCTGGTGCCACCTCCCCCATCACCGTTTACCTTATCGTTTCTTCCGAAGTCAAAATTCTCGAATGTCATGAAGCGCCATGAATTGATATGGGTTTCGGTGAGAAGCATGATGTCAGGCTTTTGCTTAACAATGAATTCCAGGAGACAATCACGTCGATGTATAGTAACAATGAAATTGGCGTTGATCAAAATTAGGCGAATCCTATCCATGGGAATGTGACTGGATGATAAGTTATTTTGAGGCATTTGAAAGCCTTAAACGCTGAAAAACAAAATTGATTTTCGTATTTTGTTTATCGCTGCCCTCCGATAAAGAATTTAGTTGCTGGTAAATTTTGAGAGGCAGCTTATCATTGCCATTTACATTATTTACATTATTTGCAGCATTTTCTGCTGGTCCTCTAGCGGCGAGTGCAAATGATACTCCGGGCTTGATGAAGTTCGGAGCTAAGACACTGCGGTATAGTTGTGTTTACTGTGGGACAAATTTTACTTTTGCATCTTGATATCGGGAGCATCCTCGATATGATGCCGGCTGACCAAAAACACCGCAGTTAACACAGTATAATTTCTCTTTTGGCTCCGTCTGGGCCAATTCGCCCGCAGCGGGAGCATGAACGTCGATAATGCATGGCGCAGTTGACAACAGAATGTCTAAATCTTTGACGCCGATAACACTGATTCACTTTTCTTTTCTGAAGGCGTTCGCACCTCACCACTCAGAAGTTCAAGTATCTTATTTGTTGAAGAGCACTTGGACTGCTCTTATTTGATATCTGCACCAAATAAAGTGTTAAATTTTTTTTTCTACCACCGATCTTCTTGTCGCGAAGGTTTTAACGGAAATAAATTCAATTTCAGGTGCTGCTTCCTTGAGCACCTGAAGAAGATCGGCCGTATCTTCTCCCACAGTCCAAGCCCTTTAACAAAAAAGTCTGGTTCTTCTCACTTTTCGGGGTATAGGTGAAGTGTGGAACCTCCCCAGAATTCAGTGCATTTTTAGCTGAATTGAAATCAACCAGTGATTTCGTTCTAATTGTTAATTTTTCGGCATTAACTCTTTTACTCTCGAAGTTAGTTAATTTTTTTTGCGGCTGCCAATAGCCGACCCATATCTTTTCCGCTTTGACCGAACACGTTAATTGGCGGAACTTTCTCTGTATTTTTGGAAAATTTTTGAGAAGGACCAGCAGAACTGCAAGCTGGTTTTTTCTCCTATTTTTAAGTACTGAATAAAATTATCATTGTGATCTTGATTAGCATTACCTTCATTGCTTTCTTGAACGTCCATTCCTTGTTGGAGTCCGTCCAGCGCTGCATAATAGTTTTGGCTGTCGTTAGCGCCTCCAGCACTAAGTATTTCTTCTGGGATGATTTCTTTGCCTTAGTTTCCGTATTTATTTGCTTTACCGGTTCTGCATCTTGAGTTTTCTTACCTCTCTTGTACATATCTTTGAGGGGTTTTAGTCCTAGTCTCAATTCCTGATTTTCAACTAGAAGTTGAATCACTTGTTGTTTGTTTTCGACTAATTGAGTTTTACGCCCGCCATCTGTGAAACTTTCCTGGTTACCCGTATGTCTTCTTTTATTAACGATTGTCGCCAATTTCATATTGATACTCACCCCGGGGTCCCCCAACGGAGGGAAGCTGTCGGGCTCCTCCATACCAGCAGTCCCGAGTTAGTCTTTCGATTATTTGCTTTTGATTTATCGAAGTAAAATAATATTCGATATGGTTCCGTGGGTCGATTTCTTCGACGATAAATGCTTTTTCCAATAAAGATCAAAATTTGCTTTCGACTGACATAAAAAATTAGTTTAATTTTTTCAGAACTGACTTTTGTGAAAAATTAATTAATTTTTAAAATTTATGACAGGAGCGATTAAAAACACGTCTACACGCAACGAGTGCTAGACGTAGATTCGATTACGTCGTTGCTCCATTTATTCACTGTCAGGTGATGCACCGGATTTTATCTGAGCGTTTTCGTTCTCTTTTATTGTTTTTTAAAATTTCGAGGTTAATTTTAGTTTTGAGAGAAGATTATTTTGAGAAGATGTCATCCATTATAAATATTTCGCAAATGCTTGGACTCTAACATAGAGTTGGACTGTTTCCAATTTAAATGAATTTTACACATTCATCAATCGTACTACGACATTAATTATATTTGCAGTCACAACATACTCGTATAAAGCAATCATTTGTCGATATTCATTGATGTTTGTCATATCTATATTTAGAAGTTGGCTTACTAAATCTCCTTAACGGTTTTAAAATATTCTTTCAATGTACAGATCATTAAACCATAAGTGTGATATTTTAGTTCTCCAGTAAACCAAATTTTAATATTGAGTTTTCCAGACAAAACTTTCTGCAAATTTACGAATATCCAAAAACATGCAAAATCACTTTAAGTAAGTCAACATTAATTTTTGAAACATTTGTATCTTTTCTCTGAACAGTCAATACACTCTTGGTTTCCCGTTGCATAACTCTTTCTTTGAATAACATACGTGGCAACTTTCTTAATTCTTTCTGAAATAAGTTCCAAAACTTCGTATGTAATTTTTGAATGGCTTAAAAATACATCTTTCTATTTGTTGAACAGTTCGCATCCATTTGCAAAATCCTAAGGTTTTGGCAGCTACGGTTCTTCACATTTAAACAGAAATAAAACAGAATTTCGTTTATTTAGAAGGGGACAAATTTTGGGAGAACAAGAAAATAAGTAAATAATGTGGTTTGAAAGACTCTACATTTACTGATTTTAATGGGTTGGGGCTCTGCAGGTGATTATGACTGATATTGTTAGTTGATCAGTAGTAAAAATAAAAAATACTCGTAAAGTTAACATTCTAGCAGATTTATGCTCTAAGAACCCCTTCTGGTTCCCAGTTTCCTTATTAAAACTATAGACGAAATTTTTATTTAATATAAAAATTCCGCGTAAATGCAGTGAAATCTACAGGAAAAATAAACCAAAATTATCATTCATTAAAATCTTTAACCATGAACTTGACTTTTCGCTTGCATGCATAGCGATTCCTCGCGATGCTACTATAGATTCATTGCTATTCAAAGAACAATAGCAGACGTTGAATTCGCATGCCTTTCAAGTTCTTTTCGCTAAGATGTAAACAAGCAGTTGTGATAAACCAAATGCATTAATGCTTATTTCCTTTTCTTTTGCAGGTAAGAATTATTACAAGAATAACACATTACGAATTCATAGTGGGCGCTTCATATTTTACACGTTTAATGGTAAGTACGAGTAGACTACATCTGGACACATATAAGTTGAAATCCATCATCCTTTTGCATTCGGTTGCCAGAAAAATTGTGACAATGAAATATTAGAATCCTGATATGCTCATTTGTCGTCACATTTTCCTATGAGCAACTGTTCTTGAATGCAAATTATAAAAGCGACTGCTTTGTGTCCTTATAATCAGTACTTTTAAGTTGATTCATACGCTAGAAGGTTTTATGGTAAATATAATAAAAAAAAGGTAGAAAATCTTGGTTTCAGTATTGTTTGATAGAGAACAATGATTGAATTATAATTTTCTTCAAACGGTTTAAATCACAAGTACTTCGAATTGTGTGGTCGATAGTACAATTCCCTCTTAAGCTAAAGATCACTGGTTCGAGTTTCGTTGGCCGCAATGAGATTTATTTCGACTGATTCTTCATGTGAATTTTAGAATTTGAGTTAATCAAGTTTGATGAGTACTAATTGAAAAATTAGGTGATACTAGAACGATCAGGGTAATGATTGCACTATATTGTCTTTCATATTACCGTAACGATCACATAATCAGGTATGTAGTATAAGATATTTCAATGCTGATTGGATTGTAGCCCGATGCATTAAAATTAAGGGGTTATATGTTACTAAATGTGTGTGGTATTAAGTGGTATATCAGATCGACTGCTCTAAGTAATTGGGCTAGTTCAAACGCAAAATAGAACTCTCTATCCCTGTCAGAATTTTGCCTCTTTCCGTGAAACTTGGTGATGAACTTCTATTATTGTTATGTATCGCCCTAAAGCAGTGATAATATTTCATTATCATTTATGGTATAGCCCTTATTTGACCCTTCGCATCCAGTAGTAGTTGCAACTAATCGTCGCCGGTCTGCGACCTCGTTCGCCAATTGGAAGTCCCAAGAAAGGATCTGGTGTCATCATAGATTGAATATTCCCACCGTATTCTCGGTTTCCCAATTAGACGTTTCCCTTAGGCTCTACCCTTCGACGTTCGTCTGGGGAGCCAATTCTCTTCTATCCTCTCTACATGTCCTGCCCATATTGCACAGCTTTACGCATGCGGATACAGGTGGGTTGTCATAAAGATTATACAACTCTTCATTGTAACAAAGTCTCCACTATGTTCCACGCTTTACTGGGCCATATATCCTTTTGAGCACTTTGAGTTTGAATAAGTTCAGAGCCTTTCCGGAAACATTTGCAAAAGTCCAGGTTTCGCATCCATACAGCAGCACAGGTCTTATTAGAGACTTATTTTCCCTATGAATATCTCTGGATCTTAGCATAAGAAGTACTGAGAAGTAGGCTTTGTTTGTTGCCATTATCCTTTTCTACATTTCATTCTTTCCTGTGCCCTTTCTATCATGATATAAGTATGGGAAGCTATCCACACTTTCCAGGCTGTACTCTTTAATAGTTAGGTTTTGTTGTACAGGCATATCTTCTCTTGTTTGGGTAATAAATTCAACTTTAGTTTCATTGAGTCCAGTTTTCTGAATCATCTGGATATTATGTTAACGACGTCGGCATACGCTACTAGTTGCATGACCTTGTAGAGTTAATAGAAACGGGACAAATAGTTTCCTCAAACGGGCAAACAACTTTTAAGCACTAAAATTTGCATTGAAAGAGTGAACTTGTAGTGCAATGAGGTATGATGAATGTCCGTGAAGGGCTGCAGCGATGGTCTGCTGCCTCAGCGGAAGAGGATGTTGGGATCCGCCGAGATTTGCCTTGTCTGAGGACGCGTGGATGCGCTGGCAGGCTAGCGTTGCGGTGTCGTGGGGCGGGTTCTTTCCCCCAGCACAAGGACCACCTACAAAAGAAGGGTCTACGCTAGCTTTTTGGCCAAAAGGAAAACGTTCGACAAATAAAAATTTTAAATTCCTAATGAATTTTGAATATTTAAAGCCTATCGAATAGTAATTCATTACCGAAGGAGCTAATGGAATCGTACGTCAATTGTCGTTCATTTATTGGTTCTGGATTTCAATTAGGGTTTCGTGAAATTATTGAATTTTGTCTGAATGAACCTAATTGAGAAATATAATCAGGTTACTGAAATCTTAGTAAGCATTTAAATGAGCAACAATAATATCAACAATTATTTGAATAATTTAAACAATTTTTCTCGAAAATTAAGTAGTTTACATCACACTTGCATTCAGCGCATTCATAATCGTATTAGCTAAAATATTTGATATCATATATCGCATTTAACTGAAAATCATTACCGGGTCTGAATTAAACAGTGACGAGACTTTCTTTTACTTTTTTAATTCATCCCGGATCCTTAAGCCACTAACCGGCTATTTATTTATATTCGATATTCTTGATCGGTAATACCTTCACTACGCACTCACAGTTTTTTTACGTCCTAATGCATTTAATTCATGCATTCAAAAGACTAGAGTGCAATGCAGATCACTTGCACATTCCTTACGCGCACGTTTCATTCCGTCAAAAATTTAGCAACAAAAGTAGGTAAATTAGAACTCTGTTTTCACTAGCCGTAATTCTAGGGTCTTGAGCACCTATGATCCGTGGTAGCAAAGTGAGGAGCCACCGCGCAGTTGCTCAAATCGGTTATATCGATAAACAAATCCGAAAGAGGTCAATAAACTCGTCTCGAAATATTACTTGCACAGCAAGTTACGCGTGACTAAAATCACTCGAAATGCAAATGTCGAGTTGTTTGCTAGGGGAGACGTTACAACCCACGCGATCCTTGATTTATGCCAAATTTCAGTAAAGTATTCTTAATCAATGTTCGGAAAACCAAAAATTACATTTGAATTTCTTTTTAATATTGCGCTAACTACAGGCATGCAGCAATTTTCGTTCGTTCATTGCATGTACTTATTTCGTAGCAGGACTTAGTATCGGCGGAATTCTCACCAGGACTGTCAAAACCAAAAGATGTGTTTCTGTTGTTTGATAGTGAAGAAATGGTTTGTTGATAAGTCGCCAACGCCCAATAAGGGTGCTACGCTGGATCTGCCCGAATTGTTTGAACAACCGCTTCCACTACCAAATTGGCTGTTGCCGTTCCTGTACCGAAAGAGCCACTGTCGCTACCACAACGGAATCTGTGTGGTATTTAGCGACAACCCTGCGGGCTTCGCCTTGATTCCGGGAAAGTTAATTAAGTAGAATGCGAGGAACTGCTCTGAGATTAGCTGTTGTTAATGCTCTGCGATCAACAGGACAGGTCGGCTGACGAGAAAACCAGTCTGTTATGCAAGGTCGACAAAATGCGTGTTCACATAAAGCTGCCTGCAGAGGCTCCTCGAGAACAAACACATCCGACAAGATGTGGGCGTCGAACCTCTGTCAGCTGATGTAATCGTGCGCGTGCACCCTCGTTGACAGCTATTTTCCTGTGTTCCGTAACACACTTCGCGCTGCTTCACAGTTTTTCACTTGCAATCGTTGCAGATTTCCCGTTACGCGTCAAGCCAACATTTGGTCGTGGTGCATCGCAGGCACGGTAAAATTGTACCGTTAAACACTATTTACTCGCCAGAGGCGAACCCTCCACAACGAATGCAGGCGGCAAAAATAATGTTCGAATGGGGCTCGCGCGACGGAACGGTCTTGGATCACAGGTTCGCGTCCCAGGAATCCAAGGACTACGTGCAATGGTGAATAGAGCAAACGCTTCAGATCTACTTTTACTGCTTTGTATCCATAGACACGAAAGAAACTCCTTCAAAAAGTATCAGAAAATAAAGTTACTACGGACGCCCAACAAGAAAAACGAAAATGCGAAACAGAAGAGAAAGAAGCCCCGACGAAGACCCCGGCAACAGGCGCTGCTCGTAAAACCACAAGACCGCTGATTCTACTCAGAAGTGCTGCGGGATATCAGGGAAAATGCAAGGCCCGAAGACACCGACACTGCCATTGAAGCTGTACGACCAACGCGATTGGGCCACATATCGGTCGAATTCGGAGCAGAGGCCGACAATAAAGAAGCATTTTGCGCCGCAGTAAATAAAGGTTTCGGCAAAAGCGCAACTATTGCAACCGAGCCGATAGCAGCGATCAAAATCAGAGATATTGACTGTGTCACGGACCTGTCCGATGTAGACTAGTCCATCAGAAGGGAGTTCCTTAGCGTGGGCAAGATCAAAATGATGCTGACAGCAGAAAACTATAGGGGACAACGCATGGCCATCATTGACTTGATCGAAAAGGGCGCCGAACAATTTCTAAATAAGGGCAAAGTAAAAATAGGGTGGGTTGTCTAAAGGATACGGAAAAGAGCAGCGCCTCTTCAAAGTTTCAAAGGCGTTAGGTATTGTCACACCGCACAAGTCTGCAAAGGATCCAATAGAAGTTCCCTGTATTACAAATACGATGAAATGTTACATAAAAGAAAATAGTATACAAAGAAGGCACACTTTATCCATTGCAAGAATGCAGAGACCGGATCTTATGCACGTCTTGGGATCAGGAAAGTGTCGGGTTTTCCAGGAAACCCTAGCCAAGGCAAAATCAGAACTTCGATGAGTCGCACAATGCAACCAAACCTACACTGCAGTTCAATCGCCAAAATCTGCTTGAGCAGTTTGCTGCTGAGTGAGCAACACCACTATCAAAATTCTGCATCATTGTATCCTGATGAAACTGGTACTGCCGCCATTTGGGTTCAAAACAGTGATTTCCAGAGCTGTGGACTGGGGGGATGGTTTCGTGTATGCTCCGTGCTCAGGGATCACCTTCTTTAGTATATACCTAACGTCGAACGAACAGATATCATCTTTTCAAGACAATCTTGATGCTTTATAGGGTGCTGACTCTAACTTAGGCGGCAACGTGATCGTTGGGGATACTTCAACGCTAAAGCAACCGAATGGGACATGTCTTTAACAGATCCGCGGGGCAAACGAATCCTAGAAATGGCGGCCAGGACGGTGCTCGTCTTACTAATTTCCGCCGTATTGGCAGCGAAGGAACCATACTGGACGCGACATTCGCTTTGAAGTTCTTAGTACGGAAGATACACAATCGGAGGGTATTAGAGGACTAAGCCAGTGATCGTCAGTGCATTCTACTTGAGATCACTGATGATGTCTTCTGATGTCCGTGCTCTCCACTTTCTACAATTGGGTGATGGATGCCGAGAGGTTCGTCGAGGTGCTCACGGCAGGTGGTCATGGAAGGTGCTCAGCTGCAGGTTGATTTGGTGGGGACAGAAGAACTGTGCAGCTCGACATGTGGTAAACTCAACTGTAAGCGTCATTACCACTGCTTGTCTGCAGCGCGTCTACGCTCCGTCGAAAACCTCCGCTCGGCAAGCCCCCAGTGTACTGGTGGTCGACTGACATAGCTGAGAAGCGAAGAGAGTGTCACAAGCTTTGGCGTGAGGCTCAACAGGCACGGAACTGTGACGAGGTATGCAACCGGCAAGCTGCAAATAAGTCGGCCAAGAAATGCCTTATCAAATTGATTAACAACAGAAACGCTCGCTGCTGGCAAGATCTAGTAGACAATGTGAACAAGAGCCCGTGGGGCCTTGGCTGCAAGCCAGTTATGCGGAAGCTTGGTGCTGCTGAGGTGTTGGAATTTGTCTATCACCATTGTTCTGACTTGCTGCTCAGCTCGTTCAACGCTTGCCTACGGGATAGGGTTTTCCCGGTACGATGAGAGGTGGCGAGGATAGTGCTGAGCAGCAAGGGGAAGAGAAGTCCGGGATTGCCGTCTGCATACCGCGCGTTCTGCACGCGAGACACCGCTGGGAAAGTACTAGAGAAACTCATCAAGAGAAGACTCACTGACGCGATTCGTGTTGCTGGGAACCTATCTCCTCGGTAGTACGATTGTGCGGTCCAAAAGGTAGAGGCATATAGCCGCACCAAGCGACGGATCATCCTGTTGTTGACATTCGACGTTAGGAACGCCTGCAACTCCGCTAGATTGGTGGATGTTCTGGATACATTGGAAAACCCTTTTCAAGTTTCAAAATATCTAATGTGGCTTCTGAGGGACTACCTGAAGGACCGAAGCCTGCTTTACGACACGACACAGGGCCAACGAAGGATGGAAGTTACGTCGGGTGTTGCCCAAGGATCTATCCTTGGTCCAGACCTGTGGAACGTGTCTTACGACGGGCTACTGAGACTGGAAATGCCAGGTGAATCACGCTTGATCGGCTATGCGGATGATGTTGCGGTTTTAGTCGCTGGACGCACCGTTGAACAAGCGCAACTTTGACTAGGTATGCTAATGCGCTGAGCGAAAGACTGGATGGAATGTGGAAGTAATGTGTCGAACGGTTCCAGGCTTGGTTCTCGGGTTGACAGAGGAGGTGATTGTTAGAAAAGTTATCCCTAGCCCAGACTGATGTGAGCCCTTTTTATCTACCAAGATTGACCGAGCATAATGTGCCACATGGTTTCATTCCACCGCTCAAAACATCTCCCCGATTACATTATTCGGGGAGAGTTCTTGTGTTTCTTTGTAGAGACCCCGGCACAGCCTATCCCATCTTTTGCATGCAAAAAATGTGTGGCAAGCATCGTCTTCTTCTCTTTCGCAAAACCTACAGTTGGATGACGGCGACTTATCAATCTTGTGCAAGTAGGACTGAAAACGGCCATGCCATGCCTACTCAAAAGCTAGGTCAGGTGACTTCTATCGGATTCATTGTGCGTTCGATTGAGCCACGACTCAGATCAGGGATGAAGCACGTAGTCCATCTTCCCTTCGTACTGTTCACCCAGGATTGCTGTCAATCATTGAGTGAACGTTGTCTCTCCTCGTAGGCAACTGTCTCCTTTGTCTCTTCCTTCCGACGCAGATAGATAATACAGCGCTCTCTAGCAAAGAGGGCGGTTGGTATCTACGGAAATCATCGTTTTCTTGATGATTAGGGTCCCCCTACATTGTTAATTCAGTAGTTACTTCAGTATTGAAACGAACATAATGACCGAAAAAATGTTGATAGAATTATTACTAAAATGACTAATAATAATCAAACAGACTCGACCAACCGACCTCTTGCCTTGCGAGTTATCGCCATCGCCATAAACCATTGTCCTAGCTCAAACAATATAAATAAAAATTTTATTTATTTGAACTTCGGGGAGTTTCCGTAAACTGTGCAAATGAAAATTCAGTACATACTCTTCGGAAACATTTTACGAGGTCTTAAGGAATAACGCATTGACTATATAAACTTTGCTTCTGTATGCTATTTCACTTTAAAATAAAGTTTGTTTTTTATGATTAGTAGCAACATACTTTTCCTCATGTTTACGAGATATCTTACAACATTGAATCGATGTCAATGCTTTCCAGTTGAGTTGCAGCAAAAGCAGACAAGTACCGTTTCCATTATTTAAACTTTGGCCAAAGTTCGTTTGCGCTCATCAAATTAGTCCTAATTAACAAAGAGTACTAAACTTGAGCCATTAAAGACCGTTGAGGTCGTTTGCAATTTCATTTCAACCATTGCCCGTAAACGGGTATTTCATCGTATCCAGTCAAACGAAAAGTTTATCTAAATACCTTATTCAAATGCAATAATTCACATTACGTGAATCTCAAGCACACAATGGCATTGCATGCATTTATGATTATGGAATTTGGTGGGTTTCAATGTCGTTCCGTAGAATTAGCTTTTCGGATGCGTACTACCCCTCAAATGTGCAAGCGAGCTGTATTGAGAGTAGGCTGCATTGGGCAAAGACTGTGTGCAACTGAAAAGTGCATCAACACTTTTCGCGAACAATTGCAAGTCAGACACAGTCTCATCATCCATTGCACAATTGTTCGTGGCTAAAGCGCATTATGTCTACGTTTCTACCGTTTTACGCTCCACACACTACGCGCTCATCGAGCACAATGCTACCACCACATGAATAACTTTCACTTTCAATACAAATTTGTTAAAAGATAAATCATAGCTAATGTCCAATTAATAGCTTATAAATTATTATGCTTGAATTGATCGACAAGTTTTGCGTCGGCTTTTGGTAGCCTTTGCGGTTATGCCAAGTTGCCGCTTCTGCGGCCATCGCAGCAACCGAATAACTTTACGTAATCGTCTTCCAAAAGTACGAGTATTTCAATATCCGAATACGAATATGTCGTGAAGATATGTTAACTGATAGTGCAAGTAAACTGAAGTACATAAAGCTCCACATGATGATATTCGCGCGAAATATGTGGGGGACTTGGACTCAGGAATGAAGATGCTACGCTCGCGGGAAATAGAAGCAACAAAAATCACCACAATGTAGCGTCTGCCCATTAATAAAATCGGTTCGTAGAAGATTTCACTTTAAAATCCGGAACCGCTCAAGCGAAAACAGAAAAATTTTTCATTCAAGAAACGTTCGCATTCACGCTCAATATCGCGCCACTGCCATCGTAGTCGCATCTCTGCGTTGTTGCTGTTGTTTGTTGCTTGGTTGGCTGGTGCATTTCGCTGGTTGTGTTGTCACCAAGTCATTTTGTCATAGAGACAAAATAGTTTTGTGTACAATCGACAAGTACCTGCGGCTTTTGATTTTATTTGAGTTGATTAATTTTATTCGCGAGCCTTTAAGGGGTACTGAGTACGTGTGATCTATGATTGAATATTAATTTGAAATATGACTGCAATAGGTGTTTCATTGAGTTATTAAAGTTGATAAGATGCTTAAAAGCGTTGATAGGCGGAGAAGAGCATATTCATTGAGCGTTGATGATTAGCGAGCGTTTGATTAAACAGAAAAATACTAGAATCGAAATGTGTGTACACTGAATTCATAATGATTAAATTCTTTTGTAAATATATCATCAATTGAATAGCACGTGCATGCTGCATTGACGCAGCACACACCTATTTGAATTCAGTTCTCGACCGACGTTGGGCGCCTGATGTGAAAAATGATCTTCAATTGAATACTGAATAGTAGCGAAAAATCGTTTGTATCTTACAAGTATAAAGTTTGTAGTAACACGTTTTGTTTAATTCCGGAACATTGTAGAGTGTTGGACTATTATGGCCCTCGACAGATTAGATCAAGCATATTTTTAAAGACTTAAAGTCCTGATTCCTGAGTAAAGATGATCAGCATTCGAGACATACTAATCGAATGTGAAGGTACCTAGGGCTACTGGTCGACTCAAAGAAGAGTTTCTTTGAACAAATCAGGGCAACGGATGAGGAGGCTGCTTCCGGTGTATCGGCTGTGAGCCGACATGGCCAACATAGGGGGACCCAACCCATCAAGAAGACGCCTCTTGATAAAGCTCTGAGTAAGGAGGTATACCGAAAACGCTTGGCACATGTTCAGAGAAGAGCACTAAGGATTGCATCTTCATATCTGACAGACTCTGATTCGGTGGTGAGAGTTATTGCAGGCGTGATATCAGTTGCCCTCCTTGCTAAAGAGCACCGCGCTATTTACCTGCGTCGAAGCAAAGGCGCGAGGGAGACGGATGCCCGCGAGGACAAACAGCGCTCACTCAACGATTGGCAGCATCCTTGGGTGAATTGTACGAATGGAAGGTGTACTGCGCGCCTCATTCCGGACCGTGGCTAAATCGAAAGTGTGGTGAGACTGATTTCTATCTGACCCAGCTATTGAGCGGGCATGGATGTTTTCAATCTTACCTGCACAAAATTGGTAAGTCGCGGTCCCCCGATTGTCGATTTTGTCTAGGAAAAGAAGACGATGCTTGCCACTCATCTTTTGCGTGCAAAAAATGGAACAGTCTGCAAAGGGACGACTACAAAGAGACGGTAGAGTTCACCCTAGACAGTATAGTCGCAGTGATGCTTGGATTGGTTGACAAATTTAACCAGGTGGTACATTATGTTCAGGCATTCCTAAAAGATAAAAGGGACTCACAGCGGCCGAGGACGTCGGGCTGGGGGATCGCTTGTCTGGCAATTCCTCTTTTCTTCTCCCTTCCCGCTAGGGGAGGGATCCCCCAGCTTGAAGGCGTCTCACGGTGTAACAAAACGAGACTTTACCCGAAGTAATGTGTCAAAGGGTTCCAGGCTGGGTTCTCGGGTCGACAGTGGAGTCGCTTGCAAACATGGGAGTCCCGCGCAGTGCATAAATGGCATTCACCTCCCCAACCACAAAAGAAATCTTGATTCCAATCAGTTTTGTCCGTTCGCTTGTATATCACACTAAGATTTTCAGTACCTTTCGAAGCAAGGATTACTGGTCTCTTTGAATAGGCTAGAGCTAGTAGACTGTCTTTTCTTATTGTATTACATAGGCAGATGAGCGACATGGCCTTTTCAGATCAACTTTTAAAAGCACCATATTTGAGCAAAGGGTATAATAGGGATGCCAAATGTGAAGGCTTCCTTGAAATAGAGGCTTCCTTTAAATAGAATAATCTACAAGAAATTGTGTTTTGAAAAAATAGTTTAGGTAGTGGTAATTTTATGTCGAGTTTGCAATTTAAATATTGAAACAGAGAAAAATAAGTTGGGTAGGGAGAAGAGTGCTTCTACCTGATTTTAGCGATTAAAATAATCTTTCTGTTGACTAATTATACAGTGCAACCCGGTTATAACGTACCTCGACGAGACCAGAACCGATGAAAGTTCGGTTAAAATTTCCTTCGGGAAATCTCTCTCGAACGAGCTTACCAGACGTGGAAAATCATTACAAATGGCGCCCAATGTGCGGCCGTTATCCATCCTAATTAGTTCAGTTTCTTTTCGGCCAGGCTCTAGGAGTGCCGACGGGTGTTTGCGGCACTCGTTGGCAAGTTTTTTCGCAACTTGAAGTCTACTCAATCCGGGGCGTAAGTATCCGCCTTTCCGCAGCGGTAGCAGAAGACCATCGGCTCGGCTAGTAATGCGGAAAACCGGTGCCCCGGTTGTCGGCAGTTCCAATAGGGGGCTTGCAAACCTCTACGAAAGGTGGGTCAGTTTCTCATGCGAACTCGCGATCCAGAGGGGCTCCACTCTTCGGAACATGTGTCGGCTTAGTGTCTCCGTGACCAGCTGCTACCAATCTTGCATTATGACTGCTTCGTTGACTAGGTCCCGTCATGCAAGGTTGTGGACGGAAGATTCCTCGCCGTTCATCAGGTCGTGCTTGTCTATAGGCATGGAAGGGTAAGGCTTGCACGGTGTATATCGGCACATAAAGAAAGTTATTTTGAAGCTCCCACCGCATGTTTTCCCTGATGGTTTCGACCAGTTTGTCCTCGGCCATAGGTGTTCGTAGCCGAGTCGTTAGGCGTAGTATACTGGTATGAAATTGGTCAAATTTTTTATGAGGGCCTTGTTTGTACTTTCTTATTTGTTCACGCAATTTTCGTCCAGTGAGACCATCATCAAAGTGGTTGCGACGAGCCGAGTAGAAGGAAGTCCTATCAGGGCGTGCTACTGATTCCTTAAAATTCCTGTACCCTTCGGCGGCATCCCCGCTGAATAAGAGGTGCGCGTGTCGAAGAAAGGCCAAGAAGTCTCCTTCCAGCGTACTGGCCACTAGTGACTGGACTCTGAGCAAGAACCTGTCCACTGGTGTTGTAGAATTAAAGCCTGTGAAGCTTAGTCGCCAACTCTCCATTATGCGCGGTGGTGGGTCTCGAGCTTGCGTTGCGAAAATCGCTGGGCGTTTAGCTTCATAGTTCAGTCCGCCATATGGAATCGAGTCGTGCGTTGTCGGTATCGGTGGGGGTGCAGTACTGAACCGAGGTCCATACTCTGCTCTAGGGTCCATTCCCGAGCTCATTCGAGGGAGATTCCAGTCCTCAACCGGTCTAGTATTGGAAATAGCGGCATCAGGATTCAACTCCCAGCTCGGTGGAGTGTGGAAATTCTTTGAACTCTCTCTCCATTTGTCCTATCCTGTAGGACTGCCCTTGTAGCAAGGACAGAATTTCGTCGTTGCAAGTTGCGTTTGGGGGGGCTATTGAGATAGCAGACTGTGCTCCTGGAATTGGGGCCAGCGGCTCTCTAGTTGTTTAATAGAGGTTGTATCTTATCATTAGTCCGGGGGCTTTCGCAACTACTCCACACATAGGAGCTTGCATTTCAAGGAAGTTGTCTAGGACACTCTGCTCGATTGGGCATCTGCACAGAGGACAGAGATTGGATGTTTGCAGCAGCTGCTGGGCACAAATGTGATGAAACGAGTGTCCGCACTGCAATCTCACACTGGTCAAGCCCTCTATGACGTCCTCATAGCAGATCCCAAAATTGGCTGTCTGTACATTTTTGGAGCGGTTCCAGCGTTTCTCTGTAGTCCACTTGCTGGTCATGTCTGGAATGGTACAAAAAAATATATAGAAAAACCCCGTCTAACTATTTAAAAAATGCTTACTGTATATATAACATAAATATACATACATAAAAAACAGTTAATAACGGTTAAGTAGCCGATAGTGGCGAAATATACATCATCCCTATAAAGAAAAAAATTGATTTGCAATATTCTTTCCTTTCCAGCAGGCCCAACTCCTTCATAAGGAAATGAAAGCGAATGGTGGTCTGCCGAAAAGAGGGTGCTCTTGGTCAATTTTGAAATGTTCCCCAACCCCAAGCATATGACAAAAACCGTCTGTAATCTACGTTAATTGACTCGACGAGGTGAGTGATAGCGTCACCGTAACGAGTTGGTATGCGGGACCGCATACCAACCAGATTCTTATAGGTCTTACCCTGGGACAATACATCGGCAGGAATCTTTTGTGAAGAAAAAAAATAAAACAAAGGAGAGCAGAAGCTAAAATCCACGTGCCTAAAAGTGTGTCTCACACAACTCCACTACTCCTGTCCGTGGGATTCTATTTAGTACCGAAGTAGCTTACATCCTCCGTAAAGGACCAAAACGTCAGAAGATGCAAATATTTCCTCTTTAGGACGTTTTGGGCCCCACCTTGGGCGCCATTTGTAATGATTTTACACGTCTCGTTCGCTCGTTCGAGAGAGATTTCCCGATGGAAATCTCAGCCGACCTCTCATCGGTTCTAGACGTGAAGTCTTGGAACGTGACAACGGACTGTACCCATGAGGTCGACAAGTCCGGATACTCTTAGTCTGCTCCGAACTAGCTAGCTAGCCAGGAGCCAGTTCGGAGTAGACTAAAGGTGTCCGGACTTGTCAACGTGGCTTCACGAAAATGTCGTATATTTCCCCTTCCCCTACCCCCCTCTGCTATGATAGATTCATTTTAAGACTTGTTTTAAAAAGATCTCAATTATACCTTTCTAATGAAACCCTACTCGACAACCAATGATGAACATTTCTTTTAAGGTCACACCCCCTATATAGTGAGACCCCGCTTAAAATCCTCTGAAAAAATTTCCCAAAGCGATCAAGAAGTCACCACTTCTGACCTTTCCATACAGTTTCATCGTTTCATCGGTTGTGATTTCAATAAGGTTTCGTATTTTAACACGTAACCCTAAAAACGAACTGGGGAAAGTTCCAAAAGAAGTTTAATCGAGATTATCAAAAGTAATGTCCTCGTTATGATGAAGACAACGGTTGCCCAATGGTTCCTAATAACAGAAATCGAACTAACGATGAAATACATCTCTATTTGTTGAAAGAGAAGCCGACGTTGGAAACGATTAAGAAAGTAGTTCCCAAAATTAAACATCGAAACAATATGGAAGGATATAAGACACCAACCATCGTAAGGTTAAAAAGATTAAAAAGCCTTCTGCTCACACAAGTCAACAATATTTATCGGCGATTTTTGGTTTACAATCATTTCTCGTAGACTTTGTTGAAATTACACCTGAAGAATATCCGGAACTTAGTCCGTTCATACTTCAGGAGTGAGGTCAGCAATTAATGGGCGGAAAAACTGAGGGGTACTGAGGTGGCGTTTTTACAAAAGTGAATAGCATATTCCGTAAGAAGCCTCGAGTGAAGGTATCGAATCTTGAAGTCGCTAGTGATGAGATACATTTTTTCGCAAGGGCTGGTATCGAAATTGATACTTCGACTCCGGATGGAAATGGAAACAGGATTATACGTGATGGATTGCATAAATTTGCCCTGATTAGAAATCACTTTGAATTGGTCCATCTACCAAACCCTGAGAAGGGGAATCAAATACTTTCAGAGGTCGTTGAAGCTAAAGTTTCCGACTTCAAATCAAGCCTGAACGGTGAATCAATTCTTCATTTCAATGAAACATTCACACCTGACCTCATACCGAGCTTGAATCTTATTGATTATTTTGTCAGCTATGAAGAGTTGTGTTTCATATTTCGTAGAATAAACAACAAAAAATCATGTGGTACTGACGGTATTCCAAATATAGTTCGCCGACATTTGCCTGAGGTTGCTATTAGGAGTTATTGCATATTGTTCAACAACATGTTGAACAATTCATATTTCCCAAATGAGTGGGAAAGGGCTAAGGTATTTCTGATCTTGAAGAAAGGAAAAGAATCTTTATGCCCTAAAAGCTATCGCCCAATCAGCTTGCTGCCTAACATCAGCAAGGTGTTTGAAGTGATACTCAACAAAGCATTAAACGCCCACATTGAGAAATATGAGTTGATGCCGAATTGCCAATTTGGTTTTCGTGCGAGGCATTCGAACATACATGCAATAACGAAAGTAACCTCAGACATCTGTTGGAAACTAAACAACAAAGAATGTGTTGGAGTATGTCTCATTGATATGGAGAAAGCCTTCGATATGGTGTGGTTAGATGGACTAGTTTTCAAACTTCTTCAGGATAGGTTCCTCAGACACCTTGTCGCCATAATGTGCAATATGTTATACGGGAAACCATTTGTTGTAATTGATGGAAATCTGGCGACAATGCGCGACTTCAAGGTCTTGAATGGTCTACAGCAGGGAACAGTTACTGCGCTTCTGCTTTTCTTAATATTCATTCGCAAGCTATTGAACGGTTTTGATTTTAACGTCTCGCCAACGCTATCATTGGTAGCGTTTGCTGATGATCTGATCATCTATACGGCAGACCGAAACCTAGAATAGTTCAAAGCAATCTTCAAAAAATGTTTAATGTTGTGCAGCTCTACACCGACAATTGACGAATAAAAATCAATGCACAGAAGTGTGAAATAATTTTGTTTCGGAAAGTGCTGCAGGAAGCCAGTCAAAACCTGACACGTAATTTGAAAGATTGCCATATTATGGCTGGTGAGGGTAGTTCAGAACGCGTTCCACATTAATGCTGTGTTCGATACCTCGTTGTTCATCTCGATCAGTATCTGCACTATACTGAATATTTCAAAATCCTGCTCAGTAATGCACAAAAAGTAGTCATGGCCCTTCGCCGACTATTTCATTCCAAATACATTGATGAAAAGGTCAAAGTTATCTGTAACAGGATTTCGGTATGGCCAGTTTTGACATATGGATGTCAGATCTGGTACAACTAGAGCGCTAGTACCATGGATAGATTAAAAGTTCTCGAAAGGAAATGTCTTCGTGTGTGTGCTGGTTTGTACAGAAATCCTGAGACGGGTTGGAAACATTATATATCTAATAGAAGAATATATCAAACTGCTAAAGTGATGAAAATCGATGTCTTCATATTGAAACTTCTTCGGAATCATATCACAAGATCTATGACTATGAGCGAAAACCCCTGGATTTCATAGCCGTTCCACTCTACAGACGTATATTCTGACTCGCTACTGGCTTCGTTCCTCCCGAAGCATTCGTGTATTTGAGCATGAATCGATATGTTTTTGATTTTGACGGCGCACAGCGCATCGTTTAGTGGACAAAAATCAAAATTTCAAGTTTTTTCAAATGAATTATTTGAATTATTTTTCACTGGATATTCTATGATAGACTCTAAACTACCGTTAAATACAGTTATTACATTGGTTACATATATCTCTGAGTCAATGTAATAGCGAAAGCTTATGAATTCATTTTCTTTGATGCAATCGTTTTGTCAGTAGCAATTTACTTCTCGTTATTAGTGTGTTATTTTCTTGTTCAGAAAAGAAATTATCAATGATGGAATTTATTTGGCCAAGGTACGTTGTTTAGAATTTTAAGTTCGAATTAGAAAGATTTGACCGTTTGAATGTGATTTTATTTAAAGTTGTAACTTTGAGGAAGAATGTTGTAACTTTGAGGAAGCTTTTAAAAAAATCTTCAAATATCTTTCCATATTTTTTATATTTTATAATTGCCTCTAAGATTAACTTAAGTTTGCAATATAGTTTAGCTGCATCTGAGTGCGACTTTGATAGTTACATGACTTTATCTGTAGGAAGCGTGACCATAACAAACCGACAGCTTGCTGATATATATTTTTTGCATAAGAAACGTGACGGCATCCCTATTGTTTTCGATAAATTGTGTTTGCTTTTACATATTGAAAAATCAAACCAGCATCAGCGAAGAGAACTTTCCAACATAAGCAGACTATTTTGCTTTTCCTTCAACAAAAAATTTAACATTTAGGAATCGTCGAAAATTTTGTGAGCGCTATACTTCTTTGCTCCAATGTAATATTAAACTAGGAAATGCTCCTTCCACGACAAACTATGCAGCCCAGCCTAGACCAAGCGGCATACGAGGAAGGCTACAAACATCTTTTGACGAAGCATCAATAAAAACCAAAAAAAGCCGGGTACAAGAACTTATGGCTAGTAAAACATCCCCAGAGTTGAGATTTGCTGCAGATCTGGCTGAGAAATCTTCTGCCAATGAACGCAAATCCTCTTAAAGCCCTCATAAAGCAATGGCTTAATATTTAGACCTTGACTTATCAGAATTAAAATACAAATTATTAAGATCTGTGGTAAATAGGTTGCACAAGGATTGCTTTTCAAGCCCTTATTTATTAGTTTTGACCAGAAATTCCATCCTACCGACTAAAATTACCGTATATGATATTTCTGCTAGCGTAGATTTAGCACTTCTGGAATATTTATTTAAAAGCATAATAAAAACTGTAGGATTGGTAGAGAGCAACAAATTAAAACTGGTCTGCAAATGCGGCTTCGACGGCAGTTCCGGTCATAGCCAGTATAAGCAAACGTTTACCAATGCAAATAGCACTAATGAATATTTGTTTCTAATTGCTAAAATTAATAGATAGGGATACAGTAAAAGAAGTGTGGGTTAATCCACGCCCATCGTCCATCGCAAACTTATAAAATTTATATTTCACAAAGAAACTGCTGATCTTATGGGTTACGAAGAAAAAATGATGAGCGACGCTATTAGCCAACTCAAATTTAAGGAAATTGATCTAGAAAACAAAAAAATGTGTCCCAATGTTAAATGGCAGTGCTAGCAATATTTTGTGTAACACAAATTCAACATCCAAGTGTTTCATTCGCGGGGCTAGTCCAAAAGATATGAATACAGAAAATGTGATAAACCGTCCATCTACTGAAGAACAATATCGCTTTGGCTTGTCAACCCTTCACTGCTGGATGAGATTTTTGGAATGTCTCCTACATATAGTCTACCGGCTATCAGCTAAAAATTGGCAAGTTCGAGGATATGAACTGAAACGAATTGTGGAGAACAACAAAATACGAGTTCAATCTGAATTTAAAAACAAAATTGGTCTATTGATTGACAACAAACGACGGAAATACGGCAAGACGCTTTTTTTCAAGCCCCGATCTAAGTTCAAAAATTATTGGTATCAATAAGGAACTAACATAATAACGAATTTTGCTGTTATTTTTAGAGTGTTGGTATGCGGTTATTCTATAAATATCGAAAGATTTCAAATATTATTAGAAGAAACAAGAGGATTTTATATAAATTTATATAACAGGTACTATATGCCTAGCAGCGTGCACAAAGTTTTAATACATGGAACTGATATAAAAGCCGCATTTTCGTTACCAATTGGACAATTGTTTGCAGATTCATTAGAGGCAAGGATTAATGAAGCAAGGAAGCATCGATTGCATCATACACGAAAAATTTCAAGAGTGATTTCCAATGTGGATCTAATCAAAATACTGCTGTTAACTTCTGAACCGTGGATTTCATTCACACGGAAAATTACCTCTAGCAAAAGAATCGAAGTTAATGCAGAGATTCAGAAGTACAGGGTTTTCCAATAAGAGGTGTTATTTTGATATTAAAAGAAAAATGCCATTTTTTAATATCAATGATCGGATGTTTATTTCATTATAAAGAGGAAGATATGCCGTCAAGAGTGGAAAATAACATCAGGCAAATGACCACCACGACTACGCTTACAGGACCATATCCTTTTCATGAAATTTTCCCTATGTCCTCGATAGCCTCACGAATTCCATCTTTGAGGTCTTGAATCGACGCTTGGCTATTGGCGTAGACTTTCTTTTTCACGTGGCCCCAAAGGAAGAAGTCGCAAGGTGTTAAATCACAAGGTCTCGGTGGCCAATTCTGATCACCTCTTCGAGAGATAACATGGTCCGGAAACTTTTTCCGTAAAAAATCAATGGTTTCGTTGCTTGTGTGGCACGTAGCGTCGTTTTGTTGAAACTAAACGTTGTCCAGATCAATACCATCAAATTCTGGCCATAAAAAATCATTAATCATCTCTTGATAGCGCAATCCATTCGCCGTAACTGTTGCTCCAGCCTCATTTTCGAAAAAGTAAGGTCCAATGACTCCGCCGGACCATAAACCGTACCAAAAAGTCACACGTTGGGGATAGAGAGGCTTTTCAACAATAACTCTTGGGTTTTCCGAGCCCCAGATGCGACAATTTTGCTTGTTGACGAAGTCACCGAGGTGAAAATAGGCCTTATCACTCAACATGATTTTTCGATAGAGTTCCGGATCAATTTCATGCATGGACCCAATCAGCAAAGACACGACGTTGTTGATGATCGACCGGCTTGAGTTCTTGTGTTAGCTGAACTTTATAAGCCTTAAGACCCAAATCTTTATGCAAAATACGGTGTAACGACGTTTGTAGAATGCCTAATTCCAAAGAACGACGAGGAATGGAAAAACTTGGGTTTTCTTCAACACTTTCGACTACAGCAGCAATATTCTCGGCTGTTCTTGAGTGACGTGTACAGGTTTTATTCTTAACATCACTAAGTTGTCCCAACAGCTCGAATTTTTCCACCAATTTCTGTATTGCGGTCAAACAAGGTGCTATACGGCGACCCAAAAATGTCCGAGTTTTACGAACTGTCTCTGCCAAATTTTCACCATTTTATAGTGAATTTTAATCATTTTAATGCGTTGCTGATGCGTGTATCGTTCCATTTTTATTAATGGCGTAGTCTCTATTTGTTGAATATCAAAAAATGACAGCTTAAAAAGTGACATCTACCGAAACAGCGGGCTATTCAAAATAACAATAATTATAATTTGCAAGACATTAATTTCCGGTCGTTGTTATTGGGTAAATTCATGATCAGAAAAGCATTTCCCATAAGCATCTACCAATACTAGATTTTTCCCACTGCACCCATATATTCGAAACACTGTGTGGCGTCCCAATTATGTATCACACATATTGACAGGCCACCGATAACAAGATAAAATATCCTCAGAATTTGAGTTCACGCGACTAACAATTCCAATAGAGATACTGTAATGATTTTTTTGCCTGCCCGTGTAGGACACGGGTGCCGATGGTCTGGCAAAAGTGTCAGCGAGCTATAAACAACACCGAGCTCAGCTAACTAGCTTCGCTTAACGACCGCGTACGCGTGCTTGACGACTAGCATTTGCGGGATCATATGAGGCGGGTTCTTGTCGAGCCACGAAGCTACACTACAAAATACTCATCACGCGTACTTTACTCTACAAGACGCACCGATCAATTTTTATTGTCTTTAGAAAAGTTCTATTAGGTGTCAATTAAGCTACTCTACAGTAATTCAATATATTTTTGCCTCGTTAAAGTTAGCGGACACGGAGGCTTGAGACAAACGCAAACATTACACAAAAAGCAACCGTTACTTTCACCGAAGAAGGTCGTTGCATTACAAGGGGAATGTCAAACCTAAAGATGTTAAAGTGGCTGAAGTGAACCACTCATCTCTGCCTAAAGGATGGAAACTTGACGGATGCAGTTTACTTTACACTAGTAAAACAGCAAACTAAGCAGTTTCGACGGGGTGACCACCTTATCTCTTCAGGAGCAGCCACTCCTGATCACCACGGGGCTGCTCGACTGCTTATGTTTATTACAATACACATTTGCTCAATTCGTTGAGACTAGTCGAGCTGAGACGGAGCAATCTAGGTATTGGTGGTGGGGTCTAACTTATTCGTGTTTATTTCTATTTTTGTTCTTTTTGTTACTTCGTTTTTAAGTTTCAGCTCATTATTGCTATATTTAGTGTTGTTGTTGTTTCTTTTTGCATTGAAAATTAGGGATTGGTTACAATATTTTGGTACATTATGCCTCCCCCTGGATCCCCTGATGCATAAAATGACTTTTTCAATTCAGATTCTAAAAGTTATAACCTATGTCTTTCATTGGATACCCCACTCGACTACCTTTGATTAAAAAACTGTTTAAGGACTACTTTGTTATAAGGGCGTTATACTTTATACGTACTTCATACTTTGAAATAAAATCTACTCTGAACAATTTTTCAAAGTAAAAAAAAATATTACGAGAAGAATGACGCTTAAATCTTCCATAAGAAAGTAGGTTTTCAGTTTCATTCGTATATTTTTAGGTCTTTGTAAAAAATTTTTTTACAAAGACCTACTAGTTTCGCGACCTGTCTGTCCGTCTGTCCGTCTGTCCGTGCGTCACAGCTGATTTCCTCAGAAACTATAGAAGCTAGAACGCTCAAACTTTGTGAAAAGGTCAGAAGTGATGGTCTCTCAAAAGTTAAGGCCTTGACAAAAATTTAAAAAATGTTTAATTGGCCCTTAAAAATTTTTTTTTAATCAAAAGTAGTCGAGTGGGGTATATAATGAAAGGTCTTGGTTAGAACTTTTAGAATCTGAAATAAAAAAATGATTTGATGAATTAGGGGGTCCACGGGAAGGCAAAATGTACCCAAAATTTGTGTGCCCCCCCCTCGCGATTGGACACCTTTCAGCCGAAAAATCTGAAAACTATCACGAATGTGGACCTTTATGAGTACAAGGGCAACAAATACCTTAGAAATCGTAATTTGCTCAACTTTGTTAATAATAGTATGATTTGTAGATTTTACATTTTCGCCCATAAAATCAAAACGGTACGTTTAAACTGCTTGAAATTTCGCAATTATATAGATTGACATAAGATATATATGTTCACAAAATTTAATTGAGATCGAATAATAATCAAGTGAGTTATAGCCATTTCAATTATATGGAATTACAACAACGATAACACGTGTTTATTGTTCATATGGGGTTTTCCAATAAGAGGTGTTATTTTGATTTTAAAAGAAAAATGCCATTTTTTAAAATAAATGATCTTATGTTTAGTTCATTATAAAGAAGAAGATATGCCATTAATAGCAATAACTAATATTGGGCAAATAACCACTACGACACGCTTACAGGACCATATCCTCTTCATGAAATTTTCCGTAACCAAATCGCAAAGTGGCTGCCCCATGTCCTTGATAGCCTCACGAATTTCATCTTTGAGATCTTGAATTGACGCTGGGCTATTGGCATGGGCCTTCTCTATCATGTGGCTTCAAAGGAAGAAGTCGCAAGGTGTCTAATCAGAAGATCTATTCAAAATAACACCCCTTATTGGAAAACCCTATATATATATTAAAAATTGACTTAGGTACTTTTATTTTCTTTCAATATTCATGAAAATTTAAGGAATAGTGTTTAACTTGAACATGTTCAATCGGCCGAGCATTCAGAAAAATCATTTAAGCTAGATTAAAATGGCGGCTGCACTGTGCTTATGAAAGAAACTGTGCATCTTTTGTATAAATTTGAACGATTTCATATCTAAGTATTGGATGAATAATTCAAGTTATCGATTCACGCCATTAGAAAACTTGCTTCTAACCCTAGAATGATTACAAAGACCTTCTGGTAGGAGCACTCTCCTGCTTACTCAACTTGTTTATTGTTGCTTTGTGTCCTTTTAAACGGTGATTGGTAGAGCAGTTCTATACTTGCCAATTTATTGAATTTACTTTCCATTAAGCCCCTGTTGAAGGATATGGAAAACGAAAGGACATTTTCGGGTAAAACATAAAAATCATCGGCATTTGCGCTGATTTTGCGGCACAACAGGTCGATGCATATTTCGATTTTCAATATTGAGGTTACATACGAAAGACAACACCTATGACTACAATGAATCGAAATAGATTTCTAAACATATGAAGGATCATGCAGATATTAACAGTTGTATATAGTTCTTGTTCTTGGTTCTCTGATGATTTGAAATACACTCATATCTTCTGAAACATGGTATAATATGTTCAAAAAAATTCTGTTAATGATTTTTGCTGCTCGTTAATATAAATATTTATTTGTTCCTGATCGTATTTTAATTCCTTTCAATTCCTCGTATATTGGTATAATTTGTTATTACTTATTTAGCATTTAAAAGCTTGGCATGTTGTTGATGGTTGATTCCGATAAAATTTTAAAAACATATTAAGGTAATAGATCACCTACTTGATTAAGATTTATCAATCAGACCAGAACAGTTAAATATAATGAAATTTTCCCACCATGCTTTCTCTTATCTTGAGCGATTGCCAATCATATTTGCAACATGGAAATACTTTCCAAGTTTATAACTGTTTTAAATAATTAACAAATTTATGACAAGATCTTCCCATCATTGTCACCATTGCACGCGTGGATATAGTACTGTATCGTAAAATACGAGTAGATACGCATGAACGCGACGATTTCAACGCAAAGATTTTTTAATGCTTAACACATTGTCCATCTACAAATGTGATACATAAGACGAACATGTGTAGATACATGACCAAAGCTCACGAAACTGTTTTATCTATTGCATACTAACCACACTAGTAAGAAATGTTGCTAAGCTAACTAACATATTGTATATCAATTTCCCCATTCTCCTCTTCGCCCTGACACGCAAAAACAAAAAAACGAAAGTTGACAATGTCTAATAATCGTTAGTTTTTTTTGTGTCAAGAAAGTTATTGGCAATACATAAATTAACTGTGCACATATTTACGTAGGTTTGAATGAAAAAGTGTGAACTTTTACTAAAAAATTATGTTTGAAATGCAACAAACCAACTGGATAAAGCTCAAGTTTATGTGTTTTTGGTTTTTTGCGCCGGAAATCAAAACAATAATCAAATTTAGTTACATATTATATTATCCACTATTAAAAAATCGTTTTACTAAGCATGATAGTATTAGATAATCTGTTCAACTTTTTCCACAACTAACTTTAAAATTGAAAATTAATATCAATTAGAGCTGAAATAAAAATCGGAAACATTTCAAAATCACTACACAATTTCACTACGCGGAAATCTTGCTCCGAATAGATACAGCTGAAAAACGTAGTTTTAATGGCTTTCATAATTATCATTTTATTGCTATTGCCCAAATGATTGCCATTTTTAATGACACAATAATAAAACTATCAATTTGTCATGAAAGAGTTGCAAAAACAGATGCAGCATATTTAATGCAGGTGGATGAACTCTTAGATATTGTTTGAATCAAAATGATTCGTAGCATTGATAAATTTGAGAAAGCAAAAAACGTCCCTACGAAGAGGCTTATGTAGTCAATTTATGTAGCTTTTGTCAAATTTCGAGCCAGAAAAGTTCTCTACTCAGCACAACTATTTTTGAAAGGATTTGTCATCATCATTTGCTTGCATATCCAGTGTATTTGTGTTCATACCTATTTTCTTCGAAATAAACTGCCTGGTATGTTTACCTATTTTGACTTAAAATAACTTTTGTCCGCAGTTAGAAAAAAACGTGAAATACATAGGTCCAATTTCACACAGGCTATTGTAGCTATCTCGGATCTAATGCACTCTTGACAAAAACTGATACTTTCAAACGATTTTCCACGCCCCCAAAATGTTGCTCCGGCGGAGTTTCTAAAACTTGTCAAATTCGCATTCCTAAGGGAGCCAGAACCAGGTGTTGCCGAGGCATTTGCCCAGAGACTGGATATGCTAGATGAATTGCGCGTGATCGGCTATGCGGAGATGTTGCGGCTCTAGTCGCTGGGCGCACCGCACCATTGAACGAGTGCAATTTAGGCTAGGTATGCTAATGCGCCGAGCAAGAGACTGGATGACTGCTCGTGGGTTCCGTCTAGCACGGGAGAAAACGGAAGTGGTTATCTTGAAAAAGAAGAGAATCTCTAGAGTAAGGACGATCGATATATATTAATCTAATCGAAGCCAGCGGAAAAGTAGGTACCTGGGGCTACTGAACGATCCGAAGATGAGTTTCTATGAGCAAATCAGCGCATCGTCTCAGAAGGCTGCTTCGGCCATATCGGATCAGAGTCGACTGATGGCCAACGTAAGGGTCCCCAACATATCAAGAAAACGCCTCTTAATGAGTGCTGTAGGGTCAGTGCTATTGTACGGAGTACAAATGCGGGGCGACGCTTTCAGTAAGGGGGTGTACTGGAAACGCTTGGTATAGGTACAGAAGCAGGAGCACTGAAGATTTCATCTTCATATTCGACGGTCTCTGATTCGGCGATGAGAGTTATTACAGGCATGATACCTGTTACCCTCCTTGCTAGAGGACACAAAGGAGATGGTTGCTCGGAGGAGAGACAGCGCTTACACAACCATTGGCACTAGTCTTGGATGAATTGCATGAAGGGGAGATGGACTGCGCGGCTTATCCCGGATCTATGACCGTGGCTAAATCGAAGGCATGGTGAGACTGACTTCCTCCCATCCACAAAAAAGAATAGACTGAAATGGTTCAAAGTAAGCTGAAAATCACACCGGCGATTGTGGCTATCTCACCTCTGGTGTCCTCTAAACAAAAACTGATCATTTTACACGATTTTCCGCCCCTCGACACTTTTCTTCAGTTGAGGCTTCTTAAAATTATTATCGTTTTTCCGAATTCGCATTCCTAAGGGAGCAACAGTGGTTCAACTTGTTTTATAAGTTTTAATAGCCTCGATTTTAATAGGCAAAATTTTAAAAATTCATCCATCATACTATTATTAACAAAGTTAACAAAAAAGTAAAGGCCAATTATCAGATTTTTATATTTCCCTTGGGAACTTTACCACTCTTCATTATTTTTTTATTGGTGTTTAGTTTTTTTCATTGCAACTTTGATTTACAGACGCAAAAACTTGTCAGCAAAACGTATAAACGTTTCGTGTTAAAAAATTTTATGTATGTATAAAAACGCTTGATTATATTGTACGACTATAACGAAGTAAATTTAGTAAAGATATTTTAATACATATGTATGCCACACTTTTACCGAAAATATTTTTTGTATTTAATTTGAATAAGTCCGAATACAGAATAAAGTTCTGATAAAACATAAATATTTTTTTTAAGCTGTATCAATTTTATATTTGCTTGCAAAAATATCAAATTTCTGCCACATCACATTCAAGAGCGATGTTTTAACAGGAATCTCATCCTTTTATTGCTCATGTTCATTTGTTTTTTTATTTTATTTATTTAAAAAGTCAAACAAGGCAATCACAAAAAAAACGTTCTTATATGTAAACAAAATATAAAAGTAGACGTATATTCAACAATAACAACTTATTTTAATGTGTCAGCTATTTTTTTGAAGCATAGTTTTGAGATAGAAGGAGAGTAATGTCTACTCATAGAATTCAAAATCTTGCAATACCTATTAATTGGCTCGTTGTCTGCGTAGGTGGTTTCATGTTGCTATTCATAAAGCAAACGCGTGTTTCTAGTACGTTCAGTCGTTTCCTCGAACATGATGAATCTGCTAAGAGGTGTGACAATTAAGTGTTGAGACTGATTTTATTGTGGCGCTTGAAATTCCCTTCCCTTCCCCGGCATCGCTCTAGCTTGTTTGGTTCGCCTGCTGTGTCGTGTTGAGTAGACGTGCGTTGGTGGTGCTTGTCACGAAAATGGAGAAATAAAATCAAGACAAACGCGTCGCGGTAAAATTTTGCGCCTGATTGGGCGAAACAGCTTCGGAAACGTACGCTAACATTGTAAAAGTGCATGGTGATGGTGCTCTTAGTCATGTCCAGGAGTTTCGATGCCATAAAGAGTTTAAAGAGGGGCGTGAAAGCGTGGAAGACGAGGCGCGGAGCGGGAGACCAGTCGAGGTGCGGACTAACGCGAATGCGCAGCGTGTGCGCACCCCAATCCGTGAAGATCGGCGTTTAACAAGTTTACTATTGCCAAGTGCTCGAAAGATAGCGAAAACGAGTTAACAGGGTGCACCCATACATCGCTCGTAACTGGATCCTTCATCACGCGCTGTGCCAAACCGCCCTCAGCGTGTCTCAGTATTTGGCCTCTAAAGGGACCGCCGTGTTGCAACAGCCGCCTTATTCGCCCAATATGTCACCCTGTGACTTTTTTTTGTTCTCTAGAACAAAATCGGTGGTCAAAGGAACCCATTTTGAGTCGATTACGGACATCCAGGCGGCCGTGGCGAGGGTACTTGTGGATATCTCAGTTGAAGTGTTCCAGAAATGTTACGAAGCATGGAAAATGCACTGGAATCGTTGTATAGCTGCCCAAGGGGACTACTTTGAAGGAGATGGCAGAGTTGTAGAATAATTTTTAAATATACGGTGTTCATGGAATCAGTCTCATTACTTAATTGTCACACCACATCACCTTGCTGCTTTAACTTTCTAAAAGGGGATCTATGCAGCATGGATTCTAGTATTAACGCAGTTAACTGGTATTCTTTCTTCAGTAACCTTCACCTTGAAGAATGCGTTGATAAGTTCTATTTGTTTCTCTCGGCCTTAATTACTTAATTCACCCCTTTGTTACCCCCCAAGGAGGCATAAAGATGCTCCTGTTCAACTCAGATGTTGTCAAAGCCATTAAGGTAAAGAATGCATCCCGAAGAAAATTCCTCTCCAGAGGCCTCCCTAACGACCTTGCCGTTTACGAGCAGAGACTTGCTGAGGCTAAGAAAATTGCAAAGCTTGCTGTTCGTGCTTACGTCAACCATATCGAAGTCGCACTTGGATCCAATCAAATTTGCGCTTTCTGGTCTTATATTAAATCTTTAAAGAGTTCTCATCATATACCAGTTATTTTCAGATACGATGGCATTACTTCATCCACCCCTCAGGAGTCCAGTGAACTCCTTACTCCTTTCTTTCCTTTCTTGTTCCGTATTTCAAATGCTTTTCTTCTTTCTATCCTTCTTCTTCTTCCTTTTCCTCTTCCGCGATTCGTACCAATCCCTTACAGGTTGAACTACTCTTAAAGAGTCTTGATACCAGTACCGGTGGTGGCCCAGACGGCGTTCCAAACTTCCTTGCAAATTCACTATCCTCGTATATCTGTGTTCCTCTTTCAATTATTTATAATTTAAGCTTAGCTACTGGGATTTTTCCTCAGGGGCCCTTCAGGGTTCATTTTAAGATCCGCTTCCTCGTTCCAGCATGTCGCCTCCTGTGTGTGCCGTTACTTTTCAGTTATTCGCAGTAACCTGGAATACTTCCAAGTATGGAGCACTCACCACAGCAATCATATTGATGATATTGAGTCGGTACAACGCAGATTCACACGGTCTCTTTTCATAAAATTCAACCTCCCTTACGTCCCCTATAGCGACTGTCTTCGTACGTTGATGAATGCATCTTGTACAAGCTTTATCACGGTCACTTACCCCAAACTTTATGCAGTTATATTCGAACATTGGACACTAGTCGCCCTAATAGTTCCTCTGTGTTCCCTTCTTCAACTCTCCCTTTCTACGCTTGCCCCGTTTGCATAACCAGCTATATCTTGGTCCTCTACCACAGTCGCTTGCCGCTTTTAAATCTTGCATTAAAAAAATGTATAATTACAATTATTAATCTTGGTCATCGTTATAACTGCTCTTTTTTCATATGTAAGTAAGTAATTCCTTCTTCTTCTTCTTAGCACTACAGCCCCTTTCGGGCCTTCGCTTCCTGCAAACAGCGCCTCCAACTGTCTCGGTCCGTTAACCGCGTCTTCCAATTCCGAAATCCGAGCAGCGATGAACTGTCTTCGTCGACCGAGTCAGACCAGCGTTTCCTCGGTTTCCCCACTGGCCGCCGACCTTCAGTTCTCCAAACGAATACGTTCTTGGGTATCCGTTGTTCGTCCATACGATTCATGTGTCCAGCCCATTGCAGCTTCCGGAGTCTTACAATCCTTGAGACCTCCGGTTCGTCAAAAATTTCATACAGCTCATGATTGTATCGAATTCGCCATTGGTCCCCGTCTAGCTTCGCTCCGATTATTCGCCTCAGGTCCCGTCGCTCAAAGGCATTCAATATATTTGCGGATGCTTGGGTTAGGGTCCATGCTTCACACCCATAGCATAACACAGTTCTTATCACATGTTTGTATACTTGGAGCTTTGTTTTCCTGTGTATGCAGCTGGTCTTCAAGATCGTCAATACTGAATAGAATATTTGATTTGCGAGCTGTATTCTTCGGCGTATTTCGTCTCTTTCATTGCCCGTTTTCGTTATTTTGGCGCCCAAATACACAAATTCGCTAACATTTCCGATACTGTTTTCCCCAAGTGTGATATTTTGTGTACTTGTGGTATTTTTCCTCGACTGCGTCATGAACTTTGTTTTATTTTCGTTGATTTGTAGCCCTACTAGTTTTGCTTCGCTGTAGAGTTTCAAGAAGAGTTCTTTGGCAGTTGTTAATGACCGTGATAAAATGTTGATGTCGTCATCATAGGCCACTACTTGGCTCGACTTGTATAGTAATGTTCCTTGCGTACGTAAATAATTACACTATTTTCATTTATTTTCTACGTCTTGGATTCCTTCTTTAATTTTTCTTCAGATGTAAATTTCTATTAATAATAGCGTTAGCTCTAACTTGAATTCTTTGGCACGACGTTTTATGAACTCGAGCTGCTTACATGCCCGAACAAGCATTGTGTCGTATTGAGATTTGAAATTCAACTCTCTGTCCAAAAGAACGCCAAAGTCTGAGATCAAGTTTTTGAAGTGGGGAATTGTTCAGGTTGTAAGTGGGCTCAAATACTGAACTCTTTCTCAAGAAGCTTATAACATAACACTTCCCGACAATGATGTAATGACAACAGACTTCATGTCTGTTATCATTACACTAACGAATTTATTTTGGTTTGCAGAAAAATTCCCTCGGAATTGACGGTGTGGTATAGTTTAAGGTCGTCGGCATACAAAAGATGAAGTATGTCACTTAAAATTTCGGACAAGTCGGAGATAAAGATGTTAAATAAAAGGGGACTACCTTGTGGCACTCCGGATTCTCTTGAGAAAGTGCCTTAAAATTTTACAAACTGTCTTCGATTATTAAGGTATGATGCAATACAACTTAGTAAGTATCCAGAGATGCCGAACTTCAGAAGTTTGGAGATCAAAATTCCATTATCGACTAGATCAAAAATTTCGGTGAAGTCCGTATAAACAGCGTCTACCTGGTTACCTTCTCCCATTTCATAGATGATGTTTGAGGTAAGAAGCATTAGATTGATGGTAGTTGATCGACCTTTGCGAAAACCATGTTGCTGCGCATTTGATTGTAGCTCAACCAACGTGGAAAACTCTCCACAAATAATTTTTTCGAACAACTTCGGAATAGCTAAAGTATGGCGATTACCTCTATAGTTTGTGATAGATCTCTAATCGCCACTTTTGAAAATTGGAGGCGAATGAGAAGACTTCCTGAAAGATGAAAAAGTCCATCGTGATAAAGACGCTTGAATAGATTAAGCAGAGGGAAAGTGATCTGATATATACACTCAACAAGAAATCTTGGAGGAAGAGAATTAGTTCCAGGTCCCTTGTTAATATCAACTTCTTTAATAGCGTTTACGATATCTTCGCTTGACAAACTCATTTCATCAATGAATGGTGTTGTCGTTGAATGGCTATTTGGCATGCTAGAAGAAGTGGTGGCCGGGCGGAAAAATTCTTGGAAGTTCTCGGCAGAAAGGTCGCCTATAATTTGAGGGCAAGATGAATAACTTTCAACGTGATACATTGATTTTGGAAATCCTGTGGCTTTCTGCTTGGTTTTACGAAATTGAAATATAATATAATGATCATATGCTGCTCGAGATCTTATAGAGAACTCAGTAGCCAACTCATCATATTTACTCTTGAGGTTTATATCGAAGTTGTTATCTTTGAAGGATTTGTAGAGCTGTATTTCTTCGATTGCGAAGATGTCGAAGATCGTGGTCAAGCTAGGGCTCAGAAACTTTGGATTTTTTCTTTTTTTAGGACCATGAGTTTCAATGCATTCGAAGAGTGTTTTATAGAATAAAGAGACTGCTTCTTCTAAATCTAAACTTGAAAGATAGTTCCCATAAATAGTGGCAAGATAAAATTTAATGTTATTGTAATCAGCCTTTAATAAATCAAATACAATACAGGTATGTCATTGTACGTTCGAGAAAAAGTTACATCAGATAAAGGCAGTTCACCCGGAGAAGCGAGATGGCTTCGTGTGTTGGAAAAAAAGGTCCTCCTAGTCATTGCTTGGACTGACCACAACATCGTCATAAGCATTGGTAAAAATAAGATTCCATTTTGGTTGGGAGTCAGTGCTACTTGTTGTAAGTCATTACCATTAAATGCATTGATTACGTTAAGATCGATGGTGTTTGAGAGGTTTACTGGTAGAAGATGATTAGCGATTTCATCAAGAGTAAAAGATAAATTAGGGCGGTTAAAGTCTCCCAAAATTTTTATTTGATCATGTTTCTCTAGAGATGCAGCAATAGAATTTATAATTATGTAAAATACCCCTATGTATGAAAAATACTTGTCTAAGCGTATTCGAACGTATTATTGGAGATAGTATAAACGTTCTCAGAGGCCATGGAACTTTTGATCGCAATCAACACTCCGCTACCTCTGGTCAGACCTGTGAGTGAATAGTCACGATCAGCTCTATAAATGGTCCAGCTGCTGCCTAGAATTTCTTCGTTAATGTAACCATAATGTAGCCTGGTTTCGGTAAAATTTCTAACATTAAAATGGCAGGACTTAGCATCAAGGTACAATTTATTAATTTTTCCTCTCATACCGCTACAATTATGTTAAAAGAGTTTAGTACCATTCAATGGTAAATTACTGTTAGGAATGATATTTTTAAAACTTTTCTCTTCCTTTTTGCAGCATAGAGACATGCTTTGATATCACATGCAAACCGTATGTTTCCAGATCATTCTTTACCTGGTCAGCAGAAAGTCCCAACTGTTCGTGGTATTTAACAAATAGGCGGCGTAATGACTGGATGGAATTAGTACTTTGGGATTAGTTTTGTTTTTAACATCAAAACAAGTTGATTCCAGCCCTTTGTACATGTAAGCAAAATAAAGTCGAATATAATAAAACAAATTGCGGTCCCTAAGTCTAGAAAATAGATATCTACTGTAAAGATTATCATTCATATCTAAGGATATGTCTTTTAAGGTGGCGTTGCGGCAAGTTATAAATTTATTTGTACAGTGCAGGAAATCCATACTCATTAATTCCATTCAGTTTTCTTTTTTAAGTATTTTATAAATTGTCTGGAAATTTTTCGGTTAATCAACAAATCTTCGTCTAAAAAATTTGAAGAAAATGTGAAAGAAATGTTGGAATCTGGAATCACCGGACTCTTTTCAACATTCTATGTTCCACTTAAAACCCTCATAATGCAACTGAAATCGTTTTTCAGATATAACATTTTTCATCCAAGGTGTATATTGCACTCGACACTGAGATCTGACTTTAGAAGGTAAAATATCGATTGGAACGAAAAAATGTGTTTATTCCCACGCGATTTTCTTTTTTCGTTCGCTCAACAGCCGTCGATGTCAGTGGCGTAGGGTGTAGAGATCTGTCACACAACCTTATCCGCTGGCTTGGACACTTAAATATAGGTGTGACAGATGTCAGCGGAATATCGATCTGCGGGATCGAGGTTATCATATGTGACAGAATGAATGCCGATTTATGATTGGAAGCCGCAAACCAGTAGGCGTCTGGGCGCTGGGACCACACTTTTGAACCACGAGTATAGGGTGATTCATTTAGAGGCTTGGTTTTTAATCTCAAATAAAAGACATAAAGGTGAATTCTATAGTAAAAATTTTATTGTTAGTCGAAAGAATAATCTATGACATTTACTTTTTAAACATTATCTTGTTTAAATGTTGACTGCGACTACGCCGTAAATGACCCACGGTCTTCAGCCAAACTCTCAGCTACAGTCGCGATGTTCATTTGACTACGTGCTGGATGTGGTCTAATCGGTCGAGTATCATCCAATAATGTATGCTGGTATTGGCTATAGTGGTTTCGGTAGGTCGACGATTAGTGGTTTCGGTAGGTCGACGATGCACACCATAAGTTGCTCTAAGAGCACGAAAAACATATCTCACCGAATGCTGATTTTCGTAATACAGCTGAACAATTTAGATACGTTGCTGCAGTGTAAAGCTTTCCATGATAATTTGTCAAACAATACTGAATAAAAATTACATTAAAGGTTGACAGGAGTCACGCGTGATCTGTCAAAAAAGTCTATTGGAAATCAAACCTCATAACGAATCACCCTTTATTATGGGCTTGCGCTGTCTGTACTACTTGTCTTGAAAATGCTGGGAACAGAAAGCATTTCCTTTGTAAATGCCCAGCTTTTTCATAGACAAAAGGAAGAGTCATCCACCTTAAAAGGATTTATGTACTTCAAAGGTGGAACAAATAAGTATTATATTAGGAAATTATCTTGAGCACTCGACGTTATCTACTCTCAACCAATTTAAACTGCTGTTCTTGAGATCCTTTGGCCTCAATACTGAGCAGACGAGAAACTTCGATATGATATAGTTATTACAAAATTCCTTCACAAAACCACAACGAATCTTTGCTTTGTCGTTCATGTGTGTTTCACATTACGCAATCAACGATCCAGAAAAACGTGATTTGTGTGAAATGACGCCGTTACCATGCAATTATAACCCAAATACGATTCAGGCATTCAATATTAACTATGTAACTATTTACTTTTCCGCATTTCATCAATTTTTATTTGTCCCCAATAAGAAATATTTATGGCAAAACACTGAATGCACAAAAACTCAAATCAAAATACTTGGAAAGTTCGGCATTCAATGTTGTATAATTCAGAAGAAAATCAAGTTCCGATTCGTAATCGAGCTTATAAAAATAAATTTAGCATAAACCTGTGGATGAATCTGTCCTACTTTCATGACTTCAGATCAACCGAGGCCGCGACAAGACAAGAAAATTCACTATCACTTATTTTGAACGGTGCGGTGAACTGTTGGTGGTTGAAAGCAATTCGAGCCACAAGTCAGTCATCAACCGTGGACCTGAGTTCGTAATAAAGTAAAAAATCAAAAAAATCTTAAAATAAGTTTAAGCCGATAGTGTTGCCAATTTCAAAAGATAGAATATGTACATAGATATGTTCGCAGTCCTTTTTAATTTTGCCTACTTGTATATTTGGCGTGCCCTTGCGAGGTCTTCGATATATTTCAAAACTGCTTCAATATATCACTGCTCAGCTAATATTTGAAAATTAATCGCTCGTTGAATAATTTCTCAGGCAATGCCACGAATTTCAATGATTTATGAAAAATATGACCAATATGATGCAGTGTTTGCTCTAAAAATTTCCAACTCCACCGCAAACTGCATGCTTCGATATCTTTCGCGCGAAAAAGGTACACAAAATAAAACGAAGCAATCGGTTACCAAAGAGATCAATGAAGTCTGAAAGCCGAACCAATTCAAATTGCATGCGCTCTTGCTTAACCCAGTAGACTGGATACAGCTTGGACACTTAACTTGGAGCTTGCAGCCAAACGAGATTATCTCAAGCTGAAACAGATACTAGATACGCGCGATCAAAGTAAACTTATGAGTATTTTGCTTGCCCCTTGCAGTATGTCACACAGGTCCTATTCAAAACTCATTCAAAATATTCGTCTGATTATGAATGTCATACAAGTACGAGTATATAGTAACACATTTGTGCGATTATGTTAGCAATGGCAAAATTTGAGAGATTACAATAGTAATGAGTACCAGCCAACAATAATGGGTCGGTTTGGCATTACAACAGTGCTAATTTAACGGAGAAAAAAAACATTCCAGCATAATGGGGCTATTAGTACTTCGTGTTTAAACATGTGGAGTATCTGTGGATAATAGAATATGGATGGATGTTACGTAAGGGATGGATGTGCGTACATTATTGTTGGTTGCTGTCTCGCATGGTTTGGCTTTTTACCATTGTCGCATTCTTCGAAAGCCGATGCGCTACAGTCAAGGTCGAAAATTAATTTTCCTCTCATGACCGCACTGATTGCAGAAGAAACGTAGCACCAAGAGAAGGAAAAGTGTCCTTCGGCTTTAAACATTATGGAATAATGATGACTGCAAAAATATCTGCTGCAAGTTATGGTTGGTAGTTTAGAGTAAGTAATTAAGTATTGGAATGTTGTCACATATTAATTGCTAATATTTCAAAAATTCATCTAAATGTTTTAAGCAGTTGTTCAAGCATTTTTAAGTTGATGAATGACTTCTCGTTGAGTGGGAAAGCTTTTTAACAAACCATTAGCTGTTTGTTAAAAAGCTTTCCCACTCAACGAGAAGTCATTTTTTTTAACAAGCCATTAGCTGTTCTCACTGACGCGGTCCGTTCTGCCGGGGACCTATCTCCACGGCAGTATGGTTTTAGAGCAGGTCGCTCCACATTGACGCGATAGCGGAAGTAGTGAGCGCGGTCCAAAGAGCGGAGGCTCACTGCCAGTCAAACAAAAGGGTTGTGTTGCTCGTGACGCTTGACGTCAGAAACGCCTTCAATTCCGCTAGATGGGCGGATATTCTGGAAGCACTGGAAAACTCTTTTCAAGTTCCAGAATATCTGATGCGGATTTTGAAGAACTACCTGACAGACCGGAGCCTGCTCTATGAGAAGTAGGAGGGTCGGCGGAGGATGGAAGTTACATCGGGTGTTGCACAAGGCTCCATCCTTGGCCCAGACCTGTGGAACATAACGTACGACGGGCTACTGAGAATCGAGCTGCCGGATGAGTCGCGATTGATCGGTTATGCAGATGATATCGCGGCGCTAGTTGCGGGACGCACTGTTGAACAAGCGCAACTCAGACTGGGTATGCTAATGCGCCGAGTGAGGGACTGGATGACTGCTCGCGGGTTCAGCCTAGCTTTGGAGAAAACCGAAGTAGTCATCTTGACAAAGAAGAGAATCCCCAGAGTAAGGATGATCAACATTGGGGAAGCACTCGTTGAGACTAAACTAGCAGTGAAGTACCTGGGCATTTTGATCGACTCGAAGATGCGTTTCTCCGAGCGAATCAGGGCAATAACTGACAAGACTGCACCGAGTGTTTCGGCTCTCAGCCGACTTATGGCCAACATAGGGGGTCCCACCTCATCAAGAAGGAGACTTCTGATAAGTGCAGTGCAATCTGTGCTGTTGTATGGATCGGAAATATGGTGTGAGGCTCTCAACCAGGAGCTGTATCGAAAGCGCTTGGCACAGGTGCAGCGACGAGGAGCGCTGCGGGGTGCATCTGCAGATCGGACTGTCTCGGAGTCAGCAGTGCTGGTCATCGCAGGAGTGATACCCATTGCCCTCCTTGCCAAGGAGCGCCGCAGAATCTACCTGCGGAGGAATGAATGCGACAGAGATGCTGTCGCCCACGAAGAACGAGAACGCTCACTCAGTGATTGGCAACAGTCCTGGGTGAATCCTGAAAAATGGTGATGGGTTATTTTAGAATTCTTCTACAAATAGGCCCTCATAAAAGAGTATTGTTAATGTTTTCAACAAAAATAATGATCATTTAATCCCAGTTCCTATCTACATATATAAAAATACTATCTTCTATTTTATTGTAAATCAAATCGTATAAATGTGCAATCGCAAAAGGAAGACACATTTTTCACATGTTTTAAATTGTGTCAGTAATGTATAGGGGTAGGTCTAAGTTTTCATATTCAAATGTGCTCTATTGATTCTATCGTTATAAATTTTATGAAAACATAAAGCAAGTTTTAAAACATTAAACTACTCGAAAACTTAATGGCCCACATGGCATTCTAAATTTAAACAATATTCAATAAAATAAACTAGTCAAACAATATCAAATGTTATTTAAATGAAAATTACTAAGTATTATCAATTAATTAGAACAAGTTGAGTAAGTAGGAGAGTGCTCCTACCAGAAGGTCTTTGTAATCACCCTAGGGTTTGAAACAAGTTTGTAACCGCCATTTTTCCAGCTTAAATAGTTTTTCTGAATGTTCAGCCGATTGAAGATATTTAAATTAAAAAGTATTCCTTAAATTTTCATGAAAATTGGAACAAAATAAATGTGCCCCGATCAATTTGAAATATGTACCACCCATCAAAACATGTTATTGTTGTTGTAATTGCATACAATTGAAATAGTTATTACTCACTTGATTAGGATCAGATTTTCAGAAAATTTTGTGAGCATAAAAATCTTATATTAATCTGTGTAATTCAAGAAGTTTAAAGGTATGGTTTTGATTTGATGGGTGAAAATGTAAGATCTATAAATCATACTATTATTAACAAAGTTGAGTGAAGTTCGATTTGTAAGGTAGTTGTTGTCCTTGTACTCATAAAGCCCTGCGTCCGTGGTTATTTTCAGATTTTTCGTCTCAAAGGTGTCCAATCGCTAGGGGGGTACACAAAATGTTGGTACATTTTACCTCCTCCTGGACCCCCCGATGCACAAAATAGCTTTTTAAATGCAGATTCTAAAATTTCTAATCAAACCTTTCATTTGATACCCCACTCGACTAGATATGATTAAAAATAAAAATAATTTTTTTTCACGGCAACTTCGTTTTGAAGGGGGACCCCATTAAAAATTTTGAAATGTTTGGTAAGACCTCAACTTTTAAGAGACCACCACTTCTGACCTTTTGACAAAGTTTGAGCTTTCTACCATCTATAGTCGCTGAGGAAACTTGCTGTGACGAACGGACAGACAAGTAGCAAAACTAAAATATCTTTTTTAAAAAATTATTTTTTACAAAGACCTACAAAAGGAGAAAAAACCAACCAACTCTTTTGAATGGAAAGGCCTAGATATGCCTAACGAATTCTATTCCATATCCGATGCCACAACGTGGGGGAAACGGCTATAGCTCCCGGTTTTAGTTTTTGCGTGTATCTCGAAAACGGTACATCATAACGAAAAATTTGTGAGGCTTAAAATTACGGCGTGATAAATAGAATAAGACAAGAATACAAAGTAGTGAAAAGCCTGGAACGTGGTTATCAGCTCAAAACCAGGCTCTGTCCTGATAACATCGGCAATATCATCGCTGATGAAACCAAAATTAAGGAAAGATAAATTAATATATATTTTAAGAACCTCCTTAATCCTCCGCACAGCTCCAGAGCATCAGAGCCTATAGATGTCTGCGGAGAGTTTCCATTGACCCCATCAACTCTGGATGAAATTTGTTCCATCATCAAATCCCAAAAGAATAATGAAGCGCCGGACATCGATAAGATTCCAGTGGAGCTCATCAAATATGGTGGCAGTAGTGTCCATAAAGTTATTCACAAAGTCATCCAGCACATTTGGAAACAAGAATAAATGCCAAAAGAGTGGAGCCAATCAATTATATACCCTATCCACAAAAAAAGTGACAAGCTACAGTGCGAAAATTATAGAGACATATCACTACTTTGTACGGCGTTCAAAATATTTTCTAAATCTTAGAAAATAAAATCGGATCATATGCCAACAGTCTTATTGGGGAGTATCAAGGTGATTTTAGAGCAGGTAGATCGATAATTGACCAATTGTTCACAGCGAAGCAGGTACTTGAAAAATGCTGGGAGTTTAATATAGACGTACGAGTATACCAGATGTTCGTTGACTTTAAGCAAACATATGGTAGTATTGATCGTAACGTACTATACCAAATAATGCTTTGCTTTGGCATCTCAGCCAAATTAGTCCGTCTTACCAAAATGACAATGACGTCGACGACCTTCCATGTTCGCATCAATAACCAACTCACTGATGCCTTTGACACAAATATCGGACTAAAGCAGGGAGATAGTGGGGCCCATTGCTATTCCATTTGGCTCTGGAGTACGTCATAAGAAAGCTATCAGTCGATACACGAGGTACTATACAAGTCGAGTCAAGTAGTAGCCTATGCGGACGATATCAACATTTTGTCACGGTCATTAACAACTGCCAAAGAACTTTTCCTGACACTCAACAGTAAAGCAAAACTAGTAGGGCTACAAATCAATGAAAATAAAACAAATCTCATAACGCAGTCGAGGAAATATACCTCAAATACACAAAATATCACACTTGGCGAATACAGTATCGAAAATATGAGCAAGTTTGCGTATTTAGGCGCCAAAATAACGAAGACGGGTAATGAAAGAGACGAAATACGCCCAAGAATACAGCTCGCAAATAAAATATTTTATTCAGTATTGACGATCTTGAAGACCAGTTGCATACACAGGAAAACAAAGCTCCATGTATACAAATCTGTGATAAGACCTGCGTTATGCTATGGGTGTGAAACATGGACCCTAACCTAAGCATCCGCAAATAAATTGAACGCCTTTGAGCGACGGGTCCTGGGGCGAATAATCGGAGCGAAGCTAGATGGGGACCAATGGTGAATTCGATACAACCAAGAGCTGTATTAAATTTTTGACGAATCTGAGGTCTCAATGATTGTAAGACTGCGAAAGCTGCAATGGGCTGGTCACATAAATCGTATAGACGAACAACGGATAGCCAAAAAGGTATTCGTTGGGAGAACTGGAGGCCGGAGACCAGTGGGAAAACCGAGGAAACGCTGGTCTGACCCGGTCGACGAAGACAGTTCATCGCTGCTCGGATTTCGAAATTGGAGGATGCGGTCAATGGACCGAAACAGTTGGAGGCGCTATTTGCAGGAGGTGTAGACCCGAGAGGGGCTGAAATGCTAAGAAGAAAAAATAAAATAATCCTGCACATCATCGGACGTTTGCCGTACTGTCTGCGTGGTATGCACTGACAAATATGGTAAATTCGCTGAAAAATTTGAAGCCCTGTAGCTATTTGCCTTCGAAGGAAGGTTTTTACTTTCACTAATTGTCGGAGCATTTTTTATGTATACAGTCGGGGAAAAGTAATAAGAAACGAACATATTTTTTATAAAAATTTGTTCTTTTTACCGTAAATTATTTACTGTTTAAGAAACTTTATTTGCAACTATTTACTTTGATACACTTATATGTACATATCCAATAAAATTTTACAAGAAATATAAGGTAAAAATCCAAATAAAACGGAGTGCAGTCCATATTTGGTTAGAAAAATAACTAGAAATGGTGAAATTAATGAACAACTTAAAATACTGCAATACAACATGTTTAAAAACTCCCCATACGCTGTAATCGTTACGGTAAATTGCAGTATTGTTGATACTGTCATTTTGCTGCTTGTTTGAGATGGAAACGTGTGAATAAATAAGTTTTTTTGCAATAAAAGTATTGCTTCAAACTCAGACCAACAGATTTTAAAAATTAATCCAAAAATGTCATGTAATTTTACTTTAGCGGTACATTTGCAGAACATAAAATTTCTGCTATTAAAATATATATTTCAATATATTATTTTATCAGAAAACATAAAAACTTGCACTCCAGCCTTTAAAAGGTTAATTGTCCAAAAGTAATTCCTGGACAAGGCTTCAATGAGTGCCATTGCCAAGGATCTCATGTGTTCAAAAAATATGCAGGAGCTGGATCCTAGGTACACGATCAACACAATCAGGCATGAAGGTGGAAACGTGATGGTATGGGAAGCCCTTTCCTGGCACGGTGTTGATACCTTTGTGAGGGTCGATGGTCTAATGGATCAGCATGTATATAAAAACATATTGGCTAATGTTATGGAACTGTACACTTTTGACCATATGCCAATTTCCTACATTTTGCACTAGGACAACGATCCCAAACACACTTCACGCCTAGTTAATTGTTGGTTTGAGGAAGAACAGATAAACTTTCTAAGCTAGCCACCCCAAAGCCTCAATTTCAATCTAATCGAGGACTTATGAGCTGATGTTGTGATAAGCTTTGAGACAAAAACATTGAAAAATTTAGTTGAATTATTCAGTAAAATAGAATGAGCTTTGAGAAACATCCCACTGAAGCGATGCCAGGACTTAATAGTTTCTATGCCAAAACGCTACTCAGCAGTTATTGCTAATAAAGGCTAGCCGACAAAACATTAGCTTTTTTCCAAAATAGGAAATCTACAATAATACCGACCGTCGTGGGAGCTCTAATTGACAGCTGGGTCAGTTTCTTTAGCACTCCAACTATCATCAGCGTAGACCAGGCCCAGTAGTTTGAACCAAAACTCATTATGCAGCTTGGGCATATTATAGGCGTGAAGCAGATTCACACAACACCGCACAGTCTGCAAACGAACGGGATAATAGTGGAAAGGCTGCGCTTAAATGTTGCCCGGAAATTTCGTGAACAGAGACTTTTCGGCTAGACCTACTCACCCTCCAAATCACATTTAAGAAGAACGTATAAGCTTCACCGGCTGAAATTTTTTTTGGGACATCGCTTCGAGTCTGGTGAATTCTTTGAACCATAGAGCACTCTGTGTAGCAACCCAGTTCGAGTATAATTGCGACGCCGGTCGCCTGGTTGGATTCCTCTCGGGAAGAATCCAGTTAATCGGCGCAGTATTTTAGTTTGTAATTTGCACCTTGTAATAAATTGTTTGCTTGTGTCACGTGTTTTTCTTATTTTTTGTGTTTGGGAGGTGAATGTCATTTACGCATAGATGTGGAACTCCCATGCTCGCAAGCGACTGGATTACCCACTAAACACCTCCCCTGTCAACTCAAGAACCCAGCCTCGGGTGTCACGAGCTTAGTTTGCCTTTACCAACCCACCGCACGTATCTCGGCAGCTATTAGCCCCAGGACCATTTGAATTTGTCACAACCTTTCCAATACATGTTCTTATTTTCAATAGACGCTACCAATTCTGTAGCAGGTTCAATATGCAATGATCCATAACATATATGATCGTCACAACCCAATATCTGAGTGTTTTCAGAAATTATTTCTACTTTGTGCCTCTGAAAAAAAGCTCTCAAAAAGCTTTCTTTCAACCTTAACTGAGCAACATGACAGATGTTTAGCATAAAACCATTGACATATGATTGCTTACTGGCGAAAAATGGCATGTTTGTAGTCATAAAAGTATGCAAACTATGTTCATTTATGGGGTACCTGCACTTATGTCCTAAATGAAGATGTGGGTTTAGACAACAACAACAAGCTTTATTCTAAATAACAAAATCGTAAATACACGATTAAATCCGAGTCCAGACACTTAGTAATTGGATTGAAATGCTGCATTCGGTCGGCACCCATTAGTGTATCCATGACAAAGCCAGGCACTCGGTCGCTATCTATGTGTGTGTGTTTGCTCGATGATGGAGCCAGGCATTTGGTCCTCACACATGTGTGTTTCTGCTCGATGACGGAGTCAGGCGTTACGATGCTATCAGGCGGAAAGTGGAGGTGATCTCGGGTGGCGTCCTAAATATAGCGATTCAGCGGCCAAATAATGCACTGGAGGCAGTGCTGGCCTTGATCACGCATATTGGGATTGCCTGAGGTCAGCGCGAGTAATAGTCGACGATGCTGAGGCAGTTCTCGTAGAAGCTGCAGAGGCTTAATCAAGTCGGTATGGATATGGTCGAAACGCCCGTCTGGCATTTTGAAACTGCCAAACTCGGTGCCGTCCTAGCTATGGACCTTTAACAGCTGGTGCCGTACGCACTGCTTGGCCCAACAAAACATATCCTTTCGCAAAAATAGTCAGAAGAAAATGCGATGGCATGCCCAATGAGGTGCAAGAACTGGTAGATCGTCCACTGAGGCGCTAGAACTGGTGGACAGTGTTGAAAGCTTGACGATGGAGCGCGGCTTATAGCACCGTTGAATTCGACATATTGCGCTGAATAACCGTTAAAACTAGCGGATGCAGTTTGAGGCGAAGCTCGCTAGGAGGTGCGTGCGTCAACTGGTCGGTACCTTAACCGTCTTTACGCATGAATCGCATCGTCGACGATGTTTGTCTTCGCCTTGTGTGTACTCTAAACGCGCGTCGAATTGGCCGATGAAATTCAATTGTCTGCTTTGGCAAGGCGAGGCTTTGTCGGAGCGTTGTATCAGAACAAAAGTGAGTGGCCGATGATCGGTGTAGACGATGGAGTGCCTCCCCTCCAGAATGTGCTGGAAAGACTTGATGGTGGCGTAGATCGCTAAAAACTCGGGGTCGTAGGTGGAGTGGTGCTGGTCGGTTTCGAATAGTTTTCTTGAGAAGAACCCTAGGGGTACCCACCAACCGTTTTGCTGCTAATCCAAGGCAGAGTTGAAAGCGTCGGTGCGTATGTCAACTAGTGCGAATGTGAAAGAAAGACTGCCGTGTTTACTACGACGGTACCCTGCTTTCAGCGTTCAAAAGCAGCTTCAGCATTGGGTGTTGAAATGAGTGGTGCTTTCTTGGTGGTACATTGTTTCAGCAGCTCTGAGAGTGGCTCCTGGAGCTCGGTGGTGGCCCAAATCCTGTCTCACAAATATGGTACGCGGCAAAAGTTATCTCGGGTAGGCCGACTTAGCATTTATCCCAGTTAGCCAGAAGCTTCACAGCTTGCAGCTCGAGGTGACGCTAGTGATGGTCGTGGCTGGCCAAGGACACTAAGAAATCGTCCTGGTAGACGCAGATGAACTTCCTCAGCAGGTGGTTGGGTGGCTGCTAGTTCGTTGAGCCACGTTGGGTCGACCAAAAGAGATCCCTACAAATTCAAACAGCCCAAAGAGCGTAGTGACTGCTGTTTTGCATATGTCTTTGGGAGCGACCGGATTTGCTAAAACCCACGCTTAAGGTCGATGACTGAAAATCCTGGATAAAATTTCCAATCATGAGCAATAGGAAGTGATCTGGGCGTGCTTGGGCATTGATTTGGTGATAATCCCTAGTAGCTCACCAACGACCTCCGTCGTTGGGCACCATGTGCAGACCTCGTTCCAATAGATCGAATGACGCTTCGTTCCAAGAGCCTTTCTCTGCAGTGAGGCGTTCTCCCGCGTGACCACATGGTCTTTTAACGACAGGTGGACCACGCGACTTACGTATTACTTTCAGAACCGTATTAAAAAAAAACATCAACTTGAAGTAAGATTCACAACACACTTGATTCCTTGGTCAATGCAATGCTTTATTGGCAATATTGCATGGCAATATTTCAAAACCGTGAATTGCGCATTCTGTCCTAGATACATTCGTGCTATTATCGATGGGTTTTGCAACATATGATATTGCACCAATAGCTGTATTCGCTTGAATTGTTTCTGCGCTACCTTCAGTTGCCTGTAAATTACCTTTATTTGGAATGCTCTGAAAATTCACCGTTGCTTGGGACATTATCATATATTACTCGTGCCACGATTTGGTGGTAGATGGGTAGGTAGGTGAACGAAGCCAATTCACCAGGCCATGGAAGTTTTTTGCGTACTTGGCTCTGCTTGTCCAGCTCTTTGACGGTGCCCTCTAAGGTCAATGGCCAGGTCATGCCGCCAATGCTAATGCTATGCACTGGTGAAGCTGGGCCGAGGCCATAGGCTGAAGAGATCATCCAAGATACGTCGGTTACATAGGTCGATGAGCAGGCCGTGGTAATTGAGTGCGTCGGCTTCTATGATGGCCGTCTAAACGTCTACTATAACAAACGGGCAGTGAAATGGGCGGCGAAGTTCGAAGTCCAAGATGAGCCGTTGGATACCGAAGGTAATGATTGGCATGCCATTGGTTGCCTGCAGCACAAGGCTCTGCTTCCGCAGGCCTCGCGATGAGATGCCTAGGAATGACGAAAGCGTGAAGTTGGAGTCCAGCAGAATCGAGGTTTGATGCTGCGGTTAGAGACGAAAAGCCGTTTCTCCGAGGTGTTGACGGCGTTGTCCACCGAGCACAGCGCCGATAATCTTAATTTTCCACGCGATTAGTGGTATTGTCTTGAGCTGGAAAGGTGCAAGGCTGCCTACTGCGGATTGCTAAGGCCTCGTGGTTGCTGTGATACCAACAGTATCCCAAGTGCGGGTTGCGTGCTCGTGGTTGGTAGTCGTCTCATGACGAGGAGCACCCACACTTCATGTTGGCATTGGAGCGCCTCGCGGGTCTAGTTGGCCAACTGTGAGATCGCTTGGCGCAGGGAAGCTAGCTCAATAGTGACCTACTCTGGAACACTGCGTGGTTACGAACGGCCAGATGAGGGTGTTGTTGAGCTGAGGTAGCCATTACTGCCAGGCCCATATCGTGTGCCTCATCTACTATAGCAGCACGCTGCTTCAGTGTCTGATTTTTGATTAGTAAAAGCATACGCCACGTCTGCTGTGATAGGAGGGCGAGACATTTGACCCGTAGGGTATCGTTAATGATCCACGTGCGATCGGCAGCAGTCTTGGGTGAATTGCACGAAGGGAAGGTGGACTGCGCGCCTCATCCCGGATGTGAGACCGTGGCTAAACTGAAGGCATGGTGAGACTGACTTCTATCTGACCCAGCTTTTGAGCGGGCATGGTGGTTTTCAGTCTTACCTGCATGTCACGGTCCCCCGATTGTCGGTATCGCCCAGGAGAAGAAGACAATGCCTGCCACACATTTTATGCGTGCATAAAATGGGACAGGCTGCGAAGGGCCCTCTACTGGGAGACGAGAGAGCTCACCCCGGATAATATAGTCACAGTGATGCTCGAATCGGTTGACAAATGGAACCAGGTGGCACATTATGTTCGGGCAGTCCTAAAAGATAAAAGGGATTCACACCAGCCGAGGGTGTTAGGGCTGGGGGTTCGCTTGTCTGGCACTTCCTCTTCCTCTCTCCCCTCCCGCTTGAAGAGGGATCCCCCAGCTTGAAGGCGCCCCGTGGCGTAAGAAAACGAGACCTGGCCCGGAATAATGTGTCAAACGGTTCCAGGCTAGGTTCTCATGTTGACACGGGAGGTGTTTAGTGGGTAGTCCAGTCCGCTTCTTGCGAACATGGAAGTCCCACACTCTGTGGGTAAATGACAAAAAAAATCTCCACGTACCAACTAGAGAACGCATGTGCCGCAGCAGCTGTGAAGGTCGTCTGTCGCCGAACTCGACGCCTGTGGGTCACTTATGCAACTGTATATCGGGAGAGTCCATGAGGCGAGAGACGACAGCTGCTTTGATGGCTATACTTGTTGTACTGTGGTGGTAAACGAATTATATCCGCAACCTTGACGATGGTGTCGTAGTCCAGCTAGGAGTCCGTGAGGTTGTACTTGGTTGAGTCTCTTTTGATCTTGTGCTTCGGAAATTGAGACTCCATAACTTAAGGCTAGCGGGCCAAAAATACGGCAGCCTGCATTGGCCGATGATGTTGACCTCTTCGGCCAGTAGCTATTGGACTGGATCTGACGGTGGTTGACTTTGAGGTAGTGGTGGTCGGCCATGATTAGCCGCTAGCTGTCTGTCCGTTGGTTGCGTTGGAACCTTTTCGTTATGCAGCGCATGCCGGCGAATCGTGTCAAGCTGCCTGCTTAGCACTGTCAAGCGGAAAGGGGATCTAGCCGGCTTAAGGGGGTATGAAATTGTAACCCTTAAATACCGTGCTCTATAATTAGGCGTATCATTATGACTTTTACCAGAATTTTGCCCAACCGCAATTCCCCGTCTATTGCCAAGTCGAACGTAGCCCAATTTCCACCGGAAAGATGCACATAAAATAACTCAACCAAATTTTGCTATTCACTGGCTTCCACTCATTTTGCTTGGCTTGTTCTATTTTCACTCAAAAGAAGCGCTTGCTTGGGATTTTGTCGGAGCAGAGTCGATTCGCATAATCAATCTTAAGTATCTGAAGGCCACTTGGCCGAGTGAATTTGTTCTAGAACTTCGTAATGTTTATCCTATGGTAATATCTTTCCAGCAATCGGCCTTATAAAAGATGATAGGCGAGAGTTGTTCGAGTTCATATAGTGTAGATGATAAATTAACTAGATTGTCCAGACGAGGCTTATGGAAAATTTGACATTTTCCAAAATAAAGTAAGCATGAACGACCTGAAGAAAATCCTAGGGAAATTTTAGAACAAATTAATTCACAATAGTTATCCAATTCAAGTAAAATTGTCATAGCATTTGTTTCATTTTTTCTAACTTGGCTTTGTTACACCTTTCTCATTGGTTACTACAATAATGGTCATTTATCTCAGATTGCTTGCTACCGCAAATGACATCATAGGAGCTTATCAAAGATGCAATCTCAAAATCCTTCCCTTGGCTTTGGTCTTTCTACTTTGGCTCGTTTACAAAATCAGGCTTTCCTTTCATCATAAGTCAATTTCAGAAATATTATAAAATATAATTTAATTAACAATTTCATCATACAACATCATGATTGCACGTTTAAAGTTCATATATCTTTTCCATCTCATGCAGTTCGGGTTTTTTTTTTTGTAAATTTCCCCAGCTATTGATCAGGATTTGCAACAAAAACAATTTTTTGTCAGTTATTGATGTTGCAATATATTTGCAAGACGTGAAGTTCAGCTTATTCGTACTTAACGATGCTGATGCAGTGATCGTATCTGCAACTGACCACTTGTTGAATACCTCAATTATCACATTTCATAAATTGCAACATACCATCAACTGGGACGGTCTTTCAATTCGGATAAACGCATATTGTTCACTATTTAGTTCAGCATCATCGAGCCGCTCGAAAGATTTATGCAATATGCCAAATAATGCATCATGTTATGCATTTACCTTAAGAGGACCATTTGCGAAACTGGTGTAGTTTAGTTTTATTTTTCTTGTTTAAATCTTAATAATTATAGTATAAAAATTACTTGTTATAAATTTTGTGCAGACTCACTAAATCGCCCACCTAATTTTTAAGGACATTCTCTCTCCTTCAGAATTAGCCATGCTTTCTATTTGACATTAACAAAATTAACAATAAAATATGTCAATCGTCTATGCAAATTGTTTTATAACCAAGCAATCCTCTTATTCGTCACTGCAGCGATAATTTAACCGAAAATTCATTCATTCATTCATCCACTTATTTCCGGTATTTAACAGATTACAACACATCATCGAATTGGTTTGTTGAAAAAGATGAAAGTCAGCAGGTCTAGAGCTAGAGCCAAGCAGCCTAATCTCCGTAGCTAACCCAATGCCTCTAGGCCTACTAATTGGCTTGGCTCGTCATGATACGGTTTCATTTGATTTTTCTTTTCGTTGTTTTTATGTCTATGCTATTTTTTTCAAAGAAACTTTGTGAAAGAATTTCTCCTCAACTGACATAGCAACATAGCAATACTATAATGAAATGTATCCGAGTTAAAGTGTGTGCACGTGATTAAATTTAAAGATAAGATTCGATTTGTGCAGGAAGGCGTTTTATGAATGAGAAATTGAAATTGTTTCCATACAAATAAGTAGTTGTTCAGTTTCACGTATGAGAGTTTTGGTTGTAAGTTTTTGGGTGCTCTCATTAGGCTTAATGTATTCAGTCTGAACCAATAAAATAGAAATTTTGTTGACATGGGTTCCGATAATCTCAGGTATGGTCTTTTGAGAGTGAAAACTTGATGCGGAGATGTGTGTAATTAGTTGGTTAATTATTATTGTTTTTGTATTTCTTTGTTGTGTCTGAAATTCGGCTCTCATTCTTGAAATTCTTTGAATGATTCATTGATCTACGCTAAGGGAAAGCGTGAGGCGGGAAAGCAATTTCGTGCCAATTTTTCAAGCTTTATATTACTTTATTATGAATCATAAACTGATCGTTGGACTTTGAACTCACACTTTCAATTTTATAGTTGAACGAAATTCCTTGAATTATTCGCGTTCTCGCTATAATTGAAAATGTGTACAGCTACGGTTTTGTTAAAATTTCCTCAAACCTTGAATATTATCAAAATAATCTAACACCAAAATAAAATGAACATGCGTATCGTAAAAATATTAAAATTAACAACTTCTCGCCTGATTAAATTTATATTTGATATGAATTGAAAACAACAAGGTTGATGGACATGAGACCAAACTTTTTGCTAAACGAAAGACTTAAGCGAGTAACCTGAAATCTTTTTGTAGATCCCTTGAGCTTATGTTGCGTTTGTAAATTTTTTTTCAAACAGTCATACCTGTTTTATCAATCAGCATTACCCACAGATCGAAAATATTACTATCATCATCGGCAGATAAGAAAATATTTATGTCGGTTATTGGTTGCAAGCATTGAATATCTTTTAGCGCTGATTAAAATATCTATGCAAAACTTATTTTTATGAAAATATTATACATATTGCATTATTATCCGTATTAATAGCATTTAAATAATAAATATCAATCAAAAATATTATTCATTCCTATTAACAATAGTTAAACAATTTTCTTTAATTTTTCTTTATAGGTAAGCTGGAAAAACTGATCTGTTTTGTTGCAATTCGGACTGATGTTGACAAAGTAGGTGTAGTTTTTAAGTGAAGTTTATTTTTTTCTACAAAAATGCTTTGCAGAAATTGTAAAACCGCATCAACAAAAATTTTTCCAGTCAATAACTTTATAATGATTGGTTCTATTAAGAAAAAAGTTTCATCACAGCTTCTTTTGGTCTCGTCTCGGTACTACTATATACGAGTATCAGTTACCTTCAAACCCTAAAGCAATGAACGACATACAAAAATCTTTTTATGATTTCGTAACGAGGACCAAATTAAGTTTATAAAGTGCAAAAACAATCAATTCAAAATAGCCGAATGACACATTTCACTATTATTAACATATTTAAGTAATTTTTTTTATCTCAAAATGAAAATAACTCAAGCGAGTTGAAATGCATATCCTTATCAAAATGAGCAAGTCCCAACAGCTTTTCGAGATAAAAGGTTATAGGCCTAAGGACATAAAACAAACAAAATAATTGGCTATTTAAGTAGTTTAATATACAGCTGAGCAAAGCAATTTCTATCTGGCAGGGAGCACATCAATATTTAGAGGTGCAAGGCAAGATTAAGCTTATTGACTGGATTTCCGTACATATTGCGATTTTTTTTTCTTCTGCTAGATGAAGTCTGCAAAATAAAAAGGGATTTTAAGTTGGAATTCCGAAATAATATTCAGTTCGGCGATGTAGATATACTATATCATATGTCTTAAACGTTCGGTTTTGCTAAACAAAAGACTTAAGCGAGTAACCCGAAATCTTTTTGTAGATCCCTTGAACTTACTCGTTAGAGGTATCATCTTCAAGGTGTAAGGTTGCCCTCCCTTTTTCCTGGTGTGAGCTCATAGAACAACAAGGATACAATGGAATTGGGCCTGGAAGCTTTCGGGGTGCTGATGCTTCGAAGCCGCTAGGAAATTTCTCTATATATCCTTGGAAACGAAGTAAATTTAAAAATAATTTTCAATTAAAAATTAAGTAACTTAGTCGGGCGAATCCGCTGCTGCTCTTCATTCATATCCATTTTCACCTTGTGTTGTTTTTTTTATTTTTTTTGTCCAACTCCTTACTAATTTCGAACAAAACTTCTACTTATTAAAACGGGAAAGTATAATGAATCCCGTAGAATGACATACTTGTACATGCGCAATAGGTGCGATTTGCAAACTTTCGTCTATTTGTTTATAGTTTAAAATAACCATATATTAAGTGAAGTAACGCCGAGATTATTAATTAGATAATTTTTCATTATTTAATCCATTTGCTGTTTCATTAAACGCTACACTTTACTTTAAGATAGTTTGGTCTCGGAGCGCAAAACTATAAATATTAATTCATGAAAAGTCATGCAGCCTCATTACCTTTTGTATCCAACTTCAAATTTCGGGTTCTAAACACTTTCTTTCGAGTTAGTTGTAAGTGAGTTATAGAGTTATTAATGAATCACTCCCCATTTTAATTAAATTGTGCAAAAATTAAATAAAGTCACAATTGTGACTTTCATTTTTCAATAGCTGAATATCAAAACACGTTCGTTCCCTTCAAGTCTTTAGATCTTGATCACTTTCAATCACTCAAAAACAATTAGCCGTAATAAAAATTAAAATTCTCTCGAATCTGGTTCTAACCGTAATTGTTAATCCTCACCAACTGCCAAACATAACAATCACTCCCTCAATAATTTCACGGTAAATCTTATTAATTTTCTAAAAATCTAATCAACGATTACTGTTACTATTTAGTTACAATAATTTCCACGCATCTGCCATGGCTGACCCTACTGACTGTCTCAACCAAATTCATCCGTAACCCTTTTTCGATTCCTATCATCGGATGTCGTTTAGAGTTAACGTGATTGAAGTTCATTACACTTCAATCCAGTTACCTCTGTTAATCTTTCAACTTTCGCCAAATGCAATAGCTTCGATTGCATGTATGGCGATTTGCATACAACCATGATAGTGCTAAGCTATATACAAATCATCATCCATTTAGAAATATTTGGAGTTGACGAAACTAAAAATATTTTCTTACGCCCGGAAGAATTCGAACCCAGAGTCCTAGTAAAACCCCCCAGATTGTGAATCTAGTGTGCTACCACCCACACTACGCAACCTTTGATGTCGAGAATAGTCGCACCATTTGCTGACATTCCCTTCGTCCATCAGAGATTGAACAATCAAGTTCCAATTGATGCCAAGCGATAAATTGCTTGCATCCATTTCATTGTAATGGGCGATTTGTTATACGTTTAGTGGCATAAGCATCAAAAAGGGACTATGAGAAATACAATAGAAAAAAAAAATTGTAAGCGGTGTTAACAAGGGATTAAGGAAGGAAAAATAATTAAATATTTTAAAAGGAATATGTGCCCAAGGAACTTAGAACTTGATATTTATGAAGTTCGGTTCTAATGGACAAGGGAAAGCCGACAATGGCCGGTTTTCGCAACAAACCTTATGACTAAAACCAAACAAATTTTTAAAAACTCACACAACAGTGACGAGCGTTACAAATAAAAAAAAACCTAAAAGAACAGGAAATTTTGATTGTCTCTGCACATAACCATTATTAAGATAAGTGGGTTCCAGCTCCATTAGCTTCTACAAACCTTGCAGCAGATCCCCGAGGCGAAATTTGGAGGATATTCAATTTCTTATCGATGGTCTGCCTATATACATGATATATGATCGGAACACCATCTGAATCAGAAACATAATGATTCCAATCTAAATACATAAACCCTTCAGGGGGGAATGAAGCCAGTTGTGAGAAATGCCTCAATGTACCCGTCAATAGGGTAGAATGGTTGCCAAAATCTAGGGATTTTCACACACAGTTACAAATTTCGTAATGTGTTCTCGAATGAGATTCAATATGAATGTATCGGTTCTCAGTACCTTCGCACCATGATAAACTCTTCAGTTAGATTGTATGGTGCTTCCATTCTTTTTCGTGTTTTCTATATAAACCAGTAAATGTGCGAAGATATTGCCTCGCGAAAACCCTTAGCATTTTCATAATACTAGCACTTGAATTAAACCAGATCTGGCAACCATATGTCAAGGTTGGTCTAACCAAAGTCTTGTAATAGATAACTTTGGCATTTTGGGTCAAATATCTATGTTACAGAGAGAGAAAGGATTGATGAACTACCTTTGTCAGCCATAATGTGTAAATTTTTCCAATTGCGCTTCAAGTCTTGACTAACAGGCCATAGTTTCGCGTGAACCAACATCAAAGCTGTTCAAAAAACCGCGAATAAAGATTGAGAAAAGCGGAGAGGCAGTTACTGTTCCTTGCTGTAAATCATTCAGGACCTTAAAATCACGTGCTGCTATCGCTTTTCTCATCATCATCTATAGCGGGGACTATGCTAATCTGTATTGTTTCAATTTTAGTATATGTTCTGCCGAAGCAAGAAAGAAGCAAATTGGAGCAACACCTGATAAAGCGGCAACACGTGTAACGTCACTTTCATGAGATGACTCCTGGTGAGCATACTTCTCTACGATTCTGAACTATGGGACGACCCTCTCAGCAAAACGCTGCACCGAAAGCGATTGCCAAAGGCGCAGAAATAAAGACAGTCTCCGGATTGGCGGTGATGGTGTTCATAGAAGTCATATCCCTCAACCTCCTTGTTAGAGAGTGCAGAAATATCTTTATCTGCTGAAACGAAGGCAACAAGGAGGCGATCGCTAAGGAAGAGAGACAACGCTATCTCATTTATTGACAACAGACAAGATGGACTGCGCTTCTGATCTCTAATCTGAGGCCGTGGCTTAAACGAGGACATGGCGAGACTGATTTGCACCTGACCCAGCTTATGAGCGAGCATTGTTATTTTCGGCCTTACCTGCAGAAGATTGGTAAGTCACGGTCTCCCAACTTCGTGTTTTGCAAAGGTCAGGTAGATGACACATGACACACAATTTTTTGCCTGCAAAACCGCGTGTCACATTATGGCCGGGCAGTCCTGACATCAAAGGAAGTATACGGTAGCATATGGTAGAGGGGTTTCTTTCCTGTCAATCCCTTCCTCTCGCTTCTCGCTAGAGAAGAGAGCTCTGTAACTTGAAGATGTCTCTAGGCGTAGAAAAATGAGGCCTAGTCCAAAGTAATCTGTCGGTTTGCACTCCCACATTCAGGGCGTAAACAGCCTTCACTCTCTTACCACGACAAAAGAAGATCATCTATACCATAGCTCCGAGTCGGTCCGTTACCTTCAGTAAAGTTTGCCTCCAATCATTGCGGTTCTGTTATCTCAATCACTAATTTGGAATTCTAAGCAGAATCTCCTCATGTGAATCAGTAAATAATGCGTTTTGAACCTGACACCCGGATTTCAGCCAAATAGAAATAATGTAAGAGCGTAAATAGTATAGTACTCCGCGTGGTGTAGTGATTAGAGCACTTATCCCCAAAGCCGAACGTACCTGGTTCGACTCTCGATTTAGTTCGAGTGATTCTTCGGACGGACTATAAGCCCATTCAGTTATGATTCATGCTGGTTTAAAATCAAAACGTATCGCAGCTGGGTGGACGGACGCATGGCCAAAGCGTGATACTGACCGTATCACCTTGTGGAGTGTCGATACATTCGATCATGGTAATGAAATACTCTAACTATGTCTAAGCGAAGCTTTTTCTGCTGTATCTGTTCAGCCAATAGAATCAGCTAACCACTTTTGAAGTCGGTGTATCCCGACGCCGCCAATGGTACTACGAATATTCAACATTCCATTGCAGATTATCCCTTCTTCCTCTCTTTTTTCTCTTATTAACAATTATTTTAATATTTATTAGGATTGACATTGTTCTATCTGTTGTTCAACGCCCTTTACTTCGGCGTCACTAGTGTTCCAATTCGTGATTTCACCCCAGCCAACGAGTATGTCTTACTTTGGGGTTATTTGGTAGGCTTTCGTTTGGTGCAAATAAAATTTTCTCATTGCACACGGCTTTCGAGATGTGGACGAAAATCGAAAACAAAAGCAAATTTTTGATTTCCCCAAAAATGAATCTTCAAACTTTCTAAATTGCACATTTTTCCGATCTTATATCTTCAAAAGAAGACACAGAGGGCTAACTTGGATACATAATTCGACCAGGTTTAATTTTGGTCTCAACCAATTTTTTTCTACGCCGAACCGTTTTCAAGATATTTACCAAAAGCTGCTGAAAAAAACTGAAGAGAAAGACCCTTCCCCCTCATCTTCCGTGGCACCAAAAACTATAGATAAGGACTTTATTAGGAATTGCTCAAGAGACCTCCCCCTACACGTTTCTAAAACTTTGGAAACTGTAACTAAATGATGACTTAATTTAGACAAGTTTGTGAGATAAGTCATTCTACAATCGTCTGTATGTCATGTTCTGCCGTTTAGTTTCAGCCACACTGGGATGTAATTTCTCTGGAGTTCATCGCAGTCAAGCAATACAGGTTAGGGATAGTACTTGGATGGGAGCCATAAGGTATTGCTCGAGTAATTGGATTTGCATTTGCAAATTGTGACTAAAATAAGTGATTATTAAGATTTCAATGCTTTGTCACACTGTGCTGCAATGCTTAGATGCATTCAGAGCATGTATGAGCTAATTATGTAGCAGGGTGCCCCGGTGTCCTTTGTTTCTAAAATTTGGCGACCATTACTGAATTGATTCTATCAACTCGATCCGAAAAAATTGAACTTCAATAGTTTTCACTGGAAAGGGGAAGACAGTTGGCGATTCTGTGATATTTTATAAGTTTAAAATCGAAAAGTCTGGGTGATATATCTTTTTCTTTTAACAAACCCCTATTAAAATCGACACTGTCTGTCCGTCTGTATGTCACAGCAGTTTTTCTCTGAAACTATAGCAGATACTAACACCAAACTTGGTATGTGGATGTAAAGTAATGGTCTCTTTGGCTATCATTAACATTTTCAACGCTTCTTAATGGCATCTCTCCATGCAGGGAGTGAAATTTAAAAAAATTTGGTAATGTTTCAGAATAGGCCTTACAACAGTGTTTCCAACATCGACAGGTGCAGGAAAAGGGGAAATGTAATATACGAAAAATTTGTGTACCCCTCGCTTTTGGACACCTATGATCTGAAAAATCAGAAAATAAATGTAGAGTTAGTTCTGTATGAGTCCAACAACAGCGAATTCCTTTAAAATCGAAATTTACTACAGTTTGTTAGTACGAGTAATAGTAGGATATATATATATATTAATATATATATATATATATATATATATATATATATATATATATATATATATATATATATATATATATATATTTTACATTTTCCCCAAAAATCGCATAAGTACCCTTAAATTCGATGAAATAACATTTTGAGGTGAGTGAATGCAAGGCTGTCTTATCATGTAAATTTTATTAAAATTTAACCATATTCTATGAAGTTATAGGCATTGGAATTTTCATATTTTCAGCAATAAAATTTCACAGTTTTCTAACTATATTGGCTTTTGCTCATACCAGACGCTACATTTTTGAAAGGATTTTCTTGAGAATTTTAGGAAAGATGAATAACTTAAATATCTTCGACATTCTGTTCACTGAATGATATTGAATTACTGCAATAAAATGGTGATTCCTTAAATTGAAATAAAAGAGGTACTTTAAACATGCTATTTAATGAAAATGACGAAACCGCAATTTTGCTAGTACCAGCCCTCTTATCCCGGAAATGCTGGTCTCCATCGGGCCAAGAAAATGCGCTTTCATGTTGATAGCCAAGGTGGCCCGGTTAAAGAGCAAGTGGTTCTTTCACTTAGCACCATTGTATCAAACACTTTTGAGTTTATAACTACAATCTATTGTGGAAACCTTTAGCTCGATATAAGTTGTATGTTGAACGTGTTCTCACATGCACATAAAGGGTCCAATTTGCACCTCGGGACCATGCGGTTGAGCTGCGTCGTGGATGATGGCCTGTGGCAGCTCCTGAAGAGGGCCCGTCACCCATGATGAAACTGCAATATTATTTAATATTAAATGTGCGAACGTTTCTGCATATAAGAGTTTGGGTGCAAAACTCTTCCGACGGTAGTGTACTTCTGTCTGCTCAACTTGCTTTCCAGAGGTTTTTGCGTTATGCATAAAATACTACAATGTTTTTAGTGGTAGGGATGTGAAGGCTCTTTTGCGCCCTGAGGGTGGGACACGGTTTTAGTGCTTGCAAGTTGTTGAAATCAACCTTAATTTGTCCTTCCATGTTTTATTTTTGGGGACAGTACAGTATTGTTTGTGGCCTTTTGAGTGGAAACTAGTTCACCGATTTGAAGCTTATCGATTGTCGGCTAAGTTGCTTCTAGGTTTTTAAATATGAAGTGTTTGATGAGAAATCATCGCCCCGAGTTCACAGTTTAGTGGTCTTTTCTATTGAAAAAAACATTCCGATGCACTTCTCTAATTTTTTTTTCATATATTAAATGTCCAGAAATGCAAAATAAGTAAAGGTACACTTTAAAGCATCATATCATATTTATGTGTTGGTAGAGATACCAACTTCCAAATGACCACGTATCAAAATATAAAAAATAGTGTTCCTCCAGACATTAATTTTCAACTTTTTCTTCTTCATAGCACTACAGCCCCTCTCGGGCCTTCGCTTCCAGCAAATAGTCTCGGTCTGTTGACCGCGTCCTCCAATTTTCAAATCCAAGCAGCGAAGAACTGTTTTCGTCGACCGAGTCAGACCAGCGTTTTCTCAGTTTCCCCACTGGCAACTGCTCTTCAGTTCTCCCAACGAATATTTTTTTGGGTATCCGTTGCTCGCCCACACGATTCATATGGCCAGCCCATTGTAGCCTCCGCAGTCTTACAATTGTTGAGACCTCCGGCTCGTCAAATATTTCATACAGCTCATGGGTGTTCTTCTCGGGACCCGTCGCTCAAATGCGTTCGATTTATTGGGGATGCTTGGGTTACGGTCCATGTTTCACACTCATAGCATAACACAGATCCTATCACAGATTTTTATACTTGCAGCTTTGTTTTCCTGTGTATGCAGCTGGTCTTCAAGATCGTCAAAACTGAAAAAAAATATGTTATTTTCGAGCTGTATTCTTCGGCGTATTTCGTCTCTTTCATTACTGGTTCGCGTTATTTAGGCGTCTAAATCACATTTACGATACTGTATTCGCCAAAAGTGATGTTCTGGGTGTTTAAGGTTTTTTTTTCTTGACTGCGTCACGAGCTTTGTTTTATTTTCAGTGATTCGTAGCTGCACTAGTTTTGCTTCGCTGTCGAGGTTCAGGAAGAGTTCTTAGGCAGTTGTTAATAACCGTGACAAAATGTTGATGTCGTCCGCATAGGCTACTAGTTGGCTCGACTTGTAAAGTAATCTACCTTGTATATCGACAGGTGTGACCGTATGACCTACTCCAGAGCCAAATTGGATAGCAATGGGGCCAGCTCATTTCCCTGCTTTAGTCCGATATTTGAGTCAAAGGCGCCGGTTAGTTGATTATTGAACCTTACTTGGGAGGTCGTCGGCGTCATTGTCGTTTTGGTAAGAGGGGCTAATTCAGCTGGCAAAGCAAAGCATTATTGGGTACAGTACGTTACGATCAATACTGTCGTTTGCTTGCTTAAAGTCAACGACAGTTTAGTGTATATCTTTGTTGAACTTCAAGTATTTTTCAAGAACCTACTTGACAGTGGGCAACGGTCGGTCTACCTGTTCTGAAACCACCTTGATACTTCCCAATTGAATTGATTTTCTAAGGTCTTTGAAAATATTTTGTACACCGTACAAAGTAGTGACATGACTCTATAGTCTTCGCACTGTAGCTTGACACCTTTTTTGTGGATAGGGCATATAATTGATTTGCTCGGCATTATAATTGATTTGCATCGACGTCATTGTCATTTTGGTAAAACGAACTAGTTTGGCTGGGATACCAATGTAGAGCATTATTTAGTACAGTACGTTACGAACAATACTGTCGTCTGCTTGCTTAAAGTCAACGAAAATTTGGTGTACGTCTATGTTGAACTCCCAGCATTTTTCAAGTACCTACTTGCCAGTGAACAATTGGTCTATTGTCGATCTACCTGCTCGCAAACCGCCTTGATACTTCCCAGTAATACTTTTGGCGTGTGATCCAATTTTATTTTCTAAGATCTTTGAAAATATTTTGTACGCCTTACAAAGTAGTGGTATGCCTCTATAGTTTTCGCACTGTAACTTGACTCCTTTTTGTGGATAGGGAATATGATTGATTGGCTCCACTCTTTCGGCATATGTTCTTGTTGTCAAATGTGCTGGATGACTTTATGGATGGCTTTCTGAACACTACTGCCACCATATTTGATGAGCTCCACTGGAATATCATCGATACCTGGCGCTTTATTATTCTTTTGGGCTTTGATGATGCAACAAACTTCATCTATAGGCTCCGATGTTCTGGATTTGTGCGGAGGATTAAGGAGGCTCTTGAAATATGATGACAATCTTTCATTGATGTTGGTTTAATCAGTGATGATATTGCCGATGTCATCACGGCAAAGCGGTTTTTTGAGCTGATAACCAAATTTCGGGCTTTTCACTACTTTGTATGCTTTTCTTGTGTTATTGCTCGCTAAACTTACATCTATACTTATCAATTGGTCGTCATATTATTTTCTTTTCTTAATCCTAATTATCTTATTCGCTACTCTTCTGAGATTTTCATAGTGTTCTCTCTTCGTCCTGGTTTTCCTACCTACATTTTCTTTGTAGGCTTGATTCTTTTTATCTAACGCATTCTGGCACTCATCATCGAACCAATCATTCCTCTTGCGCCGGGCTTGATGTCCGATCGCCTGTTCTGCTACGGACCTGATAGCCGCTTTCACTTCCATCCAGAGCTCGTTGCTTATTTTTAACGATACGTCTGATAAGGTGGGAGCCAGCTGGTTGTCGAGGGTCTACTTGTAATTTTTGGCCACAGACGCCGTTTGGAGCCTTTCGATGTCAAATTTTTTTAGCGGGCTGGTCTTCGCTGAATATGCCTTTGACATACGACATCGATAGTTTAATTTGATCAAGTAATGATCTGAGTTACAATTGGCTCCTCGGTATGTACGGACGTCCAGTATGCTCGAGGCCCAACGTTGTTGGATCAGAACATGATCGATCTGGTTTTGTGTGTTGCCATCTGGTGATACCCAGGTCATTTTATGAATGCGTCGATGCGGGAAGCAAGTCGAACGTATGACTAGATTTATGCTACATGCAAAGTCAATCAGGCGCTGGCCGTTGTCATTTGTTTCATCGTGGAGGCTATATCCTCCAGTCGTTCCCCGATGAGATAGCTCATTGCCAACCTTAGCGTTGAAATCACCCAGAATAATTTTTGTGTCGTTTGTGGGCAATGAGTCGACCAGTCTCTCCAGGTGATTGTAAAACGATTCCTTCGTTTTTTCGTCCTTTTCTTCGGTCGGGCATGAACAATAATCAGCCGAATTTCGAAGAATTTCGCTGTTATACGGATCGCACACAACCGTTCACTGACTGTCTTAAAATTAATAACGTGCGATTTGAACTCCCTATCCGCAATGAAGGCCACTCCGAATTCTCGTTTTCCGGTAGGCTTCCTACTTTTAAATATTGTGTGCGATATCATGCCTTGAATGTCGTTTCCAGTCCAATTCGTTAACTGGACTGCCAGTATTTCTATTTGATATTGACTGGCCTGTTGTAAAAGGTCCTTAACAGCGCCAGGGTAATTGAGTGATCTGACATTCCAGGATCCAGTGCCATAGTCCATTTTTCGTTTTCCGCAACGAGGTCGTTGCCGTGAGTCTCATCCATTCCGAGGCCTATCTGCCGGTTTCGAAACAATTAAAGGTTTTCCAGGGACGGGGAGTCGCCCAACCTCCATTCCGGCGGCATGGTTATTATGTCGATCCCGTTATCAGGTGCAGAAGATTCGCCTTCACCCTCTTACGCCCTCACAAAGGAGGTGTAAGTAGGATTTAGTAGCAGAGCTGTAGATGCATTCACAGTTATGAGCCTTTCTCGACATTTAATGTTACATTATTGGGGAACCAGTAAACCCAATGTGCACCCCGAGAGCATTTACTACCGTTTAATTGGGGGGGTTTGGGATGAGTAATCATGGAAGCTATGGGTTGGGGAAACAAGCGGGCTACTCAAAATAATACCTCTTATTGGAAAACCCTTTACATCCGTCGAAATAAAGAAAAAAAGGGGTTTAAAGTAATTAAGCCCGCAAAAGTGTGTGATAAACTAGTTATAAAATAGTTGAAGTGAGGTTAATCGTGGAATTGAATTAAAACATTTGCGGACGAAAAAGTGGATGAGTAGTTAAGGAATGTAAACAGAGTAGCTTACGAGGTAAGAAATAGTTTAGGTTAGGAAATCTCGATTTCAAAGTTGACTAAGTAGTGAATCGCGGCAGTTATTCTAAAAGAAGCTCCCGGAGAAATTTCTATAGTAATCGATGGGCTGTAAGACGGGTGTCCGAGTGGAAACAGAAAAGAGACCCCAACGTTACCGTGATTCACGTGAAAATAACTAGATCCGGAAGAAGGTAATTTGTTTATTCGCAGCCAGAAGTAAAACCAGTTTTCCTTTGCCCTCCTTTTAGTTTTCTTGTTTTTTGCTACTTCGCTTCTCTGGGGTGGAAAATTTGATTGTAAGGGGCAGTGGAGGATATTTTTTCCTCTCTTCGATCAATCGAGTTTCTGTAATTCTCGTGGCCACATTCTCGCTTGGCGGTCTTTGGGGACCCACTGCCTAAACGAATGGTGCTCACGCCCATCCTTCGGGGGCTATCCAGGTCCGAAGGCTCCTAGCCAGAATACCCTCCACGAGAAGGGTAGCAAAATGATTTCAACTTCCCATCTATAATAAAGTCCACCCCAATTTCCCGACTTTTGAATATTGTGTGCGATTTCAGTCTAGTTCGCTTCCGGGATTTTTAATTGTGTTTAGAAGGTGAATGCCATTTACGCACTGATTGTGGGGCTTCCATGCTCGCGAGTGACTGGGCTGCCCACTGAACATCTCCGTTGTCAACCTGAGAAGCTAGCCTGGAACCGCTTGACACATTACTTCAAGCCAGGTCTCGTTTTGCTACGCCGTGAGGTGCTTTTAAGCTAGCGAAAGAGGAGAGAGGAATCGCCAGACAAGCTATCCCCTATCCCCGACTGCTATGAGTCGCTTTTATCTTTTAGGACTGCCCGAACATAATGTGCCACATGGTTCCATGGGTTAACCGACCTTAACATCACTGCGACTATACTTTCCGAGTGAGGTCGCTCGTCTCCCTGTAGAGGTCCCGTGGCAGGGAGTCCCATTTTTTGCACCCAAAAAATGGTTGTCAGGCATCGTCTCGTGGGCAAAACCGACAATCGGAGGACCGTGCCTTACCCTGTATTTATTATCTTTCTATTTTATGAAAATGAGTTAAGTGCTTAACAACGATGGTATAAATCTTTAAGTGAGAGAAGAGGGGATGGAATCTTACCAAATCTCAGGGGAGAGTTGAAACTAAATGAAAAACAGCTCACGTAATTAATGGATATTCCCTTACAATGAAGTTGTAATATGTCCTGTGATAAATCTTCCAGAATTTACCGAGCATTTCGTGATGCTGATGTTTCATGCGACAAAATTAAAGGTTTGATTGATGTGAGTGACTCCTTTGTGGGTTAACGGTTGTTAGTTTTCACTGAAATTCTCATACAAATCAATTGACTCGAGAAGAGAATTTAAATCCTCTGCATGGTTTCATAAAGGCCTCTTAACTCTCCGAATCGAATCAACTAGCAATTACACGCGACAGTAAATTCCATGCAATTAATTAACAAGTCGTTCTATTTTTAGAAGATAGGTTCTTAGTTTCCATAAAAAAGCTATTTCTCGTATTCTGCAACATCCGCCACATACAAATTCTCCTAGCAATGTGCTAATTCATCCAACTCGTGTTCATCTAGAAACATCTTAAGTGTGTTAACTTAAAACGCGCGAAAATTTGTCGAATAATTTACGCATAATTTCACTTTCAGCAAATCTTAAATAATTTTGAATTGAATTCCCATTATTATCATAATAAGTAAAATAATTACCATCAATCAACAGAAATGTCTCAAGAGTTGGTGAAAGTGATGCGTAACTTCTGGAAGGTTAAACAAATTTCAAGAAATTAACATTTTTCACTTAGGAATTTGCGTGATATTTGCATAACCAATGTCAGACTATATGAGTAATGTGTGCATAAATTCACAACATTTTCCGGAAATATGAATGTAACGGTAACTACCCGAATTCATTTCGATCTACTCACAAATCAATGCATGCTTTTACATATACATATGTATATATCGTATGTGCATACTAATAATATGTAATAATAATAAAACTGGTAAATATTGCATTCGCAATTTTTTGCTATTGATGATAATTTGTCAAATACGTAAGCCACACGAGGTAGAGAGGCAGAGAGAGCAATTAAATGAAAAAATTTGCAAAAAAACTAAAGTCAGATAAACTTTTACTTTTTCTCATTTTCTGTATCTGGGACAATTGTGCAAAATTTACTGCTAACTGAACACACCAATTGGTTTTTGTCTGCACGGATTTTATTCGTGAGTTATTGCCAAAATTTATCGTAAAATTGTTAATTGTTGAATAATCGGTTTAAATTGTGATGATGGGTATAAGAAGTGTATGGATAGGTGGAAGAGTTTTTGATATACGAGTACTACTGTAAAACATGGAAAGATATAAATGGGAATTTTAATTATTATTAATCTGGGGTAGTGAAGCTTTTATTGGGATTCTATTTTTTAAGGTTTATTGCCGTTGTTTATGGAAACTTTTGAAGGTTTGCTTGTAATGATGGAAAAATGGTAATCGAAAGTAAGTTTTATGTAGTAGCTTTTATATTTTAAGTCCCGAAATAGTCTGTGGTATGATTTATTGGTAACATTCAAGGCAAAAGCATAAATTTAAGCGTTACCTTATTTAGAACATTAATTCATCATTATTTACGTGTTTTTTCCAAGCATTTTGTTAGATTTCGTTAATTAATATGGATTATAATTAATAGTTTTTTTTCCTTAATATCTTGGTTTTGGCCTCGCCACAGTTGAAATCTTTTTCATTGAATTACTATTTTCAGCTCAAACGTTGATTATGGGATTTTAAAGCCCTTAAAAAAATTTCATTAAAAACTATACATTTCTTAGTGTTTCCAATGGTTCCTTCTTAAAAGTAGTCCCAGGAAAAGCAATTTCATGTTCCTTATTATTTTTATTAATCAAAGGTTAATTACTTCTTAGTTTTAATGACGTAATGCTTATGAAATTCTTTGAAGTTGTGTGTATGTGAACATATATGGGTTTAAATCAAAGTTAAAAATTGTTCATTAAATTCATAAAAGTCAAATATAGCTCATTAAATGTTCTAACATATTATCTGGTACATCATTCACTAGCCTGAGTTGATTGCAGTTTGATTTAAACTGAAATAAAATAAGTAGACAGAACTACGATCATATCAGAAGGGTTTTGTACTTAGCCTTTAATATGTTGACATGTATAATGATTTAACTCAAGAATAACTTTAATGGCATGCACAACAAATATATTCTTGCTTTAAAAGAAAAACAAGTACTGCTACATTTTAACCGGCTACCATTTTGTTGCAATTCAATCAAGAGTGTAGTGTCTGGTTCGATGGAAGCCCCAATAGTAGAAAAACCACGTAGGATTTTTGCAGTAATGAAAAATTCAAACAACTGTAATTTCTGTAAATATGATTCGATTTTATTGAAACTTATAGTATACAAGGACCTTTTATAGGACTGCTGAAATATCTAATTTAATTCACTTGGTTTATCCTGTGAGCAGATGCGTTTAGACTCCTTTGAGTCATTTTTAGTGGCTGACGGTGTGAGACACTGAAGATGCCTCAAAGGAAGAATCAAGAAAGAATCAAGGCCCGACGGCTCCTCCAGAAACAGGAATTCAATCTAATGATACTTACACAGTTTTACTGGCGAATACACTTCAGAAATATAACACACCCTCATACTTGTTGAACCTTTTAGAAGCATTTTTAATTGAGAGGAAGTTCCAAGTCAAAGTATATATAACATCTATACGTCTGACTTCCCTTCCTTACCAAACTGCCAAGTTGCAGCTTTCGCAGACGACATTTGCATATACAGCATAGCCGTAAATCCAAATTCCATTATTGCCAGCTCTGAAACGGCGTTAGAACTTACATATCAATACTACCATTGATGGAAAATTAAAATTAATGTTCCAAAAACGAAGTCAATATTCTTCACCAGGAAGCGTAAGCCTGCTCATCTACCCAAAGGACCAATAAATTTTTTAGGGCAAACTAACTCAATTATCTTGGGCTTATATTCAACAAAAAACGAACCTACAGAAGTTATATTGAGCATGTTAGCTACAAAGCGATTAAGGCCGTGCTCTCGCTTTACTCCTTCTTAATCGTAATTCGAATCTCAAAACCAGAAGCAAAGCCCTCATCGTCAAAATGGCATTCCAACCGATCATCCTATATGGCTCACCATACTATCTAGTAACAAAGCTTCACATCACGCAAAATAGATACCTGAAAATGGTACGTTTTACTTCTCTTCTGAAAAACTACACAGCCTTGCTGGAGTTAGTGCAATTTACAAACTCGCTGCATCGCGCCGTGATAAGCTAATCGCGAAAGTCAATGACTGGCCCAATCCACGAATTCGTGCGAACAGAAAACCAGCAGTTGCTACCACCTATCTTTTTGCTCATAACCTAGCCTCATCGATTTTAACTAGTTATAAGTAGATAGTCAAGTTATTTTAAGCTAATAATAAGTTCAGTAGACTTTTTTGCCGAAATTTTCCTCTAGCTAATTCGAATATTTACATAGAAATACGATACTACAGATAGTTTTAACTAATGTTCAAACGATGGTGAAATGACTTTGTCAGAATACCTACTTTAATATAAAACCACTGTACCGGATACATTCTAAAAAAGATAAATTATATAAATGTTTATATATATATATATATATATATATATATATATATATATATATATATATATATATATATATATATATATATATATAAACCTGGAAAATAGATCCATATCAAACTACCAAATTTCCTCGACACCAGCTAAATGTTGACTCAGACATTTTTTTCGAAATAGCCAGCAAGACAAGAATTATATGAATTTGCAACCGAATGTTCCGATTTTCCTTGCTAAAACTTTCAATACATCCTCTTTGTCAGTAATAACGAAGTTCCAACTCTAAAATATTCAATTTTTAATACATTTTAGACCTTACCTCAAGCAAACTGCAAGAAATGCTTTCCCTGAATTAAGTGTTACATTTGTCAATTTTTGGGCCGACCAAGCTTAGGAGATGATAGAATTCTTCTATTGTCATTCTGTAGTACATTTCGAACCGACAATCGTGTTCTAACAGCTGTGGCAATAAATTTTGAAACTCACTGAATTCCTCTTGCTTTAAATTGGTAGGGTTCATTCATTCTCTTGATGATAAGATGGCCGCTATTAGCAAAACCATCATTTCTTCTTGTGCTCCTTCGGCTTCTAGTACATCATAAGCAGTAATATCCATTTTTGTACTTGAAAATAAACTGTCAGTTATATAAGCTACACGTCAGACCAATTTAGCACCGCTACATGTCTGACGTGATGTGGGAGCACTTCACCTCAGAACAATGTGCATTCAGCTTAAGACTAGGTACGAGTTTAATTCAAAGTAAATGAAATAGCTACAACGGTCAATTGCCTAATCTCGTTACTAAGTTGAATTATCAACATACAGGGTTATTCATTTCGCAGTAGGAAAGTATTACCCTGCCATTTGACATCTGTTAGAAATAAATGTCATCCAAAGCGTGTTTTTTTAGTTGCAGGTTTGCCATTTAGAGATATGGATCGTTTAACAGTCAAAAAACGCGTTAAAATTATTAAATTTTATTATAAAAATGGTTATTCTGCTGTATCAACATTTATGGCTTTACGAGCCGATTACGGTCGACATAATCGACCTACACAGCAAACAATTTCGAACACAGTGAGAAAATTTGAAGAGACTGGATCGGTTGTTGATATTGCAAGGCCTGTGCATCATCGCAACATTCGTTCTGCTGAAAATATCGGTGTCGTTGCTCAAAGTGTGGAGAAAGACCCGAATTTGTCGATTCCTCGACGTGCTCAAAATTGGGCTTGTCTTATGGCTCATTGTGGCGGATTTGGATTTGCATCTCCATCCGTACAAAATCCAACTCACTAAAGAACTTAAGCCTCAAGAACATACACAACGCAGAATGTATGCGAATTGGGTGATTGAACAACAAGCCATTGATAACGATTTTTCGAACAAAATTTTCTTCAGTGAAGAGGCTCATTTTTCGCTCAGTGGTTACGTAAATAAATAGAATTGCCACATATGGGACTTTCAAAATCCTCAGGTGATCGCAGAAAGGCCTTTGCATCCGGAAAAAGTGACCGTTTGGTGTGCATTATGGTCTGGTGGTGTTATTGGCCCGTATTTTTTTGAAAACGATCAAGGAAGAGCCATTACAGTCAATTCTGACCGCTATGGACGGATGTCAACCGATTATTTTTGGAGAGAAATTGAAGATTATGATCTGGAGAACATGTGGTTCCAACAGCACGGAGCCACAAGCCACACAACACAGGCTAACCGAGCACTTTTGCAAGAGAAATTTCCAGGACGCGTAATTTCGAGATTGAGTGATGTCAATTGGCCCGCAAGATCCTGCGACCTAACACCTTTGGATTTCTTTTTATGGGGCTATGTGAAAGATCGTGTTTACGCGAACAATCCTCAAAATCTTGAGCAATTGAAAACCAATATTCGTGAAGTTATGGCCGAGATATTGCCGGAAATGTGCCGAAAAGTCATTGAAAATTACCTCAAAAGGATTGAGTCCTGTAGGAGGTCCCGTGGAGGACATTTGAATGATGTTGGATTTCACGTATAATGGCAAGGTTCGATCTTTATATTAAATAAGAAAATGTTGTTTCCGTCTGAATATTTAATGTGTTTTCTTTAGCTTTACTTTCCCAACCGTAAAATGGATAACACTATATTTACCTTTTTTTCCAATGTAAATATCGAAGTTTTGCTTGTATAGTAACCTCGGCACAGATATCAGCTTCCACACATCAGAAGCCAACACCGGACTCGGGTCTTCATTGTAACTCTGTAAGGTTTCAAATATATTTAAAAAACATATTTTCCTTCTGTATACTCCTGCTTAATCCTATAAAAATTCAAAACTACATTTTTTAAATGCGTTTATCTAAAAAACCATAATGTTTGCAATGCCTACAATTTTTTGCAATAAAAGAATATTTTAAATAATAATATGTAGTAACAGTTTTTTGTTTTGTTATTTTTCTCTTCCGTCTCTCTTTTATTTTCCTCCGCTCACAGGTTTGTTAGCATGGAGGCTTTTGTTTGACGGGGGATGTAGAAATGGCAGCCACTCCTGCAGCTGTCAACTCGAGGGAAAATGGGGATGACGTTTGGACAACGTTTTTTGCTGGAGGGATCGAGGGTAAACATTTTTTTTTAAAGAAATCTATGATTTTTAACTAAACTTGGAGTTCGAAGTTGGAGATATCTATGGAAATTTGGGGCGTTAGAATTCCCGCGATTAATTTTCCACATGTAGTGAAGCAATCGATGCATTATCGTTTCGAAATCGCGAAATATATGTGGAAAAAGCCGTTTACGGATTTGAGTCCATTTTGGAGTGATTATGAACGCGCGATACCATTAATTTTTCAGCAAAAAGGTGAAAAGTCCCCAATAAGTCGCTGCTTTGAATCGGGAAAGATACTCCAAAAGGAGAGTTACACGGTCTCGTTCTAATCTCCGCTTCTAAGAGGAAATGCGTTCAAATAAAATAGTTGCAGTCAAATAAAGGCTTCAAGTTAGATCAACCGAAATTGTTAGTGACCCTGATATTGACGGATTCTTCGCAGGTATCGTTGGAACCCAGTGGAAGTTTGCAGCGCGTAAATCATGTTTGTTATAGATTCGGAAACAAGTTCATCATAGCAATCATTGCATGATGGATAACTGAAAAAACATTTCACTAGTGATCCCAAACGATTGTAAAGTGAGGAGTGGGAAAAAAGACACCAGGTCCAGATTTCAAATATTTCAAAAAATGCCCAAGATTTTTCTATTTATTACTTCAAAAGTTTGGTTAGATCTTGTGGATTTTAGTGCACAGAATTGCGAACTGGGAATGTTGTCGTATCAGCGAAACGAAAGACAATTCACAATTGATTTTTAAAAAGGAAATGAAGAAATTCTTCGCATGCTCCGAATTATTGTGAATGACAGTCCGGCCCACATCCGCGAAAATTCGAAAGTGCATAGACAATCTAATTAACAGATATCACGACAAGATGCTCCCATGGTGAAAATGAAATGAAATTCGGCTCAGTTGACTCAGAACCACGAAAATTCGTGCATGCTAGTTACTTCAATTGTTCACTGTTGTGAATCCCGTGGAATTGAGTTTGTTAGGAAAAGTAGGAAAATAATTAAAATTAAAATCTTTGTAAATATCCCTGCTTGTTTATAGTCAGATGATTTCCGAACATGTTCAGAATTTAAATAGACTTGGCATTTATTCAAACAAAAAACACCAACGGAAATCGAGAATTTTTTTCAGCCATCGCATTCCTGCAACGAGTGCTTGTCGAGGGAATGAGGTAAGTACTCTTCCATGTTTTTTCCTATGTTTGTTGATAGTATGGCTGCTTAGCAAAATAGTAAATTTCATGAATTGTAAATGTTGAGAACACAAGACAAGCATAACAGCCCAATTGAAAAGTCCCCGGTGTGATACACAGATGGCGGTGCTAGTATTAAATCCATATGATGTTTAGTTAGTACCAACCTTCAAACGATACGTGTCAAAATTTGACAGCAGTCCGACCATTAGTTTGTGAGATATTTCGTTGTGAGTGTAGCTACTTTTGTTATTTGAAAAAAGATAAAAAAAAAGAATTTCGTGTGCTGATAAAATATTGCTTTTTAAAGGGAAAAAATACAGTTGAAGCAAAATCTTGGCTTGATGAAGAGTTTCCGGGGTCTGCACCAGGAAAATCAACCATCATTGATTGGTATGCTAAGTTTAAACGTCGTGAAATAAGCACCGAAGACGGCCGCCCAAAAGAGGCTGTCACCGACGAAAACATCAAAAAAGTTCACAAAATAATTTTGAATGACCGTAAAGTGAAGTTGATCGAGATAGCAGACATTGTGAAGATATCATCTGAATGTGAACATCATATCATTCACGAATATTTGTACATGAGAAAGCTGTGTGCCAAATGGGTGCCGCGCGAGCTCACAATCGATCAAAAGCAACAACGTGTTAATGATTCTGAGCAGTGTTTGAAGCTGTTTAAGCGCAATAAACCTGAATATTTGCGTCAATATGTGACAATGGATGAACATGGCTCCATCATTTCAGTCCGGAGTCCAATCAACTGCACACGATGAACCGAATCCAAAGCGAGGAAAAACACAACAGTCAGCTGGCAAGGCTATGGCATCAGTTTTCTGGGATGCGCAAGGTATAATATTCATTGATTACCTCCAAAAGGGCCACACCATCAACAGCGATTATTATAAAGTGTTATTGGATCGTTTAAAGGATGATATCGTTAATAACGCCCCATTTGACCGGGGACTTTTCAATTGGCCTGTTACAAAGTAGTGAAAAGCCTGAAACGTGGTTATCAGCCCAAAACCACGATCTGTCGTGATGACATCGGCAATATAATCGCTGATGAAACCATGATTAAGGAAGGATGGGCTAAATTCTTTACTCAGCTCCAGAACAGGGGAGCCTATAGATGTTTCCGGTGAGCATCCATTGGCCCCACCTACTCTAGATAAAGTTTGCTCTACCATCCAGGCCCAAAAGGGTAATAAAGCGCCGGGCATCGATGAGATTCCAGTGGAGCTCATCAAATATGGTATCAGCAGTGCTTATAAAGCTATTCACAAAGCCATCCAACAGATTTGGCAACAAAAACATCTGCCGAAAGATTGGAGCCAATCAATTGTATTCCCTATCCACAAAAAGGTGACAAGCTGCAGGGCGAAAATTATAGAGGCATATCACTACTTTGTACAAAATATTTTCAAAGATCTTAGAAACTAAAATCGGATCATACACCAACAGTATTACTGGGGAGTATCAAGGTGGTTTTAGAGCAGATAGATTTACAATAGACCGGTTGTACACCGTCAAACAGGTACTTGAGAAATGCTGGGAGTTCAACATAGACGTACATTAAATTTTCGTTGACTTTAAGCAAGCATATGACGATATTGGTCGTAACTACTGTACCAAATAATGCGTTGCTTTGGCATTCCAGCCGAATAAGTCCGTCTCACCAAAATAACAAAGACGTCGACAGCCTCCGAAGTCCACGTCACAAGAAGATACGATTTTTAAGTCTGAGTTCTGTAGTGCTGATTTTGATTAATTATGTCTAACTAAACTAGAAAAAAATACTTTTATCTAATAAAGTTTGCTGTTGTAGCAACCAGAACGAAATTTCAAATTTTAGTAAAATCAAATTTTTTTTTAATTTAAATGTTAATCACTTTTATTTACAAAGAACAGCTAAGATAAATCTCTGAATATTTAAAGAGAAACAGAAAGAAGCTTTAAAAATGAAGATTTGTTGTTTGTCTTCTATGTTTGTAGGAACTTTCTTGTATTAGTCACCCATCATGTTCTCATTATATTGTCGAGAAAGTATTTCATGGCGCTTCTTTGATCACTTATATTAACATCCTTCTTGAGCGAATTCCACTGTTTTAGCCGTGTAGCTAATATTTCTGCTTTAAGTTTAGGTAGGTTTAAGTCTCTTCTTTTTCTTTTTAGCACTATAGCCCCTCTCGGGCCTTCGCTTAGAGATAGTTAGAGTATCTCATTTTCATGGCCGTATTGATTTTTTCGGAAGTTGGTTTGGTCAGTACCATGGTCCCGTGTGTCTACTCAGCTATGATATGATCTGATTAAATCAGTACATATTACCACTGAGTGAACACTTGTAGTCTGTCCGAAAAATCCCCTGAACTAAATCACGTTGCTCACCAACGAGATTTGAACCTGGGACCTTCGACTTATGCGTCTCATGCTCTAACCACTAGACCACACAGACTACTTTAAGTCATATTAGTTGGTTTTGGCGTTTCCAGGTTGCATTCAAAGTCACTACCACTACTGTCAATTTTCATCCAAAATCAATTGGCTCATCCTGCGAAGCATCACCTTGAGGTTCAGGTCTAGTCTTAGGGCTCTTACTAAGTCATTAAACTCTTCTGAATTAATAAGATGAGGTTCAGCAGACACTGATTCTGATTGCGTTAGATGTTTCTTTGAATTTGAACGAGAAGGCACGGGAAAATGTTCACTATGGAGTACCGGAGCGGTTGTTGATGGTAGATCTAGGTGCAGAATCTTTTGCGCGTTTTTGCCAGCCCGACGCTTGCCTGGATTAACTACACAAAAGTAGCAATCATTGATGTGATTAGTGGGGTCCCTCCATATTCTTGGTACCGCAAAAGATATACTTTTTTTCGCCTCGATACCAGGCTGGAAAAAAATAAAATATATAATACAGATTCATTACATATTGTATAATTTTTGCAACTAGTGCCCTTGAAAGGTATTATATAGTTTCCAACCTTCTAATGTGTTTTTGTAGTGACCACATGAGAATTTAGGTGCCCATATTTTATCTTGACTTCGGATGGGAAGATTAAAGTAAGCTTCACAGAGTTTTATATTTGACGACAAATTGAACTTTTTAGCCCTTACTTTGATGAATTCGCCGCAAACGTAGCAAAAAGAGTTAGTCATTTTTACACTTTTTGGAAGCCATTTTAGATATCGCGCAACGCAAATGACATCGTTCTTTGATAATGCTTACGCACACTGCCGAGACTACCTGCTACCCCCCGCTTCACACCCGTAACCCCCTGTCTTGCGCGTTAAAACCGTTGCTCCTCAAACTATCTGTCAAAATCTTTAATTCTTATTTATTTAATTGTAAAATGTACAAAAGCAAACTTTATTTGCTATAAATGGAGTCCCTGGTTACTTTTAGTTGTTGATAATCAGAAAATATTAATTTAATAACAAACCCAAAAAAAAAAATTTTTGTTGACTTGTGAATTAACTTACGGCGGCCTTTGACACAAATATCGGACTAAAACAAGAAGATGGGCTGGCACCATTGCTATTTAACTTGGCTCTGGAGTACTACATAAGAAAGCTACCTATCAATACACGAGGTACATTACTATACAAGTCAAGTCCACTAGTAGATGACATCAACATTTTGTCACGGTCATTAACAACTGCCAAAGAACTCCTCCTGAAACTCGACACCGAAGCAAAACTAATAGGGCTACAAATCAATAAGCATAAACTAAAACTCATGACGCAGTCGAGGAAAAATACCTCAAGTACATAAAATATCACATTTAGTGAATACAGTATCGAAAATTTGGATGAATTTGTGTATTTAGGTGCCAAAACAACGAGAATCGCTAATGAAAGACACGAAATACGCCGAAGAATACAGCTAACAAATAACACACACATGAGCTGTATGAAATTTTTGACGAGCCGGATTGTAAGACTGCGGAAGCTGCAATGCGCCGGCCACATGAATCGTATGGACGAGCAACGGATACCCAAAAAGGTATTCCTTGGAAGAACTGAAGGTCGGAGACCAGTAGGGAAACCGAGGAAACGCTAGTCTGACTCGGTCGACGAAGACAGTTCATCGCTGCTCGGATTTTAAAATTAGAGGACGTAGTCAATGGACCGAAACCGTTGGATGCGCCATTTGCAGGAAGTGAAATCCCAAGAGGGGCTGAAGTGCTACGAAGAAGAAATATTGAGAAAAAAAATCATTGTAATGAATCGGCCCTAAGCCAATGCCGATTATTAGTCAGTCGTTATTGACGTCGACAAAATCGGAACGCACCCTCTAACCTCTCGCTGTTCCTGAACCGCTTTTGGTCAGTTGAGAGGAAGGTGATCATATGTGTGAAAACTGACGTTGGATTGGAAGCCATATGGCAGCAGACTTTACCTCCACACACATCACCATTAGTAGGCTGACTAATCCGTATGCAATTTGCCACCGTATGACTTCCCATCCGACGTCAATTTTGTCTGGAAGTGTCACGTAATTTTTTCCCGGTTTAGTCGCGTGTACAGTAAGTGCAACCCTGTTTGATTATATTTTTAAATAACTGTATTTCCGAACAGGCGATTGCTGCTAAATTGTAGAGGAAGGAAACGAACCATTTTTCGCTTTTGCGTTGTGGCGCTGCTTCTTGTTTAATGCAAACAAAGGGTTGCAGTCGGACGAATGCAGCGATAATTGTTTGGAGGCCAAAGTTAGACTACTCGGTGCTTTTGTTAGTGCTGAGGTTACGTTTTTAAGATTTGGTAATAAATTTTTATCAAAGTGAGGAATGCTTGTTTCCCACGACAAGCCGTAGCTTTTAAAACCGTACATCGTTAGTGGCGTAGAACTTCCACCAGCTGCAGCTCCCTCAGTACCCGCAACAGAAAAACTTTTTGTCTGCCAAACGTCCGCGCAGCAAGGGTGTGAGCTTCCGTGTCAAGTGGAACACAAACAGAATTTGGAACATCAACAGCGCACAAGTTGCATAAATACCGTTAAGGTTGAAATCCTTGAGAATCCTCTGCTGCCAACATCAATAGCCGAGCAAAGTATTACAATTATGGAAATGGAAGGAGTGAAGTGAGTATGCGACATGATAGTTTTGAAGTGCTTCAGCTCGTCAATAGTTGACATATTACCCAGTAGATTTTAGTTGAATTTAATATGATTGTCGCCAAAAACATACTCGAGTGCAGATGATGTCCTAAGCCATATTACGAAACAAGTTGGGTAAACAGACCTACGCTCATGTCAGAAGGGTTTTGTATTCAATTTTCAAAATGCAGTCACCAGATTGAATAAAGTCAAGAAGCATGTCAATGACGATTTTATTGGAGAAACTATGAAATTCGAAGACCATACTATTATTAACAAAGTTGAAAGAATTTAGACATCTGAGGTTTTTGTTATTGTTATACTCATAAATATCTCCCTTGATAATTATTTCAGATGTCCATTCGCGAGGGAGGAAACACATTTTTCATGTATTTCCCCCCTGTGCCCCCACTGAAGCAAAAACTGACAGTTTAACAACTGTTTTGAAAAGCTCCCATGAAAGCTATCATTTCATACTCATATCGGCTACGTTTGATGAATTTTTTTTCAGGGGCCACTCTCCTGTACTGTTATCATCGATTAATAGCCAATTTTTTCGAATCCTAGAGTTGTTACAAAGCCCTTTTGTTAGAAGCTCCCTCCCGTCTCCTTGACTTGTTTCACTCATGAGTATTAATTGTAGGTACTCAGCTTCAGTCATTCATTAAATTGAATCAAGTGTTCAAAGCATGCACCTTAAACGTTGAAGTTGGGAAAAAATAACTCAAAGTTATTCAATCTTCGCATTTAAAACAGCCACTATTTTGTTTTACGATTACTAATACCACTAGCTGAACCGATTCTCAAAGTTATTCATGACACCCATCATTCCTGAAATTTTCATGCAAATACTAGCAAAACTGTAGTGTCTAAGTCGGTAAAAAGCGCATGTTGTTCCATAGCCATATGTTGCCATAGTAATACATGCAGCGCATATTGTTCCATAGTAATACAGGAAAATTCAAACCGCTATAACTTCGCTAAATATGATGCAATCTTTTTGAAACTTGCAGGGTAGATCAATCTTATAAACAGACATCTGCGTACTGAATTTCATTGAATTTAAGGGTACCATTAAGATTTTATTCAAGAAAACATAAAATCAATAAATCATACTATTACTAACAAAGTTGAGTGAATTGCGACTTCTCACGTATTTGTTGTTGTTGTACTCATCAAGGCCTACATTCCTGATTTTTTTCAGATTTTTCGGATCACAGGTGTCCAATCGCGAGGGGGGGGGACACAAATTTTTCGTGTATTTCCCCTCCCTGTGCGCCCCTCGAAGCAAACTTTGCCAAAATAAGACCTGTTTTTAAAAGTTCTCATCAAGACCTTTCATTTGATACCCATATCGGCTACCTTCAATGAAATATTTTTTTCGGGGGGTCACTCCCCTACATGGGGAGACCCCCCTTAAATACCTTGTAAAATTTTTTAGTAGTTGAACTTTGAAGAGATCACCACTTTACACCTGTATACAAAATTTGATGCTTCTAGCTTAAGTAGTTTCCGAGAAAAACTGCTGTGGCACACGGACGGACGGACGGACGGACGGACGGACGGACGGACGGACGGACAGACAGACAGACGGACAGACAGGACGCGATTTTAGAAGGGTTTTGTAAAATTATTTTACAAAACCCTAAAAAAGAGTTGTAGCAATGCGAAAAGCTAATTTATATCGAAATTCACCGGTGCCTATGAGGAATCTACCTTTCCGGCTAGTAGTGCTAACGCAGATTTTTGATCAACTATTTAATTTGCGTTTTTTGAAAGTTGAAGAATTCAGCTTTTACACTTGCTGGCTAGTTTATATACTCTGTTGTAATATTGCGCTTGACCAATTCTAAGTGTTCACATGTATGTAAAAATGGCTGATATTGATTTATGAAGACATAACGTGATGTAGTGATATGTTTTGAATCAATAGAATAAGATGGAATTTTAAACTAACTTAAATATGTGGCTTTTATTGAGAAAATGATAGCTTACAGTTTATTTTGATCTTAGCAGACTCCAAAAATCAAATGTTTGTTAACAAAAACAAAAAAAAAATTGAGAAAAGTTTACACCTAGGTTAATGATTCAAATGGTAAATTTTTAAGTGTGGAATGTTGGAAAAAAAATGAGCATTACGCAAGTCATTGAAGAAAGAATTTTATGAAAAGTGTAGCAATGATTTGATTTTGGGTTATTGGAACTATCTTTAAAAAAAACCTGCACATATTTTATAATAATTGGAATCAACTGGGTTCCCTTTAACAAAGTTTAACTTTTATAATTTTATTATATTTGTAAATGGAAGCAAAAAGATACACAATTTTGTTATGACCCAAAACCAGAAGCTTAACCTATCGCCTATAATGTGGTTACAAGTAGAAAGAATCGTCTTCATATCGAATGAAACAGTTATGAAGTGACAAATTTGTAGTATAGCATCCTTTTTTTAGGTTTTTTTGGGGAGAATGTTCCATGTTACCAATTCAGATACAAGAATTGCAAGAAATTTCATAACAAGAAAATGCCCTCATGCAAGTAGATGTTGAATTCAACGTGAAAACTTTGCAGATTGATGGGAGCACATTGTTAAATAGTTAATAGACCAAAAATCATTTGAAGATGCTTCCGCCCTTTCATTCGTGAAAAATTCAAAAAGAAATTGAGCTATTTGTCAAGCATATGTAAACTGCGTCAAATTCTTGGGTTACCTTTGTCAAAACTACCTGATTTTGTAAGAGATAGGTTTCGTTTCCGTATATCACGTTATGAAATCGGGCATGTGAACCGGTGGCTGAAATTTTGTATTCTGGACTTAGTCTGCTCGCGCAAGACCCGCGACTGAACTCCCCGAACTAGCTAGCAAGCCAGCAGCCACCTCGGAGTAGATTAAGTGTGCCCGGACTTGTTGACTGTAGGGTACAGTCCGCTGTCACGTCCCAAGACTTCACATCCAGAACCGATGAGAGGTCGGCTCCGATTTCTTTCGAGCGATTTGAAATGAAAATCATTACATAATATCATGCAATTTAAAAGATGTGTGAATTATTTGTTCGTTAATTTTGAATGGAATTTTTGAAAAAGACACTGATAATAATTGGATTGACTATAATTATAGGGTCTTTTGACGTGTATAAATTTTACATGATTGCAAGAATTGAATTTAATTCAATGGTGTAGAACAGTGAATGAGGCAAGTAAAGATAAAATTTATAGCATTTAAGTTTTAAAGCAATGGAAAATTTTGAACGATTAAAAGCACCAATGTAATTATCAGTTAAAAGATAAAATGCCCTATTATTCTCTTAGGTGAAATAACTAGGTTACATTGTTTATTCTCTATGAAATTGCATACGCCTTAAATTATGTAGCCGGTTGTCGCTAAGAAACAAAAATCAAATTTTTGTCAATATCAAATAAATGGTTAATGAATTGTTAAGCAAAAAAAATTAGCGGTCTACTCCTTTCCGTCTAACAGGTATGGGACCCGCAACATTGCCGAGCACTTTCTGAGAAAAAATGAGCTAGCCATTGGGCGAAGCTTCCCTTTTTAAGACGTTTCAGGGGCTCTCGCCGGGAATGATTGGCCTTCCACTTTTCTTAGGCCAGTTCATCGATTTGAATCATTGATCCGGTTTGGAGGAGTGCGAGGCGGCACCAATACCACACTCTTTTTGTGGGCCGTGAGTATTCGCGATAATGAAGAATTCGCTTCGTATCTCGCGCACGGGTAACTTTGAACTATCTTCGCGTTTCGTTTGTTCGATACTTCGGTTGGTTACCTCGGTCTTGGACATCTGTTGAATGGATCCAGTTTTTCCGTCTGAAAAATTGTAAGTGTGAAATGTCCTTGGAGTGAGTCCTAGGGATGGTGGTTTTTGCGAAAAGAACCGGTTCTTCGGTTTTCTGGTTTTTTTTTCATCTGCGGCTTAATCGAGCGAATTTTTACTGCCAAAAATCGGTTTTTGAAAGAACCGGGTTTTCGGTTTTTTTCTTAGCAAATTTTTTGAAATCAAAAACTCGATTCGTAATTAAATATATATTTTTATGTCATTTGATTAACTTTAGGTACAAATACTTCTTGGAGTTTAAACTCCCAAAATGATTTAAATCAAAATGAAGTGAAGAATTTTTCATCTGTGTGTTAAAAATAAGAAATTAACATATCGAAATCCAAGTTGACAGCTTACTGTTAAGCTAAGTCATTCATTTAAAGTGCAAGGATGAAAGATCCTTCAGTTCAGTCCCCAAGTATTTTGCATTTATTGTGTATGGTGTGCTAGATTCACTTCGCGCTCTATTTGAAGTCCTTCACATTGAAGCGAAACATATACTACTGATAACAAGAATCGATCAAAGATAGAAATTGGGTTGCTCTGATGACTGACTGTGGTCATTAATGCTGTCTAGGAAGTGATGGAGAAAAAACTTTTTTCGGGTTTTTGTATCGGTATTTTTCTATGAATTTGTATCTGCTTTTTAACTAATTTTTGAATTTGAAAGAAAACACCGGTTTAAACCGGCAGGTGCGCTTTTTTCCGTCCCTAGTGGGTCCTTGCGCTGGTGAGAAGAAATCGCCCCACAACACCGCAATGCTAGCTGCGAGCACACTTACGCGTCGCCAGGCAAGGCCGTTCCAGCTGAGCACTGTTTTTTTGCTCGCTGAGGCAGCATTCCACCGCTGCAATCCTGAACGGACATATTACATCCAAAACACACTACAAATATTACTACCAATACCAAATTTCTAAAGCGCAACGATATGTTGAATCTGACTCAATTTAGATGATTGGTAGAAAACAGTTTGAACTAGAGTGTACATAAATGAAAAAAAATAATTTTCGAAGACACGTTCTAGAGGCACTCTCTTAATCCCTCGTAATATCAGAATGGATTGGAGCGTTGGAAATATTTTATTAAACACAAGTTGAGTAGGAAGACCTATAATTCTGTCAGAAAGGTTCTGCACTCAACTTGCGATATGCAGTCACCGATAACAATAAGGTCAAAAAAGGGATGTTAATATTTAAAAGAAAATCCATTGTTGCTCTGTTTTCAATGGAAGCCATTTTTTTGCAATCACTCATATCATGAATTTCCAAAAATACTGTGACCAAAAAATAAGGTGACATTTGAATTTAAACTGTGCACGTCGAAGAATTTGGAGAATTATTTTTTTTAGGTTGGTAGTACTGTCGGTGACATCTATGTCAAATTAACATGTCAAAATATTCATTAGTGTTTGAGATACGCGTCGCTTTGTGAGCTGCTAAAAGTGAGTTTTTCGTCTTTTGCGATGTCGAAATTTGATGAATTTGCATTAAATTTTGTTTGCGGAAACAATTTTCTGCTGCGGATACGTTGAGGATGGTGTAGAAAGTTTTTTTTGATGAGACTATGTCTAAAAAAAATATTTACAAGTGGTATAGTGCGTTCCAAGCCGGCCGTGAACGTATCGAAGACGAAGAGCGTCCTGGGCGACCATCAACCTCTTCTCTTCTTCGATTATCGTGGTGTTGTGCGTTATGAATTCCTTCCGCCGGACCAAACAGTCAACAAGGAATATTATTTGAACGCCGTGCGTCGTTTGCGTAACTCTATCCGCCTAAAACGGCCGGAATTGTGGAAAGACAATTCTTGGTTTTTACACCACGATAATGCACCACCCCATACTGCACTCGTAATTCGTGATCATTTCGCCAAAAACTCAACCCATATCGTTCCGCAACCACCGTATTTACCTGATCTGGCGCCGTGCGACTTCTGACTGTTCAGCAAGCTCAAAAGACCGCTCCGGGGACACCGTTTTGATACGATAGAGGAGATTCAAGCCGCAGCGAAGACGGAACTGAAGACCATCCCAGAAACGACGCGTATCTCAAATACTAATGAATATTTTGACATGTAAATTTGACATAGATGTCACTGACAGTACTACTAACCTAAAAACAAAAATAATTCTCCAAATCCTTCGACGCGCGCAGTTTAAATTCAAATGTCACCTTATTTTTTGGTTACGGTATGTTGTTCATCTTATCTGAAAATTTAAAAAAAAAATCAAATCAAAACTGCAGTGTACAATTCGATGGAAAGTCCATAGAATACCAAAATCATGTATTGTTGTAATTAGGGAAATTTCAAATGGTTATAACTTCCATGAATCTGATTTGATTACCCTCAAGGGGGTTGGTTGGATACAATTTTTTCGTATGCTTCTCCTCGCCCTGCACTCCAAGAAGCCGGTATCACTGTTTTGAGATGAGTTTTGAAAAATTCTCATCAAGAGCTTTCATTTGATAGCCCGCATTGCTATCTTCGGCAAAAAAATTGTTGCAGCTCCCCTTTCTCTATAGGGGAAACTCCCCTTAAATACCTTTAAAAGATTTATTCACATCCAAATTTTCAAGGGATATCATTTCTGACCCACTTACAAAGTTTGGTGTATGGAGCTGCAATCGTTTCGGATAAAAACTGGTGTAATACATACACAGACGAACGAACGACGGATGGAAAGACAATACCGATTTCAATAGAGCGTGTAATTAGTACAAGATCCTAAATTATAGTCAGTGTCATGTCAATCTATCTCCCTGAAGTGGTTAGTCTACTATAGATTACACCAATTGGACCACTTTTTATCAACTTTGTCCCTATATATAGAAAATTTTAATATTAATTTCAAATATCAGTTTTGATTTTTTGTTTGAGACATTTTACGAGTATCTCAAATCTATTAAAATTAGTCCGTGCATTCGCAACTACGCGTATTCATAGATACTCATTCTTCGTTCGTTGCATTCATAATCTTGCTTTTGAAATCAATATTATTTTTGAATGCATTTTTTCATTAATGAATATTTATATCACTCTAGTTATATAAACCTCATCATCCCTTGTTGATTGATACAAAATTGTTATTCTAACATCATTGAAATGGGTACAGCTATTTGATTTCCACCCAGCTATTGCCGCTATCGCGAATTCATTCCCTACATATTGATCAACCGGACGCGCATTACATATTAGTAAGTGGACAATGCCGCTCGAGAGATGTGACTAGTAATAAATAAGCAACAGGAGATGCAAATCTTATTACTAATATCAAAGCTATTTCGGAATCGAAAATTTTCCTTCGTTTCGAAAAATTTTGAATGTTAAGCGCTTTTCGAAATGTAAGATTTACCAAATTACCCTTAGCTCAGAAAAAATTCAAAAGCGCCAGTCTAAATCCACAATTTCATTCATAAAGCGATTAAGTTTCTTGTACTATGGTGACAAAGCGTGCGCTTATTTGTATGAGTAGTTGAATTATTATCTAATCTAATTACCTAATGCTAAACACCCAAAAGGGTATTGTATCACTGACCCACTTGCTGCTGCTCGGCTCAACCGATAAAATGCAATAGCGTGTTTACCCACCAAGTCATAATCGCCTTCTTCCTCTTCTTCTTTTTTTCAATACTCACACTGCAAACTTACCAACTAACAATCACTTGACCCGATTATTAAGCTGATGCATCTTGGAACTGAATTCATCGTTGCAATCAATTCGAATTCATTGGAACGGATTGTGTGGATCTTCTTGTGGGGACGGAGATAAAAGTGAGAGTGGTATGGACTTCTCAAGTAGAAGAGGTGTTCGATATGCTACCACTGAGACTTCAAGCTAACATAGTTGCCGAAAAATTCAATTATTGAATTACCTGTGGACATAATTCATATTTATTCATGCCCGAAGCCAATGTGGCACGACTTTGAAGTTGTTTATTGAATTATTTAATCTTAAATAAACCTAACAATGTATTGAGGACTGGGATGTAAGTTTTCTTTCTTTGATGAAAACTTTTTGAGTATGCTCAGGTTCGGCTTATGATGCATCAAAAAACCCACTTGAGATTGTATAACATTACACTTGTGGGAATTGTGTCAGGATTTCGTGTAATTCTGCCAAAGGGGTAGGTATAAAATCATAAATTATTTTGATGGAAAGTAGACAGAAAATTATGCGAAATATATGGTTTAATTAGACTGAGTAACGACATGCATGTTTTAGTCTCTTTTTTTTCTGTAAATACTGTTGAACATGGGTATATAAGATAATTTAATTGATTTGGAATTATAGTTTCTCGATCATTTTAGCCCACAAAACAAAACGCAAAATAATCTTTATTTTCTTTAAATATTGTATTTCGAAAGATACTTATATCTTTTTCATTTATTTCTGATGCGAGATGACCTTCAGACAAGGGCGGATCCAGGATTTAATTCTGGAAGGGGTACAAGGAAGAAGTGCTTTCATTTTTAGGTTTGACAAAAACACACGCTAAAAATTATACTTGTTATATTATTACGAGTATACGGTCTAGTGTAGTATAGTGGTTAGAGCACTCACTCCGTAATCCGAAGGTCCCTGGTTCGAGTCTGGTTGGCGACACCGAGGTTTGTTTCGAGTGATTCTTCGGATGGACTATAAACCCGTTCAGTTATGATTCGAACTGGTTTAAAATCAGAATGTATCGCAACTGAGTGGACGGACATACGACCAATGTGTAATATTGACTATATCACCTTTCTCGAGTGCCGATACATTCGATCAAGATAATGAGGTACTCTAACCATCTCTAAGCAAAGGCCCGAAAGGGGCTGTAGTGCTAAAGCAAATAAGGTCTAGCAAAAAGATTACAATGTTTGTTAATGGTAGTTTTCTTTGGTATTTCGCACTGAAAATATTAAAAACGTCATTAGGGCTCATTTTTAATGCAATGTCTTGATGGATATGCATTAATGTTAGACCATTTAAATGATCTTCTGTCATCCTGCTGCGGAGATTGGTTTTTGTCGGCGTAAGGTGGAGAAAGATCGCTCGGCAGTGCAAGTGCTCACAAGAAACGTGCACATCAATTGGCACAGAATTTGAATATTTGGCACTATGGTAGCTCTTTTGTAAGCATTTGCTGCAGATTTTAGAAAATTTTGCCAAATTCAATGCTGAAAAACATGGAAGATTCTCTTTATATATTTTAGCACCTTGCAAAACCTTTTCTGCATATTTTTTGGCCACTGAATTCATTGCAATTGAACCCTAGTGAACCACATTTATTAAATAATCTATGAAAGGCATATATGTATATTGATAGGCGGTAGTGTTCTTCGACAGAATCAGTCTGAATATTAGATCTATTTGTTTGACGGCCAGTAATTCTTGTGACTGGAATTTCTGTGCCTATTTCGCTTGCGAGGGTCTCAGCCATCATAGAATGTTTCTTGAATGTGCTCGTGCTAATTTCGTATTGATAAGCTGAACTGCAGAAAGCATATCGATTTCCACGGTTGCAATCAACTTGAAAAAGGCAACTTGATTCCTATGTTAAAATTCCGACGACATTATAGCGTGAAGCAACGAAAATGTAGCGTGAAGCAACGAAAATGTAGGTGTAGGTTTTTACAAAATTCCAGGAAGACATGGCAAGTCGTTCAAAAAGGTCAAAATCGCCTCATGTTTTTTCACGCATCTGGTTTCACACATTTTTAAGGCGTTGTACATTTTTTTACAAAGACCTACTAGTTTCGCGTCCTATCTGTCCGTGCGTCACAGCAAGTTTTCTCAGAAACTATAGAAGCTAGAAAGCTCAAAATTTGTGAAAAGGTCAGAAATGTTGGTATCTCGAAAGTTGAGGTCCTCTAAAACATTTCCAAATTTTTTAAGGGATTTCAGCATAAGGGGGGATCCCTTATGCTGAAATCACCCTTAACAATTTGGGGTGTATAGGTGTATAAAAAAAGTCATTTTATGGATCAGGGGTCCAGGGGGAGGCAAAATGTACGAGAAATGTGTGTCGCCCCCATCGCGGTTGGACACATTTGAGCCGAAAAATCTGGAAAAATAACCAGGGTAGGTCCTTATGAGTACAAGGACAACAAGTACTTCAGAAAACGAAATTCACTCAACTTTGTTAATGATAGGAGGATTTGTTAATTTAACGTTTTCTCCTTTAATCTCAAAACAGTACCCTTAAACAATTATGTAGATTAATTTAAAATTCTCATGCTTACAAAATTTTACAGAAATCAGATTATAATCTAGTGAGTTAGAGCTATTTCAATTCTCTGGAACTATAACAAAACTAATACGTCTTGATGGTTGATATTTTATATATTGAGTTCTGAGAAAAAGTGACGCAAATATCCATATTTGTGAAATTTTTTCGATTTAGCTTTTCATGTTGTTAAAACCTTTGTTTTGTTTTGTTTTTCGTTTTCCTAACCTACAGCTTCCATGACTCCTCATCGTAAACCCTACGAATAAATGGTAGTAACTGGTCTCGGAGTCGCATATTTTGTTTACTGTTTCCCAATCATGGGACAATTAGTGCCCAGAAATTCCAATAGCTGCAAAGACACATGCAGCTCTGCTACTAAATCCTACTTACACCTCCTTTATGGTGACGTAAGAGGGTGATGAGATTTCAGTGGGGCTCATTAAATATGGTGGCAGCGAAGTCCATAAAATTATCCAGCATATTTGGCAACAAGAACATATGCCAAAAGAGCGGAGCCAATCAATTATATTTCCTATCCACAAAAATGTGAAAAGCAAGAGTGCGATAACTATAGAGGCATATCTTTACTGCGTGCGGCTCACAAAGATCTTGGAAAATAAAATCAGATCATATGCCAACAGTATTATTGGGGAATATCAAGATGTTTTTAGAGTAGGTAAATCGACAATAGACCAATTGTTTATAGTCAAGCAGGTTTTTAAAAATGTTGGTAGTTCAACATAGACGTTCACCAATTTTTCGTTGACTTTAAGCAAGCATACGACAGTATTGATCGTAACGTACTGTACCAAATAATGCTTTGCTTTGGCGTCCCAGTCAAATTAGTCCGTCTTTCAAAAATGACAATGATGTCGACAACCTCCCAAGTCTGCATCAATAACCAACTCACTTACGCCTTTGACACAAATATCGGACCGAAATAGGGAGATGGACTGGCCCCATTGCTATCCAATTTGGCTCTAGAATACCTGACCAGAAAGCGACCTGTCGATACAAGAGGTACGTTATTGCTCGTTTACAAGTCAAGCTAAGCGGTAGCCTATGCGGAGGACATCAAAATTTTTTAACAACTGCCAAAGAACTCTTCCTGAAACTCGACAGCGAAGCAAAACTAGTAGGGCTTCAAATCAATGAAAATAAAATAAAGCTCATGACGCAGTCGAGGAAAAATATCACACTTGGCGAATACAATATCAAAAATGTGGGCGAATTTGTATACTAAGTAACCAAAATAACGAGAATCGGTAATGAAAGAGACGCAATACGCCGAAGAATACAGCTCGCGAATAAAGTGTTTTATTCAGTTTTGACGACCTTGAAGACCAACTGCATACACAGGAAAACAAGGCTCCAAGTATTTAAATCTGTGATGAGACCTGTGTTATGCTATGGGTGTGAAACATGGACCCTAAATATACTGAACGCCTTTGAGCGACGGGTCTTGAGGTGATTAATGGGAGCGAAGCTAGACGGGGACCAATGGTGAATTCGATACAGCCATGAGCTGTATACAATGTTTGACGAGTCGGAGGTCTCAACGATTGTAGGACTGCGGAAGCCGCAATAGGCTGGACACATGAATCGTATGGACGAACAACGAATACCCAAAAAGGTACTCGTTGGGAGAACTGAAGGCCGTAGACCAGTGGGGAAACCGTCGAAACGCTGGTCTGACTCGGTCGACAAACACAGATCATTGCTGCTCGGATTTCAAAAGCGAAGGGCGCGGTCAATAGACCGAGACAGTTGGAGGCGCCATTTGCAGGAAGCGAAGGCCCGAGAGGGGCTGTAGCGCTGCGAAGAAGAAGAAGTGCAGTTCCAAATCAGCCAAGGCGGCACAATTCCAGATTTATGCTTAGCATCGTTGTCTTGGTAGAAACCAAATATGCTGGGTATTTCACGATTCGGAGAAATCAGAAGCAAAATGTTTTGTTTTTTCAAAACATTGAGGTACGTGGTTTTGTCCATATTACCTTCAATTAACTCTAAATTTTCAATCCTGGTTTCTGGTAAATAGGCCCAAACAATTACACTTTCGTCACTATACTTCATTTTAGTTTCGAAATTTTTTTTTGCAGCTCAGTCTAAGGGTTCCGCCACACGTATGTCATGCCTTCAGAGCCAAATATATCAAATTTAGACTCGTCGGCGAATGTGAAGCTGTTCCAAAAGTCCCAGTTATCGTGAGCGTACTCCTTAACAAAGGCAAATCGGCTGATCTGATTTTTTCTGCTTATGAATAGCTTTTTCTACCTACTCAAACAATGAAATTGTGGTAACGGAAAACGGGACGGACAGTTTCTAGTCCTTGCTGTATCTCCGTGACTAGTTTTGGAGCCGATAACTTTGGGTTAGCCTTGATTTTATATATACAATAAATCTATCGTCAGACAAGTTAAAAATTTTGTTAGGAGCGCTCCTGCTTTTATCTTGAATTCGGTTTTCATGAATGAAGCGTTCAATGATGCTTTGCACCGTGTTAAGAGACAAATTACCTTCTTCTTCTTCTTTGCAGCACTACAGTTCCTCTCGGGCCTTCACTTCCTGCGGCAACACCTGCAACTGTCTCGGTCCATTGGCCTTGTCCTCCAATTTTGAAATCCAAGCAGCGATGAACTGTCTTCGTCGACCGAGTCAGACCACCGTTTCCTCGGTTTCCTCGCTGGTCTCCGACCTTCAGTTCTCCCAACGAATACCTTCTTGGGTATCCGTTGTTCGTCCATGCAATTCATGTTGCCAGTCCATTGCAGCTTCTGCAGCCCTCCGGTTCATCAGAAATTTCATATAACTCATGGTTGTTTCGAATTCGCCATTGGTCCCCGTCTAGCTTCGCTCCGATTATTCGCCTCAGGGCCCGTCGCTCAAAGGCGTTCAATATGTTTGCGGATGCTTGGTTTAGGGTCCATGTTTCACACACATGGTAAAGCACAGGTATTACACAAATTTGTATACTCAGAGTTTTGCCTTCTTGTATATGCAGCTGGTCTTCAAGACCAGTGAGCTTTGTTTTATTCTCATGGATTTGTAGCCGCACTAGTTTTGCTTCACTATTGAGTTTCAGGCAGAGTTCTTTGGCGGTTGTTAATGGCCGTGAGAAAAAGTTGATGTCGTCCGCATACGCTGCTACTTGGCTTGACTTGTATAGTAGCCTACTTCTTGTATCGGCAGGAAGCTTTCTAATGACATATTCCAGAGCCAAATTGAATAGCAATGGGGCCAGCCCATCTCCCTGCTTTAGTCCGATATTCGTGTCAAAGGCATCGGTGAGTTGGTTATTGATGCGGACTTAGGAGGTCCTAGGGAATATAATTTATTGGCTCCACTCATTTGGCACATGTTCTTGTTGCCAAATGTGCTAAATGACTTTGTGGATGGCTTTCTTAACACCACTGCCATCATATTTAATGAGCTCCACTGGAATCTCATTGATGCTCGACGCTTTATTATTCTTTTGGGCGTTACAAGTGGAACAAACTTCATCCAGAGTTGGTGGGGCTAATGGAAGTTCTCCGATGTCCTGGAGCTCTGCGGAGGATTATGGAGGTTCTTGAAATATAGTGCCCATCTTTCTTTAATCTTGGTTTCATCAGAAATAATGTTGCTGATGTCATTACGGCAAAACATGGTGTTGGGCTGATAACCACGTTTCAACTTTTTGGCTACTTTGCATGCTTGTCTTGTGTTGTTGATCGCTAGACTTACATCGATACTTCTCAATCGGTCGTCATAGTTTTTTATTTTCATAATTCTAATTATCTTATTCGCTACTCTTCTGAGATTTTCATAATATTCTCGCTTCTTGGTTTTCCTACCTATATATGTTTTGTACGCCCGATTCTTCTTATCTAACGCATCCTGGTTTTCATCATCGAACCAATCATTTTTCTTGCGCCGGGCTTAATGTCTCATCGTCGGTTCTGCCACGGTCTTAATCGTCGCTTTCACTTCCATCCACAGCTCGTTGCTTGTTTTCAGCGATGTGTCTTTTAGGATGGGAGCTAGCTGATTGTCGTCGGTCTCTGTAGAATTCTTCGCCACAGACACCGTTTGGAGCCTTTCGACGTCGAATTTTTGAAGAGGGATGGTTTTTGACATACGACATCGATAGGTTAGTTTGGTCAAGTAATGATCCGAGTTACAATTAGCTCCTCGGTATGCTCGAGGCCCATCTATGTTGGATTAGAACATGGTCGATCTGGTTTTGTGTGTCATTTTATTTATGCATCGATGTGGGAAGCAAGTCGAAGGACCTGGCCGTTGAAATTTAGTTCATCGTGGAGGATATATCCTTCAGTCGTTCCGTGATGAGATAGTTTATTGCCAGCCTTAGCGTTGAAATCACCCAGAATTATTTTTGCATCGTTTGTAAGTAATGAGTCGACTACTTTTTCCAGGTGATTGTAGAAGCTCGATTTTGAAGAGTTGCGCTTTGCTACGGATCGTACACAACCGTTCCTTGACTGCCTTAAAATCAATAACGTGTGATTTGAACTCCCTATCCACAATGAAGGTTACTCCGAATTCTCGCTTTCCAACAGGCTTCCCACTTTTGAATACTGTGTGGGATCTCATATCTTGAATATCACTTCCAGTCCAGTTTGTTTCCTGGATTGCCAGTATGTTTAATTGATATTTACTAGCCTGTTGCAAAAGCTGCTTAGCAGCGCCCAGGTAGTTGAGTGATCTGACATTTCAGGGTCCAATGCCATAGCCTTTTTTCGGTCGCGAGGTCGTTGCAGTAGGTCCAATCCGTTCTGAGGCTCGGTTGCAGGTTTCATAACAATGTAGGGTTTTACAGGAACGGGGAGTTAGCCCGTTGCCCAACCCATTCCGGCTACATGGTTATTACGTTCGATTCCATTATCATGCGCGGAAGGCTCGCCTTCATGCTGTTCTTCTTCTTCTTCGCAGTGCTACAGCCCCTCTCGGGCCTTCGCTTCCTGCAAATAGCGCCTCCAACTGACTTAGTCTATTGACCGCGTCCTTTGCTTTCGAAATCGGAGCAGCGATGAACTGTCTTCGTCGACCGAGTCTGACCAATATTTCGTCGGTTTCCTCACTGGTCTCCAGCCTTCAGTTCTCCCAACGAATACCTTTTTGGGTATCCGTTGTTCGTCCATACGATTCATGTGTCCAGTCCATTGCGGCTTCCGCAGTCTTACAATCGTTGAGACCTCCGGCTCGTGAAACATTTTATACAGCTCATGGCTGTATCGAATTCGCCATTGGTCCTCGTCTAGCTTCGCTCCCATTATTTGCCTCAAGACCCGTCGCTCAAAGGCGTTCAGTATATTTAGGGTCCATGTTTCACACCCATAGCATAACACAGGTCTTATCACAGATTTGTATTCTTGGAGCTTTGTTTTCCTGTGTATGCAGCAAGTACTGTCAAATGCATTTAACTTTGTTAATCATATAACCTTTGATTTGCCAACTTAAGGCAGTGCCTTATATACTCATAATGGTACCCGCAAACTTAAACTTATTCTGTACACTGAGGTAAGATCTTTGTGTCAATCGAATTCGCTAGATATATATTTCAAATCTGATCATAATCGAATGAAATATAGCTATTTTATTTATATGAAATCGCAACAACAAGAGCACATGTTGAGGGTTTATAATATATAAATATTTCAAATAGGCCTAGCTCTACAAAAATTTCATAAATAATGTTTGATTTAAATATATACAGTTGCCCGGAGCAATTGGAAAATAATCCAATCGACTTCCCAAGCCTACCCTTTGAATGTACCTTTGCCTGCTTCGAGACAACTGACTCTCTCTTCGTGTGTGCATCCGTTTATTGCCTCAAACAGACGCTAGTTAACCACCACCTCACTACGATAATTTCCCTTGATGCAAGCCTATCCCAACCCCAATCAGAAAAAATTCCACACCATCATTGGTGGTGACCTAAACGCCCGACACCCAGAATTCCTTAACTCCTGAACCAATCCAAATAGCAACTCATTGGCACAGTGGAAGAACAACCACGCAATCTCACTACGGATGGTCATCCTGAGTCCAGCACGCTTTTCCTTCCAACGAGGCCCAGCCCAAAGTTTCCTAGACCTATTCATCAGAAATGATAACTTTCCCGTTGACTTCAATAGTAATATCCTCCCTTACCTCGAGACCGTCCCTGGAGTTAGTGACCACGATGCAATAGTACTCTGCACCTGCATCCATAATCGCCCGATCCATGCTCCACGTCCCGTAACCAAAGACTATTCCCGTGCTAAATGGCGATCGGTTAATGAATCCCTTGCCTCAACCCTCTCCCAGATTCCATTACCAGTTGACTGTCGTGTATCCGACACTGAAATCGACCAAGCTGTGACCGTATATACTGATTCGGTACCGAAATGTATCGAATCTTCTGTACCTCTGCGCACACTCAGATACCATGACGTCTTCTATCTTCCCGAAGATATTATAAACAGCATCAACCGGAAAAAATTCCTTCACAGCCTTCTCTTCCGCAACCGGTACGACGCTCAATTTTGGTATTTAGGAGATGAGATCAACGATCTCAGCTCAAAAATACGTAACGATATTGATGTGCTGTATAGCGAGCACCTGAAGGTCTAGCATAATAACTCCACCAATGTTGCCGACACCTTCAGAGAGCTGCGGAAGACCTGTCCCATAACCGGACCTAACACCTATACAACCCAGAAACTGACCTGTGTGTCTAAACCTCCATCTCCAAGCTCCTAACTGGATCCACACTCCAAACTTCCATACACGAGCCCGATACCCTGTTTTGGCGAACTATCCAAGCGCCAAACATTTGCCCATCCAATGCACCCGATCTCCAATTCGTCACTCCAGACATCCTTCAATCCATTATCTCAAGGTTAAAAAATAAAAAGTCCTGTGGACATGATGGCATCCCCAGCAAATTCCTTAAAAAATGCATCGAATCCCTGTCTCCCTTCCTCTCGATACTTAATGCCTACTTTCCCAAGCTATGGCGCCTCTCCATTATTGTCCCGATCCCCAAGAAAGGCGAAAGTCCACTACTGCCAAGCAGCTACCGTCCCATTTCCTTGCTCCCCACCATAAGCAAGATCTTCGAACTGTCAATCAAAGAATTCATCGACTCCCATCAAGAAGACAACCCTATCATCCCTGATTTCCAGTTCGCCAATCGTTTAAACCACTCCGTTTAGCACCCCCTCCTCATCCTGAAATTAGACGTAGCCATAAACGATAGAAAAAATACTCCGACCACTGCCCGTCTCATTGACATCCAGAAAGCCTTCGATACTGTCTGGCAACATGGCCTCATCCACAAACTCCGCTCCACTTTTAACCTACATCCTCACCTGTGCAAACTCCTACTTTCCTTCTTAACAAACCGCTCTGGACGGGTCAAACCCAACGACACCCAATTCGACACCTTTCCTCTCACAGTGGGGATCCCACAGGGATCTGTTCTGTCAGCCCTTTTGTTCTCCCTCTACACAGCCGACACTCCACCACCGCCACCTTAAAAAATCACTCCTTGATGAAGTGCGCAATTTAAGCTTGCAAATCCAGGGCATAAGTATCCCTCAGAAATCCGAGGTCAACTATCTGGGAGTTATAATTAACTCCCGTCTTTCTCCTCTCCCCCAGATAAAAAAGAACCTTTGTAGGGCCACCACCTCTTTCCACTCACTGCTGCCGCTCATCCACTATAAAACCACCTATCACATCAAGACCAGAATCCTCTGCTATAGCTCACTAATCTGCCCCGTCCTATCCTATGGCTTTGTCTTCTGGTGCGACCTGTCATCAGCCCGAATGGAAAAGCTACGACCCAAAGAACGACAGATCCTTCGTCATTGCACGAAAATTTGGAAGAACTCTGTGACAGGCCGAATTGTCCGTTACCAAAAAGTCTATGACAAAGCCCAAATCCCTCGAATAGACTACTTCCTCACCAAAATAACCCTCAAGCTCCTCCATAAAGCCGAATCCCACTCCAACCCCTTAATTACTCAATCCCTCAACACTGACCCCGACCTCCTGGATACAATACGCTTCCCAAAACACTTTCCCCAGTACCTTTTGCTTCTCAACGACCGCAGTCACACGCTCTTCACGCTCTTCAACAAATCCCGTCATGGGGAACCGAATTTCTCTGAGTCACAGTTTGTGCCCCCGCGCAAAATCCCTGATGACAGACGCTCTCATCACCCCTTTTAGGACTACGCTACTATCCCCTAAACCCCCAACCGCCATTCCCATCCCTGCATCCTGGCTCTTTGCCATCCTTGCCTATTCTCCTGCATGATCCCCCCTGGTGTTTTTTAATTCAACGTGTTCATCCGTTTTCGTTTCTCTTTTGTTTCTTTTGTTTAGATTAATAAGACTCTAGGTAAAGATAAATGATATGTTATATAACTAGATTAAGAAAACCATAGATAAGCAAATTGTCCGCTAGGTTAAGCATAAATTAGAGTTAAGTTTGAAATGTTGATATTATATATTTGGAATAAATGAAATAAAAAAAGGTGAGATGCAGATAGGAATAGCATCTTTAAACTTCATGCCTAAGCGACTATTAATTACCAAAATAATTGTGTAAAAATGTATCGCGGCAGCAAAATTCTACGCTTTATTGAATACATTCGAAATTCATATTTCATTCATATTTTTCTATTTGTCTTTCCAAATTTCATCCATATTCAGATATTGAAATATTTTGACTTAATAAAATTAAATTTTGCAATTTATTTTCCGCTCAATAAAATACATCAAAATTTACATTGAAAACTAAATGTTGTCTAAAATATTTCAATTATAACATCAGCATCACATATGCACATAAAATTTGATGCATTTAATTGCATAAAATTATTCCACACCGTATTATTCCGAAAAAAATTGCAGCTATACCGCTAACAATGAATAAATTCATATTTAATATTTATAAATGGTAAAGTAATAGGCATTTTTCATTAGCAACCGTATGTTGAATAAAAATTCACTAATCAAAAACCTGTGAAAACTATTCACAGCCGCCCAAATATTTTTCCGATCAGAAATTCAAATTTTTTCCGAGTATCTAAAAGAAAGAAATAGAAATTTATCTTCCATGAAATTTTATACCGACATTTAATTTTTTTCAGTTTATTAACAAACTTTATTGTAACAAGTTTTTATAGTATTATTGTTGTCACGTTTACGAAAAACCAAGCAGACGCAAACAAAAAGTTAAAAGATAGTGGAGAAGATTGAGACGACCTAACGTGATGCGTTGCACGTATGAGTAAGCGTTTAAGCATGTATAATTAAATGCAGTGAACAGGACATGGTAACAAAATGCATGGTTCAACAGCTGCGTAAATTTTCATACTGATTGATACATCGGTTTCTCATACATCTGAATAAATTTTTGGTAATTTAATCAAGTTCTTCTATCATTTTGGGTGAAAATGTTTTACATAATTTTCTGAGGAATAGTCACCGTTTTTATCCAGTATTTTATGGTGTTTATAATTTAATTAATTTGAGAGAAATTCCGGTATGGTCATCTCATTAATCTTTGTTATTTTATTTTTCAGAATTCACACAACTACTCCAAATCAAACTCACAAATCACATCATCAAAATACGTAAGTGCTTTTCTAACTGTTTAAAATCTTACCATCATTTCTTTGAATATGATCTTAAAAGCTTCAACAAGTAATTTCATCTTTCGGTATGTATAAATGAAGAAATTGTTTTCCATGAGATACAATTGAAATGTATGCAAACAAAAGCCAATGATCGGATATGATTTATGGTATTTCCTAATTGTTTACTGAAAATACAAAAAATAAGATAAACTAGGAAGAAAATCACTTTTTAATTGCCGAAAAGTGCAAATCATAGATTTTAGAGTAGCGAAATCCAAAAATTCACAACAGAAATTATAGATTACAATTAAATTTGAATTTTTTTTGGGTAATGCCTAAGTTATGGAATCTTATGAAATATGGAAACAATGGTATGATTTTCCAATAAATATTAATCGTGCAAATTCACACTTTCTCCATTAAAAGAAGCGAACACAAATACTCAAGTTATTTAGAGTGTTAATAATTAAACATTTTAGTTTCACTGCTTGTTGAAGATTGCTTATCATGTGTAAAATCAGTTTTAACATGTTTTATTTATCTTCATCTAAGCTAAGACTATTTATGTCTGATTATAACAGACCATGTTGTGATCAGTTTTGATTAAATTTACAATAGCACAATTATTTAAAAAATCTGTATATATTCCTTGATTGGTTATCAACTATTAGGGCCGATTCTCCCCATATTAAGCTGCATAGACAGTATTCTTGATAACTATAAGATAATAATTAACTTCTCTCAATCTTAACCATGTTTGTTTTAGTCAATTATTTTGTTTATTTGATATCCGCAGGTCAATCTTCTTGAAAAGCCGTCGGGCTTTACTTTTTTAAGTGATCAGACGCGTTTCTACTCCTTTAAACTTCAATATCTGTCACTGAAAATAACTCAAACTAGTCAGCTCACTTAAAAAAGCAATGCCCGACGGCTTTTCAAGAAAAAAAAATGTTTGTTTTATTCATTCATTTGCCTTTAGCTACCGTAATTTATGAACAAACATCACGAAAGTAGAAAAGTGAAGTGCGTCTGATGAAATGAACTGCAGACCCGCCGTTTATTGGTCCAAAGCTCCTCAATTAGCCACGAACGGTGATAATGAGGGAAAGTTATTTTAAGTACAAAAATGCTAGAAAAGAAAAGTTCTAACTTCCTTGAGAAGTAAGGCGAATAACTTTAAGGGAAACTTATTGAAGGTGAACACTACCACTTCCGAAAACTTCATCGATATCGATAATCTCCAAACCGTAAGGTCGCCTTGTTAGTTGAATAATTTTCATTTAACTCATGCTCCAAGTACTAACTGGAATACTACGCAAAAACCGCTCCGGCTTAACCGAAAACCGGTTTTTTGGTTGGGGAAACCAGTTTTTCGCGGACGTTTTTCCTCCCGGTTTAAATTTGTTTTTTCTTTCAAATACAAGAACCGAATAAAACACCGATTATAAAGGAATAGAAAAATACCGAAGACAAAAAATCGAAAAATAGTTTTCCGCCATAGTTATATACTTGGACAGCTTTAATTACCAGTCACCAAAGCAAAGCAGATTTTTATGTAAATTTGTTCTTGGTATGAACTCTTTATGTTTCGTTTCAATGCGAAGGATTTCACTTAGAGTGCGCAGTGAAGCTAGCATATGATACATAATAAATGGGGACTAAACTGAAGCATCTTTCATCCTTATACTATAAATAAACGACTAAGCTTAATAGTAAGCGCTCGGCTTAGATTTTAATTCGCTAGTATCTTATTTTTGACACAAAGATAAAATATCCTTCAGTTCATTTGGATTTAAATAATTTTGTGAATAAAAAATATAAAAATCATTTATACCTAAAGATAATCAATGGACATAAAAATATACAATTGATTTTGATTCTTGGTTGCAAAAAACTATCCGGTTAACCCTTTATGTGATCATGAGACAGTACAGTGGACCCCCGGTAATCCGGCCCCTGTCTAATCCGGCATCCCTTGTAATCCGACATGTTCTACATATTTGTATGCGCCAATGCATGATTGAGTAAAAGTTACAACTTGTACGCACCATCCCTATTGTGCTCGACGCGTAGGGTATTGTTTTGATTTTGATTGCTTAGTTTGAATTTGACTACATGCGATGAGGATAGCGGTGCGGCCTAACGTGTGTTCATTGTTTACTGTTTATTCATTGTGTATTACGTATACGTTACTAGGTACGTATACGTAATACACGTCACAAGCTCAGAAGTGAAAGCACAAAACACTTACAATTAAAGAAAAATGTGATATTCTAGACTACATAAATCGTAATGAATCTTTCAGTAGTTTAGCAAGTGAATACGGCGTGGGCCGATCTACAATTTATGACATTAAAAAAACCACGAGAAGACTAAACAGTTCGTGTTAACTACTGACTGTGGGCCAGGCAAGAGACAGACACTCAAGAAATCTGAAAATCCAGAAGTGGAAGAAGCTTTATTCATGTGGTTTCTTCAGGAAAGAAATAGGCATGCGCCCATTTCGGGAACCATGTTAGTCATGAAAGCTAAATATTTTTATAAGGAAATAATAAAAAAAGATGATTTTTTGGCTAGCAAGGGATGGCTAGAACGTTTCAAAAGTAGTCATGGCATACGTTTAATGACTATGACAGGAGAGAAACCATCTCAATTAAGATTTTTGCTAAAGGTGAAAGATTTAAATCTTAACCCGTCACAGGTGTACAGTGCAGACGTATCAGGGCTTTTTCGGCGTGTGATACCTAACAAAATGTTTTTTTCCTATAACGAAAAATCCGTACCTGGACGAAGAGTAAGTAAAGAACGCGTAACCATACTACCATGTGCTAACGCCTCGGGTACACACACGCTAAAGATGGTGGTCGTTGGAAAATCTAATAAACCACGTGCATTCAAAAACATTGATTTACCTGTAAACTATTATGGACAAAAAAGTGCGTGGATGACAAAAGATCTTTTCAAAAAGTGGTTTGATGAATGCTTTGTACCAGAAATTAGAAAATGGTTGAAAGATCATAATTTTCCTCAAAAAGCGTTATTGCTTCTAGATAACGCTCCCGGTCATCCGTCTGAAGAAGAACTGACAACTGAGGATAAATGCTTCACTGCGATGTTTCTTCCGCCTAACTGCACTGCACTGATTCAACCCATGGATCAGCATGTCATTCAGTTTGTAAAGCAAGCTTATAAGAAAATTCTGAAAGCCGTATCAAAAGACCAGCCAATAGAAAAAACGTTAAAAGAATTTAATATGAAAGACTTGGTTTTTGCTCTTTGTCAATCGTGGAATGGCCAGATATAGTCGCCATTCCTACCAGCGATCCACAAATCAGTGTACCTTTGGAAGTCATAGAGCAAATTGCTGCTGCAACACAAATAAGTCCGGAAGATTTGGAAACCTGGTGCCGTGGAATGTATAAAGAGGAAAATATTTTTCATGAAATTAATGACGAAGAGATTATAAAAGAAATTTCTAGTTATACAACAATAAATCAGGAAGATGACGATGAAGTAATTGCAACTACTCAGCAAGTGCAAACACAAGATGCAATTAACGCATTTGAGCTGGGTTTACAATGGGCTGAAGAAAATGGTGCAACTTACAACGAACTTCTACTTCTACTTTTGAGAAGACTGAGGGGCAAAGCTTTAATCTCGCGTTTCAACAATGTTAAACAAAAAAAAATTGATGAATATTTTCATGCTTATTAAATTGATTGATTCATAGTTTTTGATTATTTTAGTATGTACGTTATTTTAGTATGTACATTTGTTTGTACACAATTATTTCCTAATGTAAAGTTATTGCATATTGCAAGTTCTATAGCATTAATGACGTTAATTTTATAATAAAACGTAAGCTCTCTATTGTGTTGTTTAATTTACTAAATTTGACATACATAATGAAGTATGATTTTTTTACTTCAGAGTACATATATATAATACAAAAAATCTTATCATCAGATCTGTAATTTGTCGGATTACAACGTACTCTTTTATAAAAAATTTCGGACTATAGGGGGTCTTAGGCAGTTCTCTATAATTCAACAAATTCGATAGTTCGACACTGCCCTGCAAAATGTTTGTCGGACTACCGGGGGTCAACTGTACTCGAACATTCCAAATTTTTGCTTATAAAATATAATGGAAAAGACTATTTCAGTTTTAAAGCACAGTTCTCGCCCTGGAACAAAGCGCACTTCAAGTTCTAAATACAGCTTACACTCAGTATATGGTGGAATTTTTACAGAAACGAATTGCAATTGAACTTGTCCCGGTTTCGTGAAGTGCAATGAATAACAAAGCTTTTTAAATCGAAAAGAATATATAAACGATAAAAACTGAGTGTTTGTCATGTGAATCTACAAGGTTAGTGTATTTTATTTGCTTTTTATCGGAGGTTTTGAATAATTTTCGGTATTAATTGAAAATAATTGTTGTTTATAGTAGATACCAGCTCTGGTACATTGCATGACTAAGTGCATCTAGTATAATACATTTAGCGCTATTATCAACTTGTTACAGGATGGCTGCCAGAGCTCTACGAGAAGACGAAATATTGAAGTTTCTCATTGATTACGCAGACCGTGAAGATGGGTTCGACGGTGATGACGACAGCATCGGAGAGCCTGATTTTATTCCTGATCCACGAGGGATAATAGAAGAAGATGATTTTGAAGAAGTTGATGGAGTGGAAATTAATACCATCATTGAAAATATTGAGAGTACAAATAGCCCAACTTCCAGCGCCTACTTATACTCTATCTCAAGCAGGATCATCATCTCGGCCTGGCCCATTAGGACACAGTAAAGCTAAGCAAAAATTGAACCTAAGTTGGAAAAAGAAGAACCTCCAGTTAAATGAGCAGCAATTATGCTTTACTGACGACGAAAATTTGCCACCAAAGTTTCTGGAACTTGCTATCCCAGTATAGTTTTTCTTCAGCATATTCCCAAGGAACTTTTTGGAAAAACTAATCTCTACATTGTGCAGAAAGATATAAATATGATATTCCGGGTCACTGAAACCGATATCTAGCAATTTATTGGGCTGGTTTTTATGATGTCGTTGGTACATCTGTCAATAGTTACAAAACATTGGAGTGCCAGTTTAGGAACACCTCTAGTTAAAGAAACATTGCCAGTGAATCAATTTGAAAAAATCAGACGATTCATTCATTTCAATGACAATTCCAAAATGGCTCCTCTCGTTCATGCAGATCACGACCGCCTGTTCAAAATCAGACCAATTGTGACAAAGCTAAATGAAACTTGCCTCAAGGTCCCATTCGAGAAGTATCTCAGCGCGGATGAGCAGGTTTGTTCCATGAAAGCGAGAAATAACCTGAAGAGATACAACCCGAAGTAGCCCCATAAGGTGGGCTACAAAATCTATGTTCTGAGTGGTGTCAACAGATTTGTATACAAGTTTGAGCCAGAAACAGGAAGTGAGAATATAATTGCGTCTAATAAGCTGAGTCTATGTGCTGCATCAAATGTTGTCGTTTGGCTAACTTGTGAAGTACTACGCAATCAAAACTACTGCCTATATTTTGACAATTACTTCACATCCCTGAAACTATAAGAATTTTCCGCTAAACAAGGAATATTGAGCTTGGGAACCATTTGACGTAACCGTACACCTGACTGTCCAGCATGTTGCCTGTGTTGAAGGAATTGATATGTCTACAGTGAACAACAAAATAGTCACACTTGCGTCCAGTTTTGGGGGGGAACTACCCAAACCACAAGTATCTAGATACAACACGAGCCTCAAGGCGTATGCGACTATTGATAGATCAAATGTGGTGGAAGAATATAACCGTCGTATGGGCGTTGTCGATCTTATTGACAGTATAATGGGTAGGTACAAAATAAAACTACGAAGCAAGAAATGCCAGGTTTGCAATTTTTACCATTTTTTGGACCTTGCCATGTCCAATGCCTGGTTATTATACAAACGAGTTCATAAGATCAAGAGAATGGATGAACCACTGTTGGCATCAGCTGACTTTCGTGGAGAGGTTGGTACAGTGCTTAGTAAGATGTGAATGAAAGCAAATGTTCAACGCCAAAGCATTGAATCGGACATACAGGTCAAAAAACGAAAAGGTCCTGCTCAATTTGTTCCTGCGGCTGCTGTGCGCCGAGACCAAGTTGGTCACCATCCAGGATGGGTCGACAAAAGGTTCCGTTGCAAGCTCTCTAAATGCCCTGAAAAACACAGACAATTTTTGAAAAGTGTGGAGTTTCATTATGCAACAATAAACAAAATAATTGTTGTAAAGCATTCCACACTTCGTAGATGAAGACATTGCTGCAATGTACCAGTTATGGCACATACTCTTTTTTTGATTTTCTAAAGTAGGAAATACATCTTTCTTTTAAAACTAAAGTATACATGTTTTTATTTTTATTTTCGAAATTCTATCGCAAAACCAACTTTTTATCAAATAAAATGTTACTGAGTTACAAAGGGTTCAATTGAAGATGAAGAAACCGGACAACAGAAGTACCAGTTTTTTTATAAAAACCCTCATGCCTAACACTACGTACTTTGTGATTCAAATTACGAACTGTTGATCACAGTTCTTAGTTTCTCGGAAAAATGACTATTTCAACACATGTGACTATACTTTTAACACACCTACGGCATAAGTTCGATCTTTCCTCTAAACGGTGACAAGTTTTTGCAATCTATAAATAATTCAATTCACACTCTGTGTACAGCCAAAGCCGGGGTACAAGGGATATACTATATAACTATCGCCGTTTAGATTCCTCTATATGCATTTCTTAGAGGCCTTAGGTAATTTTAACTACACGGCCATCCCAAGGTGCAGATCCCATATTTTCTGCTAATGTGGTTTTTGCAATCTACTACCAACTGCCGTCGGCTGAATCTAAATTTCCTTTTGAAGAGACATTACAGCTAGCTTTTAATGTTGGACTTATTGTCGAAATCTAAGCTAGTAATGCTTAAGGTGATTCCTTCATCATGAGACTTTGTTGACTTGATGCAAAATGTCAGTATAGAACAGGGCTTCTTACATCTTTATTATCATTGTGTCTTATCGAGCTATCCTACACAAGACTAAAAACTATTCAGACTAGCCTATATTGACAACTTTTACTTATTTACTTGGCTCTTTGACTTCATCGCGTTCTACAGCATTATACGAAGGGCATTTAAATATTGTATATAAGAGCCATTTACAAAAAGCAATTTCTTTTACAATTAAGAAGGAAATACACTAGTTATTTTTTTCTCATTGAACAGGTAAATAGTTGGTTCACGCCGTTTTTGAGAAGACTTGGGGTGGATATCCAAACAGTTGCGCACAAACTGTTCAACCGGTTTCGTTTTATGGTTGCCATTTACGCACTGAGTGTGGGGCTTCCATGCTCGCGAGCGACTGGACTGTCCGCTCAATACTTCCCCTATCAACCTGAGAACCAAGTCTGGTTTTACACGTTACTTCGGGCCAGATCTCATTTTGTCTTCTTCAAGCTGAGGGATCTTTCATCTAGCGGAAGGCGGAGCCGAAAGAGGAATTGCCAGACAAGTGATCCCCCAGTCCCGACCTCCCTGGCTTCTGTGAGACCCTTCTATCTTTTAGGACTATCCAAACATAGTGTGCCATATGGTTCTGTTTGTCAACCGATACAAGCTTTCCGTCGCTCTTTAGAGGTCCTGTTCCATTTTTGGCCCTCAAAAAATTAATGCCAGGCACCGTCTTTCTCACCTGGGCAAAATCTACAGCCGTGGGACCGTGACATACCAATCTTATCCATGTAAGACTGAAATCACCCATGCCCCCTCAAAAGCTTGGTCAGATAGAAGTCAGTCTCACCATACCTTCGACTTAGTCTCGGCCTCAAATCCGGGATGAGCCGCGTAGTCCACCTTCCCTTCGTGCAATTCACCCAAAACTGAGCGCTGTCTCTCCTCGCGGGCAACTGTCCCCCTCGCGCACTCAGTTCGACGCAGGTCAATAGCGCAGCGCTCTCTAGCAAGGAGGGCAACAGGTATCACGCCTGCAATAACTCTCAACGCCGAATCAGAGACTGTCGGATATGAAGATGCAATCCTCAGTGCTCCTCTTCTCTGTGCCTATGCCATGCATCGCCCCATATTTCTGCTCCGTACGCACTGTCTCTACAGCACTCATCAAGATGCGTCTTCTTGATGGTTTGGGTCCCCCTACGTTGACCATAAGTCAACTCAGAGTCGGTATGCCTGAAGCAGCCTTTTCAGCCGTTGCCTGATTTCCTCAGAGAAACTAATTTTTGAGTCAGTCTCTAGCCCCAGGTACTTCACCGCTGGCTTTGATTCGATTTGTATGTCTCCAATACTGATCGTCTTTACTGTAGGGATTCTCTTTTTTGTCAAGATGACCATTGTGGTTTTCTCCCGTATCCAGTCTCTCACGCGACGCATGAGCATACCTAGCCTAAGTTGCGCTTGTTCAACGGTGCGTCCAGTGACTAGTGCTGCAACATTATCCATATATCCGATCAAGCGCGACTCATCTGGCATCTTCGGTCTCAGTAGCCCGTCGTAAGACACGTTCCACAGGTCTGGACCAAGGGTGCATCCCTGGGCAACATCCGATGCAGCTTCCATACTTTGTTAGCCCAGTGTCGTGCCATAAAGCAGGCGTTGGTCCCTTAGAAGCCGCATCAGATATTCTGGAATTTGAAAAGGGTTTTCCAGAATATCAATCCATCTAGCGGTGTTGACGGGGCTCCTAACGTGGGTTGCACTAACAGAATGATTCCCCACTTGTGAAAGAGATCGTAACAATCTTTGCGTGTAGACGTGTTTTAAACCGCTCCTGTCAAAAGTTTTCAAAAATTAAATTAATTTTTTAAAAACCGTCAGTCCGAAGTAAATTTTTATTGGAAAAACCGTATATTGTTGAAGCCATCGACTCAGGAAATTCCAAAGAAAACTTCAGGGCCGCTGGTATGGAGGAGCCCGGCGGCTTCCTACCGTTGGTGTAACCTAGGGAAACGACCAATACGAAACTGCCGATAATCAACAAGAGAAAAAATAATGACAAAAACTCCGCAGATGGCGGATGAAAGCTGCAAATAATAACAGGCAATCACCTATGCCCCAAAATCTTCTTCAGGTGCTCAAAGATGCTGATCAGAAATTGAATTTATTTCAGTGAAAGCCTTTGCGACAAAAAGGTCGACTGTAGAAAGGAAGAATTTACCACTTTACTTAGTACAAATTGCAAATAAGAGCAGTCCAAGTGGAACAAATAAGGTGCTTGAATTTCAGAGTGGTGAGGCGGGAATGCCTCTAGAAAAGAAAAGTCAACCAGTGTTACCGGTATAGATTTGCCCATTCGGCTGCCAACTGTGCCATGCACTATCGGTGCGTCAAATGCAAAGACGTTCATGCTCCTGGTGTGCGCAAATTGGCTCAGACAAAGTCTAAAGAAAAATTATACTGAGTTACGAGGATCATTCAACAAGTACTTAGCCTACAGAAGAAAAACGAAAATTTTGGAAAGGTGGCAATTTATTTTTCCACATAATCTACTTCAAGCTCGATACACTGGCCCAGCGGTACTCTAACTTTTTCAACCCCCCCAACAAATACATTTTCTCGAGGGCTGCAAAATAGGCCTCCGGGGCGGCGATGACCTCCTCATTCGACCCAAATCTATTCCCGGCGAGTGATTTTTTCAGGTTTGGAAACAAAAAGTAGTCACAGGGGGCTAAATCTGGAAAGTACGGTATATGGGGTAGCAATTCATAGCGCAATTCAACCAATTTGGCCATGGCGACGGCGGAGATGTGAGCCGGCGCGTTTTTGTGGTGCAACAGTACTTTTTTCTTCGCCAAGCGGGCCGCTTTTTCTTCAACTCGTCGTCAAATCAGCCCAATAAGTCTGTATAGCAGTGCCCCGTGATTGTTTAACCCTTCTCGAGGTAATCGATGTGGATCACACCTTGTGAATCCCAGAAAACGGTGGCTATCACCTTTTCGGCCGATCGAACAGTCTTCACCTTCTTCGAAGCACATTCGCCGGGTGAAGTCCACTGTTTCGACTGTTCCTTGGTCTCTGGTGTGTACCAGTGAATCCATGTTTAGTCGACGGTCACGACACGACGCAAGACCTCCGCCGGATTGCGCTGAAACAGCGCCAAACACGTCGCCGATGTGGTCTCACGGTTGCGATTGTTTTCCGATGTGAGCAAACGAGGCACCCATCACTCCGACAGCTTTCTCATGCCCAGTTCTTCGTGTAGAATATGATTCACCGTTCCTTCTGTGATGCCCACAGTCTCAGCTATCTCGTGAACCTTCAATCGACGGTCTGCCAACACGAGATCGTGGAATTTTTTAACGTTTTCCTCCGTAGCAGCCGTTTTCGGGGCACTTGGGCGTGACTCATCAAAAACTGACGTGCGGCCACGAACAAACGCGTTGAACCAATTCTTGACGGTCGCCATCAAAGGAAAAGAGTCACTGTACAAACATCCAAGCGATCTTTGAATTTGCTGCGCGGTTTCCCTTCCAAAAACAAGAATCTAATCACTGAACGATATTGTTCTTTTTCCATTTTTGTACAACCGACCGACACGCTCGCTTCCAAAGGCTATCAAAACAAAACTAATGAAGGGAGTTGACTGAAACTTTGACAGTAGGCTACTAAAAGAATATACGACACAATGGTAAAACCCTTTTGTAATAGCAGCGCCATCGGGCGGTGAGGCTAAGTACTTGTTGGATGACCCTCGTAAGTGCGGTGTTTTTGGTAATCCAGCATCGTATCGAGGATGCTCCCGATATCAAGATGTAAAAGTAAAATTTGCTCCAAAGCAAACTCAAGTACACCATAGTGTCATACCTTCCAACTTCGTCAAGCCCGGAGGACCAGCAGAAAATGCTGCAAATAGTGAAAATAATGTAAGTGGCAATGATGACCTGCTTCTCAAAATTTAATAGCAACTCAATTTTTTATCGGAGAGAATCGACAAAAAAGGTTCAAAATTAACTATGTTTTTTAGCGTTTATATCTTTCAAATGCCTCAAAATAACTTGTCATTTTGTTACATCCCCATGGATAGGCTTCGCCTCATCTCGATCAATGTTAACTTTATTGTTACTATACATCGACGTGACTATCTCCTTGAATTCATCGTTAAGCAAAAGCCTGACCATGCTTCTCACTGAAACCCACCTCAATTCATGCACTCCATGACATTCAAGGACTTTAAATTCGTAAGAAACGATAGGATAAACGGTGATGGGGGAGGTGGCACCGGGATATTGGTTTTGTTTCCAAAATATTGAAAAAGTTGAATTCAAAAGCTTTGAATCTCTTGAAGTGTCCGCTATCAAAATAGGTAGGGATAAACTCTTCGTTATCTCTGTTTATGCAACTAGTCGAAATGTTCTCAATTCAAGGAGGAGCTCAATTCCTTGTTTGAAATGCTCGAATTGAACAGGCTGCATAATTATTATATTTCTGGCGGTGACCTGAATGCCAAGCATACATCATGGCTGAACGCCACCAATAATCCAAGAGGTGTATTCCTGAAATCGTGGATAACAGAGAACCAAATTGAATACAAGCGCAATCTATATGGGTAGGAGCTCCCGACGTACCCTCGGGCAAATTCATATTCTGCATTGTTGGTGCAAGGCTTGAATTCAGCTTTAATAGTCCCCAATGGAACCTGCAGGTGTTTCTTTACGATAGCGACCGTAACGCAATCGTAATGGAAATCAATCATCAAAGGGGTTATGTCTTCCTCGTTCTAGTTCAATATGAAAATCATCGGTTGAATTTCAGAAAACCGGATTGGGGAAAATTTCAAAAAAAGTTTAATCGGGATTACCAGAAGTAATGTCCTCCTTCTGATGATGGCAACTCTTGCTCAAGGTTTACTAATGACAGAAATCTAACTAACGATGAATTTGTCAAAGTTAGAGAAGCTGAATTTGTCGAAGTTAGAGAAGCTGACGTTGGAAACGATTGAGAAAGTCGTTCCCAAGATTAAGCATCGAAGCTAAATGGAATTATATGAAACAAAAAAATTCAAAAGCCTTCTTCTCGCACGCGTCAACAATATATATCGGCGATTTTGGACTACAACCATCCCTCGTTGGCTTTGTTGAAATTACACCTGAAGAATATCTGGAACTTAATCCGTTCATACTTCAGGAGTGAGGTCAGCAATCAATGGGCGAGAAAACTGAGGGGTACTACCCCACAGGACCCAGATTGCGTTTTTACGAAAGTGGATAGCTTATTCCGCATGAAGTCCCGAGTGAAGGTATCGAATCTTGAAGTCGCTAGTGATGAGATAAATCTTCTCGATAGGGCTGGTATTGAAATTGTTAGTACGACTCCGGGTAGAAATGGAAACAGAATTATATGTTATGGATTGCACAAGCTTACCCTGATTGGAACACATTTTGAATTGGTGCATCTACCAAACCTTGAGAGGGGGAATCAAATAATTTTAGAAGTCGTTGAAGCAAAAGTTTCCGACCTCAAATCAAGCCTGAACGGCGAATCAATTCTTTATTTCAATGAAACATTAACATCTGACCTCATACCGAGTTTGAATCTTATTGATTATTTTGTCAGCTATGAAGGCTTGTATTTCATATTTGGGAGGATAAACAACAAGAAATCATGTGGTATCGATGGTGTTCCAAATATAGTTCTCCGACATTTTCCTGAGGTTGCTATTAGGAATTATTGCATATTGTTCAACAACATGTTGAGCAATTCATATTTCCCCAGTGAGTGGGAAAATGCTGAGGTCTTTCCGATCTTGAAGAAAGGAAAAGAATCTTCGTGCCCTAAAAGCTATCGGCCGATCACATTGCTGCCTAACATCAGCAAGGTGTTTGAATCGATACTCAACAAAGCATTAAACGCCCACATTGAGAAATATGAGTTGATGCCGAATTGCCAATTTGCTTTTCATGCCAGGCATTTGAAGACACATGCAATAACGAAACTAACCTGAGACATCTGTTGGAAACTGAATGATAGAGAATGTGTTGAAGCGTGTTTCATTTATATGGAGAAAACCTTCGATATTGTGTGGTGAGATGGACTAATTTTTAAACTCTTTCAGGACAGGCTCCCTCATTTGTTGTAACTGATGGATATCTGACGACAATGCGCGACTTTAAGGTCTAGAATAGTCTGCAACAGGGAACAGTTACTGCGCTTCTGCTCTTCTCAATCTTCATTCGCAAGCTATTGGATGGCTTCGAGGTTAACGTCTCGCCAACGAGATTATTGGTAGCGTTTGATGATGATCTGTTCATCTATACGGCAGGAGGTTACAATTCCGCTTCAATTTTCACAAAATTATCAGGAATCGTATGTTGTGTAAATATTTCTGCTTGTTTTGTTAATTATTCAAATTGGCTAAGCAAAAACAAAATGGTGACTGTTTTGGATGAGAATCCTTGATTTCTGTTCTGACCAAAGTATAGCTCCGATTTGCACTAAAATTGGTACAAAATAATAAAACTCCAAAATTATCTGAAACAAAAGGCCGAAGAACGTGTAAAATTTTTTCTTGTGATTTTGAACGAACCTTTGGAACAATGTTTATGAAGCTTGGCAATGTGGTAGAGACCGTAAACGTCTACTGAACAATAAAAAAACGTCAGGCTCAGGTCAGGCCATCAAAGGGGTGGCTATGCAAAGTTTGAATTTCGAAAGCTACTCAAAGCTACAATTTATAGTGGATTTTTATGAAACCTAAAATCAAGGTAGAAGTTGATGCGATTTTAGACTTAAATGTATAAGAACAAGATTCAATTCTAATGGACGCAACATATTTTAGCAGTCGTGACTTTTGCATTGCATTGATTTTAATATACATGGTACAATGTATTCAACAAACTAAATTTTAATAGATTTGAAATAAAAAAATTTGCCATCAAAAACTTTATAAAAAAAAAGAAATCAACTTCAAAATGGATGAAATAAGTTTTATGGAAGTGGTGCCAAATCAATTTCCCTGTTTCAACAATAAAACTTCCAACATGTGCACCATCACAAAAGAAACAGGGAAAAACTGATACGGAGCCGCTCCTTTAAAATTCATTTCATCCTTTTCAGGGCATTTTGAAGTTGGTTTTTTTTCTAAACGTTTTTTTTACTAAACTTTTTTTTATGATAGCATTATGATGTCTAATTATCACTTAAACTTATAACTACATCATTCCGTTCAACATACCATGCATTTCAACCTAATTTCGAACCTTCAGTTTTCTCAACATAATTAACAGCTTTATCTTACGGTTTCAAATGAAAAGCTACATAAATAATTTTCTGTTAAAAGTAACCGTAACATCTCAATCAACTTTTAATCATTGTATTGTACATATGAACATATTGCATCCAACTCACAATCTTCGCATACGTTTAAAAGAAAGCTGTGAAAATCGTAAAATAAAGAAAACGCGATATGAAGACACCACAAAAAAATTTCAGGAATTCTTTACATGATTTGAATACAAAACAAAAAATAATAAATACCGATCAATATTATTGCAAAAACCGCAACCGTTTGAAAATCATGCCAGACACTATGACTTCTTTAATAAGTGATGATTAATTAGTTGTCTTCCGTTTCAAGTGAAATGCATTTCATTGCATTAAAGTACGAGTATGCTACTACATATACGAGCGCATTCCAATTCGAGGTTATAAAATGAATCTGCCAAGAAATGGTGTCTGGAGCTGACTATCATAAAGTAAATATTTTTAACGCATTTCTAATCACCGCCAAAACACCATTTAAGTGATGAATGATTAGAAATAGCCAAATATAGTAATCAAAAGGTGAAAGTGGTTCAAACGAAAACAAAACCTTCCACCTTGGCAACCTTCAACTTCTGAATTTTGACTTTCTCATGCAAAACAAGTGCAACCGTAGATCCATGACGCCATAATAGACCATCGACTTGAGATCGCGCACCATGCCTTGGCAAAGAAGTTTGCTGCTGGTACCATGCTTCGAGTTGTCACACGTCTCTCGCAGATGCATAATCTAACATGGCATGAGTGCGATACAGTATTAACATATGATTGGTTTTATGATGAATATCTTGTCTTGTTAATCAGGCGGGGATTTCTAACGAGCGTAGAATTTCGAATTGCCATGTTAACAATGTTAAATACCTTGCAAACGATCTGAAATCTAAGCATCTTCAACTATTCTTTTGTATCCTTGAATTGAGTACTGCGATTTTTAAACTTTAAGGATTTATTAGACATTTAGAGATGTGAGATGTGTGCTGGAAAATAAAATGCATACTATAAATTAAGTATGCATCAGTGGAATCATTGAGGAAATAAACATCACGTGCTTGCAAAATTTCAAAATAACCGCCCGTTTTAGTAACTTTGTGGTTTGAATTTTAATATGAAGCTTATGCGTGATACAAAATTAAGCAATTTGAAGTGTGTGTTAGATTTCCATGATTATCTGTTTCGGTTAAATAGTAACAAATTTGATAAATCGTGCTCTACTTTGCATGCCAAAGAATCAATTTTTTTTAAATTATTTATTTTATTTAATCTGTTCCCTATGCAAGGACATAACATTCTGAATTTCGCGATACTTTGTTTCTTTATTTGCTGGAAAAGATTAGTCATGAGTTTGCCTTGTTTCCTGTATCAACTTACCCATGAAAGGACCTGGAAATTTTAGCAAAATTACAATCTTAATTTCGACCATGTTCTTATCCAGCTAAGATAAGCCTGAAGCATGCCTGATATTGAAGCATATCCAAAAAGAACTATTTCAAACCACTATTTGGTCGAATTAAACTTTTGATGTCGTAGAACAGGGGCCGGCAGTAATTTTCAGTGGGGTCGGGATACTACCGAAATTTTAATTGAGGGTCAGAGAAAAAAATGTATTGTATAATATTTATAAGTTTTTAATTTTGACTCATTAAAGTAATCAAATGAAACCAAATAGTTAGGTATTCTCGAAAATTAATGCGAGAAGCTACATCTGCGGCCAGTTTTTTATAAAGGGCGTAGAACTTTGGAATGAAATAAAATAGGGATAAATTGTTTTGATTGCCATGAAATTGGCTTTTTTGGAATGGTAATTTTTTGCCATTTTTAATTGAATATGATTTCGGACATATGATCGCCACGACTGGCGCGGAGGAAGTCCAAACGAGAGGTCCAATTTTCGACTTGTAGTGTTTGAGTGGATGTTATATAGTCCGGTGTTCTGCTCAGTGCTACGCTGGAAACGGCATTGTCTGGGGACGCGTAACTGCGCTGGCAAGCTAGCTTCGCGGTGTCGTGGGGTGGGTTCTTTTCTCACAGCACAAGGGCCCGCTACAAAAATATTTTTCGCACTTACGATTAATCAATTGATCGGAATCAAAATGCAAAACCGATTGACTGGTGAGAATGGTGCCAATGGCCAAAGTAACCTCCGGAAAGGGATTACAAGGAAAAACGCGACGACGAATGACCTGTTCGCCGCGCGTGATACGTAAGACAATTTCGTCCCTGCTGAGGACGATCACGGTCCACAAATTTTTGTAACTAAAAATAGGGTAAGATGGTAGAATTAATATGATGGGGCAATAAAAATTAAAGGTAAAGGTTTAAATGTAAAAAATAAATAAATACACATAAAGAGAAAAGGTATATGTGCCCAAAGGAAGGTGAAGATGTTACGGAGGCAATTTGAAGTTGCGAATGGGAGAATTCCGGTACGCTGAAATTCACAACACAATTATGTTCATGATTTTTCAAGTGTTGGAAACAATTTTGAAAAACATATGCCTCATATTAGTCGCTAAATGGATCGAATCCTCAGTTTCTCATCATACGCACTAAGGAATGCTTTCATGCTTTAAGTCCTAAATAATAACTCCAGTGGACTTACATTTTTTAGTTTCTACTTTCTTCAGGTGTCTCCGAACGAAGTGCATCTTAACCGCACTGAAGAGTACAGTAGCAACGAACACTGTCAATGATCCTTTCCTCGTTAACAGGTCTGCTTATTCGTCACCTTCAACCTCTGCGTGCCTTGCCACCCAGTACAAGTTACCTTGTTGTTTTCACGCAGTTTATTGGGTTTCATACAACATTCTTGAACCATCTTCGATTTTACCGTAGATGATTCAAGAGCTTTAATAGCTGCTTGGCTGTCAGAAAAGATGGCTATCGTTTTCTCTTGTATCTTTTGTCTACGCAACGTTGTGCAGTTACTGCAATTGCATAGACCTCCACCAGGGATATGTTTGGCATCATTCCTACTGGTTCATAATGTTTGGTGCCCTGCTCAAACACTTCGACCCCTGTTTCCTCTGCGGTCTTTGATCCGTCTGTGTACATGAGGTGTACATTGGATTCAGAGATCTATTTCCTTTTGTTGCTTAGCTTCGCAAAAACTCTTTGTCAAAGCTGAACTGAGTCGTGATCCCGTCAAACGGTGTACTGATCCATGGGAATAACTTGTATAACTTAGCTTGGTCGCCCAGAGCCAGTCTTCCTTACGTGATAGAATATTCTGATCATTATGGAACTTGATATCTGCTCTATTGTTAGGTCAAGGGGTGGTCGACTTAATGTTTTTTCGGGTGCCACCCTTGGGCATGGCCTCATTGCTTCCGTGATGCAGACAGAGGCTAGGCGTTGATGCCTGCCTTGTTGTGTCCAGACAGTAGCCCCGAAGGTGATGAGTGGTCTCACCATCATAGTGTATATCTATTGCAGTATAGTTGGGCTACATTCCCAAGATTTGCCTACCATGTTCCTGCACACCATCAAGGTTCCTGTGGTCGCCACTTCAATTTGTTGTCGCCACTTCAATATGTCGGTTCCGCGTGAGCTTACTATCCAGATGGATTCCAAGATATTTAATTGCTTTCTTGAATTTTATCTTCACTCTATTTAAGGTTACGGTGTGAAGTTGTTCCAGTTTTAGCTTCTTTGTAAATATTACCAGCGTGGATTTGGCAGGGCTAAGGCTTAAACAAATTTATTGGCACCAGTTGCTGACAATACGAAGTGCTTCCTGCATGATGTCACCCAGTATTCCTTCATATTCTCCTCGGATTAAAATGGTGATGTAATCCGTGTAAGCTCGAAATTTTAAACTACTTCCAGATACCCTTTTCAAAATATCATCGGCCACGAAGGTCCGCAGTAGACGTGTGGACAACTCCGGGTCGTATTCATATGGATGGTTCTAGTCCCCACCTTATATGCAACGGTTTTTGTCACGAAGGATTGAGTCAGCCAGGGAGATAGAATAGGACTTACCTGCCTTTTTACTAGTACTCGCCTCAGCGCTGTATGGCTTGCATCGTCGAAAGCCCCTCCAAAGTCAACAAATGCACGTAGTGCAATTTCTTTGTGCTCCAAAAGTTCATTAATTTTATTTTTTAGTGCATAGAGTGCGATCTCCATAGATTTGCCCATCCTGTATGCATACATAATTTAAATTTAGTGAATATTAAAGAATACATTTAACGTATCTTCCAGCTCAGCAAATTTTGAAATTTTTTTTGAAACGTCATCAAAGCTTGCATTTTTGGATATGTAGACGCGTTTCGACTTCCTTGAGCCGTCTTCAGTGGTGTAGGATTGATTAACCTGGCAAGTCCGAGGTCAGGCCAGGTAGAGTGATATTAGTTTTTTTTTTGGGTTGTTGGATGTCCATTTGTTCTGATTCGTCTCGCTTTCAATTTTGATGGAGAGTGTGGTCTAGTACTGAGATAATTGCACCGGCATTTTCAATAAGTTGTTCATTGATAATGTTATCGTCTGCCTTTCTATGTTTATATACTGGTATTTCAAGTCTTTCTACGATGTCTTGGTTCTTTGCTTTGTTTGCGCAACAATTTCTTCGAGTTTATCATAGCGCCAAGCTTGTGGGTGTGGTTTTGTAGGTGCATCACGCAGTTGGAGTAGTGTTTTCAATGAACAACCGAAAAACCATAAAGCTACTATCCCTCTATCTAGCTTGACCTAGAACCTACCTGCTTAACCCATCCTACACCTATATAAAGTCATTTCTTAAACACATCTCTTAGACACTGAAGATGATTTAAAGGATTCGAAATGCATCTGTAAGCCCAATAACTTTTCTAGCAAAAAGAGAATTGTCCTGCGGATATCAAATCAACAAAATAATTGACTACATTTTGAAATGTTTCGGTATATGAAGATTCTGAATTTATTTAAAAAAGCCATAATTTCAAATGTATCGTCAGTCTAAATGATTAGAAACAATCACCCCATACACGAACCATAAACTTTTAACAAAGAAAATATCGAAAGACACAAAAGGATCAAGTATGTTTCATATGCTTCGTGCAGCATCTTTAAGTACAAACCGATGTCCTACTGGTAATATCGATCATATCCCTGAGTTGAAAGCAATAAAATGTTCACATACATACCTTATTAATAACTACTCGTATATCTTATCTACTACATGCATGCTGAATAATTGAAACCCATCCATATAACAAACAGTGACGCGGAAAAACCGACGCTAAGGTTAAGCAAATACCCTTTTCCTAACAGTAATTGTGCTTTCCCGTTGTCCAATAGAAATCTTCTTTACACGAAACTTTACCTAAAGTAAACTAAGTGAAAACAAAATCCAACTCTCTATCCTCGTTCAAAACTAACGAATAGTTAAAGCGAAAATTAAAAAAAAAAAATTCTAATGTTTTGTGTTTTTTTAATTTCACTCTTTTTAGTGGCGATTTTTCATCAAAAATCTATTGAAATTCAGTTTATTGAATACATTGTGCCGTGTACATTAAAATTTAATTTCACGACTGCAATGCACAACTACTGAAATTTGCAGGGTCTATAGGATTCGGATTCTGTTTTGATACATTTTAGTCCAAGATTTCACCAACGTCTACCTTGATTTTATGTTCGTAATACCCTATTTCTATCTACATCAAATCTCAAGATTTGGACAATATTTTCAAATCTACTTCGAAATCGAAATAGATTTGCCATATAAAATTCAAATCCAGAAGATTTTAAAATCTAGTACATTCGCCCGAGATCTACATAAAATCTCATCGTTACATATGGCATACCTCAAGTAATTTTTATTCAGATATTCAGCAAATGTCAAACAGATGCCAAATGCAACTGTCAAATTTGCATTACGACAATTCAGAAGTACTATTGGCAACTGCATATATCAAAAGTGACATTTTCACATTTTTACAATATTAAGTAGAATCTGTTAACTAGATGGAAACGCATTCAAATCTCCTCAATGAAATCTTGTGATTTTGAGTAGATAGAAACAGGGTATAAGAATCCAGTTAAAATTGTGATTTCAGAAGCTTTTCAAATTTCCAAAATTACTGAGCTGCCATTTTAATATTCTGATCTGAACTTGAAATTTTAGTTTTTTATTGTTCAATAGACCATTTACCGTTTCTACCTCATTGTCAAGTTTCATCAACATTGGTTCGAAAGTTTGTTAATAACCACAGTAACAAAATTTTGCACGTTTTTCGACCTATGAGTGATTTTGATTCAGACGGTTCGACTTTGGATTTTATATTGTGAGCTTCATTACACAGCCAAATAGACCTTTGCACCAGTTTTCGTCAAAATCGGAGCTATTCTTGGTCAGAACGGAAATCACAGATTTTCATCTAAAATAGCCACCAGTTTGTTTTCTCTTATTCTATTGGGCTGACTAGCAGAGATATTTACGCAACACATTATTTCTGAAAACTTTGTGAAAATCGAAGCAAAATTGCAACCTCCAGCGTGATCTCAAATTTCTTTATTTATAACATATATATATATATATATATATATATATATATATATATATATATATATATATATATATATATATATATATATTGTATTTCGTCATTCGTGTCAAAAGTTGTATTCATTTAAAAAAGTGAAATTTCTGAAAAAAAATTCGTTGTATTTTACAATATCACTACGACCAAGGTGAGAATGCATCGCAGGCTCGTGAAAAAATGTGTGGTGTCTACGGTCAAGATACTTTATCAAAAGCCACAGCTAAGAGATGGTTCGCTCGCTTTCGTTCTGGAAATTTTGATGTCAAAGATGCACGTCACTCAGGTCGACCAATCATTGAAAAAGTCGATGAAATCTTACAAAAAATTGAAGAAGACCGACACATAAGCAGCCATGACATTGCTAAGGAACTGAATACCCGTCATCAAACATTTTTGAACCATTTGCGTAAGGCTGGATAGTAAGAGTGCCTGAAACCTTAAGAAATTCTGTCAAAATTAATTTAATTAACATTTGTTTCTTTTAAAATGAAACTTCGAGACGATCATAATAATTTATAGAGCTTTACTTGAATAATTAAAAGCATAGTTCTCAAATATAAAAGATATCAGTTAGCACTTACTTACTTTAGGGGTAAGCGTAATTGCATGTATAAAAAGTATTTGATGCTTCTGTATCTATTGATAATTCGTTTCTTTCCTGAATTTCGCGACATGAACTTTTGTTAATAACCTCAAATATCGTTTTCAAATGATCTAACGGTATGGACAAAAATTTTGCTTAAGAAGCTTAGCAAGATAATAACATGTTAAAAATTTCGATTTGATTTAGTCAGTATTATTATTATAATACTGGCGGTGTTCTGCAAGACTCCTGCCTAAGCCCGTCACTATATAACATCTATACGTCTGACTTTCCTTCCTTACCAAACTGCCAAGTAGCAGTTTTCGCAGACGACGTTTGCGTATACAGCATAGGCGCAGATCCAAATTCCAGCCTTGAAACGGCGTTAGAACTTACATATCAATACTACCATAGATGGAAAATTAAAATTAATATTGCAAAAAAGAAGTCAATTTTCTTCACCAGGAAGCGTAAGCCTGCTCACCTACCCAAGCGACCAATAAATTTTTTAGGGCGAACTGTTCCCTGGAGTGAGGATCTCAATTATCTTGGGCTTATATTCGACAAAAAATAATCTTCAGAAGTCATATTGAACATATTAGCTCCAAAGCGTTTAAGGCCGTGCTCTTGCTATACCTTCTTAATCGTAATTCGCGTCTCAACACCAAAAACAAAGTCCTCATCGTCAAAATGGCAATCCAACCGATCATCCTATACGGCTCACTTACCTGGATCTGATGTGCTAAATATCTACTTGTAGTAACAAACCTTCAGATCACCCAAAATAGATACCTGAAAATGGTATTTAATAAAACGTTTTACTTTTCTTCTGAAAAACTACACAGCCTTGCTGGCGTTAGTCCAATGTATAAGCTCGGTGCATCGCGCCGTGATAGATTAATCGCAAAAGCAAATGACTCGCTAATTTGTGCCCTAGCGAACTAAAACTCTCTTTGGCCGTAACCTAGCCTCATAGATTTTAGCTAGTTATAAATAGATAGTTAAGTCATGTTGAGCTAGTAATAAGTTCAGTAGAGGTTTTTGCCGGAATTTTCCCCTAGCTAATTGTAATATTCACATAAGAAATACGATACTACGTACAGTTTTAAATAATGTTCAAACGATGGTGAAATGACTTTGTCAGAACACCTACTATATTATAAGGCCTCCGTACCGCATACACTCTAATAAAGAAAAATTATATATATATATATATATATATATATATATATATATATATATATATATATATATATATATATATATACTCGTATATATATATATATATATATATATATATATATATATATATATATATATATATATATATATATATATATATATATATATATATATATAATTCATTTTTGAATGAACTCGTGTATCCTTTGGTCCTTAAAGAATGTTGATATACATAAATACATGTTTATGTGTATTCGGATAGATAAAATCGCAGTAAATTTCAAAATAGTATATTATACGGGCTGATAAGTCCGGGGTGACACTGAAAAATGAGCGGGACTCATTTCGAGGGGCTCATCTGTCAGTAGTTTATGCATGAAGTTTCTTAACATTTTGTACATTTATTTGAAAACCTTCAAAATAAAAAAAAAACAAAAAAAAATGGAAAAATAGGAATACCACCTCTTGATCAAACACTGTTTTTTACGGGAAAAAAACTTCTAACTAATCATTGAAATGGTTACTGGAATATTATCCCACTTCTGCTCCTTCAAGAACAACAGTTTATCGGTGGCTTAGTAAATTTGCATTTGGTAGTACAACCACCGAAGACGCAACTCGCTCTGGAAGGTCAAAAGACGCCACGAATTCGTAAATCGTAAAGCAAGTGTATTGAATCGTTTTGAGTGATCGTTGTTAAGTTGCGCGAATTAGCTGCGGCCGTAGGTATCTCAAAAGAATGGGCGAGGTAGATGATGCACGATATTTTGGAGATGAAAAGCTATCGAGCGATGGGTGCCGCGTTTGCTGTTCGTCGACCAAAATCAGTAGATCGTCGATGATTCAGCGGTCGGTGGCAATGTAATTGAGCAGACTTTTTTCGAAGTTTTGTGACGATGAAGGAAACGTGAATTCATACGTTTGAGTCCAGTAGGCACTTTGCAGAGTGGGTGGAAAACCACGAAAGTCGACCAAAGCGACCAGAAGACCAATGCACGGCCTTCAACTTCGGAATGACCATGGCATAATCTTCATCGATTACTCGAGTAGAAATTCAATTTACGCAGTTATTAGGCCCTAATTAGACATGTTTAAATGGGTATTAAGGCCTGATGTGGATTCGGCATTTGGCCTTAATGCCGAACTTAACGCATTACCCCATCACTGCCTAAATTAGGAAACGACGGGGCTTGCTTAACCAGTTCCTAATTTAGGCACTGATGAGGGTTGCCTAAATAGATTCTAAAGTAAGCAGTGAAGGGGCTTGCCTAAACACTTCCTAATTTAGGCGATGATGGGGCTTGCCTAAATAGCTCCGAATTTGGGCACTTCTTTTGCGCCGGTCTTGATGCCCGATCGTTTGTTCTGCCACGGTCTTAATAGCCGCTTTGTCTTCCACCCATAGCTCGTTGCTTGTTTTCAGTGATGTGTCTGCTGGGATGGGAGCTAGCAGGTTGTTGAGGGTCTCCGTGAAATTTTTCGCCACAGCAGCTGTTTGGCGCCTTTATATATCGAATTTGCGTAGAAAAGGCTAGTCTTCGCCGAATACGCCTTTGACATGCGACATCGATAGGTTAGTTTGATCAAGTACTGATCCAAGTTAGAATTGGCTCCTCGGTATGTACGAACGTCAAGAATGCTCGAGGCCTTTGTTGGATCATAACATGTTCGATCTGGTTATGTATGTTGCCCTAGTCGACCACGTAATGACCCGAACATACGCAGCCTTGAGGAGTGCCAACAAGCAGTGCCATACGACAATCTACTGGATCGGTCGTTATTTGAAGGTTAGTTAGTTCGGTGAGGAAGGCGGTTAAGTAGAACGCTGAATTATAATAGGCACTGAAAAAGGCCGACATTTTTAGATGTGTTGCAGTTTCTTTATTCCTAAACTACTCTACTCCACTATTCAACTTCTTGATTCATCAAACAACAACTAAACAAAAAGACAACGTCGTCAGCAAACCTCGAAACCGTCGCGGCTAAGAAATGCTCTAATTTAATAAAAACCGAATAAACTGCGTTACTAAAAATCACTCAAATTGACCAAAGAATACCGCAAACTTGATTTGAACACATGAAATAATTATTCGCAGATTTTCTCAAAACCTAACCAACCCGTTATACACTTACCCATCATTTGCTTTGCCTCCTCCTGCAAATCCTAGCATAGTGAAAGGAAAGGCGTGCTTTTCTAGCTACAGTTCATATTTTATTTTTTTCCCCTATAATGTGATATTCTAAAAGTAAAAAGTGGGAATCACAAAAATGACCGATGCATTGTAAATATGGGGTTTTAAATATATATGAGAATAAGTAAATATTATGAAAGAATAAATACAACAAATATATCAAAACATTGGATCCCACAACTTCACACAAGTGATTTGGCTATCTCGACTCTGGTGCACTCTTGACAAAAACCGATAGTGTTAAATGATTTTCCGAACCTCAAAATATTTCTGTGGTTAAGGGTTCTGAAATTATCACCGCTTTTCCAAATTTATATCCCTAATGGAGCTAGATTGGTTCAAACTTAGAAGACAACTAGAAAATAGGAGATCATCCAGTTCAAATTCCTCTGGTGGGTTCTTTCCAAATTTGGATTCCTAAGGTATCTAGAGTGGTTCAAAGTCTCAAATAAATTTGAAAATAGGTGATCGCACAAGCCGTTTTAGCTAACTCGGCTCTAGTTCCTTCTAGCCAAAAATTTATAATTTTTAACAATTTCCAATCCCTAAAACATTCTCCCGGCTAAGGTGTCTTAAAATTTTCACCCATTTTTCAAACTTGCATTCCTAAGGGACCTAGAGCGGTTGAAGGTTTGAAAAAAAATGTGCAAATAGGCGATCTCTCAGTTTCACACAAGCCATTGTATCTATTTCAGCGCTGGTGCACTCTAGGCAAAAACTGATTCTTTTCAACGATTTACTGACCCCCAACACATTTTCTCGATAAAGGCTTGGTAAAATTATCACCGTTTTTTTAAATTTGCATTCCTAAGGAAGCTAGAATGATACAAAGTTAGATAACAAACTTAAGAGTCTCCTTTTGATTTTATAGGCGAAAATGTAAAATTCATAAATCATACTATTATTAACAAAGTTGTGATAGTGTACAAAAAGACCTACATCTGTGGTTTTTCTCAAAATTTTCGGTCCACATGAGTCCAGTTGCTTAAAGGAGATAAGTTTTCGAGCTCTTTCCATTTGCCTGCCTTCTCCCTTCCCTCTTGAAAAAAATTAAAGCCTTAGGACCTGGCATTAAAAGATCTCGCCAAGACCTTTCATTTGATACCCTATAACTATCTGCAAAGAAATAATTTTAAGGGTACATTCTTATTTTAGGAGGCCCTCCTTAAGATTATTTGAAAAATGTTCGGCTACAAAACTTTTAAAAAGACACCCCTTCTGGCCTTTCTACATACATTTTCTGAGAAAACAGTGGAATGCTTTTCTAATGTAATTTTTTTTATGTCCTCCGTTTTTGGGGTTTCAAACTAAAATATAATACCCTATCTATGCGGACTACATCAAAATTTTGTCACGGTCATTAACAACTGCCAAAGAACTCTTCCAGGAACTCGACAGTGAAGCAAAACTAGTAGGGCTACAAATCAATGAAAACACTACAAAGCACATGACAAAGTGAAGAAAAATACCTCAAATACACAAAATATCAGACTTGGCAAATGCAGTATCGAAAATGTGGGCAACTTTGTGTATCTAGGCGCCAAAATAACGAGAATTAGTAATGAAAGAGACGAATGAACTGGGCAAGTTCAAATTACTTAATCCATCCCTTCGGTCTTTCAGACCACTATCAAATCATTCGATTTTTATAAGTCCTGCAGGATGGTACAAAAATTCGTAAACAGAGGCCTTGCTTGTCCTTAACAAAGCAAATATCCACATTAAATGTGCGCTTAGTCCCAAAGCCGGGTTATCTTGTTACGGATAAAACCGAAGGGCACCAGGATTACCTCACCCCGAACACTATCGTAACACTCGCGTGACTATGTATAGTCAGGAAGCTAAGCCGCACTCGACTAGGGTTTGCTTGCCAGTCCAAATTGTAATCATATTAGTAGTTTAAATACGATTATTGGTAATCTAAGCAAACATAATTGTCATCGAACGACGATCAGAATCACCGCCTGTTCGAAGTGGGAATGTTCCCCAGATATTTCGATAAAACCAAAACCTGACAAGATCGAGCCAGATGTTGCCAAGGAGGATTCAGATGATGAGAATTCACTGTCTTGAAGATTTGGGTAATTTATTTGACAACGGAAAATTTAGTGACGTAACGCTGGCAGTTGGCGGGAGAGAATTTCAAGCTCATAAAGCAATTTTGGCAGCTCGAAGTCCAGTGTTTGCAGCAATGTTTGAACATGAAATGGAAGAACGTAAATTAAATCGGGTGGCGATAACTGATGTCGATCATGAAGTTCTGAAGGAAATGTTGCGTTTTATTTACACGGGGAAAGCACCGAATTTGGAAAAAAATGGCAGACGATCTGATTGCTGCTGCTGATAAGTACGCACTAGAAAAATTGGAAGTGATGTGCGAGGAGGCGCTGTGCGTCAATTTGTCTGTGGAAACTGCCGCTGAGACGTTCATATTAGCCGATCTTCATAGCGCGGACCAGTTGAAGGCACAAACTATTGATTTTATTAATACTCATCCTACTGATGTGATGGAAACAGTGGGGTGGAAAAATATGATTAAAACGCATCCACATTTAATAGCGGAGGCATTTCGCGCGCTCGCTACCCAACAAATCCCACCAATAGGACCACCAAGAAAACGCGTCAAGATGAGCTGAAAGATATTAAGACAAATGCCGCATAAATTTACTTTACTAAATCCACAACTAAATCGACAACCACTTCAACAGCAGCAACAAAATAGGAAAAAACGGACAGATTGACATCGTTGCCACTGATTATGATTACGGGCAGCAGGAAAAATTATGCTCTGGAAGGGTACAATGTCAAGAAATTAAATCAGCAGTGAGTGCTGCCCTTGCAATAACAACTCGTATTACAGCTCTTCTCCAAGCCCAAACCTTTAATCATAGCCTCAACCGCATTACCATCAACATCATTAATTATTGATTACCTATTTTTAAAGTAAAATTAATTTCCTTTGATGCAACCTGCTTTCTGTATGTATCTTTGATTTGACCGCACTAGAAATCATACCAGAAAATAAACATACTGACAAATTCAATTAATTAACGCTGCTGTTGATTACTATTTTTTTAGTTTAAATGAATACAAAAACTAATAGATCAGATGTATAATATAATTTATAAATGTAACCCACCCACATAAATCGTAACACATGTAGCCGTGGCCCGGACACGCATCAGGTTGAACTTCGGCCTTTTGACGATATGCAGCAAAGTCCCAAAGACGTGAGGATTTTCTTTTTTTGCAATAACTAAAAAAATACACTGCCGAAAATGGAAACATAAACACACATCACTGACAGGCCAAACTGTCAGTGAACTACGTTCAGCTGATTCAGCCGAAGTTGGAGTACTCGCCACCAGAGGGGAGCGGCTACCAAGTGGCGGCAAGAAGGTATTACCCCGCTGAAGAGGTGGGTGACCGACGAGCGGAACCATAGCCGTTAGGAGGAGGCTATATAAGCACGCGAGGAATGACGCGCCTCCTCTTTTTGATCTCTGGTATCGTGGCGACGACGGCAACAGAACGAGGAAAGTCAGCGAAAAGAAGTCGAAGCGCAGCGGAAACGTTAAGCGGAAGACAATAGAAACAGCAGAGCGGAATCGACATTAGTCACAACATTATTTGCAAAGCGACGAGCAAATTTCAATTGGGAAAAGGAAGGCGACGGATTACACCAGCGAACACGATCGTCGAAGGGGCCCCTTTTGTAGGGTTATAATTAACGTAAGTTCTTTTGTTTTGATAGAGTGTATTCTTAATTGAGTTTATAGTTTCTTGAGTGAATATATAAAGTAGAAAAATTGTAGCTAATTGGAATTTATTGGTGTTTGAAGTAACAATCAAGTTCAAAAGAAGTAAGTTTGTTTTGTTTCAGTCCGCGGTTGTAACGAGTGCGGCTTGGACGGTCAAGTCAAGTGGAAGTGTCGGGAGGGTGAGTAAAGCCGTGATAGCGGAGGTCATAGTGTTCGGGGGGTGGTATTGTGGTCCCGCGAGGGACATCCTAATTGAGAAGGGAGGAATTTAATGTGTTAGTGAAGTAGTGTAAGGGTAGGATTGGAGAACAGAGTGTAGGGTATTTAGTAGCGAGGGTATCGGCCGAATAACATCGCGTGCAATCGGTTAGTCGCATTCTCGCTTGGCGGCTAGTTGAGGCTTTGAGGAAAAGCGAGTGGCGCTCCACGCCCGTCTTCGGACGAGCTAACCGGGTCCACAAGCCTCGCCGGAGCACCCCAGTTTCCCCGGGTAATAAGTGGGGGTAACATTTGGCGCCCAACGTGGATGTTTTGTAAAGTAAGTGGAGTAGTGAAGTGAAATAAGTGAATACACGTGAAGTGCGAGTGGAGACGGTTTGTGTGGTGCGGCGCGTAACTTGCGAAAGTGAAGTGTGGTGACTGATTTTGCGGGAGTGTGTTTTATCGTGGTTGGTGGAGGTTTATATATAACGGTGGAAATCCGCGCGGGTAATATTTGTAAATCGTAATTTGTGATCATATAAATCTAGATTGAATTTATAAGAAATCCAGAGTTTTTTCATTTAGAATTAAGTGGTTGTGTAACTAGTTTTAAGCATTTATTAGACTCGTTCGATTTCAGCAAAGGGAAATGGCGTTGAAAGGGAAGATCCTCGTCGATAGGCTGAGTAAGGATGAGTTAACGTATGAGCTGAGGATTCGGGAGCAGGCATTAGGCACGGTGGATGAAATGAGGAAGGCGTTGCGGATAGCACTCAGGGCGGAGCGAGCGTTGGACTGCTCGATGGTTGAGACAGATGCGTACCCTTTTACGGCCAAAGAGGATGTGGATGCCGTGAAAGAGAAAGTGGAGGAAATTAGGAATCTGTTAAGAGATTTTGAAGGTGGAACGGACAGTGGGGACTTCTTAAAGATCACGTCGAAGGTGGATTATGGTCTCCGACGTTTGGGTAAGGTACCTACAGATGAAGTGGATTTAGTGAAGGAGGTGAGCAAGTTGAGGTCCGCCCTGAGAATGTCCATGGGTGAATTAATGCTTAAGGCTGAAGGAGATGAGGATGAGGCAGAGGTGATCGCACCAACTGCGAGAGATTGTGTGATATCAGGAGAAGCTTCGGGAAGTGCTATGGGACCGATATGCTCTACCCCCCGAGTCGAGGAGCCCTTGGGGAAACATCAAGATGTGAGTAAGTGGGGTATTCGTTTTACGGGGGATTCGAATTCAGTGAGCTCTTTCCTGGTAAGGGTGGAAGAGTGGCGAGAGGCGAAGGGGGTACCCAAATCCCATCTATTTAGGTCAGCGGTGGTCTTGTTCGAAGGGAAGGCATTAACATGGTTCCGAGCGATAAAACATAGATGCAAAGATTGGGACGATGTAAAGAAGGAGTTGCGGGCAGAGTTCTTACCACCGGACTATGACGACAGGCTTTTTGAGGAAATTCGGCACCGGACACAGGGAAAGGATGAGTCCATTGGGGTGTACGTGGCGGCGATGGAAGGCCTTTTTCGTCGACTTACGGTACCGTGCACGGAACAGGAGAAGCTGCGCTGGATAAGGCGGAATATTGCACCCTTCTACCAGACTCAGCTCAGTCTGGTGCCGATCTCCTCAATAGTGGACCTGGTAAAACTAGGTAGAACATTGGAGACCACCAGAGCAACGGTGGAGTCCTTTGTTCCTCCACCGAATCCCCGGACGCATCGGTTATTGGAACCGGATCTGGCTTATTGTGTGGCGACAGAGGGAGGTATGGTTGCCGCATTGCAGGATGGGCATAGGGGTATCCGCTGCTGGAACTGTAAAGGTGAAGGACACACCTCCAGGACTTGCAGTGAGCCTCAAAGATGTTTCGGTTGTGGGAGAATTGGAACACGGAAAGCGACCTGTCCAACGTGTACACGGAGGCTGTCCAATGTTCCCAAGGATCATGTGAGACGTAGCCAATCAAGCCAAGCACCGAATTCGGGACCCTCGGGAAACGGGAACCGTACTCACTAGGCGACGTAGGGGGTACGAGCGATCCAAATAAGTTAGTCGCACAGGAGACAAGGGTGAATTTTGCGCTGGAGGAAACGGTAGCGGATAATCGTCCACATATGGAGGTGGAAGTGTTTGGGCAAGCTATAGTGGGATTACTGGACTCCGGAGCAACGCATACCATCCTCGGAAAACCCGGTTGGGAATTGCTGCGCACGCAGGGGTTGGAGCTTCAGGAGGCGAGACAACCAGCAATTAAGTTAGCGGATAGTGGATGTGTCCCAACGGAGGGTGTAGCCTGGGTACCAGTGACGGTGAAGGGTGTAACGCGGTGGATGGGAATTTTGGTAGTGCCTGCGGTTCCACACGGACTTATCCTGGGGGTGGACTTCCTGCGTTCATTTCGGATCATTCTAGATCTCAGCAGGGAAGCTTGGGAGTTCGCGGCGGTAGCCGCCTGTGAGGCACTTCAACGGAGAACAAGGTTGACTCCACAGGATGAGGCTCGTTTGGAATCACTGATAGCGGAGGAGTTCGTGTTGATGGGAGATGGCCTAGGGTGTGCTAGAGGGGTGGAGCATGTGATTACGACATCGGCTGAACCCATTAAACAGCGGTACTACCCCGTGTCTCCAGCGGTGCAGGCACACATCAACAAGGAGCTGGATGAAATGTTGCGCCTGGGAGTGGTAGAACCTTCCGGGAGTCCATGGTCATCACCCATCCTCTTGGTAAAGAAGAAGGATGGGAAGTTCCGGTTTTGTGTGGACTTCCGGAAGCTAAACAGCGTATCCCAGCGGGACGCCTATCCACTCCCATTTATCTCCTCCACTCTAGACAAACTGCGCACAGCCCGATATCTCTCCTCCCTAGACATTAAGTCCGCCTATTGGCAAATTCCTATGGCGAAGGAATCCAAGCCTTACACCGCCTTCACGGTACCTGGACGTGGATTATTCCATTTTAATCGGATGCCTTTTGGTTTACATAACGCTCCTGCAACGTGGCAACGCTTTGTGGATAGGGTTTTGGGGCCGGAACTCGAGCCATACGTCTTCGTATACCTAGACGATGTTATAGTAGTCACCGGGGATTTTGAGAAACATTTGGAAATCCTCCGGGTGGTACTAACACGTCTCCGAGAGGCGGGTCTACGAGTATCACGCGAGAAGTGTGAGTTTTGCCGGCCACAGCTGAAGTACCTGGGATACGTGGTAGACGAAAGTGGACTGCACGTCGACCCAGAAAAGGTAGAGTGTATACTGCGTATTCCCCAACCAACCAGTGTGAAGAAAGTGCGGCAATTCTTGGGAATGGTGTCGTGGTATCGACGTTTCATTCCAGATCACGCTACGCTCACAGCACCCCTCAACAACTTACTGCGCAAAAATAAAAAGTTTGTATGGACGGATCAGTGTGAGTTGGCCTTCAGGCGTTGCAAGGCGATGCTTTCATCAGCGCCGATTCTCACGTGCCCAGATTTCGCCTTACCTTTTAACGTCCAAACGGATGCATGCGATCATGGGTTGGGAGCAGTGCTAAGCCAGAGCCACCCCGAGGGGGAGAAGGTAGTATGCTACCTTAGTCGGGGTCTTTCAAAGACGGAGAGGAATTATTCCACCACTGAGAGGGAGTGCTTAGCGGTGTTGTGGGCAGTGGAAAAACTGAGACCCTACCTAGAAGGGTCACACTTTACGGTGATTACCGACCACCACTCTCTGGTATGGCTTAATAATTTGCGGGAGCCGAATGGGCGACTGGCTCGTTGGGCAGTAAGGCTGCAACAGTTCGACTATGAAGTCGTGCACCGTAAAGGCAAGGAGCATCTAGTTCCAGATGCGCTATCTCGGGCATTTCCAGAGGTGACTGCGGTGGTAGAAGCTGACAGTGGAGACAGGTGGTTTGATGGCATGCGTTCCAGGATTCTTAAAAACCCAGCGAAGTTTCCGGACTGGCGGATTGAAGGGGAGACCTTATGGCGGAACATACCCGGACGGCATCCAGAGTTGAGTGGCAGTTCCTGGAAACAAGTGGTCCCCAAGGGCGCACGGCAATCGATCCTCTTAGAATGCCATGACGACGCAATGGCAGGCCATATGGGTATTAGCAGAACCCGCGATCGCATAGCCCAACGATTCTATTGGCCCAAAATGGAAGCAGATGTTCGGCGGTACGTGACAAAGTGCAAAACTTGTCAGGCTACGAAGGTAGAGAGGAAACCCCCGTATGGGCCTATGACCTCTCGGGCTGGTCAAGCCAAAGAACCGTGGGAAATTATTTGTGTGGATTTGGTTGGACCGCTGCCGCGTTCTACTCGAGGCAACACCTATATTTTGACGGTGGTCGATTACTTCACCAAGATGCCTCTTATCTTCCCCCTGAGGAAGGCGACTGCGGTCGAGGTAGCTAGGCTTCTAGAGGAAAGAGTGTTTATGCTTTTTGGGGTGCCGGCAGTGGTGGTGTGTGACAATGGCGTCCAATTTAAGTCAAAGGAACTGCATAGCTTGGTGACCGGGTATGGGGGCAGTATCCAGTTCACGCCATTTTACCATCCGCAAGCAAACCCAGCGGAACGGATCAATCAAACGATCAAACGAATGCTGAGAGCGTACGTAGGAAATAACCACCGAAAATGGGACGATCGGCTCTCACAAATTGGTTGCGCCTTGCGCACCTACACACATGAGGCAATGGGCGATACGCCCTATTTCATCAATTTCGGTCGGGAGATGGCGGTTACACGGAAGGGACCGAGACCGCCTGAGGATGGGGATATCCTGAGCAATCCGCGAGAACGGGCGGAGAAGCTCCGAGAAGTGAGAGAAGAGGTAATGAGGCGCTTGAAGGAGGCAGCGGAGAAAGGTAATCAGCGGTATAACCTGCGGAGGAGACACCCTCCATTTCAACCCAACGACCTTGTGTGGAGGCGGAATTTTGCCCTGTCAGACGCGGCTCAATACTATTCTGCTAAGTTGGCTCCGGAATACCTGGGACCTTTTAAGGTGGAGAAACGCGAGTCCTCGTCTCGGTTCAGGTTGCTGGATATGGACGGCAAAAACGCAGGCACTTGGCATGCGAAGGACCTCAAAGTGTACGTCTCGTAAAGGTAGAAGCAGATCAACCCAGGGAAGGTCACGGTAACGAAGACACGAGTGAGATACGCATTCTAACAGAATTAGGGCGATCGTGAGTCGAAGGTTAAAATAAGTAGATAGCTAACCTAACTAATTGAAGTGGGAGTGGTTGAACTATCGGTAGTTTTAAGGGAAGTTGAGGTTTTCAGGTTTGGTTCATATTGGTTGGTATTAGTAACAGATTGGGTTGAGGGGCCCAGAAGACTTAGTATTAGTTCTCTTTAGCTAACTTTTTTCTACTTAGTACTCGTAGTCTGGTAGGTGGGCAGACGTGTTAGTGTTAGTTTTCTTTTCTTTAGTCAATACTCGTAGTCTGGTAGGTGGGCAGACGTGTTAGTGTTAGTTTTCTCTTCTTTAGTCAGTATTCGTAGTCGATTAGGTTAGTAGACGTAGTGGTAATAGTTTTTTCCTCTTCTTTCTTTGTTCTTTTTCTTTTAGTACTATTATTAGGTGAGACTGGTGGGCCGTGCTAGCTCAATTGGTGGATCAGGCGACTCGTAACCTCAGGGACGTTGAGTGGTTAGTATCATAGGAGTGTATTTCAGGGAAATCCACTAAAAGTAGGGGGGGAAATGTTACGGATAAAACCGAAGGGCACCAGGATTACCTCACCCCGAACACTATCGTAACACTCGCGTGACTATGTATAGTCAGGAAGCTAAGCCGCACTCGACTAGGGTTTGCTTGCCAGTCCAAATTGTAATCATATTAGTAGTTTAAATACGATTATTGGTAATCTAAGCAAACATAATTGTCATCGAACGACGATCAGAATCACCGCCTGTTCGAAGTGGGAATGTTCCCCAGATATTTCGATAAAACCAAAACCTGACAAGATCGAGCCAGATGTTGCCAAGGAGGATTCAGATGATGAGAATTCACTGTCTTGAAGATTTGGGTAATTTATTTGACAACGGAAAATTTAGTGACGTAACGCTGGCAGTTGGCGGGAGAGAATTTCAAGCTCATAAAGCAATTTTGGCAGCTCGAAGTCCAGTGTTTGCAGCAATGTTTGAACATGAAATGGAAGAACGTAAATTAAATCGGGTGGCGATAACTGATGTCGATCATGAAGTTCTGAAGGAAATGTTGCGTTTTATTTACACGGGGAAAGCACCGAATTTGGAAAAAAATGGCAGACGATCTGATTGCTGCTGCTGATAAGTACGCACTAGAAAAATTGGAAGTGATGTGCGAGGAGGCGCTGTGCGTCAATTTGTCTGTGGAAACTGCCGCTGAGACGTTCATATTAGCCGATCTTCATAGCGCGGACCAGTTGAAGGCACAAACTATTGATTTTATTAATACTCATCCTACTGATGTGATGGAAACAGTGGGGTGGAAAAATATGATTAAAACGCATCCACATTTAATAGCGGAGGCATTTCGCGCGCTCGCTACCCAACAAATCCCACCAATAGGACCACCAAGAAAACGCGTCAAGATGAGCTGAAAGATATTAAGACAAATGCCGCATAAATTTACTTTACTAAATCCACAACTAAATCGACAACCACTTCAACAGCAGCAACAAAATAGGAAAAAACGGACAGATTGACATCGTTGCCACTGATTATGATTACGGGCAGCAGGAAAAATTATGCTCTGGAAGGGTACAATGTCAAGAAATTAAATCAGCAGTGAGTGCTGCCCTTGCAATAACAACTCGTATTACAGCTCTTCTCCAAGCCCAAACCTTTAATCATAGCCTCAACCGCATTACCATCAACATCATTAATTATTGATTACCTATTTTTAAAGTAAAATTAATTTCCTTTGATGCAACCTGCTTTCTGTATGTATCTTTGATTTGACCGCACTAGAAATCATACCAGAAAATAAACATACTGACAAATTCAATTAATTAACGCTGCTGTTGATTACTATTTTTTTAGTTTAAATGAATACAAAAACTAATAGATCAGATGTATAATATAATTTATAAATGTAACCCACCCACATAAATCGTAACACATGTAGCCGTGGCCCGGACACGCATCAGGTTGAACTTCGGCCTTTTGACGATATGCAGCAAAGTCCCAAAGACGTGAGGATTTTCTTTTTTTGCAATAACTAAAAAAATACACTGCCGAAAATGGAAACATAAACACACATCACTGACAGGCCAAACTGTCAGTGAACTACGTTCAGCTGATTCAGCCGAAGTTGGAGTACTCGCCACCAGAGGGGAGCGGCTACCAAGTGGCGGCAAGAAGGTATTACCCCGCTGAAGAGGTGGGTGACCGACGAGCGGAACCATAGCCGTTAGGAGGAGGCTATATAAGCACGCGAGGAATGACGCGCCTCCTCTTTTTGATCTCTGGTATCGTGGCGACGACGGCAACAGAACGAGGAAAGTCAGCGAAAAGAAGTCGAAGCGCAGCGGAAACGTTAAGCGGAAGACAATAGAAACAGCAGAGCGGAATCGACATTAGTCACAACATTATTTGCAAAGCGACGAGCAAATTTCAATTGGGAAAAGGAAGGCGACGGATTACACCAGCGAACACGATCGTCGAAGGGGCCCCTTTTGTAGGGTTATAATTAACGTAAGTTCTTTTGTTTTGATAGAGTGTATTCTTAATTGAGTTTATAGTTTCTTGAGTGAATATATAAAGTAGAAAAATTGTAGCTAATTGGAATTTATTGGTGTTTGAAGTAACAATCAAGTTCAAAAGAAGTAAGTTTGTTTTGTTTCAGTCCGCGGTTGTAACGAGTGCGGCTTGGACGGTCAAGTCAAGTGGAAGTGTCGGGAGGGTGAGTAAAGCCGTGATAGCGGAGGTCATAGTGTTCGGGGGGTGGTATTGTGGTCCCGCGAGGGACATCCTAATTGAGAAGGGAGGAATTTAATGTGTTAGTGAAGTAGTGTAAGGGTAGGATTGGAGAACAGAGTGTAGGGTATTTAGTAGCGAGGGTATCGGCCGAATAACATCGCGTGCAATCGGTTAGTCGCATTCTCGCTTGGCGGCTAGTTGAGGCTTTGAGGAAAAGCGAGTGGCGCTCCACGCCCGTCTTCGGACGAGCTAACCGGGTCCACAAGCCTCGCCGGAGCACCCCAGTTTCCCCGGGTAATAAGTGGGGGTAACAATCTTTCAGGTCGGCTTAAGAAAATATTTGCATTTCAGTGATACAATCGAAACGGCGTAAGTAACGTATTTCAAATTGAAAAAAAAGTAAACTAAAAAATATTTATAAGTATTTCTGTGGCTGGTTCTGATACCTCACGTAATTTATGTAGCATTAGATGCCCGATAATGACACTGGGACAACTTTTAAACTATCAAAAATTGACAATAGCTACAGTCCATAAAATTGAGAACCGAGTCTTCGATTTTAATGAGTGGAGAAGGTCTTTTTATTCCTTAGTATTTCGAATGAATAACTACAAAATATGATTCATATTTCAAAATAAAACTGAAGCACATTATAAAACCATAATCAAAATAAGAGATGCTAGGCAAACTTTGTTTCAACTTAGTATACGCACATCTAGTGCAATGTAAACCATTTTTCAAATAATATCGCAATATCCTATAGGAAGGTGGTCCGATAAGTATTTAGCCTACAAAAGAAAATGTAGTGCTTCATTTCTCAACAAAATCTCCTCTTAGCTCGATACACTTGACCCAACTTCTTTAATGCCTCTGAAAAATAAGTTTCCTCGAGGTTTGCAAAGTAGGCCTCCGTAGCGGTGATGGCCTCCTCACTCGACTCAAATTTCCGCCCGGCTGGTTGCTTTTTCAAGTTGGAAACAAAAAAAAAAAGTCGCAGGGGCCAAATCCGGAGAATGCGGTGGATGAGCTAGCAGTTAGTAGCCCAATTTGACCAATTTGGCCGTGGCGACGGCGGAAATGTGAGCTCGTGCGTTGTTGTGGTACAAAGACACTTTTTCTTTCGCCAAAAACGGCCTTTTTTCTGCAATTCGGACTCGAATTGGCCAAATAATTCGGCATAGTAGAGCCCTGTGACCGTTTTGCCCTTCTCCAGGTAGTCGATGCAGATGATAACTTGTAAATCCTGAAAAACGGTGGCCATCACCTCTCCGGCCGATAGGACAGTATTCGTCTGCTTTGGAGCACGTTCGCTGGGTGAAATCCACTATTTTAACTGCTCCTTAGTCTCGACTGTGTACCAGTGAAGCCATGTTTCGTTGATAGCTACGAAGCGATGCAGAAACTCCTTCGGATTGCGCTTAAGCAGCGTCAAACACTGCTCTAAAATGGTCTCACGGTTGCGTTTGTTGTCCGGGGTGTGTAAACGCGGCACCCATCGCGCCGACAGCTTGTTCATGCCCAAAATTTCATGCAGGTTATTTTGAGATGCCTACTGTCTCAGCTATATCGCCCACCTTCAATCGGTGGTCTGCCAATACGAACTCTTGGATTTTTGTCACGTTTTCCTCCGTGGTAGCCATTTTCGGGGATCAAAAACCGACGTGCGGCCACGTTGAAACTCGTTAAGTCACCGTTCACAGCATCTAAGCGCTCTAAGATTTCGCTGTGCGATTTCCTTTCCAAAAACAAGAATTGAATCTCCGACCGATCTTGCTTATTCTCCATTTTTCTAAAATCCATGGATACGCCCGCTTCCACACGCGGTCAGAACGAAACTACCAGACTGAAATTTTGACTGTTGCCGTCTACAAAAATGTACAACATGATAGTTGTTCTCTCTTGCGATAGTGGCGCCACCGGGCGGTGAGGCTGAGTACTTATCGGACCGCCCTCTAGAAAATGCTCAAATAGTTTTCAATAATACCGTTTTCACAGTTCATCGTTTGATGAAAGAGAATGGAATTGTTTAGCTACGCACACTTTTTCAGTGTTACTCATTTCCAAGTTGCATACTTAGGATATTTGAATCCGTAGTAACATCCTTAAAAATGGAAAAAACGCGTTCTCGCTCCTGTCGTTGACATCCACCTAATTCTTAAATCGCGAACGACCGTGGTCTCTTCTTTGTAATTCAAAAACACTTTCGATTCGCTACGTGGTGGGCTGGCCGTTGAGGTCCAGTTATAATTGGTGCAGACGGGGGTGAAAGTAGTGATGGCGAAATTAATAAAGGAATGCATTTATGCTTAGTGAAGTGGTTGTTCTTGCCACAGATCGTGACGGTGGCCTTTGTACGAAGGACTCATCTTCAATTTTTAGGGTTTAAATACAAAACCCTATTGCAATCACGACCTGTGTCCGTCTGTCCGTCCGTCCGTCCTTCTGTATGTCACAGCACTTTTTCTCCGAAACTATAGAGGCTACAGCCATGAAACTTTGTGGAAAGGTCAGAAGTGGTGACCTCTTGAAAATTCAAGGGTGGAAAAATTGTTCAAAGGGGTTCAAGGGGGTCTCCCCATATAGGGAGGTGACCCCACAAAAAAAATTTGTTCACCATTGGTAGTCGAGTAAGGTGTCATTGGAAAGGTCTCAATGAGATCTTTTCAAAACAAATCTTAAAATTGCCTTATGAGTACTGAGGAGGGAAGGGGAAATGTACGAACTTTTCGCGTACCCCCCCCCCCCCCCGCGCGATTGGACACCTTCCATCAGAAAAATCTGAAAAAAATCATGAATGTAGGCCTTAATGAGTACAACAACAACAAATACATGAGAAGTCGAAATTCACTCAACTTTGTTAGTAATAGTATGATTTATCGATTTTATGTTTTCTTGAATAAAATCTAAAAGGTAACCTTAAATTCAATAAAATTTAGCAAACAGATGACTATTTATAAGATTGATCTTTTCTAAAAGTTTCATAAAGATCGAATTGTATTTAATTATTGTACTATGGAACAATATGCCCTGTATTTATATGGAAGCATATGGCTATGGAGCCATATGCGCTTTTTACCGACTTAGACACTACAGCTTTGCTAGGATTTGCATGAAAACTTCAGGAATGATAGGTATCATGAAGATGAGTCATACAATTGAAACAAATCGAAGAGGCGGGAGAGAGCTCCTAGCAAAAGGGCTTTGTAATCATTCTAGGATTCGAAAAAATAGGCCATGAATCGATGATTGCAGTGCACAGGAGTGGCCCCTGAAAAAAAATTTCATGAAAGGTAGCCGATATTAGTATCAACTGAAAGTTCTCTATGAGAGCTTTTCAAAACAGTTCTTAAACTGACAGTTTTTGCTTTAGTGGGGGCACAGGGGGGGGGATACATGAAAAATGTGTTTCCTCCCTCGCGAATGAACACCCGTGATCTAAAAAATCTGAAAAAATTATCAAGGGAGATATCTATGGGTATAACTATAACAAATACCTCAGAAGTCGAAATTCTTTCAACTTTGTTAATAATAGTATGATCCTCGAGTTTCACATTTTCTCCAATAAAATCATCTTTGACATGTTTCTTGATTTTATTCGTTGCTGGTTACTGCATTTTGTAAGTTGAGTACAAAACCCTTCTGACATGAGCATAGGTCTGTCTACCCAACTTGTTGTATTTGAAACGCGTTATTGAGGTTATTGGTTTAGCTTCTAGTTGTCTTAACAATAAGAAACCATTATTGAAGAGCGCGGTGCACTGCGATTACTACTAGAGCAGCTCAACTACTAGCTAGTAGTGCTATCGTTCTTATCATTTGAGATGGTAATGAGGCAACTTTGCCTGCTGTAGCCATTGAAGCTATAGTTACTTTGTCTAATGAAGACGTTATGAGATTCACATGTCGCTGCTTACACCAGCAAACTAAATACGATGTCTCAGGGTATAGTGTATCGTTTGGCACCATAGTAAGTGCAAACGAGCTCGGTGGTGTGGTGGTTACCGTAATACACCGGTTACTCTCATACCGCATGCTCGTCGCTTCCAAAAAGAAATCATGATATTTCTTGGTTAATATTTGAAAACTACATGACAACTAAATCGTACGTACCGAAGGAAGAAAATTCCGAATAAATTTTATGTACTCGTATGTTCGCGGAGTACGGCAGTTGTATCTGGGGTGGTTCGGACAATTGTGGCTGCTACTCGAATCCGAACGAGTTCTTTGCTGCGTTAACACTTAGAAGTGCGTTTTTATGCATGGTTAGAAATTGAATTAAGATTTGAAAATAATGTTGAACGGAATGAGCCGATATTAATAATGAACCTCCATAAAAATGTAAACCAATCAATTAAGGCTCGTGAACCTATTTTTAAGGAATAATTGACTCTTTTAATTCTTGAAAAACTTAATGCAGCCAAAAATTGGTATCTTTTTACCCGTTTTTATAAGCCAAACCGATTTCCCAAACGCAAATTGATCTCAAACGATGTATACAAATTATTGTATGTTTCGAAATCTAATCAGAAATCGAGATTTGAGTGAGCTGCCAGCTTGCATTTTAAACGGAAAGGTGGAAAATTCCAGGAAAGCGTTCAATCCTTATTTTCAACTCAACAATGTTTACGCTCCGCGTTCTGTATGAAAATACTAGAGTAGTGACTACATGTGCTCTCTTGCACTTTTACTTTTCATTTCTTAGGAAAAATAAATTTGAATCGTGTAGTGTGAAAAATTCCCCAGATTAAGTACCGATCCGTGTAAATATATTTAAACCATATGAGAATTGCAGGTTTCAAAATTATATCAAACTTTTCAAAGTAAACTACAATGAATTTATCTAACCGTTAAAATCTTACATTATTTCATAAAAATTCATGTTTTACCTTCATTTAACATAGACAATTATTCGTGGCCCAGTAAGAGATATGCATGCGTATATATGCACAAGTGCTTTGAACATACCATACTTGTAATTGCAGTTTCAGGTCAATGCGTTTCCATTGTTTTATTTTATTGACAAGAAACTACGCAATCGAGTCGTAACTTTTCAGATGGTCTGTGTAATGTGATATTCTGTAATTTTTGCTAACGTTAAACATCACTGTTAAGTTAAGTTAATTTAAAAGTTTACTGATGCAAATCTTTTGTTCCTATCATGAAGTGCCTTGCGACCTTGTAAATTTTCACTTTCATCAATATTTTGATGATTTGATTATTTTATATATGTTTCAATAATCAAATATGTTCCGAATATCATTAAAAAATTTGCAAATATGGAAAAAACCATGCGGAAATTATGAAATCGCAACAAATAAAAAAAAAGAAACAAAAAAATTTCAAACATTTCCGCGAAACGTCCTCGTACTTAACATCAAAAGAGAAATTCTTTCACAATCTTCCGCTTAATAATGCATCAACGAGCATAGATATGCACAAACGAGCATGCATTAGAGGAACTTATGACTCTTTATAACATACGAGGATGTTTGATGAAGTATCAATTATTATCTTTCGTTTTTTTTTACTACAATCCGTTGCATTGCTACGATCATGTAAAGTGCGTGTAAATGAATTTCAATTTTATGTTCCATAATTTTTCAAGTTTCGCTTTCACGCGAACTTCTTTTTGTTCGTATGCTCCGCATGGTAAAATTCACTGTCGACATGTGATGGTCATTTTCATATAAATACTTCTTTTACCGTCTAAATGATCGTCATAAGTACCGTGTGTTAAAATTGCGGTGAGTAATGCACTGCAATGTCTTGAGGTAATCTTTTCATCCAGTGAAGTTTTAAAATCGCATAGCATGCCGCCGGTTTATGAACCTCTCAAGGTCGTGAAAAAGTACGTTTAGTACAAACGATTCGCAAAGGGAAGTGCTGACCGATAGACAGAAAACCCAACAGACGGACATGATGTGGTCTACCCGGTCGTGAATGAAGTATCTCTGCTACCTGTTTGCACAAGGTATCTAACAAGTGCATTCTCTGCTGGCGGTTGCAAGTGCTTCACCTATTTAGGTGAAGACACGCATTGTAGGCTACACAAATACTATACCCGTTAGTGTGCAGATCAGTGGCAATCGGACGTGCAAATGCATTTCCACATATCGACGACTAGCGCACGGGCTAGGCTAAACAATCTGCAAATAGACATACTTGTAATATTGCGGCAAAGCAGTTCGCGATCTTAAACTACTCAAGATGTTGATATGTTAACAACGTGTTGACCAATGGGTCATGGGTTGCCATTTCATTGGATGTTTTTGCATGGTAGTGCAATTGAAGTAATTTAAAATATTAAGTTGAAGGTGAGCTGAAAAAAAGTAATTTAATTCGGTGGTAAGGGGGAAACCTGATTGTAAGTAAATTCGGTTGTAGATTGACTTGATTTATATGGAGGGTAGTGTAGTTGAGTAATTTATTATCATATGGCAACGATGATAATAGTTATTTGCATACCTTAAGCAATAACCTTCAGTGGTCCTTCAGTTTTATAGATTCTATCCCAAAAATAAAATTGACTTGTTTGCCTGAATATTTTATCCTTCATTTTCACTTCCTATATTACGGCTTGTATATACGAGGTGTGTTCAATAAATATCGCGAATTTTGTTTCTTTTTTCCAAAAATTATTTATTTATTCATGAATATCTATTTTGTCCCCTTCAAAGTAATTCCCATGAGATATTATACACTTGTGCCAACGGTTTTTCCAATCTTCGAAGCACTTCAAAAAATCATTTTTTTAAATCTTGTTCAGCTCCTCCTTCGACGCCGTCTTTATCTCCTCAAGCGTAGCGTAACGTTGTCCTTTCATGGGCCTCTTCAGTTTAGGAAACAAGAAAAAGTCACAGGAGGCCAGACCTGGGGAATACGGTGGCTGCGGCATCATTAGTGTGTTGTTTTTGGCCAAAAAGTCGCGCACAAGCAACGATGTGTGAGCAGGGGCGTTATCGTGGTGCAAAACCAATTTTCGTTCTCCCACAAATCCGGGCGTTTCAGGCGGATTGCTTCGCGCAAATCGCGCATAACTTGCAGGTAATATTCCTTATTGACCGTTCTTCCCTGTGGCAAGAACTCCTGATGCACCACGCCCCTGCAATCGAAGAAAACTGTCAGCAAAACTTTCACATTCGACCGAACTTGGCGCGCTTTTTTTGGTCTTGGTTTATGCGGCAGCTTCCATTGAGATGATTGAGCTTTGGTTTCCACGTCATAACCATAAACCCACGATTCGTCACCAGTTATGACCCTCTGGAGCAAATTTGGTTCGTCGCGGACAGAGTTTAACATCTCATTAGCAATGTTCATGCGTTGCTGTTTTTGGTCGCAACTGAGCAATTTTGGTACGAATTTCGCGGCGACCCGTCTCATGCCCAAATCGTTGATAAAAATCGAATGACACGAGCCAATCGATATGTTTAGGTCCTCAGCAACTTCTCTAACGGTGATTCGACGATTGGCCAACACCGTTTTCTCCACTTCATTAATTTTTTCGTCTGTTGTTGAAGTGCTCGGGCGTCCGGCACGCTCTTCGTCGTTCACATCTTCTCGGCCTTCTAAAAACATTTTGTACCACCGATAAACGTTGCTTCGGTCCAAGGTAGCTTCTCCGTATGCCACAGTCAACATTCGGAATGCATCCGCGCACTTAATTTCGTTTTTCACACAAAATTTGATACACGTTCTTTGATCCATTTTTTTGAATAAGTAAAAATCGAAGACGATTGAAAACACGTGCAAGTAAAGCAGCTATCACCAATTAAGTGAACATTCAAAATGGCCGAGCTTGTCGGCATAAGTGACAGACATGAGTACCAACATAACGCCACAAAAAAATCGAAATTGGAATATACGTAACCCGCGAAAATTCAAAATTCGTGATACTTTTTGAACACTCCTCGTATTTTACTTGAAACCATTTATTTACGTATTATTATTTTCAGAAAATTTAAACGAAGCTTGTAGAGGAAAGTGCAATTACCATTACTGAGGGTATAACATGATTTATGTTTATATAAAATTCAACCCCAATAGCGTATTCCAATCAGCATTGTAAGGCTTTCCCTTTATACTTATTTGTTTTAATACGTTCATGAATACTTAAAAATTTTTACTGACGATTTTTAGATCCCTAGCTTTCAATTTTAAATTATTAGTCTAAAATAACCTGAAAAACGATTGCCTTACCCCTTCAAAAACCTAGAAAGACATCCAGCAATTACAGTGAACCCAATGTCGAAACCCAAGCTGGCCGACAATTGGACGGCGAATCCTAGAAGGCTCTTGCATAGTTGATTTGCTTGTTATGATGTTTTCAATTGAACCACAGTATCGGAGTAATTCTTTGATTGTTTTTCGAAACCTGAAATTGGGTATTCGAAAGGAACTACTAATTTTTATCACAGGTATTGCGGAACGAAGGAATTGAAGATATAATGTCTATTTTAAATGCCGTAAATTTTGACTGGACCCGCCAAAATGTTCAAATGGTTGATTCTCGATTTAATAAACAAATTTGCAGGGGACTTGGGCCACAATCACCTAGCTGTTGGGATTGTAAAAGATAAATCAGCTCACTAAAATACGATTAACGGTTGCATGTGTATCGGTTATAGCAATCAATTGATGAGCTCAGCGAGGAGAATCACATACTACCCATAATCAGAGCTGGGAAGATTCCATTACAATTACTTCTCAATTCCCATCACAAGTGATTGTAATTGAAGAACTTAAAGTCTCAATTCCTGTGCAATGGGAATTGAAATTTTGCCTACGGCGATCCCAGTAGTTGTACTGAGTAATTGACCTTCTCCTACTCTGAGGAATTGAAAAAGTAATGGAATGAAAGTAAAGGATGATTCAATTTCTTTGAAATTACCATAGAAGTTGAAAATTGTTTGCTATCCTTGAATGGCTTTCGTGCTATAAAATGCTCGAAGGTGGTTAGCCACCAATAAGGACGCGACAGAAGGTAGGCTGGTTTGTTATATTATAAAATATCATCTGGTGTTGACACATCGGCTGTGGCTACTCTGACTTCGGATGACGAAGTCCCACCACTTGACATCGTATCCCCTTCAAAGGAGATCTTCATTTCGCGCTTAAGCTACCGTACAAATGCGGACTACCTAAAAAACTACGTTCGCAAAAAATTTAGGCCAGCTATTAAAGTTAGTAGTTGCTACAAATTGACTAAGGATAATCTGGAGGACAGAGTGGTAGCTTCTTTCAAGCTTACAGTGCCCTCAAATTGTGATACTATTTTAAATCCTGAAGCTTGACCACTTGGAGTACTTATTAAACCATTCAGCTCAAGAAGAAGGAAGTCCTTTCGTGCACCGGGAAGACCGCAACCTACGAACTAGTGTAAGATCTCATGGCTGTAGCTTAACTTCTTATATTTCAGTATATTACCAAAATTTAAGAGGGTTAAGGACCAAGCTTGATAAGCTCTTTTTATCGTTACAGCTTCTTCTTCTTCGTAGCCCTACATCCCTTATGTCGGGTACTTGACCTAGTTCTTTCTAACTTTCCCCTCAACTGTCTATCTGTTTCCATAGCATTGAACCCTCTTGTGGGCATTGATAGTCATCATCTGCCATTATCGCTTGATCTCTCAATTGCACCTTTGACACATGGTACTTTTGCTTCTTCTCCAAAATTCAACTTCATCAAAGCAAACCACGAAGCTCTAGCCTCCGAACTAAACTTGGTTGACATGCTGGAGTTTTTTGATAACTTGGATTGTGAGAAACCTCTGAAAAAGTTTTATAATTACCTTTATGAGTTGATTAAACACTTTACACCTTTACAAGCTCTTCGCAAAGTAAAGCAGAAACCATAGCTCACTAAACAAGTACTTTGTTCAAGCGTTGTGGTACTGCAGAATCCAGGGCCCGCTTTTGTGATCTGCGTGTAGTAGCAAAAAAGCACTAAAGACTTCAATGAAAAACTACTTCACTAGCTTGAAGAGTTCCCTCATGGTGAATAATGCGAAATCACGCGTCATAAATTAGATCCTTCAAGTTCTCCTCTTCTGTCCCTCCTTCACTTCACTGGAATAATATCGTTAGCTCTTCTCCACAGGATATTTCCAACTTGTTCTCTCAGTTCTTCTCGTCAACTTTTATTCGTTCTTCTCATGTCTCCGATCCAGTTAATACACCTGTACTTCACTCCATTGACATTTCTTCACTTTTCACTGACCATATTGAATATGAATTCCTCATGAATTCACTTAATCCTAATATATCACCTGGTTCTGATGGCTTACCGAATATTTTCGCCAAGTCATTAGCGTCTTCACTTTGGATCCCTCTGGCTTTTTTCTTCAACCTCAGTCTAAAGACTGGTACTTTCCCTACTTATTGGAAAGGAGCAAACGTTGTTCCTAATCTTAAAAGTGGTGATCGTTCTTCTGTGTCTAATTATGGTACATAACCGACCTATCTTGTCGAAGGAACAATATGGGTTTTTCAAAGGTCGCCCCACGCCATCAAATTGAATTGAATTCACCGATTACATTGCTAAGGCCCTAGACAATCGATTGCAGGTTGATTTCATCTTCACTGACTTCTCGAAGGCATTTGACATGGTCAACCATCAACTTCTCTGTTACAAGCTGAAAGCTTTTGGGGTTGCTAGCCCTCTCTTATCATGGATGGATTCCTACCTGTCTTCTTGTATATGTTGCGTTAGTTACTCTGGAACTACCTCTATTAAATTTTATCCGTCCTCTGGTGTTTCTCAAGGTTCCATTTTAGGTCCCCTCCTATTCCTATTGTTTATAAATGATCTTCGAATGGTAAGAAATCATAATAAGCTTAAGCTTGGTCCCTTTCAACCGACTCATACCTTGTTTTTAAATTGAGATTAAGAAGCCTGATTCTTACAACTCAATTGGAGTAAATATTAGATTTTTTTGTGCTTTAATTTAATTTTACATGTATATTTCACAGAATACTTAGTATTGTTGATATCATTGAATTTCTTTATATATTAACTTTTTCTATTAAATCTAATTTTCATTAATTTTCTTTTCTGTTTGTTTTGTTCCATTTTGTAATTGGATTATGTTTAATCTGTTAAATGGAATTTAAATAAATAAATAAATAGATACGATGAATAATTTGGATTTGGCGCGCACATGCTGGTCATGTGTTTGATGTAAACACTCTTCAGGTTTATTTTTTCTCATGATGAAATTATCCATATAAAAACGAAGCTAAGTATTTATCTTTGGCTTTAGGGAATATTTTTTCCATATTCATTTGATGGCGGCATCAAATCTATTGGTGGCAAGAACAAACCTCAACTTCCAGTATAATTTGACAGTAGTTGAATATAAGGTGTACTTTCAGGTGGGTCTTTCGGTTTCCAAAAAGCCCAATGAAGACGCGTCGTGGCGCCACTCGTGCGGCCGATTGCATGCCAAACGAGACTGCGGACCCCTGAGACTAAAGGGAAGTAAAACGACCGAAATTGCCGTTCGACCACCGTAGCACACTGAAGCGAAAATCCTTTACACGACGAAATTAACCTCTTACCAACGCGGCCACCAAACTTATTTTACATTTTGATCAAAAACCAAAATAAAACTAGGAAGCTACTTTAGATTTTCACTATTTTAGTTACAATAACCCTTTTGCCAAACTAATCGAATTGCAAAGTTTTACGTCGTAATTTCCCTATCTTGGTGCCCCGTTGCAATTCGCCAGGCGCTATTCCTTCCTTCGAATTTCTTCGTCGCCGTAACTCTTTCGGCTATTAAATTCCTCAGCTCCGCAATCCTTTCCGCTTTCAAACTCCGTTCAATTTGTTTATTTTCTACTCCTTTTCTTTTTTTTTAATTCTAATTTTGACCTTTTACTACTCGCACCTTCACAATAAGTACGACCGGCCTCGACACTATGAAAGAACAGAGGGCCACCGTTATGTCCCGGTCGCTTTCACCGCTTCTTACTTAACGGCTTAGCCATTTCAAAGCCAAGGTCAGCTCGTGGTATTCTCGATGAAGTTGTCTCTCGACGAGCATTTCCCACTTCGCATTCGCTGTCATTTCAGGATGGTGAGTGCACGCTGTTATCGTGCCGGTTATCTCTTCTGCTGCTTTTAGAACTCTAAGCTCTCAGCGATGCTTGGCGTCGTAGCGACGCCTGCTGCAAGTATACGCGTAATGACGATGAGGGTGATTGCGGGTCAAAGACTAGGGTAGATGAGGCTGGTTAAGATGGTTGATGTCCCGTAGAAATTGATTGTTGGCGATGTTTCAATTGTAGTGATTACTAATGGTGGCGATGCTGTAATGATTATTGTCGAATGGTTACGTTTGTTATAGTCTTTTGTAGTTGGTTGTTGTAATCTTCTGTTAATGCTGAGGATGATTTTTGCTACCGCTGGTGCAGTGCTTGCTGTGGTGGCTACGCCGATTACAAGTATATCATAATGACGATGATGATGGCTGCAAGTCAAGACAAAGTTAGGTATTGATTCTGATAAGGTGGTTGATGTCCCGCGGAGATCGACTGTTGAGAATGTTTTTGTCGCAGAGATTGCTGAAGGTGGTGATGCTGCAATGGTTGTGATCTATGGTGTGGTATTGTTGACAATGTATTGATTTGGATTGTTGCCCATGGTCAGCTTCGATACCACTTGCACATTCGTCACCATAGGTTTCTTTGGCATCTTCCAACCGAATTCATTGAACTCTTGTACTCTTGTACACTGGACTGGGAATTTGAGGGCTATTCGCTTATACGGAACTAAGTTCAATGTCTGCTGTATTGAATAGGATGGGTTCGAGAAGTTCTGATTTGTGTCGGCTATTGTCTGGTATGGGACGTTGTTCGATATTGTATTGCATACTTTGATTTATTATATTTATTATAGCCTCTACCAAAAAGGGTTCTTTCAGTTGGGGCGTTTGGGTCCCGGATAGCCCAATGAAGACGGGCCGTGGCGCCACTCATTCGCCCGATTGCGTGCCCCTGACCCGTGGGCCGCCGAACGAGACTGTGGACCCCTGAAACTAAAGGGAAGTGAAACGATCGAAACTCCAATTCAACCACCACCACCTGCTGTATTGAATAAGGTGGATTTGAGAAGATTTGATTCGTACCGGCTATTGTCTGGTAGGGCACATTGCTCGCTACTGTATTGCATACTTGGATTTGCTGTACTCGTATATTTTATTGCGGTTGGGCTGAACTTTACTAGCAGTACTCTTCAGTATGCAAATTCCTTTGATTTCTATGTTGCTGCATTAGTTGCACTTATTTCCGCTGCTCTTGCTGCTGGTGAAGATGTAATTGTTTAGTTGAGTTTTTTTATCTTCATTCCATCTCGCGACCTCTGGCGGTTCATATGTAGCTATTCCTAAAATCTTCTTAAATTAGTTTTACATAGTTTTAAATTAGTTTTACTGCTCTAGTTAAAAAAAAGGACTTAATAAGATAACATTTTAATTCGCTACATAGTTATCATTTAATTCGATTGGCTAAAGGTTTTTGATAACAACTCGATTTGACGGTAGTTGGAGAAGTTTTTCCTTTCGCTGTCGTGTCTATTCCTGAACATTTCCCTTTAGCCTCGTAACAACACACTCAATGAAACAGCACTGTTATCATGTTAAAGCTACTAGAACTGGAAAGAATTTCAACTCGATTTATTCACGAATTGAATTTTTCAGTGTCTCAATCACAATTAGAAAAATTCGGTTGGGAATTCAATTATCAGAGGAATCAATTACTATCAGCGCTGGCCATGATATGAAATTCCTGGGTAACTCTTAATGCTAATTGGTTTTGAGCTATATATATATATATCAAAAATGTAATCACTGATCACAACTTCAATGATTTTTAAGCAGGCACTTTAAACGTTTTCTTTGAGTTTCGCGAGAACCCACCTAATACGCCAGCGTGTAAACGCAGGCATGTAATACAGTAATTCATTCGCATACCAATATCATTTCGTCTATCACAAGTGTATTGTAGTGATTTTGAAGATTATTCATATCTCCGTTATGGACTGCAGCGGTGTTCTGTTGCCTCAGTGAGCGGAATCAGTACTCGGCTGGATTGGCCTTGAATGCGCTGGCAAGCTAGCGTTGCCGTGGCATAGGGCGTGTTCTCTGCACACAGCGCAAAGGCCCACTACAAATCATTAAAAATTTTTCAATGTATTGCAAGGAAAAAACAAGGTACCTTCCCATTCGACGAGCACTCGTTGCTAAATGGGGGAATAGTGCCTGGAATTTTGTACGATTAGCAAACGGTATTCCAAATGGCGATAAACAAATTATCAAGCGATGCAAATTATTTGATAAATGGGGAAGTTCATGTGGCAGTTCAAGTTCTAATTGTAAAGCACTGGTTAGGTTTAGATCTGATGGATCTTGTGTTAAGTGACGATGCGAATAGAAGATTGTTTGTGTAACGCCAAATCACATTCCGGACATCATTTGAGGCGAATGCCAAGATATAATCGATTTTTCTCTTCTAGCCTTGTTCATAAATCATTGGCGCATCAATTATACTTCCATGGGGATCCACATGTATCCAACACTTTTGTGCGAAAGAGTACGTGATCAAAAGTTGCGAAAATATAACGAGCATCGTCCCCTAAACACTTTAAAATCAACGCAAAGACCATTTTCACTTGTTCCCGTATTGCTGTACTTTTTCAATGACACACTTTGCACGTGAGTACGTCAATCCATTTAAAAAAATTACATTGTCCCAATCAGCAAATTTCACCAGCAACAGATCGTTAATGCTGAGTTCTGTCGCAAAGTATACTCCTGATCAAACTGCTTTTTGTATCCTTCGAAACTGCTTATTGCCTTCAATTAGGGAATCGGGGTACCGAACTGCGAAGTCTTGCATGTAAAGTCACTAAGGTGTTTGAATAATATCATGCATAAATGACAATAGTGAGCAGGACTGCAGATAGTACCATTCTTTTGAAACTTTGTTACGGACGGATGTGCTGTATATTTGAAATTTTTAACATAAGCTTAAATTTCAAAAACCCAATAATTTTTCATGAGTAAAGACTTTGCCAGGAGTAATCTATATTCTTCAAAATCTGGCTGATTAATGTTAACGCCACGTAGTCCGCGTGGCTTAGTGGTTAGAGCACTAAGCCCGTAAGCCGAAGGTCTCTGGTTCAAGTCTCGTTGGAGTTAACGAGATTTAGTTCGAGTGGTTATTTGGACGGACTATAAGCCTGTTCAGTTATGATACGTGCTGGTTTAAAATCAGAACGTATCGCAGCTGGGTGGACGGACGGCCAAAGCATGATTATGATCATATCACCTTGTAGAGTGCCGATACATTCGATCATGACAATGAGATACTCTACCTATCTCTAAGCGAAAGCCCGAAAGGGGCTGTAGGGCTACAAAGAAGAAGAAGAATGTTCACGCCAAGACTGAAGAAAAGGACGAAGAAACCAAGGAATCGTTTTAAAATCACCTGGAAAGACTAGTCGACTCATTGCCCACAAACGACACAAAAATTATTCTGGGTGATTTCAACGCTAAGGTTGGCAATGAGCTATCTCATCGGGGAACGACTGGAGGATATAGCCTCCACGATAAAACAAATGACAACGGCCAGCGCCTGATTGACTTTGCATGTAGCAGGAATCTAGTCATACGTTCGACTTGCTTCCCACATCGACGCCTTCATAAAATGACCTGGATATCACCAGATGGCAACACACAAAACCAGATCGATCATGTTCTGATACAACAACGTTGGGCCTCGAACATGCTTGACGACCGAACATACCGAGGAGCTAATTGTATGTCAGATCATTACTTGATCAAATTAACCTATCGATATCGTTTGTCAAAGGCATTTTTGGCGAAGAACAGCCCGCTGCTAAAATTTGACATCGAAAGGCTCCAAACGGCGTCTGTGGCCGAAAATTTCACGGAGCCCCTCGACAACCAGCTGGCTCCCATCTTATCAGACGCATCGTTAAAGACGAGCAACGAGCTCTGGATGGAAGTGAAAGCGGCTATTAGGACCGTGACAGAACAGACGATTGGACATCAAGCCCGGCATAAGAGGAATGATCGGTTCGATGATGAGTGCCAGAATTCGTTAGATAAAAAGAATCAGGCGTACAAAGAATATGTAGGTAGGAAAACCGGGACGAAGAGAGAACACTATGAAAATCTCAGAAGAGTAGCGAATAAGATAATTAGGATTGAGAAAAGAAAATACTATGACGACCAATTGAGAAGTATAGATGTAAGTTTAGCGAGCAACAACACAGGACAAGCATACAAAGTAGTGAAAAGCCTGAAACGTGATTACCAACCCAAAATCACGCTCTGTCGTGATAACATCGGCAATATCATCGCTGATGAAACCAAGATTAAGGAAAGACGGACATCATATTTAAAGAACCTCCTTAATCCTCCGCACAGCTCCAGAGCATCGGAGCCTATAGATGTCTGCGGAGAATGTCCCGTGGCCCCACCAACTCTGGATGAAGTTTTTTCCGCCATCAAAGCCCAAAAGAATAATAAAGCGCCGGGCATCGATGAGATTCCAGTGGAGCTCATCAAATATGGTGGCAGTAGTGGCCCTCAAGCTAATCACAAAGTCATCCAGTACATTTGGCAACAAGAAAATTTGCCGAACGAGTGGAGCCAATCAATTATATTGCCTGTCCACAGAAAAGGTGACAAGCTTCAGTGCGAAAATTATAGAGGCATATCACTACTTTGTACAGCATACAAAATATTTTCAAAGATCTTGGAAAATAAAATCGGATCATACACCAACAGTATTATTGGGGATTATCAAGGTGGGTTTAGAGCAGGCAGATCGACGATAGACCAATTGTTTACAGTCAAGCAGATACTTGAAAAGTGCTGGGAGTTCAACATAGACGATCACCAAATTTTCGTTGACTTTAAGCAAGCATACGACAGTATTGATCGTATCGAATTGTACCAAATAATGCTTTGCTTTGCATCCCAGCCAAATTGGTCCGTCTTACAAAAATGACAATGACGTCGACGACCTCCCAAGTCCGCATCAATAACCAACTCACCGATGCCTTCGACACAAATATCGGACTAAAGCAGGGAGATGGGCTGGCCCCATTGCTATTCAATTTAGCTCTAGACTACGTCATAAGAAAGCTACCTGTCGATACACGAGGTACATGACTATTCAAGCCGCGCTAAATAGTAGCCTATGCGGACGACATCAACATTTTGTCACGGTCATTAACAACTGCCAAAGAACTCTTCCTAAAACTCGACAGCGAAGCAAAACTAGTAAAACAAAGCTCATGACGCAGTCGAGGAAAAATACCTCAAATACACAAAACATCACACTTGGCGAATATAGTATTGAAAATGTTAGGGAATTTGTGTATATAGTCGCCAAAATAACGAAAACGAGCAATGAAAGAGACGAAATACGCCGACGAATACAGCTCGCAAAGAATATATGTTATTCAGTTTTGAAGATCTTGAAGACCAGCTGCATATACAGGAAAACAAAGCTCCAAGTATACAAACCTGTGATAAAACCTGTGTTATGCTATGGGTGTGAAACATGGACCCCAACCCAAGCATCTGCAAATATATTGAACGCCTTTGACCGACGGGTCCTGAGGTGAATAATCGGAGCGAAGCTAGACGGGGACCAATAGCGAGTTCGATACAACCATAAGTTCTATGAAATTTTCGACGACGTGGAGGTCTCAAGGATTGTCAGATTGCGGAAGCTGCAATGGGCTTGTCACATGAATCGTATGGACGAACAACGGATACCCAAAAAGGTATTTGTTGGGAGAACTGAAGGCCGGAAACCAGTGGGGCCGTAAGCGCTTCAATAAATAAGTAAATCCGCAAACCAGCTGGGAGTACTAGTCAATGAAAATACAACCAAATTTATGATACAAAAAAAAAACCAAACCCCAGATCAAGTTCATGAAATTGCACCAAAAATCTAAAATGAAAATAGACAAGGTTCTGATCAGGCCTATTATCCTTTATGCATGCGAAACGTGGACGCCGACGGGAGCATCTGAAAAATGGAAAGATGCCTTTGAACGCCAAGTTCTCTGAAAATTATCTAGCCCCACCAAGCAACGAGAAGAGCAAATCAGATTATAGTGTACTAGAGTCCCTGATTGGGACTTAAGTCTATAGTCCCATCGGTCCGTCAACCTAGCTCAGTACACCAAACCAAAAGCTGTGCTCCTCATCTTAAACTAAATGGAATATTGACTGCTCATTATAAGACGTGTGCTGCTTGTGAGTCTAGAGCGATTTTTGTTGGCAGACCTTCTTCTATTTAAAATAAAAATTGCTTTGATTCATCTGAAATTATATAATTTAAGCTAAATTTCCGGGTAATTTATTTTCTTTTTCCAATCGAGAGGATTGAAAAATTAAAAACTTGACAGAATTTATAATTTCATCATCTTTGACAAAAGGAATCAGTGTCCTCACTGAAATTCTTGCAGATTCGTAAAATAATAGGTGTACTTCATACGAAAGTGCATTAAAATTTAATTTTACAATTTCAATCTTACGTGTTGAACCGTTAATACCTGCAGATTCTTACAAAGAATTACAATTCTGTAATGGGAAATTTTAGTCCAATATGATGTCTCCCGTTTGAAACCTCAATAATCAAAATCCTCAAATGCGTCGATCATTTATGCCGAAAAAAATTTGGCAAAATTAGGAAATTTTCTTGTTTCAACGGTAAATATCCTCATCTGTTATTTGATTTCCATGTCCTTCAAACGGGACCTTATAAAAGTAAGTCCTATACTTTGGAGAAAATAGGACTCTTATACCCACCTTCGGTCTACAGTTATGCCCGTCCATTCATAAAAAAGCAACAGCAAAATTACTCGATTTAAAATAACGGACTACTAACTTATTGACGACACTAAAGCTCGTCAAAAGTTACTAAATAAAATAAGAAAAAGAAAATCGGTTGACCAATAGAAGAGAACAAGTTGCAGCAGCTGGAGAGTGCTCCTACCAGAAGGGTTTTCTAAACAAATTAGTGAATCAAACAATTTCTCCAAATACCAAAAGCGCCATTTTCTTTTAAGCCTTACCGACGTCGTTGACTTTGAACTAACAATAACATACAAAAGTTATGCACGATTTCTGAAATTATTTCGGAAATCGTAACAAATCTGTATTGTGTGCGTTATTCAGAAACGTGTGTCTAATAAAAATTACATGTGGCTTTTGTTCCGATTGTATAATGTTCAATTGACCATAACTTTGTTGTTTATTGCACGATTGCTCTAAAATGTTCACGATATATAAACTTATACATGAGATAATAACAATGATAAATAATATTTTTTGGATATTTTAAACGCGCCGTGCTATTATAAACAAAGTTAATCGAACTAGACTTCTCAGGGATTTGTTGCCCATGTACTCATTAAGGTCTACTTTCATGACTTTTTTTTTTTTTTTTGATATTTCGGCTCAAAAACGTCCAATTGCGAGGGAGGACACAAATTTTACACCTATTTTGACCTCCTCCAAACTCCCGTATTGTGTCATCTTATTCAAAAAGCTCTCACAAAGCCCTTTCTTTTGATACCAATATCGGAGATATTTTACGAGAAAAAATTTTAAGGGTCACCCCTGAAGATGGGAGACCTCCCCTTGAAAACCTTATAAAATGTTTCTTATACCTGAACTTTGGAGAGGTTGTCACTTCTGAGGTGTTCACAAAATTACAAGATTGTGGCTTATGTAGTTTCTAAGAAAACTTGCTGTGTCGCTCAGATAGACAGGTGGAAGGACAGACAGGTCGCGAAATTAGTAGGTTTTTATAAAAACTATTAAAGAAAAACCTAAAAAGGGATTTCACTGTTTTGTTTTTGCCATTTTATATATAGATCCTTTAGCTTATGAAATATCAACATTTTATCGGTTATCTTATCGATACTGACACGATAAATTTACAAAAAAAAAAATATCCATGATATCGATACGATACTAAAAAAAATCTAGCTCCATGGGATACCGATAATAGCCTTAATATCGGTATCGTATCGTGAAGGGGCCTACTTGAAGTCTTGAATTTGATATGTTTGACTGAACGTAATTTATTATTTTTAACCGATTTCCATAGGAGAGTTTGTTATCGGTTTCATCCGTATATTTTTAAGGTCTTTGTAAAAATTTTTTTGTACAAAGACCTATTAGTTTCGCGACCTGTCTGTCCGTCTGTCCGTGCGTCACAGCTGATTTCCCCAGAAACTATAGAAGCTAGAATGCTCAAACTTTGTGAAAAGGTCAGAAGTGATGGTCTCTCAAAAGTTAAGGACTTAACAAAAATTTAAAATTTTTTTAAGGGGGTCCCCCCCTAATAACGAATGAACCCTTAAAATTTTTTTTTAATCAAAGGTAGTCGAGTGGGGTATCAAATGAAAGATCTTGATTAGAACTTATAGAATCTGAAATAAAAAAATCATTTTATGAATTAGGGGGTCCAGGGGAAGGCAAAATGTAGGCAAGATGTTCAATCGGCCGAGCATTCAGAAAAATCATTTAAGCTAGATTAAAATGGCGGCTGCACCGTGCTTATGAAAGAAACTGTGCATCTTTTGTATAAATTTGAAGGATTTCATATCCAAGTATTGGATGAATAATTCATGTTATCGATTCACGCCATTAGAAAACTTGTTTCTAACCCTAGGATGGTTACAAAAACCTGCTGGTAGGAGCACTCTCCTGCTTACTCAACTTGTTTTATTATTGCTTTTTATTCTATGTTTATCTGGACATAGCTTTTTAACGGAGTTGAATAAAAAAGTTCTGTTTTCGCTAAAATATTGAATTTTATTTCTATTAAATAGCTTTTCAAGGACATGGAAATCAAACAATGGTAAAGGGGATTTTCTGGTAAAACCAAAATAATTCGACTTTTGCGCTGATTTTGTGATATAACTGGCCAATGCATAATTCGATTTTCATTATTGTGATAGTTAATGAAAGACAACATCTTGGGCTAAAATGCTTCGGAACAAAATTCTAATCTTATAAAAGGCACTGCAGATATTAACAGTTTTGTATTGTGCATTGCAGTCGAGAAATTAAATTTTAATATACATTCATATGAATTGTTCGCACTAGTTTCCTACACTGTAGAGATTTGATGGCATAATTTTCATCGACGATGAAGAAGACCATAGTACTGGATTAGTCAAAAAATTGAATTGTAATAGTATAAATGAAAAAATAAACTCCCGGAAAAACAAAACAAACCATACTGTTGCATGCATGGCGGTAAACATGTTGGCAGTTTACATGCTATAAATAATAAATCAATTTGACCCCGATTCATTTAAATTTATTTTATCCCATAAAGTCGGTTTTATTTTTATGATTTTTTTAATTGATACCATTTTGAAAGAATTTCATTAATAACTATAACATTTCTTCTTTTAACTCATTTCGAAACTTTTTAATTGTAAATTTAAATACGTGATAGCTATGAAGCAATTGTGTGTGCAGAAAATGAGTTCAATATTAAACCCAGGAATATAGTTTGGTGGATAATAGTACTCTCACGCACACACACACACATCATCGCATACACAGCTGCCCAACAATTCATCACCCATTCATTCATTTGTCACTCGTTTGTCAACTACCTTGTTAATCAGACGTATAAATAGAAGGTGACACTTTGCAACCCAGTTTATTTATCCTTATTGAAAGGCTTCCCAACCAATTTTCTACACAGCTTAATGATTTTTTAAATACATGAAGTTTGATACTACCAAATAGGCTTTAATATTTATTTCATACTTTATAAAGACTATTGCTAAGTTTTGCTTTTTTTTCGATTAACGTTATCCACAAATAGCTCAGAGTGAACAGTGTCCTTCGATGATTAAAAATGGAAATCAAGATCACCTTCAGCGTACTCGTAGCTATTTACTTTTTTATTAGTCTTATCAAGAGTAATGAATTTCAGAGTAACTTTAAGCCTATTAATCAAATATTCCCAAAACTAAATTCAAGTGAAAAGATACAAAAAAAAACTGATATTGATACATGATCTTAAACTTCTACGAAACGAGCAAAGAATCTATTTCAATAAATAATTAATATATTTTATCGTGCCATGTATAATGTGCCATTTGGTAATTGCCAATTAGTTTTTCTTTTGTCTTCTGACCTAGAGAGAGAGATGATGAGAGAGAAAATAATTGTCTTGCCTAAATTTATTAATCTAAATTGTATATTTTAAGTAACAATTGCAATTAATTAGAGATAATCAAATAATAGACAAAACGAACTTGCCACGTGGTTAAGATAAATCGGCCATGTAGTTCGCACTCTAATGCCAACTCCATAAGCATCAGAAGGTCTCATGTTGTTCCTCATGATTTGAAAATAAGAAGAATTTTAATCTGCAAAGTCATTTCATTTTTACAAGTACATTATCGCCCTACTAGAGCTTTTAGGCAAAAACATGATTCTAAACGTGAACTTTCCATGCAGCAAATTGTTGAATGTACAAAAAAAGTAAAACTAAATAGATTCTAGACCGTAGAAATTAAGGTTGTATTCTATCTTTCTGTTGCCTTTTCCAAGAGGTCTTCTAGCTCCCGTACGTATAGATCTGAAGTGCTTTGATCGCAAAAACGTGCTAGCTCTATTCCTCAAACCTCGACGATGTTTCATAAAGGTGAATTTCTTACCCTTGATTAAGGTCAAATTGTCTTCTAAAGAAGAGTTCAAAAGAGTTCAATTAGTTCCGATACTTGTTCGTATGCAGTAAGAATAAAAATTGTATAATTTAGTGGAATAGAATAATATATATATGACACATCAACTCGACTCAATCGTTAGCTTTGTATTTTATGCAATTGTATAAAATTTTTAGTTATAACTTATTGCTCCCATTTTCTATAAGCCCTTAAACACTAAATGTTGAATGATAAAGGCTTTACAAATAAAAAATCATTAAAAATTATTAGATGTCTCCTAATCAAATATGTTCATTTCACGAGAAAATGTTTAGCACAGTAAAATCTAAAAAAAAAAAAATATTTAACGTGAAGTAAAATTTTAGAGTTGTTGCCTAATCACTTTTTCTTAAAGTTTGGTGCTTATGTTTGCTATTTAAAAATTAGAACATGTGAATGAATTTGATTTTCACTCCAAAATTTTAGTGGATACTTTTGAAAGGACTAAAATGACAAGTTTTTTCAACTGAATATTTTTCACTACATTCTTCCTTAAATTCTCAAAAAAAAGTGCGAAAAGCTTAATAGTCTCTGTGAAAATATTTGTCCTAAAACAAATATTTTACCTATCTCCTCAATAAAGCCATGGTGAACTAGATTCAATATATCAATAGTCATATCCTTGGGTAGAGCGCAAGTTCTCGCATTTACCATTGGAGAAAATCACGTATCTGTGTGAAAATTAATGCTGCTACAGAAGAAGACCGAAACGTTATAATTTTCTTATTTAAATGGTTACTAGCCTCGCTTTTCTATGCAATCTACATCGAAAAAGCTTGTGTGCAATTGCACAAAAATCGTATATGTGTATGCCAAACAAGTTTCTAGGTAATTTCGAGTTCGCTTACATCTACGGCAGAACTCCCCAATCCATTTCTATAACCGATTGAAAAAAAAAAACAACTTTCAATTTATTATGTAGGCGTTCTCCTAAACTTTATTCTCCCCACTCTCGCTTTCTGCTACCCTCTGACTATGGAAGTATAATTTTAAACTTAAATTCCATCATTTATTCATTGAAACCTAACTAATTAACTAGACCTGTATTCGAATTCGCATCTGACAATCACAAGACAGAAGCGCTTGCATTGAACCATGGCACATGTTATCCTTCTTTTTCTTCGTAGCGCTACAGCTCCTCTGAAGTGTTTGCTTCCTGCAAAAAGCGCCTCCAACTATCTCGGTCTGTCAACTGCATCCTTCAATTTAAATTTTAAAATCCGATCAGCGATGAACTATCTTTGTCGATTGAAGCCAGACCAACGTTTCCTTGGGTTTCCCACTAGTTTCCGCCCCTCAGTCCTTCCAACGAATATCTTTTATGATATCTTTAGTTCGCTCATACGATTCTCGTGGCCAACCCAATGTAGCTTCCACAATCTTACAATCGTTGAGACCTCCGGCTCGTCAAAAATTTCATACTGTTCATGGCTGTATAGCATTCGCCATTGGTCCCCTTCTAACTTCACTCCGGTTATTCGCCTCAGGATCCGGCTTTCGAAGGCGTTCAATATGTTTGCGGATCCTTGGGTAAGGGTCCATGTTTCACACACATAGCATAGCACAGGTCGTATCACTGATTTGTATACCTGGAGCTTTGTTTTTCTGTGTATGCAGCTGGTGTTCTGGATCGTCAGAACTGAATAAAATATTTTATATGCGAGCTGTATTCTCCAGCGTACTTCGTCTCTTTCATTACCGGTTTTCGTTATTTTGGCGCCCAAATACAAAAATTTGCTCAGATTTTCGTTACTGTATTCTGCAAGTCTCATATTTTGGATATTTGAGGTATTTTTCCTCGACTACATGATGAACTTTGGTTTGCTCCCATTGATTAGTAGCTCTAATATGAGTAGTTTTGTTCGGCTTTGAGTTTCAGGAAGAGTTCTTTGGCAGTTGTTAATGACCATGGCAAACTGTTAATGTCGTCCGCATAAACTACCACTTGGGTTGACTTGTATAATAATATATCTCGACAGGCAGCTTTCTCATGACGTATTCCAGAGCAAAATTGAATCTGCTTGATTGTAAACAATTAATTTCTCGTCGATCTTCCTGCTGTAAAGCCACCTTATTATATATATATATATATATATATATATATATATATATATATATATATATATATTTATACCTGTATATATATGCATAAATATATATATATATATATATATATATATATATATATATATATATACATATATATATTCTGGAATCAGACACTGAAGAAGGGAGCACATATTTTACCCTCCACGTTGACGATCCTTCGGCAGTGGATCGTCGCACTGTCGATCAACTGCTGTCGATCTTCGTCCACCAAAAGAGACCCGTCCTTTGTTTTGCAGGTTCCTCGTCAGATCACCTCCAACTGGCGAGGCGTTAATTTTTCTCCTCGAGGCAATTCAATTTTCAATTGTGGTGCTGGTTTTCATCATAGTATACTCAACTAGTAACCACACTCCATCAACCCTCCGGAAAAATTCGAACACAAGCCGAACAGCGAGCCATAAATCTTCGGTAGCAGGTAGATGGTAAACGCTGATGCGAGGAATGGCGCGAATATAAACATATGCTTCGATGAGAGATTTCAGGGCTACCAGAGCTAAAAAATCAATAACATTGCAGAAAAACAAAATCGTTCCATGCAATCTTTTAGTTTTTTGTTAGGATGTGGCAGCACTCCTATGTTCTGAAATGCGTAAAAGAACACGTGCGTCGGAAATTTTATTTGCATTTTGCTTTGTTTCTTGAGCGCGCGAAACATGGGATCAGCTGTCATGCCCCGGATCAGCTGACGTGCCCCTGGGAAAATTCAAAAAGTGTGCAACACAGGGTAAATGAAAGGTGTGGCTACTATTTGAGTATACTATGGTTTTCATCAGCGACCCCCAACTGGCGTTCATTGTGTACGCACCTGCGTCCCACATTCGCTTCATTGGGTTTCGTCTTCGTTGGTTGCCGAATGGATTGTCATTCGTACATGTCGATTCGCGCAGCGTCCACATTCCGGGACACATAAATTGTAGGATTTATAATTGGAATAGTGCAAACGGAATGCCTTCTCATCAGGTAGAGTACGTGCTTTATGTGCCATTAAACTGGGCTTAAGCAAAATGCTTAAATTCAAACTGTTGATTAAAATTGTGAATAATAACGGGTGCGCTTTAAATCCAAAAAAAAAATATTTAAAATATCTCAAACTGATGACGCTAAAACAGAGAAAAAAAAACAAGTTGGGTTAACAGACGTACGCTCATGTCGGAAGGGTTTTGTACCTAACATACGAAATGCAGTCACAACCAACGAAACAAGGTGAGAAACATGTCAAAGAGATGTGCACGTTTATAAGAAAATCCGTTGCTTCTGTACTTTTAACGGTCGCCATTTTGTTGCAAACTAACAAAAGTCACTCAAATCTTGAATTCCCAAAAATGTTTATGTTATCGATCTAATTTGAAAATTTCAAGAAGATTAAATCTAAACTGTAGTGTCTGATTCAGTACAAAGTCCGAAAAATACCAAAATCGTATGTTATTGTTGTTGTAATTGGAGAAATTTCAAATGGCTATAGCTTTCGTGAATATGAATCGATTATCATCAAACTTGCAGGGTATAAGGGTCTTTTCATTAAATTTAAGGGTATCCATACGATTTTATCGGGGAAAATGTGAAAAGCGATGTTTATACTGTTATTAACAAAGTTGAGCGAATTTTGACTTCTAAGGTATTTTTCGTGTAGTTCCCCTTCCTGTGCGCTCCCTGAAACAAAAAAATACCAGTTTAAGACCTGTTTTGAAAAGTTCTCATCAAGAGCTTACATTTGATACCCATATTGGCTACCTTTGATGAAATTTTATTTTTCAGGGGGCCATTCCCCTATATGGGGAGGCCCCCCTTAAGCATCACGTAAAATTTTTTTTTGTAGTAACTTTGAAGAAGGCACCACTTGACACCCATATACAAAATTTTATGTTTGTAGCTTAAGTAGTTTGCGAGAAAAAGTGCTGTAACACACGGACGGACGGACAAACAGTCGCGATTTTAGTAGGGTTTTGTAAAATTATTTTACGAAACCCTTAAAAATTATATAAACTAACAATTCACCGAAACAAATAAAGTATTTAGAAAATATGAATGCGGTTAGAATGTTTGCCAATATTTTAATTTAGGGAAATTAAGGAATAAATAAAAAATTTATATAATGCACCCAGTTTACAATGTTCGCGCCGACGAATAAAAGTTGAAATTGAAGAAATAATATATTCAAATTCAGTCCAAAGTGCAGGTTTTCCATTCAATACTAATCAATAAGCAAAATAAAAAAGAAAATTTAATTGAAACTAGACATTGTTCATGATTAATAAGATTACTTCATATTTGAAAATTACTAAATTGAGAACTCTCGGTCTTCTTCTTACTGTTTTTGGAACGGATCGGGTATGTGATCGGAAATTATGGCCAGGGACCTCAACTCACCTAGCCATCGGGCTGTCCTTTTCTTATTGTAGGGGCTCTCCTCGGAACGGAGCGTCCTCGTATGGAGACTCGTGTCCTCAGAATCTTAGGTCTGACTGGAAGGGGTGCGAGGGGATACCAATTCTAATAGGATGCCCCACCTTTTTTCGTAGGCAACTATTTCTCTTCTCCAGGACGAGTTGGCACACCTAATTACGTGTAGGAAAATAAGTAGACTAGGCAGGGAAACGAATAACCACCATTAGTTCTGGCTTTGACCTTATTTATTTTTCTTCTATAGGACCTGTAAACTCTCTAATTCGTGCGTGCGAAATAGTTTATAGTAGGGTTTGGTGGTATAGGAAAGAACCCGCCCCGTGACACCGCAGACTTTAGTTTGCTAGCGCATGCAAGCCTCCTTAAACCAGTTCGTTTCCAGCTAAGCAGCAATCCATGGCTTGCTGAGACAGCATGACGCTGCTGCAGTCCGTACGGAACCTGCCATATTTTCTAAAAATCATTACATAGTATTTATTGCTGTACTCATAAAGCTATACCTCCATAATTTTTGTTCACATTTTTTACATCACAGGTGTCCAATCGTGAGAAGGAGAAGGTACACATTTTGGCTTTCCCTGCTCTCCTCGATACAAATTGTGTAGATTTAGCATCTATTTTGAAAGGTTCTCGTCAAGACCTTCTCTGATACCCATCATCACCTTTAGTAAAAAAGGCTTCCCTCTCTATATGGTGAGGTCCCCTTTATGAACCGTTGAAAAAAAATTTTAGAATCCAACTTTCAAGAGGCTATCACTTTACATGTGCCTCTCAAGTTTAGTGTTTGTAACTACACCTAATTCTCTTTTTACACGATGGATACGTTCCCACAACATTCGTATAAAAAGAGAATTAGGTGTAAACAATATTAGAAAATCCTTGTTAGAGTTCATTTAATTTATTTCGTGCTTGCATACTTTAATTCATTAAATATATTATAAGAAATAAATTATACTTTGAAAAAAAGGAAATAATGTCTGAAATTCATTAGTAAAAAAAATGTTAAAATAATATACATAGACATAAAAAAAATTTTATACATTGTCACTTTCTGACAATAAACGCATACGTTTACGTAAGACTAGAATATCAGTGCCATTATAAAGTTTCTGGTAAATAAGATGCCATTAATGATTTCAGTTCACGTTTAAATTTTGCAGCTCGTTCCTCATCAGGATCATGTTCTGCAAAACGATTACCAAATTTACTGGCAAGGTCAAGACCTTCTTTAATTAGAGTTACATTAAAAATGGGAGGATCTTCTTCGCCATTATCGCTATGTTCTCTGTCATGATGAGTCTCAAGGGTGATTCCTCTATGTCGGCAAATGATAGATCATCGAATCTATCTCCACCAATCGTATGTGTCAGCATTGTGATGTCAGTAAAAGCAGCGTTATTATGGATGGCAGTATCAGAATCTTTGCTTTTGACGCGTTCCGGCCAAATATTTTTCCAACATGAGTTCAAAGTTGATGGCTTTCAGTCAGCTAATGCTAACCCAACTTGATTATGCAGTCCAAAATAGAAAATTTTTCTGAATATCAATTACCGTTAAATCCTCATTATGGTGTCGTTTATTTAGCACCTATTGGAGTGGACGTTTTATTTAGTATGTTTTAAAAGTAGCAATAATCTCTTGGTCTAATGGTTGTATTAAAGATGTTGAGTTAGGCGGAAGAAAGCAAAAGTGCATATTTGGGTGCTCCAAGACCGGATGGCCAGGCGCATGTCTAATATGAAAAGAACTTCAAATTCTAAATTCATTTTCCAGAGTGTCTAACTTCCTTGATGAAGTATTTCGGGCACCATTCTGTAAAGATTGCACTAGTCATCCAGGCCTTTTTGGTTACCAGCCAGTGAATTGGCAATTTATTGAAATCTACACCTTTCATCGAGCATGGTCTTAAAGTACGATTTACTAGCAGTGGTTTTAACATACGTTCTCCTGAAGCATTGGAACAAAACAACAATGTTACACAGTCCTTTGTTGCTTTAAAACCACCGGTAGTTTTTTTGCGATTTTGCAACATAAGTTTTGCTCGGCATTTTTTCCAAAAAAAGGCCGCTTTCATCTACATTCCGAACTTGATCTGTGGTGTATCCTCCAATTTCAATAATTTTTCTAAGTTTTTCAGGAAACTTTTTGGCAGCTAACTCATCTGCAGGTGCACTTTCTCCCTTAATTTTTATATTATGGAGAGCATGTATTTTAAGAAAACCTGTCATCCAACCTGTATTTGCAGCAAACTGAGGTTGTTTTGACTGAGATGTGCCTGGCTGCGCTTCTTTAAGACTTTTATAGAGTCTTAATGCAGTTTGCTTGATAGCAATTCCATCTACTGATATTATTTTTTGCGAAAAGCTTTTTCCACATTTTCTTTGACAGCATCTTTTATGTAGGACGATGTTTTGGCATTTATTTTTGTTCCAGAAAATACCGATTTTCTGATCGCAGTTTCATTTTTCCTGATAGTTCTTAAGGTAGCTTCGTGAATGCCAAAATGCTTTCCTACAGCCGTTGCACTTTGTCCTGCTACAAGTTGCTCTAAAATTTTAATTTTTGTATCCAAACTGATTGCCTTCCTCTTCGCTTTCATTGCAGGTAAATTATGTGTGTGTTAGGGCGACCAAAATATCTTTCATATTAATAATGCAAAGATCTTAAAATTATTTAAAATCTACCTGTTATTGAGCTCATAAATCCATACGAGCACTAACTTTATTTTATTTATGTTATAACTTTTTAAATATTTACTACAACTAAACATGTTTTCTTTTCAACTCTCAAAATCAAACTAAATTGCGTAAAAACTGTATAACGTCTTTACGCTCTGTATGATTCGGGGAATACCATGCTGATATTATAAGGTCCCAAACAAAAAACCTAATCTGGCACACAGCGAGAGCAAAATTTACCTCAGCGACTTCTTCTGAGAATAATTTAAACGCTTCGTACACGCATCGAAAAATCTCGCTCTATTTGCTCTATGAGATTCAAAAAAATTTCCGAAAATATTAACAATCGTGATAAAATTAAATCCATTCGTGAAAAAAGACACGAACTCGTATTAAACTAAATTCGTGTAAAAAGAGAATTAGGTGTAACCGTAGGATGACACATAGATGGCGTTACTAGAATCTTCTCCATATAATTTTTAATTAGTGCGAACCTTCAAACGATACGTGTATAAATTTGATAGCAATCAGACTGTTGATACGTGAGTTATAACATTTTGTGCGAAGCAACTTTTGTTATTGAAAAAAATGGAAAAAAGTGAATTTCGAGTTTTGATAAAGCATTGCTTTTTGATGAAAAAAAAAATACAGTCGAAACCAAACAATTGCTTGATAAACATTATCCGGACTCTAGTCCATCGAGACAAATGCTAGAGACGTGGATTGCTGAATTTAAATGTGTACGTACCAGCACAAATGATGCAGAGCATAGTCGACGCCCTAATGAGGCTGTGATTCCGGAAAACATAAAAAACATCCACAAATTAGCTATGAACGATCGCAAATTGAAGGTGCACGAGCTAGCTAACATTGAAAAAGATATCAGATGGTAGTGTTTTTATCATTTTTCGTGAACATTTGGGTATGCGCAAGCTCTGTGAAAAGTGGGTGCCACGTGAGCTCACAGTCGACCAAAAACAACACCGCATTGATGCTTCAGAGGAATGTTTGGGGCTGTTAAACCGCAATAAAATCGAATTCTATTGTCGATATGTGACAATGGATGAGCATGCTTCACTATTACACACCACATTCCAAAAGACAGTCAGCTGAGTGTACAGCAGTCGACGAACCGAATACAAAGCGAGCAAAGTCGTAATAGTTTGCCAGTAAGGTGATGGCGTCTGTATTTTGGAATGCGAAAGGAATAATATTCATCGACTATCTTCAATAAGGAACCACCATAAACAGCGACTATTACTGTGCACTTTTGGTTCGATTGATGGCTGAAATTGCAAAGAAACGGCCGCATTTGCAAAAGAAAAAAATGTTGTTTCACCAAGGCAATGCACCGTGTCACAAATCGATGAAAACGATGGCAAAATTGAATGAATTGGGCTTCGAATTGCTTACCCACTCACCGTATTCTCCAGATTTAGCCCCCAGCGACTTTTTCCTGTTTTCAGATCTCAAGAGAATGCTTGCTGGAAAGAAATTTAAGTCCAATGTTGAAGTAATCGCTGAAACTGAGGCCCATTTGGATGAGAAAGAGAAATCGTACTATAAACGTGGTATCGAAAAGTTGGTGGAAAATCGCTATACTCGTTGTATCGCCCGCGAAGGGAACTATGTTGGATAATAAAATCGAGTTCTGTCAAAATTTTATTTTTTTTTACTTATCTTACGGACTTATGGCATGACCTGTTACTATAGTTCCAGAAAAAAACTGCTGTGACAGACGACAGACATACAGGTGGCGATTTCAATACAATAGAATTTCGTAAATTAGTACAAAACGCTAAAAAATGGTCAGAATATACTTGTCATTTTTCGATATTTTTAAAACAAATAATTTTTTAAGCTAAACAAAACGTTGGATTGAAATAAAAAATAAAACGATTTTTTAAGAAATCGAAGAAAAAAATGTGAAATATAAAACTCAATTGAAGGATTTATTTTTATTAATTTTATGAACTTGTGCTGGACATATTTATCTTAACATCTTAATGATTAAAACTTAACCCGTTTCCCTATGTCAATGCTAAAATAATTATTTTAAATTTTATGGACTAATTCAAAAAATATATGCATCTTATTTTGAGAGTGAAAAAACCCAATTCAAAAACTGGAAAAATTTTAATTCAATTACTGTCATCCAACCAGTACGCTTTTGACAAACTCTTCTGTTTGCATTTTTTTTTTGTGATAGAGGCAGGATTATTGATACGTAATGGCCTTTCTTTCATCAATAAGGGCTTGCTTCTAGTAGCTTTGAATTTTCATCCCTTAAATAATCTTCGAACTTGTCTCCTTTCTCAAAATATTAATCCATTCATAAAATTACGTTTAGCTTTTCAAAGATAAAAAATTTAAATCAAATCCTAAAAATGGCAACCCTAACCCTTAATCTAATCATATAAACTGGCTCTATCCTTGTGCCGAATAGTCTCTAGGATTGAAGCACTTACTAAATGTTGTGGTAAACGATATCTTGCTCAATAGTTTTCCACTTATACTGCCGGTACCATATCAATTCATACGACATATTGCAGTTTGACCACTAGAAGGTGTAATATACAATACATCTGCAAGGAAAACTGAAAATAAACATGAAAATTCTGCACAAAATAAATAAAGTTGCGTTATGGAAGTCGATTCATGACAGTGGAATTATGATCATTTCTAATCCAAAGTCGTTGCTCTGATAGAAGCACCTCTTTAACTCCGACAAAAGAAACGAATTTAAAAACACATTTCAAATCATACCGCGTACTTAATGTTAGTTTGGTTGTTTCTATCAGCTGGACAGAAAAAAATTCCAATCTAATCGGCGGGGTTTCCAAAACTAAATATGTATTGTATGCTTAATTTGTATCTTTTTTAAAATCTCAAAGCGTCTAGCGATCTTAGTAATTTTTTTCTCTGTTATTGTTACCGCGTATTGAAAGAATTGCTATAAGATACAATATATAAGAATAAGAATATACAGCAAGATAAGTGCATAATTCATTCCTTGGAAAAGGAATCAAAATGAATAAGATTCGATCTCTTTAAAATTTTTAATATCATTTTATTACTTTTACTTTTCATCAACCTACTTTTGAATACAATGTCATCTTATTAATAATGTAAGATGTAAATTGGTCTTCAAACAAAGATAGCATATGTACTAACATTGAAGTGTATGTTCACCACGTACGAGTATGTGCTACGGAATGGAATTTATTTGCAATCATGGGTTTTTTTTATAATGTTTCTTTAACTATATATAATATTAATGTGGGTCCATAATATAATATGCACAATCTGTCACCAAACTGAAATGCCGAAACGCGAATTGAATATTGATAAACGGGGAAGGTAGTAAGGAAATAGAATAGTGGACAGTCTCGTTTTGGAATAAATAATTTTCCATTTTCGTTGTTCAACTATAAAAAAATTTGAAAGTGATAACTCGAACCTCATTTGCAGTGCAATGATAAATTGTTTCGATTTAAATGAGCTCATGTCGTGCATGATAGCTGAATTTATTAAAATTTAAAACGGATAATTTGGAGGTAATATGTTCAATTAGAGCTGGTTAAATTTAAGCACCACATTGTGACATTTTAACAACGGTTGAGTTGGTTTCGGGAAATCAACGCCATTTCTCTTTCATGCTACTCTCGTTAAGGAAAATTGTAATTTTTATTTCAAGTCGAAAACATTCAAATCGACTTCGAAATGTCCTAAAAAAAGTTAAAATAAATGTCAGAAAGTTGGTTTTAAATCAGTTATTCTCGGTTTCGTGAATGGTGGTAAGATTGTTGCACAATTTTTAGGTCAAAATGAAAACATTAATTTGACTCCGTAAAATTAATTTCATCCTTTTTAGGGTATTTTTACTCTTTTTTCTTAAATGTTTCTGTATATCAACCGTTCTATAGCCTAATTTCATATAATTTCTTCCCCGTAATGAAGTGGTTAGAGTGCTCGCTGCGTGAGCCAAAGCTCCCTGATTCGAATCCCATTGATGACAACAGAATTGGTTTCGAGTGATTCTTCAGACGGGCTTAAGCCCGTTCAGTAATGATACGTACTAGTTTAAAATCAGAACATATCGCAGCTGGGTGTACGAATCAACGGCCAAAGCGTGGTACTGATCATACTTTCTGCACGAGTGCCGATACATTCGATCAAGATAATGAGATACTTTAACTATTCCTAAGCAAAGCTAAAGTAAAATAAAAAAAAAATCATTTCATATAATGCTAATGTTCTCTTTACGATTGCTCTGTCTTTATTTAATTTTCTTATACTTTGTATACAACTCAATGACAAGCATATCCGATAGTTCGCCAAAAACACGACTTGAAAACTATATCCAGGTCCCCATAAACGAAAGTATAGAAAAAATACGAGTAAATCTGATAGCTCTCTCTGTTTCGAAAGTAGGATAAAAATTCACCTCCTGTCGGCTTTCAGAGAGTAAGTTACTAATTTTATCTTCCTCGGTAAATAATTTTAAAAGTCACTACTTAATTTTTATGTCAAAGAATTATCAAACCCCAAGGAATAGACAACTATACAAGATATGAAAGTGAATCAATAGTACAGTAAATATAGCACGAAAAAATAGGTTTGGTCTAAGAAATGACCTACTGGGATTTGACTTGATAAATCGATAGGGGGGCATAAAAAAAACTTAACTTCAGATTTCCGAAGTGATCCCCCCCCCTGCTTTTGAGAAAATCCAAAAACATTTTGAAACGCGTTTTTCTCGGAATCTATGGGTTTTAGAGAAAAGTTTATTTGACAAAAAATGTTCAGGACACTGTCATCTACATTTTATCTCATTGGAGCAAAGTCGTCCGACTTAAAATACAAAAAGGAGGTGGCACTAAAGTATCAAAAAAGTGGTTTTTTGGCATTTTCAATAAAAAAATTATTTTTTTTATAATAATGTAAATGGGAAAGTTGTTCGTCATAAAATTATCTACAATTTTTGTTTTAACATTTTTTTTGTAAAACTTACCGTTAACGAGCTGAAGCTTGCCAAAGTGTAAAAGTCGTACATTTATGTGCCGCGCCGATGCGTGTATTCCATTCATACACGCATCGGTGTGGCACATAAATATACGACTTTTACACTTTGGCAAGCTCCAGCTCGTTAACGGTAAGTTTTACAAAAAAATTGTTTAAAACAAAAATTGTAGATAATTTTATGACGAACAACTTTCCCATTTACATTATTATAAAAAAATAATTTTTTTTATTGAAAATGCCAAAAAACCACTTTTTGATACTTTAGCGCCACCTACTTTTTGTATTTTAAGTCGGACGACTTTGCTCCAATGAGATAAAATGTAGATAACAGTGTCCTGAACATTTTTTGTCAAATAAACTTTTCTCTAAAACCCATAGATTCCGAGAAAAACGCGTTTCAAAATGTTTTTGGATTTTCTCAAAAGCAGGGGGGGGGGGGGATCACTTCGGAAATCTGAAGTTAAGTGTTTTTTATGCCCCCCTATCGATTTATCAAGTCAAATCCCAGTAGGTCATTTCTTAGACCGTAAATGCTATATTTACTGTACTACAAATATAAACGAAATTTTATTATTTCAAAAACAAATCATTTATTGAAAAATGTCAAGGATGGCTGAAACGGTAGATGGCTAATTGAAAAACGATCTATTATATTATGTATTTATGTTTATAAGCAACTTATTCAAGATAAAAGATTATACGACCACTCGTGACGACGGCTCGTTATTCAGTCCTTGAAACCTTGAGTTGCTCGACACTTTGTGGCGAAGTACGTGTTGCGAGATTGGCTGAAGTTGACAGCTCGGCCACTTCTGACCGATAATCGTCCCGATGATAGCTATCATCCTAGACATTAATACAGTCGATTTCCGGGCTGAGGTTACACCACGGCTTTAGTCGGTTGGCGGTATATACTTCGCTGTATTTTCGTCCTCGTTTTCGTATATCGGGCAGATCTGCCACTTCGTACCTATCGTGGCGAAGAACCTTCGTGATTTGAAACGGTCTTTTATACTTCGGCTCGAGTTTCAGCGAATCGCCACAAGCGGTAGGAACGTTGTCGACTACGACGAGGTCTCATTCTCGGTACTGGGACGGTTGCTTGTGTTTTTCGTCCAAACGTTGTTCCAACGCTATTTCGCGTGAAGGATACGGTTGGCTGCGATTTGTCGAATTTCGTATGTTGAAGTAGTCTCATCGTCGACATTCAGAGCGAAGACCACTCGATTGGCTGTTACATCAAGTAGTTGAAAGCCGAACAACAACTGGTTCGGCGTAAATCCCGTGGTGGAATGCGGTTGGGAATTCAGAGTCCACTGAGTCATCAGTGAGATTGGTCCCAATCCTTACGGTTGATCGTCGAGCAGCGTTATTTCGTGAGTACAGTGTGGCTAATATGCTTCATCTGACCATTAGCACGTAGAGTGCATACAGGTACTTGGACATGTTGAATGCCATGAAGACTGCGGAATTTGGAAAACTCTTTCGATGTGTAAGCGGATCCTCTATCGGATATAATGCGCGTTGGCAATCCAAAAAAAGCTGTTACGTCTCATAGCATTGCAATTACGTATTTCGCGCGCGCATCCCGAATAGCTCGTAATATCGTGTATTTGTTTAAAGGATCAACCAGTACTATTGTATGAGCGTTTCCACGTTTGCTTCTCGAAAAACGACCCAAATGATCCACGTGTAAGACACGAAAAAGTATAGGGACGACTTCTTCGATGAACATTCGCCCCTCTCGCTTACCGGCTGGTACTTTGTTGAGACAACAGTCCATGCAGGCGCTGACTTAAGACTGTCTAGCGACGTATTCCAGAAAAGTTACTGGATCCGTTGGATTGTACCTTCGCAACCTGGATGTCCCGATTCATCGTGATAACTTCGTACAATCCTCCATCGTATAGCAGCAGGTACAACGAACTTCAGACCATCCTCACAATTTCCCATGGGTTGTCCTCCCTTTGTTGCGTAGTCCTTTTTTATTTGTTTCGCTTGCAGACTAGTTTTCTGGTCACGTAAGATGATGATAATATCTTTTGATTGGTTATCGCGTTTTTGCATTGATAGCAACCAATCTTGTTCGTTCGTACCAATCACCAACATATTCTCGGCAACGGATTTTGGATCTAGAGGTGCGTCTGTCGGGCTTCGGCTTAAAGCGTCTACGTGAGACATACGATTGTCCGCGTGGTGTGTGACTTCAAAGTCAAACTCCTGAACTTTAAGCCACCAGCATGCAATACGGTTGTTCAACGGAGTCAACAGCTTGGTTGTCGATACAGCTTGGCAATCTGTCACTACTTGAAAATATTTACCCAGCAAGTAAAACTTAAACCGTTCAAGTGCCTCGACAATTGCCAACACTTCCAATGCGTGACTACTATATCGTTGTTCTGCTTCGATACATTGGCGGCTGTAGTAAAAGACGGGACTCCACATCACCTGGTCTAGTGATTGAAACGGTATGGCGGCAAGCTCAACAGTGCTGGCATCGGTGTGGACTTGCTGAAATTCCGCTGGATCGTATAGTGCTAAAATCGGTTCAGCTCTAAACAGAGTCTTCAATTTTTCAAAGGCTCTATCGCAATCCGATGTCCAGGCAAATTTTGGTTGATTTTTCGTTTTTAACAACGCAGTTAAATCACCGGTGTGTATCTAAGTGTGATGGCCTGAGGAGAATTAGTGCACACGTCGAAACAACCTTCTTCTAACATTTTTCTTCTCTAATAATTTTTCAGAAAAATTATTATTCAAAATATGCAACTCATTTATATGTAGCTGCAAACAATTCCATAAAAAGTAATTTAAAAAGCTATCGGAGCCATCCGAAAGAGTGATCGATATCCGCGCGACGTTAGATAAAGCTTCAAATGTAGAGCAAATTTGTCGTATAGATTTACATTAAATTGATGTGAAAAGGGTGAAATGATCCAATTAAAAAGTTTAGCTAACGCAGTTAAAACCCAGGTGGTGATTGCGTATTCCCGGATGAACTTTCGAAAGAAGCCAGATAATCCCAAGAATCCTTTGACTTCTCTTGCGTAACTTTGGTGTCGAGAAATTAACGACGGTGTTAACTTCGGCATTTCCTGGTTTAATTCCGGAACACGAGATTGTGTCTCAAAAACAACACCTTGGTCGCAAAAAAAAAAATTCACTTTGATGTTCACAAAGTCAATCCTTCCTCTTCGAGTACCGCGAGGAATTCCGTTAACAGCAATGGTATCGCTCGCGATAATAACTTTGTCCATATAGCTGACGATTTTTTTTTAAAATGAAGCTTACAGATAATCGTCGTTATCATCTGCTGAAATACCATCGGCGCGTTCACTAACCCAAACGGTGTACTCGTAGTGACCACTGTGTGTCACCGAGTTTTCGTTCAACGCTATTTGATAATAGCCTGAGAACAAGTCCAGTGCCGTATAAATCTTGTTCCTAGCTATTTGCGAGAGTATCTCGTCGATTATCGGCATCAGAAACGTAGTCTTTTGCGTGACTGCGTTGACGGCTCAGAAATCTACACACAGTTGGTCCTCTCCATTTTGTTTCTTCACAAGCGCGATCGGAGACGAATATATAAATTCGCTGGGGCGGGTGATATTGTGTGTCAGTAGTTAGTCGATTATTGAATCTACAGCAGCTTGTTTGGCAAATAGAATCCGGCACGGGCGGCTTTGAATCGATTTCTCAGACGTTAGCTAAATAGTCGACACCGATAACTTACTTCGTCCCATCTCAGATGTTTTGCCGGCAAAACACGATCGAAATTTGGGCAACAGCTGTCCAAATTCGAATGACTCGGATTCCATGAGCTCGGACTTGACGGTAACGATCGGCTTACGTATATCCTCGATCAAATACATTCCAGATTGCAAGATGATTGCCTCGAATCGTGAATGAGCATATCGGTTCTCCATAATATCTTCGAGGGAATTAACTCATTCTCGACAACAAGTAGTTCGGTTTGTAGTGTGCAATTATTCACCTTCAGTCGTATTCGCATTTTCTGCATGCACGTATAAGTACCTCCTCCAAAACCTTCGAGTGTGATTGGAGCGCATTCAATTAAGTCGGAGGAGTCGCTTTCACGGATCAACGAACGGCTACTTCCCGGATCGATGAGTGCATCGATATGTTTATTGTTCAAAAGCACCCTCTTAACGACACGATCGGATTGATGCAAACTCGGCACAGCGTCTACTTTGTTGATTTGTCTATCACGGCGCGTAGGACAATTACTAATGGAATGTTCAACTTGCTGACACTTCGAACAACGGGCGCGACGCTACGGGCTTGGGCAATTAATTGACATGTGCCCCGGTGTGAAACAGTTATAACACAATCCCTTTGCCGGGCTTATACGTTTTTGTCCTTCGACCGTTTGTTGGGGTGCGGACGGAACCATAGGCAGAGGTTTCACTAACGGTGGATTTTTCCGATAATCCTCCCCATTTTCCCTCGGCACGCATTTAGAAGTGATAGTCCAGTTCGTAAATGAACGTCTGACTCGTCGTAATTATTCGGGAATGCTCACAAGAATTCAATTGTAAACTTTTCGAAGTTTACAAACACGTCAATATTCGAGTCCAGCCAGAGTTTTTCGGGGCCCTTCGACTCGGCCTGAATCGCGAAAATCGCAACGGTCCGTACGCCCACATTAACTTTCAAACCCGATGTACGAAAGCACTCACGGATAAGGAGCTGATTTTTCGCGGGTCGAAGTCTGGAAGCAGGTCAATTACGTCCCTCGGGTTGTGAAACATTGATCGGCAGTCGATTCGCTTGCCAACAGACAAATTCGATGCGGCGCCCGCACTTTCGGGGAGTGAAGCTGACGTTTCAGCGGGTCGTTGATTTTCAATTAAATAATCTTGGATTTTATTTTCCACACAGATTGTACCGGGAGTTCGATACGTACAAATTTCTCTGCGCCCTCGTCATTTTTAAATTGTAGAAAGTATTCAATCTTAGAAGTTCAAGCGCAAAACTTCGGGTGATAAAGCCGGGGTATAGCAAGGATGCTTAAATTGAGTCCAGTGTATTTCCTGTAATCTGGGGACCACTGCTACAATATGTGATTGGTTTCGTCTTTTGCGGTTACATGTATCCACGATTTCGGCTCGTGCAAATCAAAGTTAGTAGATCTAACCTTAAGGAAGATATGTACTTTTACTTTGTACAGGTTTCCGCTTTATCCAACATGTACCGCACCCAGACCCTTCTTATTCTCGGGCCTTCGTTTCCTGCAACAAGCGCCTCCAACTGTCTCGGTTTATTGACGGCGTCTTCAAATTTTGAAATCGGAGGTGCAATGAACTGTCTTCGTCGACCGAGTCAGATAAGTGTTTTCTCGGTTTCCCCACTGGTCTCCGCCTTTCAGTTCTCCCAACGAATGCCTTTTTGGGTACCCGGTGTTCATCCATACGATTCACCTGGCCAGCCCATTGTAGTTTCTACAGTTTTATAATTGTTGGGGCCTCCAGCTCGTCAAATATTTCATACATTGCCCTCTCTAGCTTCACTCTGATTATTCGCCTCAAGACCCGTCTTACGAAGGCGATTAAAAATGTTTGCCGATGCTCTGGTTAGAGTTCATGTCTCACACCCATAGCATAGCACAGGTCTTGGCACAGATTGGTGTACTTGAAGCTTTATTTTCCTGTGTATTAATTTACCCTTGGCCAATTTGAATAGTTGCGTCTCATCAGCGATGGTATCTTCCAGCGTTCGATTCTGGTCGTGGGCATCTGCCATGTTTCCTAAGTTTCCCGAAGCATCGATGATATCGTTCTTCATAAGATCAGTCTTGTTTTTAGGATCAGCTTGTTGTCCTTGCGTCTGTCGTTGTTTTTTCCAATATTTTCAGCCAAGACGACTGTACCGCCCACCGCTTTTCCCGAAATATATGGTGCGTCGCTTTTCGCACTAATCAGATACATTTTCGGAAGACCGCCATTCACTGAGTCAGCGAGGGTGCCTATGACTTTTTTATGTTATTTCCCACCAAAAATATTCAAGCGCGAGAATTTTTAGTTTTAATTTTCCAATTCATGATTGTCTATTTTACGCATTTTATTTTTAATAATTCAATGGTACAACTCGTCTAGGGTCTTCGTTTAAAATTTGAGGTCGTTTGAAGCAAAACTGATGGATATACAGAATTTTAAGTCGGTGTGAGTATGGAAAAATACACTCAGTTATCGATGATTTTATTTTTAAAGTGCCTTTTCCCACAAACCACTTTTTCAACGTTGGTGGACGCTCTACCTCAAAATCTTAGTATCTAATCTTTCCGAAATTTTGCACACTTATGCCATTCATCAATGCCAGGGTAACAACGTCAAGATTTTTTATTTTTTGTTTTCTATATTTATTTTACAACAACTAAATTTGAGATTTTTAATCGACAAATTAAAAAAATAGTATCTTCGACTTTTAAACCGCGAAAAAAATGAAAAAAATAATACACTCAACGTTGTTGCCTGGGGAAACTTATAAACTAATGAAATCCTCTTAATTTTTCCCATCCGATAATCAAGTTATGAGCTATGTTGTGCGCCGCAAAACAAATTTGTTTTCAAGGAGTCTCTGAAAAACTGCTTTCGTTGCCTTATTTTGTAACATTTTTTCACGAAATTTTTTGCAAAACATTCTAAAAATATTGAGCTATCATGCACTCTAATAGTAAATAAATTTACAGTTGCTATATGTTCAAATAAAACCTTTAAAAATATGCTTGAAATGTAACGAATTAAACGAACCACCTCCATGATATTTTTCACATTTTTCGGTCTAATGGCGAGGGCCGCAATTTGTTCGTATTCTCCCACTTCTGCTGGCTACCCCTTTATCGATATTGCAATTTAAATACTGATGTGAAAAGACCTCATTAAGACCTTTCATTTGATACCCTACTCGACAATCTTCAATGAAAAAAAATTTAAGTGGCAAAATCCTTATATGGGTAGACCCCCCTTAAGAACATTTAAATTTTTTTTCCGCTTATCTAATTTCCATTGACCAGAAACTTCTGAGTTGTCCACAATATTTGATGACTGTAGCTTCTCAAGTTCCTGAGTAATCTTGCTGTGACGCACTTACGGATGCACAGGTACCGATTTCAATAAGGTATTGTAAAAATTAATTGAAAAATGAGGTCGAGTGGTTTTATATTTATCAGTGCAACAAGTTTAAAAGATTTAGTTATGACAGAAATTCGTTTAAAATTTTGAAACTATTTTTAAGCTAGCAATATACCTAAATACCTTTTTTGCCGTGCCTGCAGCATACATTTTTTGTTCTAGCACAACAGCCCCTAAAGATAGTTAGAGTATCCCATTATCTTGATCAAATATATCGGCACTTGAGAAGGTAGTATGATCAGTACCACGCTTTGGACGTCAATCCGTCCACGCAGCTGCGATATATCCTGATTTGAAACCAGTACATATCGTAACTGTACGGGTTTATATTCCGTCCGAAGAACCACTCGAAACAAATCTCGTTGTCACCAACGGGATTTGAACCACGGGCCTTCGGCTTATGCAGCGAGCACTCTAACTACTACACTACAGCATACATAATGATGTTTAATATCAAAATGAAAAATTTCTACTTGCAAAATAAGTAAAAAATAATTTTGAAAATTTAAAAATTTCTGCCTAGAATGTCCGCTTAATGGTAGTAAAATTTAATAAATGAAAACAGCTAAACGCAATTCAATTCTTTTCCATTTATTTTAATTTATTGATTTATTTTCAACCTTCATTATCCTCTCATATATAGTGGTATGGTACTCGTATACTATTTGAGCTGTTAATCGCCATTAATTTTAGTTTATATCATAACTAGTACGCATGATTGCACTTTTATGATTCACCTACTTCCGGTTCTCATTGTAATAAAATCCCATCGTACAACCCAACCTTCAAAGTTCAATTGCTTTTGAGTTCTTTGCATATTCACGGAGGATGGTTTAATGCAATTCGCGTACAGGTATCATCATTAAATCCAATACCAGTAGCAACAGTATAGATATGTATGCATCATACATATGACGCGTATGAGTAAACACAGCCTATTTTCCGCGCTAGCAACCTTGAATTTTTCTACTATTGTATAATTTAAAAATTGTCAACAATCCTATTCTATTCTAATACTTATTAATGAATTTTCTTCACACCAAATGATTGCTAATTTGACGTAAATACGAACGAATTCCAAAACGTTGAAAATTTTTTAAGATTTCTTTACGCGTGCACACAATGCCCGATTAGGAAATTATTTACGGATGTCTTGAAATTATTCAATGTTCATATGAGAGTAAACATTTAGTGAATTTAAGGCATGAAGGTCATATGATTTCAGTGGATTATTTTACTTTTGAAAATTTCACTGCTAATGTGGTAAGGTAAGGTTATGCCATGTCGGTTTATGCAAAGAAAAAATTTAATAATCTTTTTCAAACTTGGGTGATTTGATGGAATTTAGGCTTTTTGAAGAAGACGTGGTTGGTAATATTATTTGATAAATTCATGGGCTTAAGTCAGTAAGATGAACTCGATACTGTACGACTTTAATATCCTTGTAAACAGCAGAATCTGCGATAAAAGGAATTCTGAGTTAAGATTTAAGCCTCACCCGTTGGTCTTGCAAACAGTTTTTGTCTTCCAACTGGATCATAATTAATAAGTACATCAGTTGCAGATGTGGTTAATAAGAATATCAGTTGCATCAATTGTATAGGAACATTATAGAAATTTTGTTATAGTGACAATGAGATACTATTATAATTACATTCAATCAGATGAGAGTAGAAGCTAGTTGTACCAAACATTGAAAGTGGAAGCAGTTCTGAATGAACCTTAATATGGACAGGCAGGCAGATAGATTGCCTCAGGGGAACTTTAAAGAAGCAGTTGAGTCACATCGAAGCTATTGAAAATGGTAGATGCTGAACAGCTTACCAGTGCTAGGTGTATCTGGCAGGTTTTCGTAATATAGGCTTCAGGTTCTTTTTCCCTGCAATGTATCGATTTTACAGAGAAGGTGAAAGGGTGCCTTTTGGCTTGATTGATTTTGAAATTTCTGTATACGCAAACCATAGTTTCGTCATTAACGAATAGTTGAATTAAAAATTTTATAAAATAATAAAAGTTGATCGGGATGTCTTTCAGATAAGAGTACATTTGGATAATATTTTTCTAGTGTATCTTCGTGGCGCGACAAGAATTGGGACCATACGATCCCACTTAAAGCTAGCCGACAAGCGCGCGTACTTTGTTGCTAATCGAAACTAATCAGCTGAGTTTGGTTTTTATATAGCTCGCTGACCTTCGTGCCAGACCATCGACAATTGTGAAAATGTGAAAAACTTTCCAGTCGACGAGAAGATATAAAATCAAGTCAACTTGCCAAACGCATGCCAAAACGACGACTACGGCCTTCCAATTCAAACCTAATCATGTTGCTTTCCGCTTGCTTCGTAAAGCATTCAACCTTAATCGCTATCTTATCATATCATTTTGCATATCATGTGTTACACGTCTTGATTTCAAGACGATATTCCCAATTAAGCAATTATCGCCTTGGAATTGTTTCCGAGTAGGCTTGTAATGATGGCTTAATTGGGCGTTCCGGCGGGGGCCTTGAGGTCCCGGCTAACCCGTGGAGACGGGGTAGGTTGGCACCACTCGTCAACCCGTAATATGCCCACTGACGAGTTTGAGCTCCCGGAACGAAACACTAAGGAAGAGAGGCGCAACGGGAAATTCAAAGCAAACACATGAAACTAAGGGAAAGCTAAATGATCCAAGATTAAGCAATTTTCTTATTCGTTTTCCCTACACTAAAAAAAATTAGAGGAAACCCAACGCTTCATCATCAACCACTTTTCCGTTTCTTTCTTTTTCACTACACTTCTCGGGATTCCGCACTCCACCTGCGTCCTTTACGCGGAAAATCGTTGCGACCACTCCACAAGAGAGTTCGCTGGCTGGAAATTTATATCCTGTTTATTAAAAAAAGAAACGCAAGAAATTCTAGTATATGAAAGTCAATATAATCACAATGAAAAAAAGAAAAATGCTCTTAGCTCTTCAATTATCTTCATCAACAAAATTTTTAGTGTTATGCTAGGTACCTCGTTTTTCTTTTGCTTTATAAATCACGACCTGTGCAGCATGGTAGGGGCCCCTTTTCTTTGAACCACGAACCAGAATATACACGCAATCCAATCTCCGTCATGAATTTGTCCGCTTAACTATTGAATGTTGCAGAAAGTCACTTCTTGTCCGCTCAGCTAGCGATTATAATCCGAAAACACTTGTCCGCTCAATTTGTATCAGCAACCAATGGTCCGCTCAGCTCCAGCTTCCGTGTACCAAAATCCACCCGTTGAGTTAACCACAAAAAAAAAGAAAGAGAGCGCTTCCACCGTCCCTGGCCCTTTTATCACTTTTCCCGCAACGGCTCTTCTTCAACGGCTACGTTCAAGTCCAAGGCTGAAATTTCATCGGCACTGTTGCTCAACCTTCAGCCTTAGTGATGTCACAAACCAACTTTCAGCATAGTGGCGCTTCAGTATTCTCCCTAATTTGCGGTTCAAACATCTATTTCACCTTTAACCGGAGATGTTAGGAATATTTATAAGACTATCGCCACCTCCACGTTCACAGGTAGATTAGCATCGCTGAGTAGAACATTTGGATTATATGCATTATTTCGGGTACTTTACGACGAATAATTTGGCGACAAATGTCGATTCACTTGGAAACATTTCTTTTGTAGTTCGTTCCAGATGGAGCGAATGCTGTGACGAGACATAGTAAGATTTCAGAATTTGAAATACGAAAACTTTGTCGAATAAATACTGCGCGGCGATACCAGTTAGATGTGCGATATGCATACTAGATATCGGTTGGTTGTTGGCCGTATATCATAGTCCTACTTAATTCTCAGTCTTGGAGCAAAAAGTTTACTTTCCTTTACTTACTTTAACTTACTATCTCTGAGTATAACTCAAAATAAAGAGATAAATTTACAATCATAATTCTTACTTTACTTTAACTTACTATTTCTGAGTATGATTCAAAATGAAGAGATAAATTTACAATCATAATTCTTACTTTACTTTAACTTACTATTTCTGAGTACAATTCATGTTCAGGAAGTCAAAAGAAATAAAATTACAATTAAAGTTCTTACCGGCTCTTCACCTCGTGGAGTGGTCTATAAAAATTTGTCATGTGTGCTCGATGTTTACGCTGGAGTGCTAGAAACCCTTAGCCGTGACACATGCACACAAAAAACTTGTAGATTTCGCTTTAAATCTCAACATCGTGAACAATCTTCATCTTCATGGCAGTATCATCTCCTAACATACAGGCGAAACCGTTCTTTTTCAACGCACCATCTGTCCCGCGCCAATTAGTACACATAACAAAACCACATTTAACGTTATACATTCAACCATACACTATCATGGTCGTTGGCTTATCCCACATGAAAGAATTTGTATGCAATGTGGTAAAATATTTGCAGTTTTATAAAAAAAAAACAAATTAAACAGAGAAAAATCAAGTTTACCACTTCAAGGCTCTGCGTACAACACATCGCTAAAGAATGAATGTGGTAAAGAAAATCATATCAGAACCAAATTATTTTTTGTTTCTAAACAGGTAGACTCGCCGCCTTCGAAACCAGCTACTTCTGTCATTTTCACTTTCAAATAGTACCACCACACTCAGCAACCCAGCTCCATCTCCTACACACACACACACACACACCATATCCGTCCCGTTCCGACATTAAGAGCTAAAGGCCAATCTACCTCGTCTTGGCGCGCAATTTCTATTGTTCATACAAAGACCGGTCCATATCCCATTCCTTATTACTCCCTCTCGGGCCTTTATTTCATGTAAATAGTGGCTTCAACTTTCTCTATCCATTGGCCGTGTTCTACAATTTTGAAATCCAAGTAGGGATGAACTGTCTTCGTTGGCCGAGTCAGACCAGCGTTTCCTCGGTTTCCGCACTGGTCTCTGCCCATCAATTTTCTTAACTAATACTTTTTTGGGCATTCGTTGTTCGTCCATTCGCATGGCCAGCATATTACAGCTTCTGCAACCTTACAATCAATTTGAGCTCCGGCACATCAAAAATTTCATACAGCTCATAGTTTATCGAATTTCCTATTGGTCCTGCTTGGGTTACGGTCCATGTTTCACACCCATAGCATAGCACAGGTCTTATCACAGATTTGTATACTTGGAGCTTTATTTTCCCGTGTATACTGCTGGTCTTCACGATCGTCAAAACTGAATACCAATTTTATTTGCGAGCTGTATTCATTAGCGTATTTTGTCTCTTTGATTACTTGTTCTTGTTATTTTGGTGCCTAAATATACAAATTAGCTCACATTTTCGATATTGTACTCGCCAAATGTGATATTTTGGGTATTTGAGGTATTTTTCCTGGAGCGCGACATGAGCGTTATTTGATTCTCATTGAATTGTAGCCCTTCAAGTTCTACTTCACTGTCGAGTTTCAGCAAAAGTTCTTAAGCGGTTGTTAAAGACCGTGGCGAAATGCTGATGTTGTCTGCATAGGCTACCACTTAGCTCAACTTGTAAAGTAATGTGCCTTCTTCTTATGACTTATTCGAGAACCAAATTGAATAGCAATGGGCTAGCTCATCGCACTGTTTTAGTCCGATATTTGTGTCAAAGGCATTGATGAGTTGGTTACTGATGCGGACTTGGGAGGTTGTCGACGTCATTGTCATTTTGGGAAGACAGACCATTTTGGGTGGGATATCAAAGCAAAGCATTATTTGGTACAGTACTTTAAGAACAATACTTTCGTATGCTTGCATAAAGTTAACGAAAATTTGGTGTACGTTTATAATGAACTCCCAGTATTTCTCAAGTACCTGCTTGACAGGTCTATCGTTGACCTACTTGCTCTGAAGCCACTTTGATACTCCCCAATTATACTGTTGGCGTATGATCCGATTTTATTTTCTATGGTTTTTATATAAATTTTGTACGCCATATAAAGCAGTGATATGCCTCTATAATTTTCGCACTGTAGCTTGTCACTTTTTCGTGGATAGGGAATATAATAGATTGACTCCACTCATTCGGCATATGTTCTTGTTGCTAAATGTGCTGGATGACTTTATGGTCGGCTTTCCAGCCACTGCTATCACCATATATGATGAGCTCAACTAGAATCTCATCGATGCCCGGCGCTTTATTATTCTTTTGGGCTTTTATGGTGGACCAAACTTAATCCAGAATTGGTGGGGCTATTGGAAGCTCTCCGGGATTATCTATAGACTGCGATGCTCTGGCGCTGTGCGGAGGATTAAGGAAGTTCTTGAAATATGATGCCCATCTTTCCTTCATCTTGGTTTCATCAGCGATGATATTGCCGACTTCATCTCGACAGAGCGTGGTTTTGGGCTGATAACCACGTTTCAGGCTTTTCACTACTGTATGCTTGTCTTATGTTGTTGCTTCCATCGATATTTGTCAATTAGTTGTCATGGCATCTTTTTGTCTTAATTCTAATGATCTTATTCGCTACTCTTCGTCGTGGTTTTCGTACCTAAATAGTTGTGCGCCTGATTCTTTCTGCTTAACACATTCTGGCACTCATCATCAAAACAATAATTTCTCTTGCGCTGGTCCTGATATCCGATCATCTGTTCTGCCATTGAATTGCAAGCAGCAATTAAGAATTGCCGCTTTCAATTCCATCCATAGCTCGTTGCTTGTTTTCAGCGATGTATCTAATAGGATGGGAGCCAGCTAGTTGTCGAAGGTCCCGTGAAATTTTTGGCCATAAACGCTGTTTGGAGTCTTTCGATGTCGAATTTTTGTAGAGGGCTGGGCTTCTTCGAATACGCATTTCTTATACGTCATGTATAGGTTAATTTGATCAAGTAATAACCCGAGTTAAAATTAGCTCTTCGATATGTACGAATGTCAAGTATGCTGAAGACCCAACTTTGTTTTAACAGAACATGGTCGATTTGGTTTTGTGTGTTGCTATCCCTTGATACTAAGGACATTTTTTGTATGCGTTGATGTGGGAAGCAGGTTGCTTGTATGACTAGATTTCTGCTACATGCAAAGTCAATCAGGCACCTGCCGTTGTCATTCGTTTAACCGTGCAGGCAATATCCTCCAGTCATCCCCGATGGGATAGCTCATTGCCAACCTTAGCGTTGAAAACACCCAAAATTATTTTTGCGTCGTTTGTAAGCAATTAGTCAGCTAGAGAACGTAGAAGGTTTCCTCCGTTTCGTCGTTCTTTTCTTCAGTCGGGGCGTGTACATTTATCAGCCAGATTTGAAAAAATTGCGCTTTTATGCGGATCGCACACATTCATTCAATGACTGCCTTAAAATCAATAACGTGCGATTTAAACTCCCTATCCATAATAAATGGTACTCCAAATTCTCACTTTCCAGCAGGTTTCCCACTTTTGAATATTTTGCGCGATTTGATATCTTGAATATCACTCACAGTCCAGCTCGTTTCCCAGATTGCCAGTATTTTTAATTGATATTGACTGGCCTGTTGTAAAAGGTCTTTAACAGCGCCAGGGTAATTGATGATCTGAAATTCGAGGATCCATGCCATAGTCCTTTTTTCGGTTGCGAGGTCGTTGCCGCAGGGCCTTCCATTCCGAGGCTCTGTTGCAGAGGATTTTCAAGGGGCGGGGAGGTAGCCCATCACCCAACCTCAATTTCGGTAGCATGTTTATTACTTCCAATTCTGTTATCCGGTGCGCAAAACTCACCGTGGCCCTCTTACTTCACTACAAAAGAGATGTAAGTAGAATTTAGTAGCAGGGCTGCAGGTGTGTTTGCAGTTATTGGCATTTCGTTGTATTCAATGTTGCATCATTGAGGAACCAGGAAACTCAATGTGCAATCATGGAAGCTGTGTGTAACAAAAGCAAGTTGAATTCTTCTCCGTTCTCAATTGGGCTTGGGACCGTCTACCGCGGAGTTGACATACAATTTGAGATCACAAAATACATTCCGCAATGATGCAATCATTTTCGGACCTTTTCCAAGGTTTTCCCATCAGTTCAACTCTGTAGTGTCTACATGTGGTGATAATTATTTCTATGTGCGCAAAGACATCTAAAACTGTATTGCAAACAATATGATTGGCCTCCCAAAAACAAAAACCGAATCGCCGACCGATATTCCTCTTCCTTCATTTTTCTAAAATCCGCGGACACGCCCGCTTCCACACGCGATCAAAACAAAACTACGAGTCTGATCTGGCTGAAATTTTGATAGTAGTCATCTACAAAAATGTATTTCATGACAGTGAATCGCTCTTGCGATAGTTGCGCCATCGGGCGGTGAGGCTAAGTAATTACCGGACCGCTCTCGTATGTACAATATAAAAATACGAATAAATTTATGCAATAATATTTTCAACATAAACTAGAAGTAAGTCAGATGCTGTTTGAAAAGGGTTTTTTGAAAATAGTACTTATTCAATCAAAAATTATTGCGTAGCTTCATAAAATCTAAAATTCTAATTTTAATTTTTGTTTTTTATTAAAAAATCTTACAATTGTAGGAAATAATTTTAAATCGTTGTTATTAGATGTATCAGAATATATAGATATAAATATGCGTTTTTCTAATTCTTTATGTAATTGTGAAAACGAATATAGTGAAAAATCATTACAAATAATTACTTCAAGTTTTGTCCTTGCACATGCAAATTTTTTGTCATACCTTTTTTTAGGTCTTTGTAAAAAATTTTTTTACAAAGAACTACTAGTTTCGCGACCTGTCTGTCCGTCTGTCCGTCCGTCCGTCTGTCCGTCTGTCCGTGCGTTACAGCTGATTTCCTCAGAAACTATAGAAGCTAGAATGCTCAAACTTTGTGAAAAGGTCAGAAATGATGATCTCTCAAAAGTTAAGGCCTTAAAAAAAATTTAAAAAATGTTTAAGGGGGTCCCCCCTAATAACGAATTGGCCCTTAAAAATTTTTTTTCATCAAAGGTAGTCGAGTGGGATATCAAATGAAAGGTCTTGATTAGAACTTTTAGAATCTGAAATAAAAAAATCATTTTATGAATTAGGGGGTCCAGGAGAAGGCAAAATGTACCCAAAATTTGTGTCCCCCCCCTCGCGATTGGACACCTTTCAGCCGAAAAATCTGAAGTTATCACGAACGTGGACCTTTATGAGCACAAGGGCAACAAATACCTTAGAAATCGAAATTCACTCAACTTTGTTAATAATAGTATGATTTGTAGATTTTACATTATTGCCCATAAAATCAAAACGGTACCTTTAAACTTCTTGAAATTTCGCAATCATATAGACTAACATAAGATATATACGTTCACAAAATTTAATTGAAATCGAATCATAATCAAGTGAGTTATAGCCATTTCAATTATATGGAATTACACCAACAATAACACGTGTTTATGGTTGATATAGGGTTTTCCAATAAGAGGTGTTATTTTGATATTAAAAGAAAAATGCCACTTTTAATACAAATGATCGAATGTTTGTTTCATTGTAAAGAAGAAGATATGCCGTTAATAGCAATAATTAACATTGAGCAAATAACCTCTACGACACGCTTACAGGACCATATCCTCTTCATGAAATTTTCCATAACCAAATCGCAAAGTGGTTACCCTATGTCCTCAATAGCCTCACGAATTTCATCTTTGAGATCTTGAATCGACGCTGGGCTATTGGCATAGGCCTTCTCTATCACGTGGCTCCAAAGGAAGAAGTCGCAAGGTGTTAAATCAGAAGATCTATTCAAAATAACACCTCTTATTGGAAAACCCTATACATATTTAAAATTGACTTAGGCACTTTTATTTTCTTTCAATTTTCATGAAAATTTAAGGAATAGTGTTTAACTTGAACATGTTCAATCGGCCGAGCATTCAGAAAAATCATTTAAGCTAGATTAAAATGGCGGCTGCACTGTGCTTATGAAAGAAACTGTGTATCTTTTGTATAAATTTGAACGATTTCATATCTAAGTATTGGATGAATAATTCAAGTTATCGATTCACGCCATTAGAAAACTTGTTTCTAACCCTAGGATGTTTACAAAGACCTTCTGGTAGGAGTACCCTCCTGCTTACTCAACTTGTTGATCATTTGCAACGTTACAATCCATGGATCTGAAGCATTGATCGTGGTTTATGGCTTGGAAAACCAACAGCCCTTCATTTGATACCAAGGTTAGCACTGCGAGAAAACTGCTCTATTTTAGATGAGGAAGCGGAATTATTCAAAAATCTTCTGTGCCTCATTGTCGCTAAATATTTAGTAATATTGTTTTTTCAGTGTTCAGTGTTGTATTGATCACACCGGACCATATAGTCTATTTTGGTTGTTCTAATAAATGGGAATTCTCTGTTTAGCTCATCGTTTAATTTTATCTTATTAATCGCTACGCTGTGGTGACTATTGCTGTCGTTTATTCGTCAATCAAATAATGAGTCGAACGTCAAATCGAAAACAACAAACCGCACTCGCTAAAGGCAGTCCGCACTCTTATCTGCATACTCGTATGTATACAAATGTTCGGCTGTCGAATAACAAGTGAAGTCCAATCGTCTAAACTTCTGAGCAATAAGAAAATGGAGGCGACAGTCCCATACAAAGTACGAGTATATGGAAAAGATGAGAGTCACATTTTGTGTCGCGCTGTCAAACTGGTAGGAGTTGGCTCTGCTGGACTCTCTTTCGTGCCGTAACGCCAAAGTTGATCTTGTGCTCCAAGTACAACAGTGCAGTAAGAAAAATTGGCTTATGGGGGCTTTTTCAAACAATTTCCAAATCACACTATGTTTGATTTTTGAATATCGTATAAATAGAATATTTACATAAATAGATACAGTAGAGATTGAAGCCGAAAATATTTTATTATTAAGATGGTAGATAAGAGTTACTAATATTGAATTTCAAATCACTGTTCAAGGAAAGCCTTAATTCCGCCAAAGTCGTGTCCCAAGCACGATTGAAATGCGAGAAGGGTGGTATTATTAATTTTATAAATAACTCAGTTTCACGTTGTCTATTCATCTGTCAACAAAATAAGACATTAGTGAACTCTTTCCTACCCGAGATTGGTTTCTTTTTTCCAAATTCAAAAGCGCTTTGTCTACTCAATTGTTATAAACTTTACAAAAAAAAATCAAACTTTAAAATATAAAATAAAACCAAAAAATTTGACACAAACGACACCAAATTTATTAATAGAAAATTACTATATATGATTCATCAATTGGAAAGGAGATAAAATCAACGAAAACTATTCCAAAATTAATTATAATACAGAGAGCACAACGAAATTGTGACTATCTAAAAATTATGACCTAATTCTAATGAAATCGCATCAAAAAATTTTCACCTTATTCTAATATTATCCTATGGCAATATATTTAACCTAGACTTTCATACTTAACGCATGTTCTGATAGAATTCCCTAAAATCTATATGATCAAAGCCTTACTACAGCTTGACAAGCCATGTACCAGAAAGCCCTACTACCACATACATGACCACATGTAGGCTGACTTTGCTTGCTAGTTTATATGAAGCTATATGGAGAAATGTTGAAGTGCCTACGAAAATTCCAGGTTTTGTACGGTTTCAAGACGGATTTCAATTGTGAAATCCAGATGGTCCGCGGAGAACATCGTAGCGCACGTTCTGAAGGGAATTTCGTTTCATTTTATACACCCGTTCATGTTTTTTGTTTACTTCGTCAAGCTAGCAGTCAGTGGAAGGAGTTGAACGTGTTTTTCATTTGGTTGTTCCAAAGACATATAAATAAATGGTCGAGCAACGAGAATCTGTGTACTCATCCATATGGGAAGCAAATTTAATGCATAAATAAGCTATAAATAACTTACGCCCTTGAAACTATATGATTCCCTTTGCTTCTCCTTCCCCTTTGTCTCCAGACAGGGTTTTCTTTCCTCTCTTTAAATGAATCACTTCCCCCACTGACGCCCGCGCACACCGATAAAATTTCATTTCACGTGCACACGACCGCGCCTTCGTTATCATTCGCAGAACATTTTGAGTACAACAAAAATAAACGTTCTCTCACAGAAAACTCGAACATCAAAGCTGATGAAATTCGTAGAGGCAAAAAAACGGCGAGAAAACTCATGTGTCATAGCCGATGGAAAATTCGTAAGTTTTTAATAAAAAAACAGAACTAATGTGCCGATTTCGTACACGTGATCTTCAAAATTAAAAACTTTATAAACGTGAACGTGTTTCGGAGTGAATTAAGTGCAAAAACAAAAACATATCACTTCAAACCTCAACTTCACACAACTTTAGCGAAGGTTGCCAATTGCTTTGGCTCTCGCGCCCATTTCTCCATTTCTTCTTGCTGCTCACCGCGTGGTGAGCTGGTTCACTGTAGCATTACTTCATATGAGTGAGGTGACAGAACCAAGTTCCAACTGGCTGCCTGGCGGCTTACAATGATAGTGGTTATAAAATTTGAATTTTTAAATAAATTACAACATAAAATGCAACTATTTTCTAAAATCGGCGTGACGTGGGACTGTCCTACAAAAGCGGGACTGTCCCGTCAAAATTGGAACTTGTGGTCACCTTATATTATACTCCTATCTTTGCTTGCCCTGAAATCATCTCATCCTCAACTTTAACATTATCAATTAGGTCGCATTCCATTGCGCACTTTGGTATCAGACCTGACGAACGTTCTTTTTCCTCATATGCTTTGCATGATTCCTATCAACTCCCAATTTTTCTTCAGCAGAAATCAGAATCGCACATAGAAATCCTATTGTAAAAAATGGTGACCCTAGATACCTTTGAAATTATCGCTCCACTCAGTGGATTCTGCAGTGCGCCAAAGGCTTCACCGCTTTTCATTGTTATTTACTTCAATGTAGAATCTAGTCTTACCCAATTTTTTTTAAATACCTCCATTCCCTACTACTCTCTCCATCACTCTTTCTTCGTCACACAACGCTTGTGCGATCTGAATTCACATTACCCCGCTTCGTCCTTTGTGCCACCCAGACAGTGTTTAATACATCGGTATAAGGGGACACACAAAATAATGTGAACTAATCCTTTTTATGAAAATCTAGTCCAAAATCATGATCAGCTTTCAGAGATAAAAATAATTCAATATAATACGATGCATTAAAAAAAAAATCTGAGTAACTGTCTCTTCAGTATCTCGCCGATAGGGTCAAAAATGCCCTAAGATACTGAGCTCATAAAAGCTGAACTTTAGGTCCACGCTTCAATCAGTATTCCTTAAATGCTCCCTTAGTCTTTCCTTGAATACCAAAAGTGAGTTTTCTTTCCTGGATATACTATTTAGATGTTGCTTTGCTGATTGACTCCAAATAAGTACTATAGAATGTAATTTCGTCAGGACAAATGCATTTAGAACAAGTTTCTTGATGTGCATTGGAAAATTTCATATATCTTTAACAAGCCTATTAATGGGGCTGATTGCCTCCTTAAGCTATTTATGTGTGGTAGCCAGGTCACACGATGGTCTATGATAAAACCATGATATTTCATTTCTACACTTGTCACGGAAACCATTTGCACCTTTTTCTCGCGGCCGTTAAAATACAGCCCGAGCCAAGATTTAAAATAAAAATGTTTAAAGGTTAAAATAATGAAATTAAAAGGTTTAAAGGTTAAAATAATAATATAAAAATGTTAAAAGGTTAAAATAAAAATTTTAGAGTAAATATTAAAAAAACCAAAAGAAAACAAAAATGATTACTTTAAACACAAAAAGAAAATAGTTTTACAGCAGCAGCAACCAGGAGATAACAATGTGCGAACAACCACTATCGCCACTTGACCTCCAAAAATGGATCTGTGAATATTGCACCTATGAGAATTTTCAATCATCTTTGAAATGCACTATGTGTAAAGGATTAAACCCGCTTCTTAACGAGGACATTTTTCGATTAAGACCACCATAGCCTAGTCCAACTGTTGTCATCCACTTATCGAGGCACCAAGCTTAAATTTATCGCAAAGCAATTGAAATATTACAGCTGCTGTTGTTGGCAGTACCTCATCGAATTTGGCAGAAACATTACCTAAATTGGATCCTAATTTGGTGAAAATCGTCCGTGCTGTAGGTAATCTGGATTCATATACAGCGAGAGCACCAATGAATGAAGTTGTCGATATTATTGATTCATCCGAAAAACAAACTGTTTTACAAGACTACGAAGAACTGTTTGTTGGAAGCATCTTAACGCAATTTAAGAATCTCTTCCATATACCTCTCTCAGAGTCACTTATCATGTACCAGCCCCTATTATCCATTATATATTCATTTTTCAATTCAAAAACTCTCGGCAAATCCTAAAGCATTCCAACCCTGAAAAATGTAATTTCAGTATTGCTCGGTCTAATGGCTGATCAGAAACTGTCGTCCGGCGAAGATGGACAGTATACGAAAGTGGTAAATGGAATTCGCTTGAAAATTTCAAGTAAAACAAACTTTACAATTGAATTTTTCCGTTGCTCCTTTTTTTGGCGTTAAATTCAAATGAATAAATAAAAACCCCAATATTTTCCGTAAAACGCCAATATTTATTAAAACCCGAGCAGACACGTGTTTCGGAAACAAGTTATTTCCTTCTTCAGTGCCGGCACTGAAGAAGGAAATAACTTGTTTCCGAGACACGTGTCTGCCCGGGTTTTAATAAATATTGGCGTTTTACGGAAAATATTAGGGCTTTTATTTATTCATTTAAAACTTTACAAATTTGAATTGCGCCCTGAAGGAAACATGTCCACAAGCTGGCTTACCTAAATTTACAGATTTACAAATGAAATGTATTTGGTGCAATGTGAAAGTAGTGCCTGAACGTTTAAATTAATTAGATTATGATGCCATTTTGTATGAAGTACATGAATTCATGCTAACCTTACCCAGTGTCACCTTTACGCGCCGTGAAAACAGTTATTCATAATATGGCAAAAATTAAAGGCAATGCAATATTACAACATCTGAATAAAATTCCAAAACATTCGGAGCTACATGCATATTTGATAAGGATATTGAAGGATCTGCAAAAAGGTACAAATGGACAGACAAGTGCCTCAACTTCCGCACAAAGTGTCGTCCATGATACGAAAAGATAAAGCTTAATTATCGCCACATCGCTTGGAGCATTTGCTACAAAAACACAATACTGACAGAGTGTCAGCCACCTTGGCATTTACATCTGAGGGGAGAATGTACTAGATGAAGAGAAATTCGGATTTCAATTGCCCGATGAACATCAGTTGGGGGATCGCAATTGAACGTTGAATCGCCCAGAAGAAAAGTTAACGGCTCGCCGGTTGAAACCGAGCCATTGAAAAACCTGGAAAACAAGGACGGGTCTCTTCTCTTTTTTGGCGGACAAGTATCAACAACAGAGGACGAGTGTGGCGAGCGACACGATATTTTTACTGGAATTCATCGAGGGCAGAAATTTACAACAGAGAAATTTTCAAATAGCGACAGCGGAATAATTAAGGGAGATTGGCGACATTAGCTCAACAAGAAGCGCGCTGGCAGTAGAGCTTTGCAACACAAATTACTTTGGGGGGCCCCAAATCGCATATTGTTTAACTAAAGCCCCTTTTTTATAAGATTATTGCATTTCATTTTTAAATAAATAATCAAGTAATTAAATATATTTTTCGTCATTAAAAAATATAGCCACGAAGATAAATTGTACACTTGGTTCAGGTGTGTCCGGGAATATATTTCAGTGATATTTCAATTTTTACACGGAAAAAAATTATCGGCCCAATAGCCTAAGTTTTTATAGTTTTTCTCCTATAAATATAGGCGATTTTGAGTCAGCCATTAATTATAGAATAAAACGTCACCATAAACAGTAAAAAGCTTTAAAGGTGAAAATGCAAAACAAGTTGTCATAAATACAAATTCGTTTACATTAAAGAGCAATTGCAGACAGCGCTGTAAACTATTTGATGGGGGAAAATAAGAAATAATTGTGACACACAAAGCTTAAAACTCGGTAAATTGTCCAACAAATGGTTGTAGGTTTTCTTAGTTTTATAGAAGCTAATGCTATGAAGATTAGTATATGGAACAATATCGCCATAAAATTCCCAGACTTTAACTGTAACAAATGCAATTAAATGTAGCATGGCCCTCTATAAAGCATATGAAACCGGGCAGCGAATATAGGAAATCCAGCTCTGTGCAGCGTAAACGAACCTCATTTCTACAGGTGGGATTGGAAGATGTATAAGAGATTTAACGATCTGGCGTCGCGAGAAGTACCACATTGTACAGGAAATTCAGACTTGAACAGCATCAAATGCAATTAAATATAGCATGGCGCTCTATTAAGCATATGAAACCGGGCAGAAAATATTGGAAATGCAGCTTTGTGCAGTGTTAACGAAGCTCATCTTTACAGGTGGGATTGAAAAGTGCATAAGAGATGTAACAATGTAGTGTCGTGAGAAGTATCACACTGCACTGGAAATTCGATGGTATTTTGAGTACATTTGATTATATTCGTAGGGTTAATGCCAATGTAATATGAGCTTTTGCCCTGTGCAATTAAATGTTTAATGCAAGTTAGTATAGAACGAGCTTGGTTATCTACAGACATTTATGTATGTATACATATATATATATATATATATATATATATATATATATATATATATATATATATATATATATGTATATATGTATATATATACAAATATATATATATATATATATATATATGTATATATATTTACAATATATATATATATATATATATATATATATATATATATATATATATATATATTTATGTACTTATACATAAATACATAGCTGTATGCATAGAGGTTGTGTTTTTGTAAGTGATAATACCAGAGAATGATGGTTTGATGTTAATGAAGTAAATATTTAAATTAATACCAGACTTACTTTCATACATTTAATAAAATTCTGTTCGATACACACATATGTAATTACATAAACCAAAATGACTGCACTTTAAAAATCAATATTTGCACTTCATTAAAAGAAAACAAAATACATTTGAACTAATCAATATGAGAATTATGAACAGAATCTCTTCTTTACATCCGTAAATGAGTGAAATGTTATATATTCAAACAAATCAATAGAGCACTTATTCAAGTAATTTCTTTTTACATGTGCTTTCATAATTATATTTATATTGTAAACCAAAATAACTTTGCACTCTAAAAAGCAAGACTTGTACTTCATTAAAAGACAACATAATACATTTTAACAAATCAATATATGAAAATTATGAACAGAATCTCTTCTTTACATCCATATATGAGTAAATTTTCAAATAGTTATCCATAGTACATTTAACGCATTATGCGTTTTATTTACAGATTCCCTTTTTAATACGAACACATTCCAATAGTTATGTACTGTGCCTACGTTATTAAAAACAAATTTTCTAAATTGTTTTATGAAATTTATATGTTTGATCAGTGTTGAAAGTGTTATACAAGTACATCTAAACAAATCAATAAAGAACTTATTCAAGGGATTTCTTTTCACATATACTTTTATAGGTATATTTGCATTTATTTATAAAATGTAGGTTACGCAGTTGCATTCAAGCAATAAATTCTAATTCCGAACATATTTATTATGAAATTGTATCAAAAGTAACAATTTTTTACGTTATGAAATTTGCCATTATATTTTTATACCAGCATATTCAGATTTTATAATATGTGTTTTATATGTTGTTCGAGCTTATTTATAAAACAAAATAGCATAGTTTCTCTTGAGGTTAACCAAATTTCACCGTAACACATATGTTAACGTATTATAGTCAATCCCGTATAGTATAATAGATGGTTCAACGAAATAACTTTAAATGATTACTTAATTTGATAATTTTATACAGCAAACAAATAAGAATGTAAACGCACAAGGCTATACAAATCATAGTATGATAGTTCAACTTTATGATATAAGTTAGTTTTTCGAATGCAATGAGCAAGCAAATGAGTATCATAATATAAAGTTTCAAGTTTTGATGCAAAAAAATATATTTGTTTATTTGAATCAAGTCCAATACAATGAATTAAAGCAAACTCAGGGTAATTGTCCTGCTCCCCAACTTTAAGAATTGATCCTTCCTTACATTTTATTCCATTGTATTCAATCCAGTTAAAATATTTGAAATTTTTGTCGCTCTGATTTATTGCTCTTATAGAAGGAATTACATAGAATAGCAAAATGCACTACGAGATATTGCAGATAAACTCGTAGTGCATTTTGCCTCGCTTAACAAATATCTATGCGCTATAGTATAGCAGATATTTTTGCGAGAAGTAGTTGAGGTCGCAATATTTTTAAGTATTTTATGCTTGCCTTCAAATCGCATCGACCATAAATTTTTAAGTGGACCAGCTTTTTTCATAACCAAGGGGTAATGAAGCATTAAGTGGTGTTTAGGACGAAGTGGTACTTCAAAAAGCTCAATGAAAAGGGAATGATGTTCATAGATCAAAGATTCAATTCTTATAATATCATCATCGGATATGATATTGGACAACACGATATTCAATATGCTGTTTAACAAAGAATATAGCAACCAATATTTATTTTCTTCGGGAACCCAATCACCTACTAATATACCAAAAAATCTCATTAAGCACAAAGTTTCGGAGGCTGAATATCGTATTTTCTTTGCTTTCAAATGGTCTTCCGCAACTGTTTGTGGTTTATTGAAATTTTCATAGGTTCCAAAATCGAACAGATTTAGACGATTATTGAAACTTTCCAATGAAAAAAGTTTTTCTTTAAAAATAAAATGACTCAATAACAGGGCTACTTCAAAATTGCAAATTCCTTCAAGTAAATCGTGCATTATGTCTACAGAAAAATTCTCAGTAGCATGAAAGCTTCGTAACTGATTTAAAATACATTCCGATTGTATTCCAGTTTGTGATAAATTGTTTAAATTTAAATCGTGCTCGTAATTATTTTTATTCCTTAAGAGTGATGCTTCAGCGCTACACTGAGTCTGAGTTTCCACACGATGGGATTTACAGAACCTACAGAAGTAATTCGCCCTGAAGCACTCTGTAAACCCAAGGAGAGAGTTAAGACCTTTATTATCCCCGACACAACATACCAAGATGAAACGTACTTTAAAGCTACCAATTTGAAGAGGTGTCTCTTCTAGATGTTTTATCTCACTGACAATGTTTTGAAATACCCTGCTTCCATATGTACGTTTGTCCAAACTATTAAAAAGCATAGCAAGAAATATGTTGTCAAGTTTTGATCTCATTGAACACGGCAGGGTTGGAAGTGATAAATAAACAGCTCCTAAATTCTGTAGACCTGATCGAGATCCAAGTGTATTGTTGACTTCAAACTCGTCATAATATAATATAAACGGCATACAAACGGAATTCAAATCGGAACTATGCATTATTTTACTTGTCCATATTTCGGTTTGAACGATATTCGATACAATTTTATTAGAGGATTTTAATGTACTCATATAATTTAAAGTTTCTTGCAGAACACCTGGCTTTTCAAAAAATCATTGAAAAATATTTTTTAAGGGAATCATATATGATTTTATAGAGATTGGCTGTAACCTTAATTCCCCCTCAACCCGTACACCGTCTAAACGATCACCAATAACAGTAGAAATCAATGGATTTGTTAGTGAATTCTTATTTAAGATAGACTGCCTTCTGTATTCAGTCGATATCATGCTAAAGGACTCCTCTATGGTTTCCATAATTTTTTTTGCAACATCTGGCTCGCTCATTTGGGAAAATTTTTCGACAATAGAAAAAGATTTACGGAAAGATAATCCAAGGAAATATTCTTTCAAAAGGACCAATATTCGTTGAACCAAACTTTGATTAATGTTTCTATAGGAATATATTTTCGTTATAAGGTCTATATTGGCTTGGTTGAAAATTTCTTTTAAAGAATTTAACTCTTTTAAGAACGACTCTGTTTCGTTATTATAATTGAAGATAATAGAAGAATTTTGGAGATTTTCAGAGCTAATAGTTTGAGGCTCTTGGTTATCTTGGCTTAATGTACTATATAAACTTGGCAAAAAGTGTTTATTTATGTGCTTGCTAAATGAATTGCGGTTTTGAAATATGCGCGTTGTTTCACATTTTGAACAAGTAAGGAGATTTTCAAGTTTGTGATAGATTTTCAAATGCAACATGTATGCTTTTGGAGTATTAAATATTTTTCCACATTTAAAACAATCCATTTTTGAAAAGAAATAAAATTGGAAAGTGATTACTTTAAATTTACGTTACGTCTGCTACAAGTGAGTTAACCGATACAAAATTCTTATCATAAATGGTAGTTATCCCATATACTTGCTTCTGAATAAACATCCAAATAGCCTCACATGGTTCTGGATATTTTACGTTCAACGCGTGAAAGATTTTGAAACACACATCTATGGCACTCACGGGCGAGTCGCTGATGCAGTAAAATATGTCTTCACAAAGGACATAGCAGCATTTTATTTCACCTATTTTAAAGAGGGATGAAAAATATTCCTTTCAATGAAGACTTTCAAATTCTTACTTAGCGAAGGCCCAGCAACTATGACCATTGGCTGTAATGTAATTTTGCGCTGAGAGTAGCTGTTCCTCAAATTCTGAATTTCTTCCGTTATTCTATTTGATTCCTAACAGAAATATAAAGAAAGTTATTGAAATAAACTTTAATTTTTTTGCTAATAAACTCAAAGACAAACAAGGAAAAATGCATCCTACCGTGATATGAAGAAGGAATGAATCAGTTATCTCTTGTTTGGTGTATTTAATGCGATTTGATTGTTTGTGCCTTTTTCTGCCATATGCTGATCCCAATAGAAATGGAAGTATCCAAAAACCGGTTAAATCGTTTGGGCTCAGAAGAAACTTTTCACAGTCATTGAATTTCTTTTCTCTGCGAATTTTACAAAGTATAGTATTTAACTTTGGCCACTCTGCAAACATTTTGTTGCTTGCAAAAGGATAAATTTGATAGAAAGTCTTGAGTCAACAAATAGCAACCAAGACTAGAACATAATGTGGGATATGTGTGAATGTACAAATATATTCCATTATTATTTGCTTTAAGTTCAGAAACTCTGTGATCAAATGTGTCCTTCCAATATTCCTTAATTTTCTCCCGGGGCTCTACGTTATTCTGTAAAAACTTTATTTTTCCGTCTAATTCTTCCGTTGGAATAGTAACAACAGTATCATCTGTTCTCGTAGAACTTCCTCTTAAGTTCTTTTTTAAGCGATTATATACCTCCCACAGCTTTCCAGAAGCATGCATTTTGGTGCATGGATTATATGGTATAAAATAAATAGCAGTTTCCTCTGTGGGAAATAGTTCAATGATCTGTCTGGCTAGATCAAGAAAACGATCTTTTGATATTTTGAAGACACTATTGAGGTGCTTGCAGTAGTCGAACTCTCTTTGTACAACAACGTTTGCCAGTAGATTTCTGTCTCTAGTACATAGTTTTTGCAAGGCTTTGTACGAATTTATCACTATTTCACCATTGGCGCATTTAAGATATTCTTCAACAGTATTATTAACAGTATTTGAAACTAATTTGAACGTTAGAGGAGGTCCACAATCAAAGCTACCAACTATTTCCGAATCCTATTTCAAAATTATGGATCAATTTTCAAATCTGAGGATAACAAAATGAATCTACCTTTTGTAAATCTTCAATAAATGTTTGATCGTCAAGCAGAATACTGCGATCCTCTAAAATTGCAGAGCTAGGTCCTGGCAAGGAAGTTAAAATTGAACAGGATCGAGTCTGCGAGACAGATGTAGCAGTAGTTGTAGCGGCTGAGCAAGCCGATGATACAGAACTCGTTTCAGATAACTCCTCTAGTGAATATAGTTTTCTATATTTCGTCCAAAAAGTAATCCTGGGACCAATTTTCGGGATGATATCTTTTAATATTTTGAATGTTAAATTGTCAAATGATTCGCTGGTGAACTCCTCCTCTAAGTCAAAATTAGCGTCAACTTACATAAAGAAAATCATGATGTCAGAAATTACCTATGAATTTATCCAAATACTGCATCATACCAATCAATTCCAGTTTACTTCGTATGTACTCCATGAATTCCAAAACGACGTTGATAAGAACGTGAAACTACGAAACTTTAATATATTATTGAAAAAATTTATTGTTTTGTTGAAAACTCAAATTCAAATGCATGCATCTCCTCAGCGTCACAAACTAAAAATGAACAAACACTGAGCGAGCATCCAAGTCAAAACTGCATTCAAGGCTAGCTAACACACATATGTATGTATGTACGTGGCGAAACGAGCAGTTGATGTTTACGTTACGCGGTCGATTGGATCTTTCGCAGTAATACTCACTAACGAAAAAGTTTTTGTATACTTATGTTGTTTTTGTGGTGCGGTGAGCCCCACACGCAAAGACTAGTAGAGTCCATAGCAATTTGCGTACACTTGGTGGTCATATCATGTAGATTCAAATAAATCCTATATTCATGAATAACCGTTCTGGTTTTGTGTATTTTCTAGAAAATATTATAGTTTATCATGAAACAGTGATTCGATCATTGAATTCATATTGGCAAATAAATAAAATTTCCTAAACTTACATATCTAAATGGATCCAAACAAGTCAGAATACGCCTGAAAATTTGACTTACAATATATCAAACTAAAGACGCTAACATCTAAATCGTGATTTTGAAACTTTTTAAGTTCAGATGTCCTACTTATATTTCTATCAGTCTAGCATTGTTATTAGGATGTTTGAATCAGATATGCTCATCGGTTCAAGAGTTTTTATGAAAGATAAAGCATTTGCAGAAAAGATGTACGCAGACTTTTTTGAGTAAGTGTATGGGTAGCTGTTAGTGCAACAAATGCCTATTTCACAATTTTGTGTTTATGTTGTGACAAATGGAAGGCAATCGCGTCACTTTATGAAATGTATACAAAACAGAGTTTTAGGGTTTGCTACTTTTTCAATAAATGGGATGTTTAGAAACAACGTGGTTTTCAAATGTAGGAGGAATGTAGGATGAGATTTCGTTAAAAATTAACGCATGTGTGCTTCTTTCTGCATAGGATAAATTAGAATTTGCTGAGACATATATAACTAAAAAAGCATTTGTGGCTTGCAGTTATTTATAAATTAATGCGCAGATAAATTAGTCAATCCTCCTAAGTTTATAGCATGGCAGGCAAATAAATTTGTTGATTTGTATTCTTTTCCATATACTTTTCTCCTATATTCATTGGGTTACATTATAATCTGAAGCATTATAAAAATCGGTTAATTTTCCAAAGTTTATAGCATTACTTAGAAACCTAAGTCGAAAGCAGTTTTTACCCAATAATAAAGGAAAATTTGCCAATGTTTAGGAAGCTTCCATATCTATTATAAAGCTAGCAGTTATAAAGTAAGGCATTTTGCACCAATCACACTGTGCAATATTTATAGCCCAAATTAAAACAGATATTTTTTTCCGTGTAGCGCGGGTGTATTCAGGTTGTCGCTCGGTGCGGGTTACATCGGGTAATCTGAATCCGGCAAAGTTGTGCAAGTGGTCACCCGGTGAAATTAATCCTCCCCTGTTAGGGGGAAATAGTGAGTGTTATTTCGAGCTGTGTGAGGGGTATTCGGCGGCCGCGTTCTCGCTTGGCGGCTATTTAGGACTAGGGAATAAGCGAGTGGTGCCTCCTACGGTAAACCAGGTCCGAGGTCCTTAGCTGGAGGAACTCTCGCGCCGAGGGTGACGCGCAGGGTAACACACTCTTTAAAATTTTTCGCCGTTAATATTTAGTTCGACATATATGTCTCCTTTGTTCTTTTGCTTAAAAACAATTTATTTTGTCTTTGTAGTGTTCAATACTAGTTTGTTTTCGATTAACCACTGATGGAATTTTCCTCGATCCTCGTTGATAGTGTTTTCAATGGCAGTTTTGCCTTGTCCTGAATAAAGTCGAACTGTGTGTTTTACAAAGGCTATTACTTGTAACTCCTAGCAGTTACCAAAGATCTTTGCTCCTTTGTTCGCACGTGCAAAGTGTGTTTACTTGTGTAACTTTTCAGGTACGAAACGAGATGCGACGGTGGTGTTACTAAGATCACACTTGACTTTGTGATTAAATTTTAAATTAGTTCCAACAGTTTAATGGACTCATAATCCGGTAGAAGAGCAATAAGCACAATTTGTTGTCGTCAACAATCCTTAAACCAATTACAACTCCACGCAGACTCTTATCACGTATACTCGTGGAAAAAATGCAACAGAATTTGTAGTTTTGTATAATTTATTAGGCAAATTTACTTAAATTTGATCATGCATAGCACGCTGTACCAATAACCACACTTAGGAGTATCACTTTCGATAAAAAAGGCACGTGTTAAATTTTTATTCAGTCTTGGCAAACGTGGAATTTTATTATGCTTAGTTGTTTATTCTGTCTACCATGAAGAATAGTTTAGCGTAAAATTGCGAAGGTACTAACTACGTCGCTTAATTTCTTCTAAAAATATACTTTAATATCTAAATACTTACACAATTAATTAATACCTTACCTGAATCGTAAATGAATTTATTTATTATATAAATTTTTTTCCATAAATTTCAGTCTTGCGCTAAGCCATGCACAAACAGCACAATTCATCCCTCAAGCATAAGAACATACAGTTCGGTACATACACAACAGCCAGCTGGACCAGTACGAGAGATACAAGTCGATCCCTATCTATTACTGGAGGATGATCTTAAATATGTATATGAAGACATACGAAAGGTAAATATCAATCAAATTCCCGCCATATATGAGAGCAGCATCACATTTTTCACGAATGTACTTATTTTCCTATTTGTCCAATACAAACTTCAATCAATTTACATTTTTCCGTCTCCGTTAGTATCAGCTTGAAAAAAGCGCAAAAAGAAAATCAACTCTTTGAATGAATAAATAGCAAAAAAAAAAAAAACGTACGGTTTTTTTTTTATGGAAAAATTACATAACTTGCGTTTGTTTAGCATCTTCGTGTTTGCATTCTAATCTGTTCAAGCTTTTTCCGTTCACGTAACACACTCCATGTGTCGTTGAGCCTTTATTGAGCTTTCGATTTTTCCCCAAAAAATCATTCATAAATTCAAGGGTAGTTCCCATGTCTGTGAGATTTGCATGTTTGCATTATTATTTAAGATAAAGATTAAATCATAAGGCCAACGATATTAACTTAGAGAACATTATGCGTACGATTTTGTAACATGCATATTTTAGAATTTATTTTAAGAATTCATGCGTTCGCCAATTGGTGAGTGTTAATAATATTTAGTGCTAGATTTGTTTTGTGTTAAAAATGAATTTTAAGTTTAAGGTTGAGCTGAGATTTATCACATGAAATTCTGAATTCTTGTTGATTATCAATTCATGTTGAAACTTTTTCAACGAAGTGTTACTATACATTTGCTTTCAATGGCTTTGTGAATCGAATTTCACAAAGACCTACTAGTTTCACGTCCTGTCTCCCGTCCGTACGTCTGTGCATGCGTCACAGCAAGTTCTCTCCGAAACTATAAAAGTTACATTACTCAAACTTTCTGGGAAGGTCAGAAGTGGTGGTCTCTCAAAAATTAAGGCCTTATCGAAAATTTTAACAGGGTTTCGATCCCTTATGCTGAAGTAACCATTAAAAATGTTTTTTCATTAAAGGTAGCCGGGTTGGGTACCAAATAAGAGGGAATTGATAAAACAAAAAGTCAATTTGTGCATCATGAGGCCCAGAGGAAGGCAAAATGTACTGCGAAAAGATTGTGCTCCGTCATTTGAGCCAAAAACCTGACAAAAATCTTGTACTTCAGAAGTTAAGATTCACCTAACTTTGTTAGTAATGAAGCTTAATAATTATACAAGCTAATATGAGTTCCTACTAAATTTCATTAACATCAAATCATAATCTGGTGAGATATAACCATTTCAACATTACTCTACAAGATGGTGTAGTCAGTATCACATTTGACCGTTTAAATATTATATCATGGATAATCAGCAGTACCCATTGTAGCTGAATGGGTTTATATTTCGACCACTACCCCACGTGAACTCAAATATTATAGCCCGAAAGTTACTTAATTATTTATGTACTGAAGACTGGATATGAAAATCTATGCTATTATGGTCCGTGGAAATTCGAAACGCGAGAGAACAATATGGAAAACCATTTATTGTCTACTGATCTTACAAAATTGCTACTGACTATATCAACACTCGCTAAGATAAACTGATTTAAATCTATCTGTTGTTTAGATGTTGACCCTTCTATCGTTCGAGGTGAAGTGGTTAGCGTCTCATCGACGCGATAACAAAATTCCCAACTGAGTGCTTGCATTCATATCATATTCGCTGAGCATGCACACGCGCAACTCGTCGACGCGATACAATCTCCAACAGAGCGTTCCCAATCACAGCATAACCGCTGACCATGCACACGCGCAACCAGCAGACATGCTGAGTGGAGCCCTGGTCATGTAAACTGATATCGCATGATTATCGCGGTGGCTGAAACATCAAGACAATGTTGCGCCGCATACAAGGTTGCATGCCAGTGTGAAGCTTTGGGCAATGTTGCGATGCATGTGTTGTCGCCACACTATCATCGACATTGGGATGCTGAGAATCCTCTTTTAAAACAGAAAAAGCTGACCCGAAATTCTAAAGCTACTAATCGAGTTGGAAATGCAAAGTAGGGAATCATTTCACAATTTTTTTGAGGATACCCATCTGCGCTACTCAGTTCAGTTTAAAAAAACTTTTTTTCGAAATTGCCAAAATTGCCGGGCTTCAAAGAAATCACATATATGTGTTAGTAAGGTTGTATCATCAACCGCAACCATGTTGTCCCAACTCCGCCGTGATGTTAAATACAGTGAATTGCATAAAAAAAACTTGGCTCAATACTTATACAGGTTTGAGCGATGTAGTTGAGACAACATCATGAATGGCTGGAATAGTTCTATTTCTATATGAATTGCATAAAGTCTTATCGATCAAATCAATGTATCCCTATTAAAATGCCAAACGGCTCTAAAAATTATTAACTGACACTGTGTGTATTTTCCCATGTTTAGCGCTTCCAAACTATCCTCAATTTGTATTTTTGTCATTCACTTACTTATTTTTATTAGATCTAATTACTTAGCTTATTATTACTTAGCGTCTAATGGTTTTTTTTATTTATTTATATTTTTCTGTATTACCTGTTTACATATAATAATATTACTTTAATTGTTCTTATTTCTATTAGTGCTGTTATTATTATTATTTATAATTTATTTTTAATTAAGTACAATCATAAGAAAAGAAAGAAAAAGGAAAACCCACAGCTATTTCACTAAATTCAGGAGGCCAGAGTATTAATTGCCCAGGTCATCGTCGGGTCTTATTTTGGTTGGCTGCCTCAAAATCCGCAATGATTGGTACACGTCAAGTTTTCGCATGCTCCATACTTCCTTCAATACCGTGAGATTCTTCAGTAGCTGAACATATTTGCGAAGGACATCAAATTGAATGAGACGATCTCACGGTATCGAAAGAAGTAAGGAACATGCGAAAACTTGACGTGTACGAATAGTTGCGGATTATGAAGCAGCCAACCAAAATAAGACCTGACGATGACCTGGGCAATGGATACTCTGGCCTCCTGAATTTAGTGAAATAGCTATGGGTTTTCTTTTTCTTTTTTTCTTATGATTGTAGTTAGTTAAAACTAAATTATTAATAATAATGATAACATCAATAATAGAAATAAGAGCCATTAAAGTAATACTGTCATATGTTAACAGGTAATGCATAAATATAAATAAATAAAAAAAGCCCCACTAGACGCTAAGTAATTAAAGGTTAAGTAATTAGATCCAATAAAAATAAGTAAAGTAAGATTAGGATATGTAGGCAGGTAATAAAAGTAATTAAACCTTAAGCAATTAGACCTTAGGCAATTCGAGCATGGTTTATCTAAGTATACGAGTAAATATCCCCGAAAAGGCCTTGTAAATATATATATATATATATATATATATATATATATATATATATATATATATATATATATATATATATCTATATGTCAAATAAAAGTAAATACCGTTTGAATGGAAAAAAATGCAAATTAAGAATAAGTTATTAAACGACTTCCAAAGGAAAGGAGGTTGTCAGTTTGTCTTGTATTTTTTGTTGTTCTTTTTTTCGTATGTATGCTCACGCATTTCTTATCAATGGGGATGGAAAGAAGCGACCTGTTTTAGGCGAATGATACATTCCTATTAGGTCCCGTTTAAAGAACAAGAAAATCAAATAACAGGAAAGGACTTTTACCGTTAAAACTAAAAAATTTTCGACTTAACCCCGAATTTTCAGTATAACTGATCGACGCATATAAGGATTTTGATTGTAGGGGTGTCAAATGAAGGGCAACATGTTGGATTAAATTGAGTCAGCACAAAATTGTAGTCATTTCAAGGACTCTACTTATTAACAGTTCATTATGGTACATTGATGTCGAGAAATTGAACTTTAACGATCTTTCGTACGAAATATGCCAATTACTTTGCGACTCTTCAAGAACTTGATGGAGATACCAGTTTTCTGACCTTTTTGGATATCTGTTGTTCGTTCAGACGAATTACATGGCTAGCGCATTGTCGCTTACATAGTCTTACAATCGTTGAGACCGGAATTTCATATAGCTCAAGGTTGCAACGAATTCGCCATTGGTCTCCATATAGCTTCGCTCCAACTATTCATCTCAGGACCTGCCTTTCGTAGCCGTTCAATATGTTAGCGGATACTTGGGTTAGGGTCCATGTTTCACAGCCATAGCATAGTACTGGTCTTATCACAGATTTGCATACTTGGAGCTTTCTTTTCCTGTGTATGCAGCTGGTCTTCAAGATCGTTAACACTGAATAAAATATTTTATTTGCGAGCTGCATTCTTTGGCTTATTCAGTCTCTTTCATTGCTGGTCCTCGTTATTTTGGCATTTAGATACACCAATGCGCCCACATTTTCAATATTGTATTCGCCAGTGTGATATTTTGTATATTTGAGGTACTGCGTCATGAGTTTTGTTTTATTCTCATTGATTTGTAGCCCTACTAGTTTTGCTTCGCTGTTGAGTTTCAGGCAAAGTTATTGCGCGGTTGCTAACAACCGTGATAAAATAATGATGTCGTTCGTATAGGCTACCACTTGGCTCGATTTATATAATAACGTACCTCGTGTATCGACAAGTAGCTTTCTTATGACGTATTCCAGAGTCAAATTGAAAAGCAATGGGGTCAGAACATCTTCCAGCCTTAGTTCGATATTTATGTCAAAAGCATCGGTGTGTTGGTTATTGTTCATTCTTCTTCTTCGTAGCATTACAGCTCCTCCCGGGCCTTCATTTGCTGTGAAAAGCGTCTCTAAATGTCTCGGTCCATTGACCGCGTCTTCCCATTTCAAAATACGAGCAGCAACGAACTGTCTCCGTCAATCGGTTCAAACCAGTATTTCCTCGGTTTCCCCACTGGTCTCCGGCCTTCAGTTCTCCCAACGAATACTCTTTTGGGTATCCGTTGTTCATCCATACGATCCATGTGGCTCGTTAAAAATTTCATACAGCTCATGGTTGTATCGAATTCGCCATTGATCCCCGTCTAGCTTCGCTCCGGTTATTCGCCTCAGGACCCGTCGCTCAAAGGCGTTCAATATATTTGTGGATGCTCGGGTTAGGGTCCATGTTTCACACCCATAGCATATCACAGGTCTTATCACAGATTTGTATACTTGGAGCTTTGTTTTGTTTTGTTTTATTTTATTTGCGAGCTGTATTCTTCGGCGTAGTTCGTCTCTTTCATTACTGTTTCTCGTTATCTTGGCGCTTAAATACACAAATTCGCTCACATTTTCTATACTATATTCGCCAAGTGTGATATTTTGTGTATGTGAGGTATTCTTCCTCGACTGCGTCATGAGCTTTGATTTATTCTCATTGATTTGTAGCCCTACTAGTTTTGCTTCTCTGTCGAGTTCCAGGAAGAGTTCTTTGCCGGTTGTTAATGACCGTGACCAAATGTTGATGTCGTCCGCATAGGAGACTATCTAGCTCGACTTGTATGATAATGTACCTCGTGTATCGACAAGGAGCTTCCTTATGACGTACTCCAGATCCAAATTGAATAGCAATGGGGCCAGCTCATCTCCCTGTTTTAGTCCGATATTTGTGACAAGGCATCGGTTAGTTACTTATTGATTCGGACTTGGGATGTCGTCAGCGTCATTGTCATTTTGGTAAGACTGAATAATTTGACTGGGATCTCAAGCAAAGCATGATTTGGTACAGTCAGTTACGATCAATACAGTCGTATGCTTGCTAAAAGTCAACGAAAATTGCTGTACGTCTACGTTGAGCCCCCAGCATTTTTGAAGTACCTGCTTGACTGTGAACAATTGGTCTATCGTCGATCTACCGGCTCTAAAACCACCTTGATACTCTTCAATAACATTGTTGGCATATAATCCAATTTTATTTTCTAAGATCTTTTGTACGCCGTACAAAGTAGTGATATGCCTCTATAATTTTCGTACTGTGGCTTGTCACCTTTTTTGTGGATAGGGAATATAATTGATTGGCTACACTATTCCGGCATATGTTCTGGTAGCCAAATGTGCTGGATGACTTTGTGAATAGCTTTCTGAACATTGCTGCCACTATATTTGATGAGCTCTTCTGTAATCTCATCGATGCCCAACGCTTTATTATTCTTTTGGGCTTTTATGATCGAACAAACTTCATCCAGAGTTGTTGGAGCCAATGGAAGGTCTCCGCCGACATCTATAGGCTCCAATGTTGTGGAGCTGTGCGGAGGATTAAAGAGGTTCTTGAAATATGATGCCCATCTTTCCTTAATCTTGGTTTCATCAGCGATGATATTGCCGATGTCATCACGACTGAGCATCGTTTTGGATTGATAATCTCGTTTCAGGCTTTTCACAACTTTTCATGCTTGCCTTGTGTTGTTGCTCGCTGAACTTACATCGATACTTCGCAATAAGTCGTCATAGTATTTTCTTTCCTTAATTCGAATAATCTTATTTGCAACTCTGCTGAGATTTGCATAGTGTTCTCTCTTCGCCCTGGCTTTCCTACCTATGCCTGATTCTTTTGTCTAACGCATTCTGGCACTCATCACCGAATCATTCATTTCTCTTGTGCCAGGCTTGATGTCCGATCGTCTATTCTGCCACGGTCCTAATAGCCGCCTTCACTTCCATCCAGAGCTCGTTGCTTGTCTTTAACGATGCGTCTGAGAAGATGGAAGCCAACTGGTTATCGAAGGTCTCCATGAAAATTTTGGCCACAGACCCCGTTGGGAGCCTTTCGATGTCAAATTTTTGTAGCGGGCTGGTCTTCGCTGAATGCGTCTTTGACATACGACACCGATGAAGTAATGATCTGAGTTAAAATTGGCTATTCGGTGTGTACGGACGTCAAGTTTGCTCGAGGACCAACGTTGTTGGATCAGAACATTGTCGATCTGGTTTTGTGTGTTGCCATCCGGTGTGATTTGTTTCATCGTGGAGGCTATATCCTCCAGCCGTTCCCCGGTGTGATAGCTCATTGCCAACCTTAGCGTTAAAATTATCCAGAATAATTTTTGTGTCGTTTGTAGGCTATGAGTCAACTAGTCTTTCCAGGTGATTGTAGAACGTTTCCTTCGTTTCTTCGTCCTTTTCTTCGGTCGGGGCGTGAACGTTAATCAGCCAGGTTTTGAAAAATTTCGCTTGTATACAGAATGCACAAAACCGTTCATTGACTACCTTAAAATCAATAACGTGCGCTTTGAACACCCTATTAAAGTCAACATTTCTAACATGGTGAAGTTCACGAAACTCTGTTCCGGTGGTCGCAACTTCAAGAGCGCTTACGGCAATTTTCGGCCGTAATAATCGTCCCACCCGACAGACTGTGTGTGCTATAGTGGATAAGTTCGAGTCAAAATTTTCACTATTAGAGTTTAAAGTGCGAGAAAGACACCGTACCACTCGAATCGAAGTAAGTACATCGATGCAAAATGAGCCAAATCAGTCGATCCCACGTTGTTCTCAAGAATTGGGCATCGCTCAAACGATACTGTGGTGTATTTTGCGAAAAGATCTTGACCTTCATGCTTATAAGAACAGATCAACTAAAGCCTCTTGATCATTCGAAACGCCGAAACCTCTCCAATTGGGCTCTGGCAAAGCTTGAAGAAAATGAAGAATTTCATCGAAAAACCATCTTCAGCGATGAAGCTCATTCCTGGCTCAATAGCTTTGTTAATAAGCAAAATATGCTTCTTGAGACACCGTTGCATCCGTAAAAAATTACTGTTGGTACGGTTATCATGCCGGAGGTGTCATTGGGCCGAATTTTGTCGGAGATGAAAATGACCGTCATGTATTCGTCAATGGAGACTGCTGTCGTGTTTTGTTGGATGATTACTTATGGCTAGAACTGAAGGAACTTGACATCACCGATATGTGGTTTCAACAAGACGATGCTACTAGCCACACAGCACGCCTCATAATCGATTTACTGAAAGGCAAATTTGATGAACGTGTTATCTCGAGAAATGGTTGGGTCGAATGGCCGCCTCGTTCATGGGATTTAATGCCATTGGGTTTCTTTTTATGGGGCTATATCAAGTCACTGGTCTATGCCAACAAGCCAGCAACTATAGAGGAGCTCAAAGACAACATCCAACGCGAAATTGCCAACGTTATGGTCGAAATATATACCAGAGTGGTGGAAAATCGGATCCAAAGAATCGACCGCTGAAACGGGCTCGTGGTAGTCATATGACCGAACGCAACGCTTGCACTGTACCCACAATAAATTTGAACTCAATATCTCAAATATTTCTGTGGTTTATTACTAGATGTAATTGTTATGTCCTTAATGGAAAACCCTTGATATATTGGGTTGTTCGATAATTCATGTCGTGACGTGATGCATGACGTGACGTGAAGTGCATATTTCATGTAGTAGCGATTGCGTGGCTTATATTATTATATACTAACATATTTGAAAGATTCGACTTTAGACTATCTTCAGTCAAAATCTGAGTGGTATTAGTAAACAGCCGGATTGGTTAAAAAAAGATTTGAAAATGGACAATCAAAGAGAGCACTATTGGCATATTTTATTGTTTTACATCCGAAAGGGCAAAAATTCGGTGCAAGCTCGAAAAAAATTGTGTAAAGTTTATGGCGAGGCCTGCCTTACTGAACGCCAGTGTCAGCGTTAATTTGCTCGCTTTCGTTCTGGAAATTTTAATGTGCAAGATGCACCACATACTGGTCGTCCAACCACTACTGATGACGACAAAATAAAGGCCTTAATCGAAATTAACCGCCGAGTGGCAACTCAAGAGATAGCAGAGTGGGCTCGACATATAGAATCCAACCGTTTAATTGCACTTACAACAGCTTGGTTACGTAAACAAACTGTTTGGGGTCGTCACGAATTAAAGGAAATTCACCTCATCAAACGCATGAGCATAGCGACTCTTTGCTGAATCGTAAACGAAACGATTCGTTTCTAAAATGAATCATAAAAAGATTATGCTTTCTGTGGTGGGATTACAAGGGTCTAGTCTACTTTGAGCTGCTTCTAAGTTCAGGGTGTTTTTCTTGATTTCTTCGTTCAATATCGATAGTTGACATCAGTAGACATTCGAATCAATAGTTTGGTTTCTTAAAAGCCATTAGTAGGCCAAGAATGAATGCGAAGGAGAAAACCATCCTGAAATTTTTCCCCATTGAAATTGCTCTCAATTATATTGAATTTTGTTTATGTTGCATTTAGAAATAATTTATTGGTTATTTCTGGTAGAAATGATTGACTACAGTGTACCGTTTATGCAGAAAATCAAGGATACTAATCATTTTTATCATCCGTCTCCAAGGAATCGGTATCTTCATCAAATCCTCGAAGAGTGCAAACTAATTGGTAGTTTTCGTACGAGAGATCATTAAAATATAATTTTTCGACATCAATGTATCATTTTGAGCTGTTAATATCTACAGAGTTCTTGAAAGGATTACAATTCCGTACCGATATATTTTAGTTCAATATGTCGTCCTTCATCTGAAACCTCGACAATCAAAATTCTTACACGCGTCGATCAGTTAAGCTGAAAAGTCGGGGTGAAAGTCGGAAATTTTTCAGTTTTAACGGTAAAGTCCTTCACCCTCAATTGAATTTCTTGTCCTTTGAATGGGATCTAACAGGAAAAACGACGTGTCATTTGCTGAAAACCGGACTCTTCTATCTATCTCCGTTCAAAAGTTAGGCGGGAACATACATAAAAGAAAGCAACAACAATAACAAGATACGTGATGAATTGATAACCTTCTTTCCTTTGGAAGTCGGTTAGAAAGAAAACAACTTTCACAACAAAACAGAAAACAACTTATGTTAGGAGTGTACCCTTTACTTTTTACTGTTGTGGAACTTGAATCAGCATTTGAGATGTAAACCTATATTGCACTTAGAACACATTTTTACTGTGCCGTCGTGGCACAGTGGCGGGATCAACAATCCTCTATATAGTCAGCTGAACTACCTCCTCCTTCTTCTTCTTCTTCTTAGCACTACAGCCCCTTTCGAGCCTTCGCTTCCTGCAAACAGGGCCTCCAACTGTCTCAGTCCGTTGACCGCGTCTTCCAATTCTGAAATCCGAGCAGCGATGAAATGTCTTCGTCGACCACGTCAGACCAGCGTTTCCTCGGTTTATCCACTGGCCGCCGGTCTTCAGTTCTCCCAACGAATACCTTCTTGGGTATCCGTTGTTCGTCCATACGATTCATGTGTCCAGCCCATTGCGGCTTCCACAGTCTTACAATCCTTGAGACCTCCGGTTCGTCAAAAATTTCATACAACTCATGGTTGTATCGAATTCGCCAGTGGTCCCTGTCTAGCTTCGCTCCGATTATTCGCCTCAGGACCCGTCGCTCAAAGGCGTTCAATATATTTGCGGATGCTTGGGTTAGGGTCCATGTTTCACACCCATAGCATAACACAGGTCTTATCACAGATTTGTATACTGGGAGCTTTGTTTGCAGCTGGTCTTCAAGATAGTCAATACTGAATAGAATAATTTATTTGCGAGCTGTATTCTTCGGCTTATTTCGTCTCTTTCATTACCGGCTCCCGTTTTTTTTGGCGCCCAAATACACAAATTCGCTCATATTTTCAATATTGTATTCGCCAAGTGTGATATTTTGTGTACTTGAGGTATTTTTCGTCGATTGCGTCATGAATTTTGTTTTATTTTCATTGATTTATAGTTCTACTAGTTTTGCTTCGCTGTCGAGTTTCAGGAACAGTTCTTTGGCAGTTGTTAATGACCGTGACAGAATATTGATGTCATCCGTATAGGCTAGTACTTGGCTCGATTTGTATAGTAATGTACCTTGTGTATCCACAGGTAGCTTCCTTATGACGTACTCCAGAGCCGAACTGAATAGCAATGGGGCCAGCCCATCTCCCTACTATAGCCCGATATTTGTGTCAAAGGCATCGGTGAGTTAGTTATTGATGCGAACTTGGGAGGTCGTTGACGTCATTATAATTTTGGTACGATGGACTAATTTGGCTGGGACGCCAAAGCAAAGCATTAGTTCGTACAGGACGTTACGATCATTACTGTCGTATGCTTACTTACTCGTAAAGTAAACGAAAGTTTAGTGTACGTCTATGTTGAACTCCCAGCATTTCTCAACATAGTCGATCTGGTTTTGTGTGTTGCCATCTGGTGATACTCAGGTCATTTGATGAATGCGGATATGTGGGAAGCAAGTCGAGCCACTAATACAGGATCTTAAAATTAAGAACAAATTTGGAAATAAATTGGTGCATAAATAATCCTCGGAATTAACAGGGATTTGAAAGTTGATTATGCTTTGCTTGTGAGAAACCCTTTAGTAGAAAAAGTCAAATATTATGTTTGGTTTATATTTAAAAATTAAGAAGTATAAAATTTCAAAGCATTGTCTTTTCAATTAATCCTATTCAAATTACTATCAATTCTGTTATTTATTCAATGATTCCTTAATATTATATAAGACCAATTTGTAAGCATTTAGATCCTTTTATAACGTTCCTTTTATCATTTAGGTACTTATACGAGCCTCAAGCCAAAGTGAACTTAAGACAATATCATCATATTATTTTGGTGGACAAGGAAAAGCCCTTAGACCGATGGTAGTCATGCTTATGGCTAGAGCTGTAAATTATCACATGAACAATGAATCAAGGTAAGTGGGTCCTGATGTTATTATACATTATTGTAAGTTACTATTAATTTAGCTGCTGAACTTGAATGAAACATGCATTGTTGTGTTCCCATAGGTTCCAGTTTTTTTGCTTTCAGTAATATTTAGAGCTATTCTTCTAGAATGTTAGTTGCAGAATTCAATACCATGAGCTAGTCAATGAAATTTTTAGCTATATGACTATCACATCTACTGAAAAATTGATAGAAATCGACCTTTAAACAAGCTTTAGAGTTCTTTCAGTATGATAAACATTCTTAAATGAATCACATACTATAATCTGTAACGCAGTCCTAATACACGAAGTACGATGTTCAAAACAATCTCAGTGATTGAACTGTAAGGTAGCCCGAATGATTCATAGCAACATGTTAATAAAAATATTTACTTGATTTGTGACGACATTTGCCTACAAAAGAAATAACTCTTTCGGGGATTTATCATCCAGATATTTGCATAGATTTTAGCATCCTTCTATGAGAATGGGGAACTCCCATCGTTATTTGCGCGCTTAATATGCATGTATATGGAATTTATATGCAGGTCATCATCTTTCAATGAATCATTTGTGATCTTAGGAAATTTATTGATTTAATCAAACTATAAATTTTTAGATTATTCACATAAGAAATTAACTAAAATGTATAATTCCCAAGCTGAAATTTTAAATCACTTTCGAACAACTAAAGTCGCAGTTTTTATGCTTCATATACAGACAATTCCTATACTACTATATGTTAGTAGTAGTCCGGGTGGTGTAATGGTTAGAACAATCAAACCGTAAGCCGAAGGTCTCTGGTTCTAGTCTCATTAGCACCAACGAGATTTAGTTCGAGTGATTCTTCGGACGGACTAGAAGCCCGTTCAGTTATGAACCGTGCTGGTTTAATATCAGAACGTATCGCAGCCTGGTGTATGGACACCCGGCTAAAGCGTGGTACTGACCATATCGCGTTGTGGAGTGCCAATACATTCGATCAAGATAATGAGATATTCTAATTATCTCTAAGCGAAAGCCCGAAAGGGGCTGTAGTACTAAAGCAAAAAAAGTATATCTCAGCTCTACATATTGGAAGTATAGGACTGACCAACTTGTAGTGTAAAACATATGTACAAACTTATGTTTGATGTCCATTGTTAGCTTTGACTAACATAGATTTGAATCATTTGCTGGTATCTGAAAATAGTAAGGAATTCTAGAGATTCTCTTCAATGCTCGATTTTGACAAGACTGGAGAGCTTTTTTTTAAATCTTAGCCGTTTGATAGAATACAATATCACCATATACTAGCCATGATCGTATTATTAGCTTAGACATAAAATAGAAGTTGATTTTTTATGCTTAGGGTTAGAATGAAACAAGTTGGATAGACAGAACTACGCTCAAGTCAAAACGCGGCCATCCTACTTGAGCTTGCCGTCGAGCTCCGCTGTTGATGGTTCTCTGTCGTCGTGATCGTCTCCGGCATCATCTTCGTCAGTAATGAAAATGGATCCAACTCTGGGTTTAGTGAACACCAGGGCTTCAAATTGTCAGTCGCAAAGACCCAAGAATAATGCTTCATTCGCCTTGTACTTACGTTATTTCCAGTTCTCTCCACTGGCAGATGGGGGCCCTTATGTTTAGGCTCTAACTTGCGTGATTCCCCTGCTGCGAAGGACGGATTCAAAATCACTACCAAGTCCACTTCTCTATAAACCGTCGTCGTCTTCCATCTGGCGTCGAATCAAAATTTCCATTTCCGTTTTCATCGCTCTTGAAGACTCAGCTCTGTTCCTTGCAGCTCATCAGAAACAGCTTAAATGATTCGATTCCTTACGATACCTCTCGAAGTAAAGTCGGATACCAATTCATGCGCGGAATATCCAGTTTTCGCGTTCCTCATGCTGTTTAATGTAAACTGCATTCGGTGGATATCAACGTCCCAACCTTTCGCGTCATGTATCGGTTGGTTGACCCTCTCAACCTGACCATTACCTCAAGGTATTCTCACTGCCGTTCGATTTCGCTTCCTGTACACATTGTTGCTCTGTCCGAAACAACCCGTTCAGGAAGTCCGCAGAAAGCCGTTATTTCATGAAGCATATTCAGAATTGGTCGCGTCTATGTTGTCCGGACCGCTTGGAGGAATATGAACTTTGCAAAGGGGTAGCTGATCGCTGTTACATACAAATTTCTATTGCGGTTTCGTTGAAATGATCCCAAATGGTCGACATGTTCCGCACGGAATGGAATCGGATTTACTTCGTCCGAATGAAACTCTCCTTCAGGGTGTCCCGTGGCCTGCTTAAAGTAGCAACATTCCGGGCACGGTCGGTTATATTCTCGTACTAACTTCCGTTACTGTGCGAACCAAAACATTTATTGAACTCGCTGCCGTCTTCTGTTCACCAAAATGCCCTATTCCATCGTGGAAAGCTTGAATGATTCGCTAATGTTTTGCTTCTGGCACTACAAATTTCACGTCTGCTTCCACACGTCTATACAGGGAGTTATCCTTAATAGTAAAAGCCAGTCGTAACTGTCTTATTTGGTCCGACAACCGTTTGCCTTGCAACGTATCCATTATCTTTAGGATTTTTAAATTTTGGAGCTGCATTCCTACCAGCCAGTCTTGCTGACATACTTCCAACTTTCAAACCTTTCAGCTACAGCGAACGAATCGTCTGCTATACCAACAGGTGCACGACTGAGGGCATCGATGTGCTGCGTTTTGTCAACCTGCGGATGAACTATTGTAAAGCTATATTTTGCAGCTTCTACCACCTAGCGGTACGCGGCACCATCGGAGTTTGAGTTGACCACTGTAAAAGTCTTACCGAGTCAGTACAGCTGAAAAAGTTCGACTGTCTCGAAAATCGCCACCACCTCCACTTCGTGGCTCTGGTATGTCTGTTATGCTATCAGAACACTTTCTACTATAGTACTCATTCCACTGACCGATGACAGGTTTCTGCAATAGCACTCCATACAAACCATGGGCACTTGCGTCAGTGTTCAACTCATGATTGCGTGTTACATCGTATACATTGAGGTGCGGCTTGCTGACTTAGGCATCTCTCAGCTTCTCTAATGGTTCCTGTTATCGATATGTCCATTTGAACTCAATTGCGTTAAAGGCCCGACGGTTACAGCAAAGTCCTTCACGAATTTTCTGAAGCACTCCACAAACCTAAGGAATCGTCTTACTTCACTTCGATTAGTTGGTACTGGAAACTTCCAAATACTTTCGGTTTTTACGTCACCTGTAGCGATTCTTTCACTAGATACCACTTGTCCGAAAAACGTGAGTTTGTTCGACAGAAATGTACACTTGATCAAACGTAGAGTCATACCAGCGTCGCCTAATACCTGAAGAAACTCTTTCAGTGTCTCGAGAGATTCGTTTGCAGTGGCAGACATTATAATGATTTCGTTAACGTACTTGATCACCTTTCGCTTGATGCGTTTGATTATCGTTGAAATAATTCTGTTGAATATCGCTGGGGCGTTGACCATTACGAACGGTATGATATTGAATTCATACTGTCCTTCATCTGTTAGAAAGGCTGTATATGTCTCTGACAACTCGGTTATAAGAACTTTCATACCCGTCATTAAATCTAAAGCTATAAAGTACCTTCGTGCTGGCAGCAGAGACCGCTGTACTTAATGGTAACATTATTGAGCGCGTGGAAATGTACGCATAATCGCTCGCTTCCATCTGGCTTCCGGATCATAACTATTCCTGAATTCCGTGGTTGCGAAGCGCCTGTATCATCTTCCGTATCGTCTCACATTTAGGAAATGGCATTTTGCGTGGTTGACAGTATATCGGTGTTCATCTCCGCGAACTTGCGTATTCAATTGAGAATACGTAATTTCGCGGAGATGGTTTCTTTAGCGAAATAATAGTGGTAATCATCAATCTTCTCAAACAACTGTATTTTCTCCTCGTCCATGAGGTGGCCGCATTTGTTTTCCTCGATATCGATTCATCGCTCCCAATAGCATTTCAGCTTGTAACATCTGATCCTCCACAACATGAAACTCCGCTGAAATTTTGATTCGCGCTACATGAATGACTGTAACAACTTTGTTTACGCTATAGATAGCGCCTCCGCCGCTCTGATTTAGCACATAAATTGGCCTGCGTGAGTGCACCTTCTCGAATCAGAGATTTTTCGCTTCCAGAGTCCACTACAACTATCATTTCCATACCATTAATACTAACCGTCGCACTCACCATGAATAATAATTGGAAATCTGTAGAAAATTGATTTACCCTTGTACCTGGCAATGGACACTCTTTTGTGGAATGTGACGTCTTCTTGCACTTTTCACAGCGATTACATTTTTGTGGAATCGTGAAATTCATCGACAAATGTCTTGGTCTGTTGCAATTATAACAGATAATCAAACGCTTATCCAATCGATACAGTTGCCGAATAGGTTTCAAATCAACATTGTTGCTAGAAGGTCTTTGTTTCGCCATCGCCGTGAAATGTCATATTTCGGGTAAATCGCCACATCGTTGCTAATAAATAATTCAGCTATTCAATTGAAAATTAATCCAACGAATGCTGTCCGCATCTTACTGTGTTTGATGTCACTTTTGCTGAAGTACTGAATAATGTCCGCGTCTGACAAATTGCCTCTCCTTCTGATAGCTACGACTCTGTACACATATTTCTTGATACTTTCTCGTAATTGTTGCCATGCTTAGATGCACATCTGCTTCCGTATTCTCATGAAGAAATTCTTTTACGAATAGCGCCACAAATTCCTCAAACCGGCCGCTAACGATTTCAGACCCATCGGCCCAAATTCTCGCGGCCAATAAATTTAACCAGCAACGCACACATCAGTGATTTTCGATCCCGTTCGTACACTTGCCACAAGCATCGAACGGGCTTTACGAATTGCCCCGGTGACAGTGATGTTTCGTCTATGGGATCGAATGTTGGTAACAAGTCGAGGATCTCCCGTACAGAGTGAACTGACCGCCACTGACTCCTGAAGCATTTTGTTCGAACATTGATTGTTTTACTTCTCGTCGTTGTCGTCGCCGCAAGTCTTCCGGCCTGCTACGTTACCACTTTTCGTGGTCTCTCGTACACACATACCTGTCGGATAAACGTGTTCGCTTCGTGTGCGTGAGTCACTCCCATGTGTTTGGCGTATCGTGTGGAAGCCTTCCGATGCACCTCGTTCACATGCATTTGTCGAGTAAAAGCGCCCGACGTTTGTATGGGTTCCGTTTCATTCGTTCATTTTGTTTCTGATTTTGAAGCCGCCCGTTACCTCCTGTCCACGTGCGCTCGTCGAGCAAACGTGTCCCACGTGTAAGTGTCGCTATTCGTTCCCGTTGCACAATTTTGGTTGGTGATCGATTGGCTGTGATAGGGCGCCGCCAACGATTGCACCAGCTTCCGCAACTCGCTCATTTCGTCTGACACCCGGGAAATTTCATCGTTACCATCCTTTGGATCGTTGTCGATTTGTACCGTTTCTACTTCACATGCCTTACGTAGCTGCTTCTTCAGTTGCGCTTTTGATTCGCCGCATGGTAACTTGTGATTTTTGTACACCCGTCGCAACACATTCGCTGTTATTAATGAAATTTCCACTACCTTTATGACGCGGATCCCACTTCTGATTTTGTCAGGTTGAAGTGGAAGATGGTGGAAATGAAAGATTTAAATTGAGTAATTCTGAATATTTACATGAATCAACAGATCTCTCTGACGTCTCGTCGAAAACTGCCCACTCTACTTGATCGTCCTCTCTCCGCTTGTTCATTATTGCCACCCTGGTAATCTGAGCTTGACAAGTTGTTAGTTCTTTTCAACCTGCCATCATTTGGCTGCTATAATACACACAATTCGTTAGGTTCTTTCGCTTCCCCTGACTACCCCATATTCGATATTGGAATTTTAATAGAGAAAAGTCGGGTATACCGTACCATTTTTTAGTTTTCGAAAGATTCTCGTTTTGGTGTTGTCTAAAATAAATTGTTTTTCGAATGTGACATAGTACAGTATCTTATTTCACTTATACTCGAAAATCAATGCCATAGTACTTATATAACAAAATTGTTTATCGGAGGCTTTCCTTTCGAACGATTTACCCGATCAGTAGGTTTCATTGTACCATCAGGGTAAATTGAACCACTAGTATTAACTGACTTTGTGACATGGTAATTGATCAATTGTTTATAAGCAAATCGTTTTAATAATGCACCATAGTTTTTCTAATATATGTTTTTATTTAGTACTAAGATAAAAAAAGAACACTTTTAGTTTACAAATTACCGTAAATATCTGGATTCAAAGAACAGGTTTCATGGATCCATCTTTAACAACGAAGACATTGAATCCAGTCTACTTTTGGCCTAATTATGTTAAAATAGTGACCGATACAGAATGCATAAACGTTTTCTCCGTCATCATCGTTACACATAACATATTCTTTGGCAATATCGTTACTATCATTTGCCAGCTCTAAGACAATATCCGCACATTCATTACTGCTAGTAAGACCTTTTTCTTTTGAAGAACATTTTTATTATTCCGTGTTTTCCCTTTTTTAGCGTTTTCTCCTGTTATTCTTTTATTGATTGTTTTCATTTTCTTCTTTATTTTCATTCATTTTAACTGAACATTTTTCCTCCAGTTTTTTTCTAAGGATCGAAAGTAATTTCTATATAGTGCTTTTCTTTTGCTGACTACTCTTTGGTACAGGACACAAAGATATCAATGATTCCGCCATATCTTCAGTTTACAATTCTGATGTAGATGGGTGGTGGATGTCTTTACCTTGCGCCAAATCTTTTAATAATTGCTTTCGAATTGGTGTTGTTGGAGAGTTCTCTTTCCCAGGTTTCATGTTGTTTTGAGTTCCATCAGCACTCAAATTATACTGGTTTAACCTGCGTTTTCTTTGTTCTTACTTGTGTTAGTAGCATTAGAAGCCTGTAAAATTGATGTATTTTCAGAATTTGTGTTTTTTAGAATGTTCAGGCAGTTTCGTACAAATGTTCTTGGAAAACATGTCTGTTCACGGGCCAAACACCAAATGCTTTTCACCCATTCGATATAGTACCGACCACAGCAGCTTGTCCATGTGCTTCTGCAAATAACCTTGATACTGAGCAACTTGGCGGCCAGGATTAGCTCGGAGCCACTTTTCCACAGCTTGAATGTAATATGTGCTCAATGGCTTAAAAAAAGAAACTTCCAATGGCTGAAGTTGGTGCGTGGTTCGGCCAAGTTTAACGCTTATACATTCTAAGAATGTGTTGAATGACCGTCCAGTAGAAGTAGAATGACCGTCCAGTAGAAGTTGAACTTTGTAGGAGATGGTTTCTCTATATAAATGAAATGCTGCATCAATTCAACAAACACTGATGAATTTGTAAAGCCCGATTCTGAAATTGCAACAATACTTCCTTCAGGTGCGCTATTTGCCAATTCGGGGTGTTGTCTCGATCTTTAAAATATCAGCATTGGAAACGCGAATTGTCCAGCGACACTAGCACAACAAGCAGCAGTCATATTGACACCCTTTTCCCCACTTGAGACTGCACCTACTTGTTTTTTGCCTTTCAGGGCAAGTGCTTTTTGAAATTTTTTTTTTGATCCGTTCAGAAATCACTTTTGCCAACATTAAATATAGAAACAGTTGTTAATCCATTCTCATCAACTACTTTTTCTAAAAGATCGTAAAAACCATAACCGTTTTCTCTATGGAAGCCTTTTACTCCGTTTATGAACGTCTTTTCAGGCTGCCTCACGCTGAGTTCTGGGTGCCGCTCTTTATAAGAATAAAACCAAGCTTAGCCAGCCATTTGCCTTGCTTTACTAAATTTGTGATAGATGTTATGGTTTTCCAATACGTCAAATGTGGCTCTCCGAACGTCACTGATAGTCAACCCAAACATATGCTTTACAAAATCTAAAATATATTTGACCAGAATATTTGCCAATTCAGTCTCTCTGTTCGAATTGTTGAATCGTTGACAATCTCGTTTCATTTTCCAGCATGCCGTAAAATTGTTGATTCTAGATCAAATATGCTGCAGATATTTGATTCAAACCCATCTCTTGGTTTTCGGAAGCCAACAGAGCTCTTTGTAAGTCTTCTGTCTTCCGTTTATAATATATGTTTGAAACACCAGCCAGCTGAAAAAACTACTTAACCTAAGTAATGAGAATATTTCATCTGGTGTTATAAATCGTCCTATATCTGGGTGGATAAATCGTATTAGTACAATTTAATGAACAATTGGTGCTATGATTTTTGAATCTGTAGAAAGATTATGTATTTATAAGCTACAAAATAGCCTCGAAACTAGATTGGCTCATTTCTTCATAGAATCAAAAGTCAATATCAATCTACCAACTCATTAACGTTGAAAAGATATAGCCTATGAGTACAGTCGTTATGTTCTCAAATCAAAATTTGGATGAAACACTTCGAAAAACGTTATTTATGTTCATAACAAAGTTGATTTGCTGGGCACCACTACGAAATGGTAAGCAGCTTATGAAGCTGTCAGATATTACTTTAGTGTTGCCAATAAAGGAAAATTAACTAGTACGGTGGTATAATTGGGGACACAATGTACCCGGCATTACAATTTAACAGGCTCTCCCCTAACTGATACTGAAAAATCTCGTCGAACCCCACTCGACTATGTACAGTGAAGAAACAATTTTACGGTGTCAGATCTTTAAATTTTTCTCAAACTAAAGATATAGAAAATATTCAAAAACAAATTGTCCCCAATCTTATAAAAAAGAATACAAAATTTCAATGTATCTCAAAAACACGAGCCAATCATCCTTTTTTTTGTGGTTTTGGGATTCAGCCGATGCAAATATATAAGAACCAGCTATTTTGTAGCCCGAAACATTTTCATTGTTGGGTGGTGTAATCACTGGCTGAGCAGTCCACTAAAATATTCTCCAAGTGTCCACCCTCCATACTAGGGACTCTTAAGGCGAATGTCACGTTGGATATTCGGGGGGAATTCGGTGTATTGCCGGTATTAAGTCCGACGAGACCCCTAGCCACAATCGCTAGGACTCGTTTTCCTTGCGGATCAGTTTGAGGCATACCCAATTCGATCGCTTTAGCGCTGGAGTCTCCCTTAACGTTAACGTGGCCAATTGCGTTCGAGATAGCATCGTCCAAAGCATTAAGCTCGGCTTGCAAAGATGAAATCAGTTCGTTCGGCGTTGCAAACAGCATTAAAAATCTAATCCCTGAACACCGTACCCACCCAAAATCCTCATTTCGTCCATAGTAAATCAGCGCTGTTCCAAATCCGGTTGGCAGCAGTACCAGAAATTACATCTATTGGGACCCCTCTCGGAACCGCTATCTCCGTTCGCATAGGAATTCGCTTTTTTGGTCCCATGGCTATCTTTGCAAAGCAGGGAGTTCATGCCAGGGTTGGCACCACTTCTTGTGGAGGCAGGTGCTAGGAGCCAGATCGGCGCTAATCAGGAGTCCGTCTCAACAGAACCCAAACCACCAACTCAACGGTGAAAACTTCGAGTCCTACCAAGGTTTTACTAGAAAAGAGACGATATTATACTTAATATATTGAGTCGTTCACGCACGATTGTCGCCTTGGGGGTACTGTGCTATTCAACTAGGTCCAACATGTTATATCCGCCAGCCAACAACGCCAGTTCCAATTCATTATCCTGTTTCTAGTCCACAGAGGAACCTTACCGAAAACTCCACTTCTTCGGGTACGTGGAGACGGTACTCTCCAAAGAATGCTAGCTTCCAAGAATACTTTTGTCAACCAGCACTCCCCCTGCGGGTAGTTATGCTATCAGTAATTCTATATAAGGGATGTAGTGGTTAGAGCGCTTACCTTGTAAGCCGAAAGTTTCTGGTTTGGATCCCGTTGTTGGCAACGAGATTTGTTTCGAGTGATTCTTCAGACGGATTGTAAGCTCGTTCAGTTATGGTTAGTATTGATTTCAAATCAGAGCGTATCACAACTAAGTGGACGGACAAGCAGCCAAGATGGGACTGACCTCACCTTCTCGAAATGCTGATGCTTTCGATCGATGACGAGATACTCTAACTATCGGTAAGCGAAGGCCCGAAAGGGGCTGTAGGGCTAAAACAAAAAATTTACGGGAAAAACTAGTTCTTTTCTAAGGACAAAAAAGGAGACAGTGGGTACTTACAAAAATAACAGTACAAGCAAGTTCCTTTTATAAATAATGTTAATCTCCTGAAATGAAGCTATAGAAGTCAGTATAAAATTAATGAAGAACGGCAATGCAAATGATAAAAAATTTCAAAGTTGCGCTTTATTATAGCAATATTCTAATGAGATAAATAAATTCTACGCATTTGAATCACTTGTTCAGCAGAATTTAGATCCATCATAGTTATGACCATCATGTATGCATATAATAAGCAAATAAAAACATAGATACTTTTGTCTACCTTTGAATAGCTAAATTACGAAGAAATAGTTCCTTTGTGTATTTACTAAATTATTCAAGTGATAATTTATATTTCAGCGTAAGTTGTTCAGTTCGAAGAAGCGTAATGCCACAAATGACTTCATTGTTTGTAGAGATGCTGACATAAGAAGTTCTATTGCAGGAAGCTAACATATGAACAATATTGCAGACACATTATTGTGGATTTGCTTCTAAACACATTACCTTCTTACGGCAGTGCTTCTTTAAATTTAGTGCATGGTAAATTTTGTATACTGCTATGAAATTGTTTTAAGCTTTGATGAAATAGAGCTTGCTTAGTTATTGATTGTGAGTTCGCATTATGAAATTTATAGGCAAACTTTTGATATTATTCGAGAAACTGTTTTCACTTCCAGGATATTTCATATCCTAATAAACATAACGTTCTAGCCTTACGTTTTTCCTTCAGTATTTTGTTTCCTTCCCTTGCACACTTTAATTTAGATAATGTGGTCTTCAGATTTGCTTAAAAGAAACTCATAGGCATCTTTAATTGTTTTCGGTAGAAATATTTTTGAACGGGTCACATTCTTTGTGAAAATATTTTGATATAAAACTCGGATTAAAGCTCCACTTTGACCTGTTCTAAAGTTCTGAGAAAAATGGCTGTAAATAAACTCTATTACTTTCATATCTTTAACATGAGCACATATTTGAGCATTTTTCAGGGTTTTGTATTAAACATCAATATTTATGGTAAATTACTTACAAACAAATTTCATGCAACAACTGCATTCATTTTTCTAATGTACTTGTGAATAAAGCCACCCTTATTATTTATCGACAAATTTTTGAGAAGTGGGTTAAGTGATAATCTGCTGCTGCTGTTATAATTCGTCTTTGTTTCGATAGAGAAAAAATTAGGCTGTTTTTGCCAAAGTAATTTTTAAATCATGATAATAAGAAACTCTAATTATCCCTAAGCGAAGTCTCGAAAGGGGCTATAAAGCTACAACAATAATTTTTAAATGCCGAAAAATGCCAATAACTGCAAATACATCTGCTACCACACCGTACTTACGCCTCCTTTGTGATGATTGCCGCTAACTTTTACTTTCTTTATAAGGCTGACATAACAAAGTGAGTTTTCAGCGTCTTATAACGGAATCGAAAGTAATAACCATGCCATCGAAATGGAGATTGGGCAATGGGCTAACTCCTTATTCCTGAAAACCCCTGCTTTGTTTCGAAATTCGCAAAAGAACTTTTTTGTGGTTGGGAGGTGAACGCCATTTTCGCGCTGAGGGTGGTGCGTCCATGCTCGCGAGCGTCTGGACTACTCACTAAACACCTCCCTTGTCAACCTGAAAACCTAGCCTAGAACCGTTTGACGCATTACTTCGTGCTAGGTTTCGTTTTTGCTATTGCGTGAGGCGTCTTTAAGCTGATGTTCGTTCCTCTAACCGTAGAGGAGAGAGAAGAGGCAGTGCCAGACAAGCTCGCGCAGCCCCGATGTCCCTGGCTGCTGTGAGCCCCTTTTATCTTTTAGGACTGCCTGAACAAAATGTGCCACATTATTTGATTTGTCAACCTATCCAAGCAACACTGCGATTATACTATCCAAGGTGAACCCTCCCGCTTCCATGTAGAGGTTCCGCCGCAGTCTGTTCCATTTTTTCCACGCAAAAAATGTGTGGCAGCATCGTCTTCCTCTCCTGGGCAAAACTGACAATCGGGGGACCGTGACTTACGAATATTGTGCAGGTAAGACTGAAAACACCCATGTCCGCCCAAAAGCTGGGTCAGATGGAAGTCAGTCTCACCATGCCTTTGATTTAGCCACGGTCTCACATCCGGGGTGGCGTGCGTAGTCAACCGTCTCTTCGTGCGATTCTCCCAAAACTGCTGTCAATCGATGAGTGAACATTGTCTCTCGTCGTGTAAAACCATCTTTCTCACGTCCTCGTTTCGACGCAGGTAAATAGCGTGGCGCTCTCTAGCAAGGAGGGCAACAGGTGTTACGCCTGCAATAACTTTCACTGCTGAATCAGAGACTCTGGGATATGAAGATGTACCCGTTAGTCCTCCTCTTCTCTGTACCTGTGCCAATTGTTTTTCGTACACCTCCGTACTGAGAGTGTTGCCCCATTATTCTGCTCCGCATAGTAGCCCTGACCCCACGGTGCTCATCAGCAGAATAAATAAATAAATTATTAAATTATATTTTATCTTGGACAATGACCCATAAGTGTGGTCTCCCCAATTGCATGGCCTTCGATCATACTTTTAAGTATGTTATATGCAAGAGTTTCTGTTCCCGCAAACTGCACGCTGCTTGCATGGATGCTCCAAGAGACTGGTTTCATCCTTTCTTAGAGTCTTATTTCATTTATTCAGACTGCCAACACCTTGAACATAAATTTCGAGTTTTATATGATCGAATTACTGATCGCATTGATGTCCGTATCAATGAAAAGGACCAGCTAATTGCACTCCAGAATGCAAAGTCACTTGCAAACGATGAAAGCTTCGGTGAGATGACATCTAGTTTTGATGAGCTTGCGACTGCACTTTCACGCAGCAATGTCAAGGTCACTAAAGCACTCGAAGCAGCCGACTCCCGTCTTATTGCAATGAAAAATCAGATTGCAAATCTTCAGCTCCAAAGTACCGAAACATTAAATAAAAACTGGATGGACGAGATACTGAAATAACTAACTTTACAATGCAACAAAACGCCTCACAACACTCGAAGCTGATTGCGAAAATTGAAGGGTTAGAGAAAAAATTTGCCGCCATGGAGAATATAGTTCATGAGCACTGTGCAGCTCAATTAACAGCGAAATGCCCTTCTAGTGTCGTTATACAGGAAATAGGCAATTGCCATTCATGCTACAAAGGCGATACGCCCATTGAAAGACCTACGATCCAAGTTCCAGTAGTCTCTTCTATTTTCAAGTTGGGCACAACCTGGTCTTTGGATGACTTGAACAAAAGATTAAAGAAATTGGAGTCAGTCAACTCAGCAAATATTCAAAGAACCACAAAAGCCAGCGAAAACATCTGAGAGATATTTTACCTCAAGAAAGTACCTAAAAATCTGAATGCCGTTGGGTTACAGCAGAAATTTGAAACGTATCTGATGATCAAAGGCTGCAAAGTAGAAGACATCCCAAATTCTAAGAAACGAAGGCCATCATTCAAAGTGCTTATTCCAAGGAAATATGCCTGGCTTTGTACTAGCCTCCGAGTCAAAAACGGCGATTATGCCTGGAAGGATATGGTATTCAGCAAGTGGAAATCAGCCAAGTCAACAACCAGAAATAAATACCGAAAAATGTCATCAACCAAACCATCCCATGAACCTCAAATTAAAAATAAGTATACGTTAAACATAACTAACCTAGATCTTAACTCTAAGCCTTCTACTAACACAGTTGTAAACCCAATTTCCCATTTAGTTTCAAAAGACACTACTCCTAGTTCCATTGACGCTACCATAGAAAATCCATCCTCTTCCCTCATTAAAAAATAATAGTGCTTCTAGCAGTTTGCTATCTATAAGTACCAATGATCTGGTAGAAGAGCGTATTGCCCCCACGTCTATAGCAGAAAATAAGGGAAAGTCCACTGAATACCCGAATTTTCTACATGGAGGTATACAAATTCCATCCTCAGCTCATGTAATTCAACTACCAGCCTCAACAGTAAACTCGAAGAATGAGAAGAGTTTATTATTAGACCCCCTACTACCACCAGTTGCGAGGGCAACAATCAACTCTAGCAAAGATCTCGAGTCCATATATCTCCTATCTAGGCTAAGAGATAACAGAATTTACGATAACGTGAGACTATTCCTGGCCTATCTGCACAAAGCTCCTGATACTACGTGTATCGATGGTAAAACAAAAATAAACATTAAAGTTTCAATCCAACGGGAAGTTCTTCCCATTGAAATAGAGGCTCTCCGTGGACTTTATTTTAAATACCATGAAGAATACGGTATATCTCCACCCCAAGCCAAAAAAGATTTGGGCACTTATTCCTCACACGTAAGCAGCAATTATATATCTTCTCTTCAACGATCTAGAGAGCAACACCTGAAATTTTTTCGTTCCCAGTAAAACCCCACTCAGCTCCAATCGGCTCAGACTCTTTTACCACAACTGTGGTACGAGAGGAAAAATCAATAAACTCTTTCTTGACGCCAAATCATGCCATTTTAATGTTCTTTCTCTGACCGAAACATGGTTGTACAATTCATTTGTAAACGAAGAGATCCTTGATGGAAACTGGACTATTTATAGAGACCATAGAGATTATCATAGCACTGAACAGACCCGGGGCGGTGACATTCTTATTGCTGTGCATAATTCCTTTTCCAGCAAGCAGGTCAGCACAGTTCCAAATCAGTTTTATCAACATAAAATCGTCCGCTTCAAAGTGGAGAAATCGGATTTATACGCTGGTGTTTTCTATATTCCACCTAAATCAGGTGAGATAGTATACAATGATGTGTTTAATGTAATTTCTTCACTGGCTACTTCCATCAAGGAAGAAGACAAAATTATCATCTCTGGCGACTTCAATCGCCTTAATTTGTCATTCATAGTCGACGAAGCTGATGGTGGTCTTCTGCCAATAAATCTTTTGGACAATATTGACTTCGAACTTATTAACACTTTATATGGTAATGATTTGCAGCAAATTGTTTCGACTCCCAACCATTACGGTAATTGGCTAGATCTGATATTTACAAACGTATACGACGACGTAGTGGTCAATCCGACTGGTGAAACAGAGCACCTATTTTCTAATAGCCTCCACCATTCTGCACTTTCTGTTGAGCTGTCCACTACCGATGAAGCAAACCAGCTATCTTACAATAACAATATTGTATACGGTTTCTATAATGCTGACTATGATGGCATAAATAACTATCTTCGTCAAATTGACTGGACTGGTACTCTTACAACGTTAGGTGTAGGCGATGCAGTAGCTCGTTTTTACAAGATTTCCTTGGACGCCGTTGAAAGACACGTACCTAAGATAAAAAAGAAGAACAAACTCTCTGAGCCTTGGCTAGATAGTGAGCTCCATTACTTGCGAAATCAAAGAAATAAGCTTTATAAAATAATTCAATCTAGATCCAATGTGAACCAAGAGATGAAATCCAAATATGATGAGCTGGCGAAGGAATTTCAAATTAAATCCCGGGAAGCATATACATCATATGTTAACACAATTGGTGAAAATATTATTCGTGATCCAAAAAAATTCTTTGATTTCGTAAATATAAAACGCAAGTCTCATGGCTTTCCTAAATTCATGATCTAGCTCTTCCAACCCATAGATATTTGTGAATTTTTTGCCAGCCGCTTTCCATTCATTTATTCTACAACCAGCTCTTCGTACTATGCTCCTTCCTTGGATCTAAATTCAGCCGTTTTAATTAAGAAAATTTTTATCTCAAAAGATGAAATACTTAAAGCAACAAGCAGATCTTGAACTCAGTAAAGGACCAGGCCCTGATTTACTCCCTCCTTACTTTTAATTCAACTGTAGAGAGCCATTGATCTTACCCTTATGTAGCCTTTTTAACAAATCCCTTGGTGCTGGAATTTTCCCCTCATCTTGGAAGTCATCACATTTGACACCAATTTATAAAAATAAAGATAAGGCGTCGGTTGAGAATTACAGAAGTATTGCTATTTTATCAGCTACACCAAAACTATTTGAAAAATAGTCTGCTCCAAATTATATCCCATTATTGAGCCTCGGCTTAACGATCAACAGCATGGTTTTCGTAAAAATCGCTCGACCACAAATAATCTATCCGTGATGAGCACCAAATTGACGTGATTTACTCTGATTTTAGTAAAGCGTTTGATCGGGTCAACCACGAATTCCTAATACACAAGCTTAAACGATTTGGAATCGGTGGTTTCTTACTGAACTGGCTTGGCTCATATCTCCATAATCGGACTCAAAATGTTAAATTTCAAGGTTTTATATCCAAAGAAATAAATGTTTGCTCCGGTGTACCACAAGGCAGCCATATGGGCCCTCTCCTTTTTTTATATCTTCATTTCTGATCTTTCTGAGGTCTTGTCGGATATTCCTCATCTTTTCTATGCCGATGATCTTAAGCTTTACCACGTAATTCCTTCAAAACAAAATCAACTCCCTGTTAGAATGGTCCCAAATTAACCAACTCTCCTTGAACTTGGAAAAATGTCAAGTTATTAGTTTTTCGCGGAAACGCTTAACATTAATCAACAATTATCATCTTTACCATCATAAACTTAGCTGGGTTGTTAGCATCGTAGACCTTGGTGTCACTTTGGACAGAAAAATGCGTTTCCATTTACATTACGATCATGTCATCAGTAGGGCCAGTAAGCTCCTTGGTTTTATCAAGCGTCGATCTAAAGAATTTGAGAATGCATGTGTCTCTAAGACATTATACCTTTCTTTAGTTCGTCCTATCCTTGAATATACTTGTCTAATCTGGGACCCTAGCTATAATGTTCATATCGACAGAATTGAGTCGGTTCAAAAACAATTCGGCCTGTGAACAGATGTTGCAAAGCTTTTAATTATCTACGCACACTAAACTCTCCAACCACCTCCAGATCCAATTTCAAAGCTTTATTATTAAGCACCTTATCCTCCGAACTCCATCCCTCAAACCTAGATTAAGAATGATGTTTTATTGTACTATTCATTATATTATATTATTTTTTGGTTTTTTTTTGTAAAGATGCCTTGTTTGGCAATGAAATGAATAAATAATGGGTTGCAACCCCTTACGTTGGCTATAAGTCGACTCAGAGCCGATACACCTGAAGCAGTCTTTTCAGCCGTTACCCAGATTTGCTCAGAGAAATTCATCTTCGAGTCGATCAGTAGCCCCAGGTACTTCACCGATGGCTTCGATTCGATAAGTATGTAGTATGTCTCTAATGCTGATCTAGGGATTCTCTTCGTTGTATAGATAACCATTTCAGCTATCTCATATGCCGATCCGGTTCATTTCAAAAATTCACCTTTGACATCTGAAATTGATTGCGCCATAATATTGACGTCAATAGAGTATGCTTCCAATTGTGTGGACTTGAACATTAGTGCACCCGAAGTTTCAGCTGATGTCTTCCTAATGACGTGCTCCAGCGCAATATTAAGGAGTATTAAAGTAAGTCCATCCCCTTGTTTTAAGCCTGATTCGATTATGAAGCCTTGCTTGGTCTAGAAAGAGTTTGTGCACGTCAATATTATATTCCCAGCACTTTTCGAGCACATGCTTAACTGAGAATATTTGATCTATTTTAGACTGTCCACTTCGAAAGCCTCCCTGATACTCTTCCATAATACTTTTATAGTAGGGCTTTGATTTTCTTTCGATGATTTTGAAGAGCACTTTATGAAACGTCAGTAAAGCGATACCTTTATAATTTTCACATCTTAACTTGTCCGTTTTTTTGTGAATAGGACATACACTTTATCGTCAGTCCTCTGGTAACTGTTCCTCGGAACATATTCTGCATATTAGTCGATAAGAGGTGTTTGTTTTGATATTAAAAGAAAAATGCCATTTTTGAATATAAATGATCGAATGTTTATTTCATTATAAAGAAGAAGGTATGCCGTTAATAGTGAAAAATCACATCAGGCAAATGACCACCACGACCACGCTTACAGGACCATATCCTTTTCATGAAATTTTCCATAACCAAATCGCAAAGTGGCTGCCCTATGTCCTCAATAGCTTCACGAATTCCATCTTTCAGGTCAGAATCGACGCTGGGCTGTTGGCGTAGACCTTCTCTTTCACGTAGCCCCAAAGGAAGAAGTCACAAGGTGTTAAATCACAAGATCTCGGTGGCCAATTGTGATCACCTCTTCGAGAGATAACGCGGTCCGGAAACTTTCCCCGTAAATGATCGATGGTTTCGTTGCTCGTGTGGCACGTAGCGCCGTCTTGTTGAAATAAATGTTATCCAGATCAATACCATCCAATCCCGGCCATAAAAAATCATAAGTCATCTCTCGATAGCGCATTCCATTCATCGTAACTGTTGCTCCAGCCTCACTTTCGAAAAAGTAAAGTCCAATGACTCCGCCGGATCATAAACCGCACCAAACAGTCACACGTTGAGGATAGAGAGACTTTTCAACAACCACTCTAGGGTTTTCCGAGCCCCAGATGCAACAATTTTGCTTGTTGACGAAGCCACCGAGGTGGAAATGGGCCCCATCACTCAAGATGATTTTTCGATGCAATTCCGGATCATTTTCATGCATTTCAAGGACCCAATCAGCAAAGACACGACGTTGTTGATAATCGACCGGCTTGAGTTCTTGTTTTAACTGAACTTTATAAGCCTTAAGACCCAAATCTTTATGCAAAATACGGTGTAATGACGTTTGTGGAATGCCTAATTCCAAAAAATGACGAGGAATGGACAAACCTGGATTTTCTTCAACACTTTCGGCTACAGCAGCAATATTCTCGACTGTTCTTGAGTGACATGCACTGGTCTTATTCTTCACATCACTAAGTTGTCCCAACAGCTCGAATTTTTTCATCAATTTCTGTATTACGGTCCGACAAGGTGCTTCGCGACGACTCAAAAATGTTCGAGTTTTACGAACCGTCTCTGCCAAATTTTCACCATTTTTATAGTGAATTTTAATAATTTCAATGCATTATTGAAGCGTGTATTGTTCCATATTTATTGATGGCGTAGTTTTTACTTGTCAAATGTCAAAAAATGACAGCTTCAAAAATGACATCTGCCGAAATAGCGGGCTATCCAAAATAACACCTCTTAATGGAGAACTTTTTAGTATTCTATCTATTTCAGGTGTTTTATTTTTTCTAAAGTCACGTACTACTGCCTGTATTTCTTCTCTGGTTGGTACTTAATTATTGTACCAATCTAAAAACAATAGCCTTATCAATAACATGTAACTAGTAAAAAGAACAATGCCCGGATTCTTAAGTCAGCATTTCGTTGAATAGTCTAATTTATTTACTTATTTTCATCCTATAACTATGTACTAAGCAGTTCAAAAACTTGCTCAGAATGCGCTATTTCAAACCCTTCTTTGTCTATTCATTCGTTAAACTGAGCCAAATGCCTAGAGCCGAAATTGTGGATCTATTAACATTGAAGAAGATTAAATCACGTTGATCTCCAGTCATTTGACTAGTAATTTTTAAATGACATGCAAATTCCATATATTCTGCTCGCCTTCCCAACAAAATGCTTGCATTTTTATAATAATATGATTATACTAAAATTCACAACGACAGAAGAAAAGGCCAAAAAACGAGGGAAACGTTTTATAATCACCTGAAAAAACGATTCGACTCATTGCCTATAAAAGATACACAACTAATTTTGAGTGATTTCAACGCTAAGATTGGTTATGAGCAACTGCACTCCAAGTATACAAATCTGTGCTATGATATTAGTGTGAAACATGGACACTGACCGAAGCATTTGCAAACATATTGAACGCCTTCAAAAAATGAGTCCTGATGGAGCAAGGCTAGACGGAGACCAATGGTGAATTCAATACACCCATGAGCAGTATGAAATTTTTGACGAGTTGGAAGTCTCAATGATTGTAAGACTGTGGAAGCTGCAATGGGCTGGTCATCTGAATTGTATAGATGATCAACGGATATCCAAAATGTATCCAGTGGGAGAACTTAAGGGCGGAGACCAGTAAGGAGACTGAGAGAACGCTGTTGGGACTCATCGACGAAGATGGTTCATCACTGCTCGAATTCAAAAATTAGACAACGAGGTCTATGGACCGAGACAGTAGGAGACACTTTTTGCAGGAAACGCAGACCTGGGATGGGCTATAGTGCTACAAAGAAGAAGAACAAAATTCGCTACTATTTCTAATCATTTGTTCCATTTTATTTTGCCCCAATGAATTGCCTCCCAATGAATTTCTGTGGTGGGACTCCTCCCCTCCTTGGTTACCACCACAGTTGTGAACGATGTTTTTTCACTTGTTGTGTATGGTCTATGGTTTGTTGAAACTGCAACACATTGTACTATCGAAAAATAAACCAAAGAAAAATATAGACTAGCGTTCATGTATGTGCTGCCTTTGGTTTATGCAGCTTACCCCGTACTCTGTCTATAAATCCATTTTTGCTCATACGGGATCGTTTTTGCTGATAACCGGGGCCCTTCCAGAAAACAAATTTGCTCGGTTCACAAAATACCTAAACTAATGAAAACTCTACTCGCACTTCGCTGTCCTACAATAGTCGAAATTTGAACTAGTGTTCAACGGTTGCAAAAGCTGAACAAAACCTTATTTAGCTATCGGACCTATTTATGAGTAATACATGCCACTATTATGCTTCAAATTTGTGAGACAAGTTAGCACGTTCTCACGGTGCAAGTTTTGCTGACGCCAGGGCTGCGACACACGAAACATGATAGATGCATTTTTTCTAATTCATGTGAAAATCTGAAACCGCCAACGCTGCAGTTCCCATGCATTAGTTAGTAGTTCGCTTTATTGTTAGATTTAATTCAGTCATTGTTAAGATTCGAGATAATAAATACGGGCTCCAGCCCTAAAAATATTTTTTTTAAAGTAAACCGGCATTTTTTAAATTAACTGGGGCCTGCTTTAACACGCACGTTAAATAAATTACCATTGATTGGCAAGGTAATTTTTGTTAAAAAAACAAAAATTATTAAGTACTTCTTTCGCTTAACATCGTGCTGAGACTGGCCAATGGTCATGGCAATTTCGCGATTTCGCAAAGTTTACACGGATTAAATTCAAATCGATCACGATAACAAAGTGATAACGCGTAAGCGCGAATATCGTGGTAAGACGGAAATAAAAAACGTTTCGCGAAATAAAAAACGTTCCTGTTCTCGCCCCCAAGTAACCGACCATTAACAAAGGCGGCAAAAAGGATAAAGACGTGCTCAGAAGTCATAAAAAGGACATCGTAGGACGGGAGCGAGTCGGACAACAAAGCAGGACCAAACCCAAGAAGTAAAATACAACCAAATTGTTACTCGCTAAATTTGCCGGCAAAATGATAAAAACAGGAAGTTTATTTTTGTAAGTAATTTTTTTTCTCTCATTGTAAAATTACGCCAAATTCAGTCAAAACATACTTTTAAATCAACAACTAGGAGAAAAGTCGTAAATTAATCGAACGAATAAAAATAAAAATTATAAAAAATCTTACATTTCAAAGGGAGATCACACAGTTTTCCAACATATTATTTCAAATAATATAAATTTTACTGAATTATATAATATTTCTATATACATTTTTGATTATTTATCTTTATAAATTTTATATATTATTCTAAATCATACAAACCACTTTTCATGAAAATTTTATATTTTTTGCTCGAAAAAGTGCCTTCTGTGTGTTTAGCCAAAGTGTTAAAGTGAATTTTTCGAAAGTGTGAAGTGAGTGCCTGCAATCCTACCTCTAAATCGCGAATTCCTATTTTACTTGTTTTACTAGTCTCATTTCCTTCGTGTTAAAAGTGAATTGAAGAAGATGGAAAATCGCCACAATTTGATCCAACCAGCGATATTAAATATCGACGAAATTGCAGCAGCCCTTCCCAACCTCTACCTTGCGGATGGAGGTAATGAAATTAATAATGCGCCTAATAACGCGCCTAATAACGCACCTAATAACGCCAATTATAACGCGTCCGATAATGAAATGATTCGGGTCATTTCAAGGATCGTCGCGGGTACTCTCCGAGTTCAGGGGAGACAAATCTTCACTTCTCTAATGAACCCAGCATCTGATATCAATAATGATGTCGACGTATCGATTGAAATTGGTGATGCTGAGCATTTTTCTGACATGGACAAAATTCCAGATGTCGTCAAGAGTCTAAGTTCTCAGGGGAACCTGGAGAATTTAGCTCTTGACGGAAAAGTGTGGATCGTATCTTGAAAATTTACGATCATTTAAAGGGTACGCCAAAATATTATGGCATATTATCAGTAATCCGAAATAAAATCACTGGACATGCGGATATAGCATTAGAATTATATAACACTCCATTGAATTGGGTGAAAATGTCGAAGTGTCTGGCTCTCCATTACGCAGACAAACGCGATCTCGGCACATTAGAATACCAGATGACTACTCTCGTACAAGGCGGAAACACTATATCTCAATTTTATCAGGAAGTGTACAACCACCTTTCATTGATTCTAAACAAGTTAGGATCCATCGAGATGAGCTAGGATGCAATGAATATCATGACGCAGTCCTATCGCGACAAGGCTCTCGACACATTTGTTAGAGGATTAAGATGCGATTTACCAAGATTACTTAGCATAAAGGAGCCATTAGACTTACCCCAGGCACTACATCTATGCTTTAAGCTCCAAAACATGGACTATCGTGCCCAATACGCGAATAACTCTAATTCAAATTCGCGAAAATACTATGATAATCCACCTCCAGTTCCACCACGTAGACCGATGCATCATGCTCCCAAACCTGTGCCCGTTCCAGCTCCCAGACGCGAATTTTTCCCTGAATTATTGCATAACCCTCCAACCCCACAGCAACCTCGTTTTATCACTCAAAATTCAAAACAACCACTGCATGATTTTACAATTAATAAACCACCTCCTCAACCACCAAGAGGCCCTGTTCCCATGGATGTTGACCAGTCCTTAAGGACTAACGTCGTTAACTACGCTAACAGACCTCAAAATCAACGTTTCTTTACCACAAAACGCCCTCAACAATACTTTCAAAAACATCAACCACCCAAAATCCAAAGGGTATATCATGTGGAACGTGATGAAACAACCGAAGTGACAGAGGAACAGTACGAAGAAAACGCAACTCAGGAGGACGAGAACTACGACCAGACTTTACCAGAGTACATAGATGCCAAGGACGAACCAAATATCGACCAGGACGAGCAACTAGACGATGTTTATTTTTTAGATTAAAGCGCTCTTCACTACCCTATTTTGAGCATACTTCTCGAAGTGGAGAGCGGCTAAGATTCTTGATAGACACTGGCTCGAACAAAAATTATATACAACCAAGACATATTCGGAATCTCTTGCTAAATAAAAAAGCTTTTTACGCTAACTTGGTAGGAGGCTGCATCAAAATTACCCATCACGCGTTCTTCAACTTATTCGGTCCACATACTGATAAAATTCAATTTTTTATACTGCCAACTTTAATATCTTTCGATGGCATCATTGGCAATGATACCCTTAAACAATTTAAAGCAATAGTCCACACAAATGAAAACTACATGACTCTTTATCCAAATATTCTTATCCCTTTAAAACAACATGTTTGGGAAACAATCAATAGCATGGACTTTAGAACAAATCATCTTAACCATGATCAAACTGTAAAACTTAAAACTATATTAAAAGACTGCCGTAAACTACTTACGGAACCCGACGAAAAATTGACTTATACTACCACAGTAAAAGGAGAGATACGGACAATAACCGATGACCCTGTATACTCCAAGTCGTAGCCGTTTCCGATGGCCTTAAAGGAAATCGTCGAGAAAGAAATAAACAAACTTCTCAAAGATGGAATAATCAGGCCATCTAAATCTCCCTTTAATTCCCCAGTTTGGATTGTACCTAAAAAACAGGACGCATCTGGTGAGAAAAAGTATCGGATGGTCATTGATTACCGCAAGCTAAATACAGTTACCATCGCGGACAAATACCCGATACCGGAAATAGGTGAAATTTTGCGCAATTTGGGTAAAAACAGATACTTCTCTATCATCGACCTTAAAAGCGGATTCCACCAGATCCCACTTAAGCAACATGACATCTCCAAAACCGCGTTTTCTATTAACAACGGAAAATTTGAATTTACACGCCTTCCATTTGGGCTAAAAAACGCCCAATCAATTTTCCAGAGGACTCTCGATGATATACTACGAGAACACATAGGAGTGCGTTGCTATGTGTACATCGATGATATCATCATCTTCGGAAAGAACGAAGCTGAGCACTTCAAAAACCTCGAGAAAGTGCTAAAAACGCTGGAAAGGTCCAACATGAAAATTCAGTTAGATAAGTGTGAATTCTTCAAGCGAGAAATAGAATTTCTGGAGTTTGTCGTAAGCAGCGATGGGATAAAAACCAACCCCCAGAAAGTTGAGGCAATTGCCAGCATGCCCGTTCCTAAAACTCTGAAAGATCTTCGCTCGTTTCTAAGAATGTCGGGGTACTACCGTCGCTTCATTGAGAACTATGCGAAAATTGCCTTGACTTCTTTTTTAAGAGGAGAGGATGGACGAGTGTCCAAAAGTCAGTCAAAAAACAAAATGGTACACCTTGACCCAAAGGCCTGACATTCCTTTGACACCCTTAAAAATTGCCTGATGTCCAAGGAAGTGGTTTTAACCCACCCAAATTTTGAAAAGGAGTTTCAGTTAACAACCGACGCCTCCGAATACGCTATTGGTGCAGTCCTCTCACAGGATAACAAACCCATCGTTTTTCTGTCGAGGACGTTGACTAAAACCGAAGAGAACTACGCCACCAATGAAAAAGAGATGCTTGCCATCATATGGGCTTTCAACTCATTGCGACGTTACCTCTACGGTTCTCGAAAGGTCAAAATATATACCGACCACCAACCTTTAACGTATGCGTTGAGTAATAAGAACACGAACAACAAGATGAAACGCTTGAAGTCTATCTTGGAGGAATATAACCATGAATTGGAATACAAACTAGGCAGAGCCAATGTAGTGGCAGACTCCCTTTCGCGGCCTCCGAAAGAATCGCTGGTGAATTCCCTAACACCCACAGAGCACAGCGACGAAAGCTCGTCTCAAAATCCGATCCTCACAGTTGAATTACCTGATAATGTCTTTCGAAATCAGATAATTCTAAAAATTGGTGATGAAGATAGCTAACAGTTACAAAATCCTTTCCCGAATTACTCCAGACATACTTTTATTAAACCTCAATATTCAAACAGCGATATTATAAATATATTCAAGCGCTACCTAAACTCCAATACACTATATGGCTTGTTAACACGTGAAGAAATTGTGGGACACATACAACAAATTTATCCTTTGCATTTCGGGAGTTATCGAATTCGATATACTCAGAAACTCCTTGAGGATATTCCTGGTGAAGTCGAGCAGAAAGAGAAAATCCTGGAAACCTACAGACGAGCACACCGTAACGCTGAGGAAAACCGCCTGCAACTCCTCGGAAACTTTTACTTCCCAAAAATGGCTGTAAGGATAAAGAATCTGGTGAAACAATGCAGTATTTGCAAGGAAAATAAATACGATCGTCATGCAAACAAACCTCTATTAAATCCTACACCGATCCCAACGTACCCAGGCTATACCATCCATATTGGCTTATTTAGCACCGAGAAACACCGAGCTCTTACGGCTGTCGATAAATTTTCAAAACTTGGTCAAGCGAAGATAATTACTTCCAAATTAATCGCAGACATTTAACGGCCCCTCACAGACTTGCTCTTTTTCTTTTGTGTGCCGGAAGTAGCTGTCATCGACAACGAGAGTTCTTTGAGGTTAGCTTCAATAACGGCATTAATGGAGGACGAGCTGAAAATCAAGGTCTACAAGACACCCCCATATAAGAGCGAAGTTAATGGGCAGGTGGAACGTTGGCACAGCACCTTAACCGAGATAATGAGATGCTTAAAAAAGGATGGACCCCCAGAAACTTTGAGAATCTTTTACAACGAGCCGTGCACGAGTACAATTGTACAATCCATTCCACCACCGGAAAAAAACCACTCGAGTTACACTTTGGTCGATTCCCCAGCATAGACCTCGACGAACATGAAAGAATTCGTCTTTTAAATGTTGAGAAACTTAGACTAAAACAAGAGAAGGACATTACAAACCATAACAAGACGAGACAACCTACCAAGGATTACGAGACGGGACAAACAGTTTACGTAAAGATAAGCAAAAGAAAAGATTATGAACTAACAGCTAGGTACAGACAGGAATTTGTTAAGGAAAACCGAAACTCCACCGTTTTGACTGAATCCGGAAAAATTATTCACAAAAGTCATATACGCAACTATAACTTTCTTTCAGACCACTAGTCTACATAGTACATGCCAAGATTGAAATCCTGCACTTTTCAAACTCCCAAATCGTATCGTTTCATACAGGAAGAGCAAAAATTCAGAACGGAAATTTTAAGCTGACATAAATCAGTTTGAACACCTCATCTCACGAATCGAACCGATCCTTAATCTTTCGGAATTTAGGCACTATCCTTCCTCTTCGCATTTATCTTACGAGCTTGAACGAATTCGGGAACTCGTCCAAAATTTAAAACCTAAAAGGATTTCAAGATCACTTGATTTTATCGGTAGTACGTGGAAATGGATTGCAGGTAATCCTGATCACGAGGATTTCATTACACTAAAGGACAAAATTAATAATTTACTTGAAAATAACAACAGGTAAGTCACTATTAACCGATTTTACAATCACAGGATCAATAACATTACTTTGATTGCAAATAAAATTCAACAGCTATTCAAAGAAAACAGTCAAACAAATTATGAATTAATATTTGATGTTCAATATAGACTTTCATTGTTAAAAAAAGAAGTGAAAAATATAAATTTAGCTTTCCATTGGGCGAAATTAGGAGTCATCAACTCAATAATCCTATCAAAATCAGAAATTAAAATTGCCGCTTACATCTTAGATAAAGAACTACTACTACAATAGAAGAGGCCTTACATTTTGCAGAAGTAAAAATAATAACGAACTCGTCAACCATCCTTTATATTGTTAACATTCCTTTAACCACGAGCCTCACATATGAAACTTTATTGATAAAAGCAGTTAAGAAAAACAATGCATTAAATGATCTCCAATTTAACAAAATTTTGAAAAATAGCGATAAAATATTTGGCGTAATTAATAATTGTAAAGAAATAAACTTCCTGTCAATTTGTAAATCAAACCAAATTTCGGATATTACCAACACTTCTTGCGTACCAAACCTGCTGAAGAGCCTGACACGAACATGCATGAGGACCAGCAACGCGCACATACCAACCGGAGAGGAAATCGCACCCGGTACCATTCTATTAAACCAATTCACTGGCATAGTCGAAGCAGAACAAATAGCCCACAAACTAAATGGAACATAGCTTCTGAAAATACAGAATACTAATACTGGTACAACGGAAGGACATTTACGAATCGCGAGATGACAGTGATGAATGCCTTGCCACCTATACTAGAGCCTGCTCCAGAAATCAAAGCATACCAGGAGTTCCTTTCACTGGAGCTAATGAAAGATCTCCATACAAACAACACAAACGAGATCTCATTGATGCGTTCCGAAACCAACATCCACCAAACGGCTACATACAGCATAGTTACCATCATCGGACTTTACTTCCTGGTCCTGATAATTTGGAAATCAATCAAATACAAGGCAACGAAAACAATTACAAAAACCAAGGTCAAGCAATCGCCAGGAAAATCTCCATCGGTAGCGCTAGAGCAACCACCATCTGTTGGAGCATCATCATTGTCATTGGAAACTGACCTACAAACATCAAGCAAGAATGTCAGGTTCACTGACATCAAATTCTTCTAAGCGATCGAGGAATATCGCACTTAAACGTGGGCGAGTTAGCACGTTCTCACGGTGCAAGTTTTGCTGACGTCAGGGCTTCGACACACGAAACACGATAGATGCATTTTTCCTAATTCATGTAAAAATCTGAAACCGCCAACGCTGCAGTTCCCATGCATTAGTTAGTAGTTCACTTTATTGTTAGATTTAATTCAGTCATTGTTAAGATTCGAGATAATAAATACGGGCTCCAGCCCTAAAACTATTTTTTTTTAAAGTAAACCGGCATTTTTTAAATTAACTGACACCCGTTCGGCCACGCAATGAGATCGAAATCTCTTGTCATCTACCTGGAAGTGTACAAGTTGCACAACATAGATTTTTGCCATAGGTCAATAAGCGGAAACGTTCCATCACAGAATCTTGTAAGAAAACTTTTGACGTGCGTTCATGAACGCGTTCAGAATTCTGACGTGTCTCGAGAAAAATCTACGTAGAAAGGAATAAATCGATAGCAAAATATGGCGGAATCGCAGCTGAAATTAGGGTAATTTCGCCTGTTCGCGTCCATTTAGTGCAGTTGGCAAGTTTGACGGCGATAATAAAAATGGCCCCAGCACTAATTTCTATGAAAAATGTATGTGATGTATTCATTATATAGTCTATTTTAAGATTAACTTTCAGTTTTATTAGAAACATCTTGTGTTTTCTTTTTAAATAGATAAACTTCAGAATTAGGCGTTTTTCCCACTTTGCGTCCACAAAATCCAAATTGCGTCCCCCCGTGGACCATTTAGCGTCCAGCAGCTTAGAAAAGGAATATAGGGGTGACATTTTAAAAAATTTGTAAAGAAAGATTGTATTTTAAAAATTCATTTATTAAAGAATATAAATATTAAAAAATCCACATTATTATCATTAAAAAAAATCACTTTCAAAAAATAAAAATTATTCTTCTCAACATTGGTTGAACTTAAAATTAGGTAAGTAGTAGGCAAATAATGATTGCAACTTAAAGAATAAACAGTAATCAATATTGTAGCCTTAGGATTTCAATAAATAACACAGGTCACATTTAAAAGACTTATCTTTGGCCTCTAAATAACTTAATCCTGCAAATCGCGTGCATTTCAGATGATACCATCTGATACACTTGTAACAGCCTATGTTTTTTTCATCGTCGTCTTCTACATCTGAAATTAGTATATCGTCACATTTAGAACATTTCACTCGCTCCACGGCTGGTTGTACTAGAGACTCTGTAGGTAAAAAGGATGGTAGCGACATAGTTGATGCTGATGATGAAGTCAGAAGCAGTTCTGGAGTTAGTTCCTTGATGAGAGTTTCTTTTTCAACACTTGATATGGTAGAAATCTCTGCAAATCCTACTTCTGCAGGGAGAGACTTTTTCAACCTATTGACTTCTTTCGTTATAGTTCTAATGTCAATATTTTTTTCTTGTAGTGTCGGCTTCAGGTGTTTCAAAACTTTTTTAAAACTTTTAATGTCCGAGTGAGTAACATCCTGTGACTGTTGATCAACGGCCTGAACATTTTCCAAAGTGTTTCTTACACATTTAGTGTAATCTGGACTATTAGCATCGAATGGGTAAAGACCACATCTCTTAAACCCATTTTTGATGTTGTCGGGCATGTTAGGATGACTTAATGCGTCATTTAACAATTTACAAAAGTTTGTTTTTGTGACGGCAGAATTCAAATTTTCTGGTTTTGATAGGAATGCGCGGACTGTAGATTTCCAATATATTTTTACCGGTGCAAATACGCTAACGTCAGCTGGCTGTAAAATATGGGTGGTGTTGGGCGGAAGAGCATACAAAATAATTTCCATTTGTTCACACATCTTACTTAACATTAAGGACATATGCGATTTATGCCCATCTACCAGCAAAAGCACCGGTTTTTTTATGTTATTTTCCACTACCCATTTGTGAAACACGTTGGTGACGTATTCAAAGAATACATCTCCTCTCATCCAACCTGTCTCCGATCTGCCTAAGCACCATTCTGGAGGCATACTATTCACTACAGCTCTTGGTGGTCTAATGTATGGAAACACGATACAAGGTGGACACATATCTCCATTCGCATTAAATGTTAATAATACCGTTATATTTTCTTTTTCATTGCTTGGCTTTATTTGGTATAAGTTTTTGAACCCTCTTTGACCTAAAACTTTTCCTGTCTTTGGACAAAGAGCAAAACCACTTTCGTCCCCATTAAAAATTCTTTTCGGGTCACTCAAAATATCTTTTTGGTGTATACTGTCCAAATATTCCTCTAATTCTTTAAACCACAATCTGATTGACTGTTCTGTGACTTGGGCTCGAGCTTTATTAATACCCTCCGCATTTTTAAGTGTGATTTCTTTATTTCTGGCCAAAAATTTTTGAAACCACTTTTCACCTGGGCGATCATCCTTGAATTTATTTTTAAACTCACCGTCTCGAACTATTTTCTGAACAGTATCCAACAATTCTTGCTTTTTCACTGGAAATCCACATTTGGAAATGTTAAGAAGCCATTCAACTACTTTTTTTTCACCATCTACTCCTAACGCTGGTTCTGGTCCCGGTTTCTTTACTCCATCGGGTCTGCGCCCACTGATTTTGTCCAATATTGTGGTCTTGGGAATAGCATATTCTTTGCATATTTGTCTTATCGATTTATTATTCTCTCGAACTTCATTAAACGCTTTCTTTAAATCTTCTTCTGTGTATGTTCTCTTTTCCGTCTTCTTTCTTGTTTCTGAAGAACTCATCTTAAATGGGAAAAAATAAGAATGAAAGAAATTACGCATTCCAATTACAAAATAGAGTTATAAACACGTAGTCTTAATAAAGAATACAATAATAATAAACAATACATTTTAAATTATTAATTATTATTTAAATTATTATTTTTATTATTTAAATTATTATTTAAATCATTTTTACAAGCAAGTATTTAACGAAAATAGTGGACGCAATTGGGTTTATTATTATCCCCTGTAGGTAAAGTTTGCGGACGCAAAGTGGAAGTTTTCTAAAATTCGATGTAGTAATTCGCGTCCACCTTATTTTATTCGTTAAATATAAAAAACATAAGCAAATTCATAATTATATTATTCCTTTTTTCATCATAAAAGTGTAGAAACAGCTATGTATCCTAAAATTCACATAAAACAATAAAAAACTTACCATCAAACACGCCTCTTCACACTAATTTTTATTTAATATCCCACGAGTACGACCTTCCTTGTTGAACAACCGAGACTAACTATTTTTTCTAAACGGTATAGGTTTGACGCACAGAATTTTTGTTCATGTGTGCGTGCCTCTTATGCATTGAAGTATTAGCGGCATAATGACTTTTCGTTCGATTGGTGTGTTAGTTGACTTATTTTCGAGTATTTTTAAAGGGAGATCCGCGAAATGGACGCGAATTGGGCGATGGACGCGAACAGGCGAAATTACCCTATTCAATCAAGGATATTTACAGTTTCCTTGAGAGGGAAAAATATCTGCGGGATAGTTCTTGAGCAACAAAGTGCAATACGACCAATTGTGTATTTTGGTATCAGTTCACTCCGTGCCAAGCCGATTCATCGCTTACACTCAGAAATGGGCCAGGCCTAAATTCCACCATCTCGTAAATGGCTGGAAAAGGGTTTGCCAGCCTATATTTCGTACGGAAAAAGGAAAGTATATTCAACAGAAATCTCATTTCAAAATTTATAACTCACATCTCGCAATGAAATGCCTAGTGTGTTAATCCTGTTACGTGTTCCGCCCAAAGGACAGGTTCGGTTAAAGCAAAATTGATGTCCCCAAAATGGTAAGTTCCCCTTATTGGCAATGTGCTGCCATTGACGACTCCTATATTGATGTCATTTCATCCCAAAAATTCTGTTTTGCATGATTCATAAATTATAACTCAACCTGGTTGCTTTAGGCAATTTCATTGATTAAACCATCCACTTTGATGGTATAGTTTTTGTTTAAGATAAGTTTCGCGTATCCAGTTTTTTAGGTAGTACTCGTACAATCAATGCATGCGGTTTCAGAGATTCCAAAGTCACTTGATCAGGGGAATTAATTTTCTCGAGCCTTTCCTTCTTCACTTTACCATTCTTTTGATCAGAATATGACAACGAAGCGTATTGACTTATCTTGTCAAAATATTTTTGGAGTTTCAATATTATTTCAAATCTCTTCCGGGAAGAGAGTCAACAAAACTATTTTATTAATACGCGTATTAAGTATCGGCTTAAGAATTTCTTAATATAGATGAATCAAATGCTTTCCAATATTATTTAACATACTAACCAGAGTTAAAAATACCAATAAACTTCGTTTTTTCATAGAAGCATGTATCATGAATACGTTTCTTTAAATAATAAAAACGTGTTCCATGAAATGCATCTAACCAAGCCTTCATTCAAACAAACCAACCGAAAATATCCAGAAATTAATTTCACCAAAAAATTTCTCTCAGTTCGTTGATCGATTTAATTTAAGCAAATACAATGTGCTTTGATTAATTTATACTATAAAATTCAAACATTTTTTTTTCAATGACCGTCAAAGAAATTCAAGGTAGATTCAGAGTTAAAAATTGAAGATCATGATTGACGGATAATGCTCTAGCACTTTAAAGCTTGTTCTTGCGTGTTATGTTTTATTATTGAAAGTAATACGCAAATATTTCATTTGTAAAGCAAAGTTCATAAGTAATTAGTTTCATCGCGTGGAACAAGTAGCTTTATTATTTAATATTGAAATTTTTACCCAGAAAAATAATGTAATCTTATTTTGATAAATGAAATACGCAGCTATCTATGATGTTCAAACATTACCGAATGAAATATTTGCTTCCATTAGTGTTTAGTAGTAAATCAAGTCACTGGCTGGGGTACCTAACATATACTCGTATAATGAAATTTAATAATTTACAAAGCCTTTATTGCGCCTTAGTTGTTTCTCATTATTTATTTTATTTTTAACCAGCCTTTGATAAGGTTTTTTTATGTCAGACTTATACCTTAGAAAATTTGTATTAATAATTTTGATTAAAATGTCCTTGTATGTCAGAATATAATATGAAATTTCATATGTAAAGGAAGCCAGTGACTACTAAAGTTCAACTGCTTATAGATAATTGAAATTTAGAGGGTCAGTAGTGGATTGATTTGGGAGCAATTATCTTGCTAGTATACACAATGACTATACTTTAGCTTTTAATTCTTTTCTCATTTTCAAAACTTTGTAACTTTGCAATCACTTAAAAGTTTGTAGTCAAAATTTTCTCTCTACAATTTCAACTATCAATTCTTCTTATTGCATATCTAGCCTTCCAATAAACTTCAAGAAACTCGGAAACAAGAATATTATATCTTATAAGGTTCATGCGCTTTGATACGTGCGTAACTTTGATGCTAATAAAAATATCGATTAGTGCTTCAAAAGATATAGTTTTCTTCACCCAGCCGAGAGATATTGGTGAATTTGATGTATCGACTGATTATTCAGCTTATTAAACGAGCAAAATGGTATCTATTTCTATCAAATGTAAATAATGGGCTAAGATCAAACGTAAGTTACCCAAAACATATCAATAGGCCAGATTTCAAGCAAGCGGGAACGGACAATCCATCCCAAAAAGCAATTAGATTCTAAGATTGCCGAAATGGACAGAAAATTGAAGTTAATATATTTGAGAGCCAAAGTTATATTATTATGTATTTCATTTCTGTTTATCTGTCCTATAGTTTATGGGTAGTAAGAAGATACTTCTGACTCAAATATCAAAAACAATTGTCAACAGTCAGGGTTTAAACTTAGACGCGAACACCAAGGTCTTCGATGATACGTCTTACTTTATTCAAGGACCGACATCGACCCCTAACAGTTTTTACCCACATGCATATAACCATGAAGATAAATAGTGTTGCCATAGTTCATATAAACGTTGGGTAGCTAAGCATTTATGAATGACAGTCGGCCTCTCCTGACAATAACTCCCCTCGAGTTAAATGGATGGGTCAAATTCCTCATCTGCGAGATCATCGTAATCGTCATCGATTTCCGGACATAATTCGCATCAGGGCTTTATTTTGTCCTGCTCAACACCGAACTGAATAGTCGCTGTTTCAGATGTCCTTCGCTCTCTTCCACGACATATTGATCATGCCACAGAACTCTCTTGATGATACAGGGGCCACGATACATAGCCTCCAACTTCTTGGACTCACCTGTAGCTGGAATGGCCCTTTCCACCAAGACCAACTCTCCTTCCTTATACTACCTTGGTTTCTGATGTCTCTCGTCGAATCGCTTTTCCCACTTAAGTCTAGCCTCGGATACATATTTCATCGCGTCTTTTGTCTTGTCCGTCATCGTTTTCTCGTCCAAAGTAGTATCCTGCACGGCTGCTAGAAGCCTGTTGCCGCTGATGGTATGCACCTTGTATTCGAAAATTAGCGCGATTGGAGAATACTCACTCGTGTATTCAGCGTCCATTGAAGCTATCGTAGTTCGTCATCCCAGGTGTTCGGTTTAGTGCATGGCGTTTTAAGGTAAGCCAGTATCGACTGGTTGACTCGCTCGGCAATACCATTCGCTCGAGGTGTTCGAGTTGCCGTTATAATGTGGGTTATGTCGTTGACATTACAGTAATCCTCAGACATATACGAGGTAAACGCTGCTCCCCGATCGGTGACTACCACACGCGGGAGACCAAAATACATCGTCAGCTGATTGACTGCTTAGAGGACAAGTTTCGATTTCGTTGACCTTGTTGGATTGATGGCCATGTACCGAGTTAACGCATCTACCATGACCAGCACCAAAGAAAATAGAACTAGAAGAAGTAGAATTGCGAACGTAATTTCTACTCACAAATTTTTATACGACGGGTTCTGATGTTAGAACCCACCAAGCTTTAGCTTAAATGTTATCTCTTTGAGAGAGAGAGAGCTTTTGTTCAAAAGCTTATGATGCATATTTGGCGGCATGCTAAAGGAATGCATCGCAACATTCCCAACGTGATCGATTGACTGATTGTAAACAATACACTTGTTTCCTTTGGTGATTGTGGTTGTGGAAATTGTTAAAATGCAGAAAAATAAAATAAAATCTGGTCTACAGTGCAGTTTGGAGCATTGTAAGAAGTCTCGAAGGGAACCGAACGTTCGATTGTTCAATTTTCCGGCATATGATTCTACAATGGGAATATTATGGCGAGAAAATTGTAATTTCGAATCGGTAGCAGTTGGTAAGAAAATATGAATCTGCAATCGTCATTTTGTTGAAGAGTTTATAGGGAAACTGAAAGTAAGTGCAGTTCCAACATTATTTTTATCTCCAGAAACTGGAGATGAACAAACTGATTTGAATCTTTTACATTCTCCACCACAAAAAAAACGAAGATTATCAACAAATTCCGCAATTGATTTTTGTGCGAATTGCGAAAAACATATTTTGAATGAACATTATTACTCGAAAAAGTATAATAAATTGAAGGCCGAGTGTGTCAAATTAAAAAGTGGATCAATAAAATATAAAAAACAGAAAAGGAATTTTCAGCGCAGATACAATTATAACAAAAAGAATTCAAAAAACAAAAATATCAATTGAATCTTTTATAGATTCACAACATATTAGTAATGAAAGTAACACTTTCTGTAAAATGATAATTAATGACAAAAAGAGAAAATACAACAACGACGAAAAGAATTTGGTTCAAAATTTTTTTTTTATATCTCAATCAACATACAATTTTTTGACAAACAATTTAAACATTAATTTACCGCATTCATCTACAGTTTACAGTTGGGCACCTGTTAAGCAATTGCAGCCAGGTTTAAGCAACAATGCATTTACATTCATTAAAAACAAATTTCAACTTTTGAGTGAAACAGAAAAATATGTTGTTTTAATTTTTGATGCAATTGCAATCAGAAAAGAATTAAGCTATAATGTTTCACGTGATTTAATAGATCGGTTAGAAGATACAGGCTTTAGCAGAAAAAACAATATTAGTAAGCAAGCCTGTGTTTTCATAATAGGGCTTATCAGCAACTGGAAATGTGTCCTGAATTATTTTGTTACACAAAATGAAATCAAAGGTGACTGCTTGAAAGAAATTCTTAAAGAAAACGTAAGAACTCTTTCAAGTTGGGGTCTTAAAATTAGAGTTATAACATGTGACCAGGGTTCAAATAACAGAAAATGTTATAGCTATTTAGGAGTTTCACCTGAAAAACCATTTTGACTGGTAGATGGAAACAACATTGTATGTCTATTTGCTTTCCCTCATTTGATTAAATCTTTGAGAAATCTTCTCTTGAACACCATCGTTTGTACACCAGAGGGTCATGTAAGCTGGGATGTTATAAAAGAACTATGGGAACTTGAGCAAAAGAAAGTAACAAAAATGTGTACAAAATTAACATTTCAACACATTCACCCGAACTCTTTTGAAAAAATGCGGGTAAATTTAGCTGCGCAGGTGTTCAGTAGAACTGTAGGTGCTGCCATTCGCACTGCTGTTGAAACTAAACAGTTCAAAAGAACCTCAAATGAAATAGCGTTATCAACTACATTATTTGTGGAACGAATTGATAAAATCATTGACTGCTTAAATAGTGGATCGTTGAAAAATGTCAATATTTTTAAGCGTGGTTTAACATTGGATAATGAAGTCCACACATATATTGATACCTTTATTTCTTATATTTCGTGTGTTAGTGGCAAAAATATGTCAAAAACGGTTTATTTCCTTAACGGTATGAAGCAAACATTAACCGGGGTTTTGATGTTAGCGGACAACATGATGAAAGAAAATGCTGAGATTTTCTTCATACTTACAAAACGATTATCACAAGACCCTCTTGAAAATCTTTTTGCAGTTATACGCCAAAAAGGTGGTAATAATAGAAACCCTTCAGTTTCGGAATTGAATATAATATTATCTAAAATAATGTCCTATAACTTAATTAAATTTAGCAGTAAAAGCAACTGTAGAGATGATAGTGATATTATGCTCGAAATAAATTTAAATGAATGTGAAGAAGGTGAAATTGCTGATTTTACTGAAAATGAAGACAATCAATTTTTGATCCAGCATAATGATGTATCTCAGACTACATATTTAGATTTTATTGCTGAAGATACGTTTGAAGATTCTGAGATCCAGATAGAGCTTCCATCAACGAGATATTTCATCGGCTATGTGGCTTTCAAAGTTCTGATGAAACTGAACTGTGTAGCTTGTGAGAAAACCACAAGGAAAAATGACGAAGTTTTGTCGTGTCCGTCAGAAATTTTCATATCTGCAAAAAATTACAACTCAGCCTCATCCGATTTTGGAAATTTATTTGCTCCATCTGATGAGTTCTTTAGTGTTTGCAAGCACCACGTAATATGTTTTGCAGAAATTTTCCAAAAAATACCACAAATAAGAAACATAAAAGAAACGATTCTCGCAAAATGTAAGCTTGCTACTCCAAACTGGTTCAATGAAGTGGGTTCGTGCTATGATCACAAAATTAAATTATTGGAATTTTTGATTTTAGTTTTGTTAAGAAAGAATTGTAACTGGGCTGTGATGAGAAACGAAAAAAAAATCCAACAAAAAACTTCAAATCATTACCGATTAAACACGAAAAGTATAGGCAACAAAGCATATGAAAAGCTTTAATGAATTAAGACCAATTTTAAATTTGAAATTTTCTGAAGTTTTGTAGTAAATTTCAAAGCCCTAGTGAAATCACTTCCTATCTATGCATCTGTTAGCCGGTCTGTTTCTCCGTCCGTCTGCCATAGCAATGTCATCTGGTATTATAATGACTACACAAAATAAGTAGGTCTGATGCTTTTAGTTCAAAACAGAAGTTTAATCTCAATGTTGTTTGGTATGACTGTTACTGTAATTAGATTCTTGATAATTTCATTCTTGCTGATTGTATTCTTATCCTCTTAATCTCTGCTTTTTTGTTTGCGTATTTACTAATCTGAAATCACCCTCTAACTAGTTGTGTTACCCTGTACTCCAGTTATATGTTTATTTACATTTTTAATTATATACATGCTTTTAAAAAAAATTATAAAAAAAATAATATGTTTGCATTGTGAGTGTGGTTATGGGATCCCATCCATTATCCTTTGTCCTATCGGGATATGATGATTGAGGATATGATAAAAGGCGAAATGAATTAGTGATTAAATAATTCTAGTTGAAATAGCTCAGTATCCATTCTGATTCCATTGTCCAATATCATTCGGTTTCCGACTTTTTCGAAAAAGCCCTCAGACCGGGGAACCGAACGCGTCCCCAGGTTGCGGATAGGGGAAGACCTTCTTGTGGATGTTACTGTGAATAACAAATAAGCAGTCGCGGACAATGGTCGGCAGAGAAGGGATAGACTCAGAGTGAATTTTGTACCTGAGTTCTAAAGATCTTCACTGTGACATAATGAAAAATGGCGTCATCAAGAATCAATTTTACCTCTAATGCCAACTTTTTTTACAAATTCTCATGAAAATATACCAAACGCCTTTTTTAAACCTAACGTCATCTGAACATAAAAACTATGTTATCATCAGATCTTAACAGCATCTACCTCCTAAGCCTTAGCCCCACACCAAGACCTGAGAATCAATGCAAGAGAAAAGAGAGAAACTGGAGCCGAACTTAGCTTGAAAGAACTACATGTATAGTATTTATGAGAGTTATTTCATCCATAAAAGACAGTAGTGGTGGAATGCTGCTTCTGCGAGCGTGAATTAATTTGAAGTGGGACCTTGCGCTTACGGAACAAACCGGCCCCACAAAACCGCAGACTGCTGGTTCCTAGCACGCGTATGCGTCGCCAGGCAAGGCTAATCAAGCTGTAGGTTGTTTATACCTCACAGAGGCAACATGTAACACCCGTGCGGTTTGCCAATACAAACCGCGCCCCACACACAAAATAACCCGCCACAACAATTATTCCAACGAGAAGCACCTCAAAGTCAATACGGCGGAGAAAATGGTGGTTATAACAATTCTGAAAGCCAATACTATGAGCCACAGAATCAATATCAATCGAATCAATTTATTAGTCGTGCTCCAGAGTACGACGATTTTCGAGGGGGAAATGGTGGCAGTGTCCGAGAGCACAACTCGCCTCAACCCCGGCGATTTGTTTTGTTTGCTGGGAAGTAGCAAAATCTAGCGGTATGAGTACACTTAACGCCCTTCATAGATGACAAAGGGATAGTACAGGCTCGTCAATAGATCAAATCATCAAGTCTTAGCTACAACAGCAAACATTATGTGCTGCTACAATATGCACCTTCGTTTACCAATATGATCATGAATGACCCATATAGAGAAAACATGCACGCATTTCCTCAAACATTATTGCCTATCGCAAGACAAATATTTTGGCCAATAATGGGAAAACATATTTCTCGTGCTGTATTCACGCAATAGTCCAGATAGATCTGGGCGTTGAGATTTGTAGAATAATTTCATTTCATGACCGTACCGGTATTCCCGGAGGCAGGGCGAGAAGATCTGGCAAATCAAAGGTGTGCAGTATCTATCGCCGGGCTGTAACACTGATTCCAGTGAACTCGATGGGAGTTGGTGCTCCCGTGGCGAGTGCTGTAACAATTACACCACTCTCAGAAGAGGACCATTATCATCAGCGCAAGATCTTGATGCCAGGTCACCACCTTATGACAGCAAGACCACAGGCTCTAAGGATCGCACGAGAATAAAATTTATTTAATGCAAATTTTAACGATTGAATGAAGCTCATTCGACCACGCTTTAAAATCTGAAATTAATTACATTTTTCCTAATTCATCTTGTTCAACCTTTAAATCAAGATCTGTAAAATTAACGTTTTGTTTATCTAAAATCAAACTGATATAATCAGAACGATTTTCAATTCTTTCAAAACAATATCAGCTTTCTAAATTCAAATATACATAGAATTCGATATTAAAGCAATAAGCAATCCTCATGAATTTTCACAAGTCCTTGCACTTCATGCATATTGCGTCTACCAACTCGTCACCAGAGCAAAGGCATCATATTTTTTGCATTGAACGACTTATGAATTTAAATAATTGTAATGTGTTTCCACGATAGAACGTAAGTTATTATTTTGTACAAACAAATATTATTAGTGAATAAATATAATCTCTAAGTATAAAAATTTATTCGTGGATCAGATCAGACATCATCTGATTTTAATCCACCCAAATTATAGTGTATTGTTCTTAGCCCTTTTCAGATTCCTCTTAAACAATCTTGGTGATACACCAAAATTAATCCCATCTTAATTCAAATGTTAGTGGAAATTCAAACAAAAGAGTTTGAATCAAACAAGCTTATTGTTAATTAATAATCTGAAAAAATATATTGGAATTTTTGCATCCGTATTCAATATTTCATTAAATTTTCAATTAGGTCTACAGCATCCATAAATTATGAACGTAACAACCTAATACCTAATGGTATATGAGAAATAATTTCCCATCTGCACATCTGAAAAAAAAGCTCTCGAAAAGCTTTGCACAAACATGAACATGAGCTACATAAGATCATTGAGATGTGCATTCTTGTTGATGAAAAATGGAAAACCGAAAGCTCGTTTTCTCTCTGATCGCGCAACAGCCCTTAAGTTGCCGCCACATGCCCAGCACATATGAAATTTTCGGGAGGAAAAAAAGAGTTCGAGCATTCGACTTCTTTATGTTCTATATTCTTTGCCAGCACCTACTCGTTACCGCAGTGACTTCTAATAAACGGACTCAAGTGACCCATATGGACTATTTCAAATGGTAATCGGGAAATGTCCATACCATATAATTGGTACTCCTTTATTCTCGGCTCCCGCACATAGCTACATTCAATGCATGTCTTCGTGTATTTCTTTATGAAGTTACGCATTCGAGGGAACCAAAAACTTTGTTTCATTCCCATAAGTGTACCATCGACACCCGGATGTCCGACGTCATCCTGACATAGCTTCGCCACCCACCAGCGTATGCCCTTTGAAACAACGAACACTTTTTTCCCCTCTTTATCTACTCTGAAGAGACGGCTGTTCTTTGTAACATATTCTTTGCGAATTTCAGTTCAGACTCCGCCTTCATCTCGAGAACGTCCATGATGTTTTTCACGTCTGAATCTTGTCGCTGTAGTGTGCGTACCCATGCTCCATCAACAAGTTGATACTACCAACATATTCCTCTACTCTAGTCGGTTCAGTCGGTGGCTCCACAGGCGCTCAATTCAATGCGTCGACAACCCGTCGGACAAGCTCTTGTAGTGTCGAAAAATATTTCGCCACTCGCAAAATGAGAGGCTTCGCCGCTTTCAGACTGGCAATGGCTTGGCAATCAGTTACTATTTCGAACTCCTTTCCCAACAAGCACATTTGAAACCGTTCACACGCGTCGACGATCGCGTGCACCCCCAGCTCGTAGCTATGGTATCAGCTCTCTGCTGGATTGCACAGACGGTTATAGTACGCAACGGGATTCATTTGTCCCGATCCATTCTTCTGCAACAAGATGCCCGCAAGGCCCACGGAGCTCGTATCGGTGTGCAACTGATGTTGGGATAACTCGTCGTAAATGACTAGGGTGGGTGCCTCAGTCAACAACCTCACCAGCTGTTGATGTGCCTCCTCGCATTCGGTCGACCAATTGAATAGTACATCCTTTTTTAACAATCGCGTTAGTGGCGTGGCTATGATGGCATTTTTCGGTATAAATTTCCTATAGAAGCCGGAAAGCCCAAGGAAACGCCTGACCTCGGTAGCATTCTATGGACGAAAGAATCGTTATACCGTCACGGTTTTATCTTCCCGGCCCTGATTCCTTCAGCCGTTTGTTCATGTCCAAGGACCTCCACTGTGTTCTGGAAAAACGAGCACTTGGAGTTGCGCGGCGCTAGCCCTTCGCGTTTTATGAATTCCTTCAAGTACTACAGACCCTGCTCGACAGTCTCAGATGGAATGATGAGCTCGTCCACATAGCTTATCGCCTTGCCGTTGATCGATGCTATGAGCCTCGCCATAAGTCGTTGAAAATTGCTCGGGGCGTTTCGAAGCCCAAACGGCGTTCGATTGGTTCGAAGTGGCCATGATGAGTTATGAACGCCAAGTACTGTTTGGCCTCCTCCGCTATCTCGAACTGGTAATACCCAGACATCATGTCAAGCACGGTGAAGTAGTTTTTCCCCGCCAACGTTGACAAAACGTTGTCGACCACAGGCATGGGCCATGATTCTTTATGGGTGACCGCATTTAGCTCACGGAAGTCGACACAGAGTCTGTCTTCGCCATTCTGCTTCCGCACCAAAACAATGGGTGAAGCATACAGTGACATCGACGTCCGGATTATGTCGAGTTGCGGTAGCTCATTCATGATGCTTTCGACTATTTTCTCTTTAAGAATGCGAACACAGTACGGTATTTTATTTACCGGAATGTCTGACGTCAAAACAGTGTTCATTTTCATAATGCTCCCCTTTCCGAGATCCTTCAACCTTTCCGCGAAACAGCCACGATATTCATGTAGGAATACCTCGCCTCGCTGTTTTTCGAACTTGCTCAAAGTATCATTGATATTTTTGCACGGATTATTAATTACATAACATTCGCCTTTGTCAATCACTATACGGCCACGCGAAAGTTCATCGCTACAAATGATGACGTCATACACCGAGATTGGGTTGTCTATTATTATGAAGTCACACAAAAATTGCTGCTCGTTAATTGTGACGGTTAATGTTTTCGTTTTGCGGCACTCCACCTGTCTATCGGCGAGTCCTATCATCGTCTTGTTGCACGGCTTCACTATACCGATACTTTGATCCACGATGTTCCGTTTTATAAGTGAATGGCAGCTGCCCGAGTCCTTAAGCGCTTCGCACACGATATCGTTCACGGTGATGGTCTTCGTAACCGGATCTCCTGATGGTTCACTGATGGAGTTCACAGATGTGTCATTTTTTTTTGCCCCGGTGGTTTTGGGAAACTGCGTGAAATGTGTCCCCGATCCCGACAATTAAAACATACCGGGCCACCTTGAGTTATCACTTTTTGCGCGGAAATGCTTCTGCCCCCGGCTGGCCAATTCACGACGCTAGTCTTACTGTCGACCACAGCGCATGCGTCAATGCCCGAAAACGATTGTAACAGATCAGCACCTCGCGGGAAACACATAACCGACAATATCCGACGCAAATTATCGTCCGTCAGCCCGTTAATCATATAGCGGATGACTGGTCATCGACACCACCCTGGCGCCCCAACCTTCAACTTTTTCGACTTCATTAATTTCATATCCACATCGGCGACACATGTGAAGCGGAAAATCTGCCAAAAAAAACCATGCGGAATTCCATCCATGTACGAAACACTGGTTGCACGTTCGCCCACATCTTCGCCGTGCACTTAAGTTTGTCTATGACAGCTAGGAGTAGCAAACTATCTTCCCATCCATACCCCATTCGCAATTGCTCGACTCGATCGATGAAATATGTTGACGTCATGTCACCATGACGTGGGTCAAATTCAGGAACAACTGACATTATGTCGGAAACATGATGCCCATTCGTGACAAGAATGATTGTGTTCCATGGTGCAGAAATTTTGCAGCCGGCACATACGAAACTGAAACTGCTGCGTCGTTACACGCATGTAGGTTGGTGTGTTTTGGTATGCTTGGCGAGTATACGTATGACGTAGATGCCAACGCCACGCTGGTTGCCATCTTCGGACACTTTTCACCCTGGCCATTCGACACCGGTTTCAATGAATTTATGATGCCAATGGCGGAAGCTAGCGGTTGTGATAAGGCCGTCAATTGCTCACAGCTTCTCGACTTTCTCCATGCCATCTATGCTGGCCTCGTGGAACTACTCTACTTCGCCTTCATAGTAGTTTAATTTAAAAACATAATAACAAAGTAATACTGAAATTCTACAAACACAAAATTGAGCGTACACTGAGAATAACCTGGGACTCACCTATTTAGTTCCTCGAATGTGTATCGCTGTAAAATATACCATTCAGTTCAAAGCGTAGCATGCAGGTTTGTGAAGTTTTCTACGTATGACGTTGTGATTTAAATGTGAAGTAAGTGATAATTGTTTACACTTCTGTTCTTACTTCTGAAAATGGAAATTAACCGAAAGCTAACCGACATTTTTACTCGAGAACTTTTTGTTAAGCTGCGGTGCAAGGGTAAATCATTACGGGGGATTAGAGAAATTATCGGACGGAAAAGTTCTTACAATCAAAATATTTTAAATAAATGGAAATACTAAAGAGCCTTAAGGAGCATTCCTGGAAAAGGAAGAAAGAAAATTCTTTCACAATATGATGAACGGCCCATTGCGCTCAAGGTAAGGGCACATCCTAATACAATTGTTCCGAAATCAACCATGAAATTGTCCGGGCCGATTAAAAAAAGTAATTTCGACAGAAACGGTTCGTCGTGTTTTACATCGGAAAAATTTGAACGGAAGAGCTGTTCGGCTAAAACCATTCATATCTGTGACAAATCAGAGAAAACGTTTGAAGTGGGCCAAAACTTATGTTAAATTGCCTCACAGCTTTTGGGAAAGCGTCATTTTCACAGATGAAACTAAAATTAATTTATTTGGCTCTGACGGGAGATAAAGAGTTGTAGTGAAATGGGTGTATTAAAAATGCTTGTAAAAGACTGCAGCGATGGTCTGCTGCCTCGGCGAGAAAGGATGGTGGTATTTGCCGAGGTTGGTCTTGTCTGACGACGCGTGAATGCGCTGGCAGGCTAGCATTGCGGTGTCGTGGGGCGGGGTTTTTTCCCCAGGACAAAGGTCCATTACAAAAAAATGTTGCATTCACGAATTGACAGATAAAATACGGCTCGACTGTTGTGAACTGGGGCTGGATACAATGCCCGTACAGGACTGCAGCGATGATCCGCTGCCTCGGCGAAAGAGGGTGGTGGGTTTTGCCGAAATTGGCCTTGTCTGAGGACGCGTGAATGCCCTGGGAGACTAGCATTGCGGTGTCGTGGGGTGGCTTCTTTTCCCCAGCACAAGAACTCACTGCAAAAAAATTTTGTATTCACGAATTGAAAAAGGTCTAATGCCGATCGACTGATGTCGAGGCCGAGGTAACCTACTAAGGGTTGAAATTGCTTATAGCCAGTAATAAACTCGGCCGGGAGGAAATAGACGGACTTAAGAGAAGACTTCGTCGTTACCGACGATACTTTTGGCCAACAAATAAGAGTGGGGCATCCAGGTGGAAGCGGTGCCCCTTCGCACCCTCCCAACCGGATCAAGATCCATGGTAGACATGGCCAGATGTTATTCATTTGAATGAAAAACTCATGTAAACATAGTTCGCATTAAGTTTTCCTTCAAATGGAAACCATCAACGTTGCAAATTTATGTTATAGTAGTATGTGTCCCTAATACAACACCCTATATATTATGATAAAACCCTATATATGATAAAATGAGCAACTAACATGTTATTATATAAATAAATTTATTTATTTTCAGAAATTTATTGGAACGACAGCGGCAAATTGCAATATTTGCTGAAATGGTACATTCAGCCAGTTTAGTTCATGACGACGTGATTGATCAGTCAGACTTTCGTAGAGGGAAACCCAGCGTAAATGCATTATGGAACCACAAAAGGGTAAGTTATCCTAGGATGTTCATTCGAAAATAACGCATAAGATATGAATTTGGAAAAAGAAAATGAAAATTCTGCTATAATGATGATAGTCTGTACATGTGTAATTGATTGCTGTTACTACAAATACATACATAGATACATACAATGTATATAAACCAATTAATTACCTTATAAAGGGTGGTCTAACCAAAACGCACGATGTTAATTGAAAGTAAAACAAAAAGTTTTCAGAGAATTATGTTGATATTTTTTAATTATAATAGAAGGATCTATGACAATTATGTGTGAAACAAAATATCGCCCATATGCTCGCCACGGCTACGGTGGCATACTTTTATCCGATGGTCCATATTTTCAATGGCTCTGAGATATAATTGAGGTTCAATGTCGTTAATATGCTGAATTATCTCATCCCTTAGCTCTTGAATTGTTCTTGGCTTATTGACGTACACTTTATTTTTAAATATCCCCAGAGAAAGAAGTCCAACAGTGTCAAATCACATGATTGTGGCGGCCAATTAACATTACCATAACGTGAGATAACACGGCCATTGAATTTCTCTGGCAAAAGAGCCATTGTTTCGTTGGCTATGTGGCTAGTGGCACCATCCTGTTGGAACCACATATCGTCCAGGTCCATAACCTCAATTTCTGGCCACAAGAAGTCTGTTATCATCTCTCAATAGCAAACACCATTCACGGTAACTGCTTGGCGGTCCTCATTTTCGAAGAAGTACGGCCCGATGACACCGCCAACCTATAAACCCCAACAAACAGTCACTCTTTGTGGATGCATCGGCTTTTAAACAATCACTCGTGGATTCTCATTTACCCAAATGCGGCAATTCTGTTTGTTAACGAATCCACTGAGGAGAAAGTGCGCCTCGGCGCTGAAGATGATTTTCTTTGTAATGTCACCATTCCCTTCTGTCTGTTCAACCAACCATTCGGCGTATTGCCGACGCTTGAAGTGGTCAGTAGGCTTCAGCTCTTGAGTCAATTGAACCTTGTCAGTGTATAAATTCAAATCTTTATTTCAAAATTCGCATCAGTGATGTTTGTGAGATGTTCAATTGTTGGGCACGACGACGAGTTGAGATTGACGGCTTTTCTGCCACACTATCGTGAACAACAGCAATGTTTTCCGCAGAACGAAATGGGCGAGCATGCATCACATTTCCTGTAGACCCGGTTTGCTGAAATTTGCGCACGATTCTCCCGATTGTGGATACATTTAGTCGATTATGCTGACCAAAAAAATTAGGAAGTGCACGAAATGTATTTTGATTTGAACGAAAATTTTCATAAAAGGCTTCAACAACCTTAACGCGCTGCTCAATTATGTACCTCTCCATGGTTGAATTTTTCAAACAGGGAAACAAAGAAATGTCAAATTGGTTTGGGCAAAAAACGACGTTAAGGTGTGACTCACAATAAACATCGTGCGTTATGGTTGGACAACCCATTAAAATTTGGTAGTTTGCTAGATTAAAAGTTACAGCAAGGTAAAATGATAAAATATCTACTAAACATACCAACTGCAACGATTTCACCTAATTTTCTCTGTAGTCAATTAAAATCAATGTTTATAGCAGTTTCGCTACGTATGAAACGATCTCGGCACACGCTTATTATCATTCAAATTGCACGAAATCCGTTCATTAACATGATTTTTACGACAATTGAAATGCTTCATTAGACACTTAACTGGCTTCGTTTCATCCCCATTCATACATACGAGTACGAGTATATGCAAGTGTATATATTGTAAATGAATTCATATTCATCGAGCAAACGCTTTCTAAACGTACGTTTCATACGTTCATACATGGAATGCTTCGACTAGTCGGTACTTGTAGTATATAGCAAGATGGTAACGTCTCTTTACGAATTCTGCAAACAAAAATCTCTTGCACAAAAAAGCATAAATTATGTTAAGAAACGTAAATTAAACATCTCCACCACATATCGTTTACATTTCTCATTTAATACTTGAACGTAAGTAAACGAAGGAGCAAAGTTTCTATCTAATCTACTTTGCCTATTCATTTCAATTTCGATTTTCACGGAGCTCAGAAGGCTTGAATGTCATATTCAAACAGATATTGCGTAATGGTCATCATCGTTTTTGACCACACATCTTTCATCATATCGTCGTTAAATGAAAATATAATACAATATTAGCTATTTTTATATTTAAGTGGAAGGGGTGGCACGTACTTGGGGTATATACTAATGAAAAATGCTGAAATTGGAATCTGTAAGATGTTTGGCTGAAATATCTTTTTTGCTATGAAGATGTATCTTGAAGACCATGGGGAAGCATGTGTAGCAAATTTGAAAGGGCGGTATTAACCTTATTTCTTCTGTTACGCTTTATTTAAAATAATTTTTACAACCGAGTAAGTTAACACATTATTTTGCCATAAAAGGAAATGTCGTTTGATCCGAAAAAAATGAAGATTACAAGGTTTATTTAACAAAATGAAGGTCACAAAGTTTAGTATGCAGTTTTGATGAAATTATGGTATTTAATTAATTTTGTTGGTATAAAATATAATCGTCGTTTGCATTAATATTATATGCCAAAAAAATCAGAGTTATGAAAAGAACATATAGTCTACGTCTAGTACTCGTTACGTACAAACGTGTTTTCGATCGCTCCTGTCGCTAGTTTTCAAAAATTAAATAATTTTTTAAAATGTCAGTCGGTAATTTTTATTGGAAATCATCACAACGTCAAAGCAATTGAATCAATCAATTTATATCGAATATCATAATTTTACATCGATGCATCAAGAAAAGCAAAGCATCTCAAGACAACTTCAGGACCACTGGTAGGGAGGATCCAAACAGTTTCCCACCGTTGGGGAACCCGAAAAAACGTCATAAAGTAAGCTGGTGACTGTTATCACGAAAAGAAAACATAATCAAGAAAGCTCAAAAACGAAAACGATGAACTGAAGCTACGGGTAAAGTCTCCAAAGGCATCAGGATTCAAAAACCGCAGCAACACAAACAATTCCGACAGGAAACGAAGGTGAAAAAGAATGTAAAAGAAACAATTGCGGAAGAAATTTTAAGTGCTGGGGGGACGGTCGAAACTACATATTTTGCAGCGCTGGAAGAACTGATAGCAGAAATGGAAATCGAAGAAAATGTCAAAGGTAATTTCGATAAAGCTACTAATGTTAAATTTTACTCAATATTTGAAACATAAAAAGAACTTAAAGAAGATAAACTCGAAGGCTCTTCGGAAGAGGCCAGCAACGTCCCGCCAATAAATGTATTAGGACAAAGTGAAAGAAATATGGTTCGGCTATTAGCAGCTGAAAGTGTGCTAAGCAATTTTGAAATTAAAAGAGTCAATGCAGAAAAATTAACAATTACAAAAGTTATGCGTGAACATACAAAAAAAAAAGCAAAAAAATACGTGACGAATTGATAACCTTCTTTCCATTGGAAGTCGGTTAAAAACGAAATCGCTGGTTGAACTCAAGTCAGCCAAAGATAGTCTGGGGAGGTTGCGCACTTCGCCGACACCCCAAAAAGCCAAAAAATCAGACCTTTCTGTTGAAGGGTCTGGACTGCGGAGAGGATCTCCTTCAAACGCTCAAAGAATCAGCACCAGAACTTCAATTGAATTTCAGTCAAAAAGTTTGCAACAAGAAGATCGATCATCGTGAAGTAAAATTTAGCGTTTCATTTAGAAAAAGATTCTTATAAAAGTAGTCCAAGCGCCCTTCAACAGATAAGGTACTTGAATTTTAGAGTGGTGAGGTGAGAACGCCTCCAAAAAAGAGAGGGTAACTAGTGTTACCGGGGTCAAAGATTCAGCCATTTGGCTACCAACTACGCTATGCAATACCGGTGCGTTAAATGCAAAGAAATTCATGCCTCCGGTGAGTGCAAATTGGCTCAGCCGGAACCCAATGAGAAATTGTACTGCATCAACTGCGTTGTGTTTGGTCATCCAGCATCCTATCGAGGATGCCCCCAATACCAAGATGCGAAAAGAAAATTTATTGCAAAAACAAGTTGGGTAAACAGATCTACGGTCATGTCAGAAGGAAAATTATGATTCAAATCATGAACTTCCAAAAAAATGTATGGTGGAATGTCCGGAAAATACTAAAATCGTGTGTTATTTTTGTTGTATTTGGAGAAATTTCAAATGGCTATAACATCCGTGAATATGATTGAATTTTCATCACACATTTTTCGTGTATTGCCCCTTCCTGTGCGCCCCCTGTAGAAAAAAAATGCCAGTTTCAGTCGTGTTCTGAAAATTTCTCATTAAGACCTTTCATTTGATACCCATATCGGCTACCTTTGCTGAAACTTTTTTTGGGGGGGCACTCCCCTATACAGGGAGACCCCCTTAAGCACCTTGTAAAAATTTTTTCATGGCGTAACTTTAAAGGGGGCACCACTTTACACCTATATACAAAATTTTATGTTTGTAGCTTATACGGTTTGCGAGAAAAAGTGCGGTGACATACGGACGGACGGACGGACATACAGGCGCGATTTTAGTAGGGTTTTGTAAAATTATTTTACAAAACCCTAAAAAAAGAAAAAAAAAATCGCAAGTTTACCGCTGTTGGATACTTTCTAACTTAGTCAAGCCCAGGGTATCATTTGCACTCGCCGCTCGGGGACCGGCAGACAATATTGTAAATAATGTTAGTAGCAACAATGAGCTGATCCTTAAAATCTACCAACAACTAACTTTGCTTTTAAAACGTTTAGATCTCTCAAATATCTCAAAATAAGTTGCCATTCAGCCGCATTCCCATGGATGGGCTCCGTCTCATCTCGATAGACGTCAACTACATTGTTACTCTACATCGACGTGACTATCTTCTTGAATTCATTGTTAAGCAAAACATCAAACTTCTCACTGAATAACATCATGCTTCTCACTGATGACGTTCAAAGAATTTCAAAACGTTGATGGAGGGTGTGGAAGCGGTATATTATTAAGAAGACTCCATCGTTTCCAACACGTTAGTAAATTCGAATTCAAGAATTTTGAATTTCTTCAAGTGTCTGTCATAAAAATTTCACAGAAAAGGTGGGGATAACCTCTTCGTTATCACGGCCTATGCAACGTGAAGAAACTTTTTCAAATTCAAGGAGGGACTCAATTCCATGTATGAAATACTTGAATTGAATGAGTAGCACAATTATTATACTCTCGGCGATCTTAATGATTGACATACATCATGGCCGAATGCCAACAAGAATCCAAGAGGTACTCGCATCTTACTGAAATCGTGGATAACAGAGAATCAATTTGATTACGACCTATATATAATATATGGGTCGGAGTTCCCAACATACAAGAACAAATTCATGTTTGGACCTTTGCATTGCTCACACAAGACTTGAATTCAGGTTTAAGAACCTGAAGGGAATCGCAAGTTTTTCATTATAATAGCAATCAGTTTTCCATTGTAATAAAGTAAATAATCAAAAGGATGATGTCTTTCTCATTCCAGTTTAATATGAAAGTATTCGGCTTAGTGTCAGAAAAACAGATTGGGAAAAGTCTCTCAAGAAGTTTAGTCGGAAACACCAGATCCACCTTCTGACGGTAGTAGCTCTTGGTTTTTAATGACAGAAATCTAACTAACGATGAAATAGATCTCTATTTGTTGAAGCTAGAGAAGCTTATATTGGAAACCATTGAGAAAGCAGTTCTCAATATTATACATAGAAACCATATGGAAGCATATGAAACATCAACCATCACAAGGTGGAAAAGATTGAAAAGCCTTCTTCTCACACGCGTCGATAATATTTATCGGTGATTTCTGAACTGCAACGATCCCTTGTTGGCCTTATTAGAACTACACCTTAAGATTGTCCGGAACTTAACCCATTCATACTACAGTAATGACTGGCCGGAGAAACTCAGGGTAGTTAGCCCACAGGAAGCATAGTATATTTCGTAAGAAGTTTGAGTGAATCTGTTAATAATGCGACTCCAGATATAGATGGTAATGAAATTGTATGTGACGGTTTACAGAAGCTAACTCTGATTGGAACTCATTTTGAATTGGTATCATACCCCGAGAAAGGGAGACAAATAATTTCAAAAGTCGTTGAAGCAAAAGTTTTTGATTTTAAATCAACTGTGAACGGCGAATCCATTCTTCATTTCAATGAAAGATTAATCTCCGCCCTCATACCGAGCGGAAACATTCTTGATTATTTTGCCAACTATGAAGACTTGTGGTCCATATTTGGCAGGGTAAACAAGAAATCATGTGGTATTCCAAATATAGCGCTACGAAATTTGCCTGAGATTGCTATTAGAAATTATTGCATATTGTTCACAACATGTTGCAATATTCATATTTCCCAAATCAGTGAAAAATAGGTATTGTATACCAATACCTCGTTATGCGACCTAGATCGGTTCCTGAAAACTTGGCCGTAAAGCGGAAAGCCGTATAACAAATCAATAATTTTCATACAAGTCTATACAAATTCAAGTGGATTGGTTCTCATTACTATTGTACTAAAACGGAAAATGTTTTCTTGTTGAAAGGCTAGCTAAACACTTTTGCAATGTAAATAAAACAGTATCATTAATAGAAGCTAGAAAATTTCACACATGTATTCTTTGTGTGTATTGAAAGATAGTACAAATTATAGCAACTTTCTTGTTAGGAAATATAAGGTTAAAAAATATGAGCGGAGTAATCATCACTCTACTGTTGTAGATGGAATCTGCTTAAAATATTTTTCCAAAGTTTTCTGCTTTGCCTGATTTTCTAGTTCACCTAATAGCTGAGTTCTCGCTTACTGGCGTTTTACCAATTAGACTTATGTCCGGATCATTTTTAACAAGTATGTTGACTTCCTGATCGATATAAGATAGGGTAGCTGACAAATGTTCTGCTGTTAGCTGTTGGTTCGCAACAGATTTTGTCACTAAATCTGGCTCTGCCCCCTCAGTATGCATTCGTTCCATTACTATTTGAATGAGTTCTTCGTTCAAAACATGTTCTTTATCAGCATTTATTGGGTGAATTAAATCAATTTCTTCCAAATTCTCAATTCTCAAATTATTTGATAAGTTTAGTATGTTTTGCCGGATTTCAGAAAGTTCATTGTCTCAGGACAATATTGTTTTTATGCACTCTAGCCATATGTTCTTCCACACATTATTCATTGTGGCTAGAGTTAATTCTTTCCAGGATTGGTTTATATTATCGATAGCATCTTTGATACTGTAGTTTTTCAAAAACTATTTATCGAAAATTCTCCATCAGGCTCGTGAAACATTTTACGATATGTTCTTGATAAATAGTATGCCTTAAAAGTGGCATTTGATTACTTGCCTGAATTAAAGCTGTTGTATTTTTGGGAGGTACAGAATCTCCACATCTTCAGATAAATTAATTGGGTCTCTTGGAGGGTTATTCAAAATGAGCAACAGCTTGTTGCTGAAGTTTTTACTCTTCAAATAGTTTTTAACTTCAAGACAAAGTAATTTTGGAGCCAATCTTTGAAGAGAATCTTGGTCATTCGTCCTTTATTGTTGGATCTCCAAGTGATGAACAATTGTGTTTTGTTCAAGCCTTTAAAACACCTTGGATTCTCTGAGTGATACACTTCGCACTTGTTTAAGTTTTATGATATATTACCTGCAGCATTAGCGCCTAGGAACTCCAATGTTGACAGTCCCAAGCTCGTTTGAGAAAGAAGGAGGGGTCCGCTTGTTTCCCCAACCCCTAGCTTCCATGATCCCTCATCCTAAATTCCACGACTTATCTGTAACAAATAGTCTCGGGATCACACATTGGGTTTACTGGTTCCCCAATTATGGGAAATTAAATGTCAAGAAATGCTAATAACTGTAAATACACCTACAGCTCTGCTACTAAATCCTACTCACACCTCCTTTGTGGGGACGTAAGGAGGAGGAGGGCGAGTCATCCGCGCGTGATAACAGAATCGAGAGTAATAACCATGCCGCCGGAATGTAGGTTGGGCGACAGGTCAATTTCTCATCCCTGGGAAACCGTAAATTGTTTCGAAACCTACAACCGAGCCTTAGAATGAATTGGACCTACGGTGATGACCTCGCAAACGAAAAAAGGAATATGGCATTGGATCCTCAAATGTCAGATGACTGAACAACCTGTAGTGTTTATATATGTGTCAGTATGTCCGTAAAAGACTGCAGCGGTAGTCTGCTGCCTCAGCGAGCAAAAAACAGTGCTGCGCTGAAACTGGCCTTGTCTGGGGACGCGTAAGTGCGCTGGCAAGATGGCTTTGCGGTGTCGTGGGGCCAGTTCTTCTATCTCATTGGAATGCTATCATCATGAAGTTTTACAATTGATGCCGTATTTATGAATGGTTTTAAGCGCAGAGAATACGTTTAAAAAGTTTTTGGGGTTTATAAAGTTTTTAAGGAAAAGTTAAAGTTGATTAGTTAGTTAGTTGTTTTTATTACTTACCGAGAAAAAGACAGCAGCATCGTTTATTACTTAAACGAATGTTAGCAGGCTTAGATTTTAATAGGGTTTCTTATTTCCCTGTGCTAATTATTCTTTAGATAAAATTAAAAATATGATTGTGGATAGGTGCATCTAGTTTAGAATATCAAATATGTATTCAAATATTTTATATTGCCAAGCCATCAATACAGTGGGGAAATTATTTTTCATTAAACAGACTAGTTTGCGTTGTTACATCTGCGAGAACGACCCGGACAGGCATATGCTGCGTCAATTTTTCAAGCACGTTGTTTCCCAGTACCACACTAATTAGGGTGTATCAACGTATGATTCATCTGTACACTATTTAATGATACAATTTTTGAATGATTCGAAGCAGCGCACTGCTCAATTACTGCAAACCCTGGCGCTTTTCAGGACTAAACATACTGGCAATCCAGGATACGAACTGAACTGGAAATTATAATCAAGCTATGAGATCGCACACAATATTAAAAAGCGGGAAGCCTGTTGGAAAGCGAGAATTCGATGTAGCATTTATTGTGCAACATTTTGTCACGGTCATTAACAACTGCCAAAGAAGTTTTCCTGAAACTCGACCATGAAGCTAGGGCTACAAATCAATGATAATAAAACAAAGCCCATGAGGCAGTCATTTGGCGAATTCAATATCAAAAATTTGAGCGAATTTGTGTATTAAGGCGCCAAAATAACGAGTATCGGTAATCAAAGAGATGAAATACGCCGAAAAATACAGCTCGCAAATAAAATATTTTTTTCAGTTTTGACGATCTTGAAGATCAGCTGCATACACAAGAAACAAAGCTCTGAGTATACAAATCTTTGATAAGACCCGTGTTATGCTATGGGTGTGAAACATGGACCCTAAACCAAGCATCCGCAAATATATTGAACGCCTTTGAGCGACGGGTTCTGGGGCTAATAATCGGAGCGAAGCTAGACGGAGACCAATGGTGAATTCGATACAACCATGAGCTGTATAAAATTTTTGACGAGTTGGAGGTCTCAACGATTGTAAGACTGCGGAAACTACAATGGGCTGGCCACATGAATCGTATGGACAAACAACGGATACCCAAAAAGGACAACTGAAGGGCGGAGACCAGTGGAGAAACCGAGGAAACGCTGGTTTGACTCGGTCTATGAAGAGAGTTCAGTTCTGCTAGGATTTTGAAATTGGAGGATGCGGTTAGTGGACCGAGACAGCTGGAGGCGCTATTTGCAGGAAGCGAAGACCCGAGAGAGGATGTAGTGCTACAAAAAAAAAAAGATTTATTGTGCATAGGAAGTTCAAATCATTATGGATTTTAAGGCAGTCAACGAACGATTGCGTGCGATCCGTATAAAAGCAAAATTCTTCAAAATTTGCCTTTAAAAGGTGCACCCCCCGACCGAAGAAAAAGATGAAGATATGAAGGAAATAGTCTACAATTACCTGGAAAGGCTAGTCGACTCATTGCCTACAAACGAAACCAAAATAATTCTAGGTAATTTCAACGCTAAGGTTGGCAATGAGCTACTTCATCGGGACAACAGCCAGTGCCTAATTAGCTTTGCATGTAGCAAAAATCTAGTCATACGTTTGACTTGCTTGCCAAATCGACGCATATACAAAATGACCTGGGTATCGCCGGATGGCAACACTCAAAACGTGACGTCTGTGCATACCGAGGAGCCAATTGTAACCCGAATCATTACTTGATCAAATTATCCTATCGATGTCGTATATCAAAGGCGTATTTGATGAAGACCAGCCCTCTACAAAACTTTGACATCGAAAGGCTCCAAACGGCGTCTGTGGTGAAAAATTTCACGGAGACCCTTGACAATCAGCTGGCTCCCATCCTATAAAATACATCGCTGAAGAAAAGCAACGAGCAATAGATGGAAGTGAAGGCGGCAATCAAGGCCATGGCAGAACAGACGATCGGACATCAAGTCCGGCGCATAAGAAATGATTGGTTCGATGACGAATGCCAAGATGCGTTAGATAAAAAGAATCAGACGTGCAAAAAATATTTAGCTAGGAAAATCAGGACGAAGAGAGAACATTGAAAATCTCAGAAGAGTAGCGAATAAGAGAATTAGAGTTAAAAAAAAAAAGAAATACCACGACGACCAATTGAGAAGTATCGATGTAAGCTTACCGAGCAATAACACAAGACAAGCATAGAAAGTAGCCAAAAACCTGAAATGAGGTTATCAGGCCAAGACCAGGCTCTGCTGTGATGACATCGGCAACTTCACCGCTGATGAAAATAGGATTAAGGAGAGAAGGGTATCATATTCCATGAACCTCCTTAATGTGCCGCACAGTTCGAAAACATTGGAGGCTACAGATATTCCCGGAGAACTTCCATTGGTCCCATCAACTCTGGATGAAGTTTGTTCCACCATTAAAGCCCATATAATAAATTGATCAATTGTTTACTGTCAAGCTGTTCTAGCAACCCGTCTTTTTCCCTCCGTTCTCGCTAGAGGGGGGATCACCCAATTTGAAGGCGCCCCATGGCGTAGTAGAACGAGGCTTAGTCCGAAGAAATGTGTAAAACGGTTCCAGGCTACGTTCTCAGATTGGCAAGGGAAGTGTTTAATGGGTAGTCCAGACATCTTGCGCATCTGGGAGCCCTACACTCAGGGCATAAATAGCCTTCACCTCCTAAGCACAAAAAAAAAATCTTACAGGGAATTGCCTTTTTTTAGTTTATGTTGTAACTGTTCGATAGGACAGGAATATAAAATTTTCTGCCACGAGATATAAATGCAGATTCGTCTTGTTAAATGTATAGTCAAATTAAGGTTTTTGTGCACCATTTTTGATCGAAGAAATTGGGTATTATCTTGCATGACGGTGTTGAATATTTGCTCCATAGAAGCTCTTTACGTTGTGCAGCTGAAAACAGTGAATATTATATAAAGAGATCTTCATATATCAAGATTTAAAGCTGCAATTTTAGATATAGGATACGTAGGAAAAGGGAAGAAGCAAATTGTATACAAAATCTTTCTTGTAGGAGCATAGTGCTGCCTACTCAACTTTTTAACAATTATTTTTCACTCTGCCGATATTACGAATCTATTTCACTCGATACAATAATTTTTTTATTTCCTGGAGCGACAGCCCTTCAATTAGCCATTTTACGTTTTAGGACCCAAACTTTTGATGATAAAAAAAAAATTAGCAAAAAAATTTATAAATTTTGTTCTCTACCGAAAAACAAAAACTGCTATTTTGTGAAATTTTGCAGTAAAGTGAAAAAAAAAATTGTTTAGTCTTTATAAATAATGATTTATAAATTGATTACATATCTTATCAATATTACCTTAAATTAAATGCTTTTTTTTATATTTTCACATTTTAACTTTTTAGGTTACAATGGCAGGCGATTATATTTTGGCTATCGCATCTATTATTATATCTAGCCTTAAAAATAATGATGTTACAATTATTCTTTGCCAAGTAAGTACAATTCAATAATAGTAATAAATTAAAATATAAAACACTTAATTTTTTAAAATTATTTTTCATTTTAGATTTTAACAGACTTAGTGCAAGGTGAATTCATGCAATTAGGCTCAAAGGAAACAGAAAACGAAAGATTCGCACATTATTTAACGAAAACATATAGAAAAACAGCGTCATTGATTGCTAATACATTAAAAGGGGTAGGTAGATCAATTAAATACATTTTCACTGAGATGGGCTAAGTAGATTTTTTTTATTTATTTAAATTAATTTCTCATTAATTCTTATAATAATTGAAAATCAATTATGCTAATGTTCTGATGTGAAATGGGCAGGATACTCGTAAGTTGCACAATAAATATCTAAGAACTAAACAGCTGATTGCAGCAACGTAAGCTGTGTTTAACAAATAATTAGCAATTATCTTCAATCCCAAATATGGTATAGTAACCCTAATGCTGGCTATGCCTATTTCAACCATAAACATGTAACATACGAGGAGGAATCAAATATAAAGGGTAATTAAGGTCTCCTGCTTAGCACGCACATCCGAACTTGATCATATAGTATGGCAGTTGGTGGTTCGTTTATAACGAGGAACCAGCTTAGTTAGCAGCCACGCTCGGTTTCGTCCTCAATACAGCCATGACTCAGCAAGGGATACATTCGTCTGTCGCACAACGCGTCATCATAACGTTTTTAGCAAATGAAGGCGTTAAACCTCAAAAATGTCTACTCGGTTAAAGGCGCGGTTTGGGAACACTACATTGTCTCAGGATCGAGTGTATACGTAGGCCAGGGAATTTAAGGGTGGGTGAGAAGGTGTCGAAAACGTAAGTCATGATCGACCTCCAAGGAAAAGTCTTACAGATGACAACATCCGTGCCATTCGAGACCTTATTGAACTCATTGACTTTCTTTAAGATTAACAAATAGTGAATGCGGCCTACTATTGCCAGTTGCTACATCCATCGAAAACCTTCTATCGAAACAAAAAACCACGTACCCCTATAAGTGAGGTCATCCTTCTCCATGACGACGCTAGGCAGCATGCCGCGGCTTTAACAAGGGATAAACTGGAAGAAATGGGCTGGAAAACACTCCTTATAGTCCAAACTTGTACTACCTTTTCTTCGCGCCCGTGAAAGAATCATTTAGGGGAAAACGAGTCGAAAGCAATGAATAAGTCGATAAACACGTGCGCAACTTTTTATGGACAAGTAATATTCGAGCTTCCAAAACGGTAGCAAAAGTGTGTAGACAACGCAGGGGACTGCATCGGAAATGTTGATGATATGGTTTGTATGTAATATTTGTAATGATTTCGCCTCTCGTTCATTTGAGATTTCTCAAAGGAGATCTAAACCGGCCTCTCATCGGTTAAAGACGTGCAGTCTCGGTACATGACAATATAAATACAAGTCAACTAGCCCGGGTATCCTTAGTCTACTCCGTGGTGGCTGCTGGTAGGCTTGCTAGTTCCGAGAGGAATGTCGGTCGCAGATCTTACGCGAGTAGACTAAGTCCGAATACAATTTCTCAGCCACCTATTCAAATGATTTAAAACACACTACAAAAATTTCCCTGCCCATTACTTTAACACTGCCTTCGCGAGGTTTTCAACCAATCATCAACAACCAAAAGCAAATTTGCGATCTAAATACCGACGCGGAGACGGACATACGCTAATAAAAACACCGAACACAAACTATGGCACCGCGTAACTGAACCGATCAATTGCAGATTGTTAAAATCCTACCCACTTGGCGGCATATTTACCTCTCGCTCCTGTTTCTCGTTGAAAAACTAACGACTGAAAGGAAAGGTGATGGTTACTTAGCAAATCATTTTTTTTAAATAATAAGTCATAATGCGAGAAAAACTTATACAAAAGGAAATGTCTTTCATCGAAATCAATACTTCAGTATTAGGAATTTTTTTAGGGGATTATATACAATCAAAAAGCACTTTACTTGAAAAAACACGTTTAAACTACTTAGCCTCTGAATAAAGAATAAAATTAACTTTTCAGTTAAAATCCAAATCTTGAAGAATATTATAGCAAGTAATGATAAATCATTGAAATGGAAGATACTATATATAGAAAAAACGTTGCAATGTATTTATAATCCCATAATACTTTCTTACTTAGTTACATCAATTTAGCTGAATTCTATTCTACAAATATCCCAGAGCGAAAGTTTTCTGCTTTAAGTGTACAGAAAGTATTTTTCGATATATCCACATCACTACTCTTAATATGTATAGCAGCACTAGCGTTTTAAATTTTTTGGAGCATTGCAGCATATCATCATGTAAATGTCATTAAGATTGCAATGTCCCAGAAGTGAACTCGCAAAAGGGCACCTAATCATCGCAGAGTTTAATCGTTGTAGTAAAATTTATAGTCAATGAAATCTTCGAAATTGGCTAAAATTAATTTTAAACAGTGCTTTAACGAAACTTGGATAAATTCGAACTGCACAGCAGTAGCTAGTCCTTCAGGAAGACAAAATTCATCTTGTTCGATCGGCTATGGTTTTGAACCAAAAGCAAAGATCCTCACGTTGACATGCATCGATAAGTTCATGTTTTTCAATCTGCTAATCCTCTCTCTTGTTCTTAGTGTCTCGATAGTATGTTTAATTTTTCAATTCTGAAGACCTGGCAGTATTTTTAAAAGATTTGCATATTTTCAAAAAAATGCGGATTTGGTTATTCACGATGATTGATAATTGATTGTTTTCCCAGTTGATAAGTTCACAATTACATTTTCTATACCTCTTTACAAGTTCATCTTTCGGCAATTTCAACTTACAGGTCACCTCAATTCCATGATTTTTTAGGAAATCAACGCAGGCAGCATCTACAGCATCACGAACTAGCACTTTCTTTCTATTTAGCGGGATCTTGATTATTATCAAACTGTCTTACTTTCAAATAACAACTTTAAGCTCTATCTGGAGTGAAAGACTGATCGGACTGTTTTCTTTAATATATATTGTGCAATGTCTGCTTTGTTCAGAGAAAAGAGAGTAGGGATTTTACTTATTTCCTCATTTGTTTTAATGGTGAAAATGGTGATTTTTCTGTCTTGAATTCTTTGCTTAACATCGACATGTGTTGCGACCTTTGAGAATGAAACAAATGGAAAGGCTACGCTCTCAGAGATTGAAAGGGAAATGATATGACCGAGTCCACTGAGTCTGATTTTCATTTAATTTTCAATAACTTTCAATCTCTATTCCATCTCTCCTCTCGCGAGCCTGATTATGAATTTGACAACCAAACCTAGGCGCGAAATTTTATTCAAGCCGAGAGAAGAAGGAAGTAAAAAAATTTTCTTCTTTAATTGCTTTCATTACATATTATTCAATAAATGTCTAAAAAAATTACCGCTTATATTTGATTCACCATCGGTTAGATAACACTTTGACAGGCTCTATCATATTTTTGTTTGCTTGTAAGATTAAAAATACTTTTAAATTGTTTTCATTTTAAAAAGTTATCTCCTGCCCTTTAAAATTTTAAGGGCTTTGTCCGGCGACTTTATAAAGACCTATTAGTTTCGCGTCCTATCTGCTCTTCTGCCCGTGCATCACAGGAAGTTTTCTCAGCAGCTATAAAAGCTCAAACTTTGTGTTAAGGTCAGATATGGTGGCCTCTCAAAAGCTTAGGTTTTATTCAATTTTCCAATGGTTTTCACTGACGTGACCCTTAAAATTTTTTTTTTATGAAAGATAGCCAGGGTATCAAATGAAAAGGCTTGATAAAAACTTTTAGAATGTGAAATTGAAATGTCAGTTTGTGCTTCGCGTGGCCCGATGGTAAATAAAAGTAAGTAAATTGGTGTGTCCCTCGCAGTTTGACACAATTTACCTGAAAAATCTGAAAAAATTGAGATATTTATGAGTATAAAGCAACAAATGCCTCAGAGGTTAAAATTCACTCAACTCTATTGAAATTGTATAAATTGCCAATTTCACGTTTTTCTCCATAAAATATAAATGATATCTTCAAACTAGTTTTCACAAATTGGATCGTAATCAGCAGAGTTATAGCTATTTTAACTATATGGGATTTGAAGAACACGTAAAATTCTTTTTCAAATTTTCTTAAAAATTTCAGGAGTAGTGTTTAATTTGCCAAGCACTCATCGAAATTATCTCAGTTGAAACAAAATTGGGTTGTTGATATATTTCAACAATTTCATTCGTATCCTATATATGTATATATAAAGTAATCAACATATGTCATAAGACCAAATAGTTCCAAACCCGTTAATGGTTACCAAGCTCTTCTGGTAGGAGACCTCTCCTGCCTATCCAAATAATTTTTTTTATCGATGGCAGAGAGGTGCATTAATAAATGCAGGGTCATTACGAACAATTTTCAAAACATTTCGTGGAACTGCAATAATACTGGAAATAAATGCACGAAAAGTTTGTTTTCATCTTCATCATTATCTATGGTATGACAGCCCAAGTCGAGCCTTGGCCCCCAGGATTAATCTCCCTCAATTTTCACGGTTCTGCCATCTTATTCGCCAGTTGAGCACTTCCAGCAAGGATCTACTGTTAGCTTCTATCGTGTCTTCCCAGCAAGTCCTTGGTCTTCCCACTGTATGTCTTCCTTGTGCTCTACCATCTTATGTTCTTTTGGGCAGCTGGTTTTCTTCTATACTCTCTATATTGCTCGCCCATTGCAATTTGCATAACTTTACGTATGTAGATATACTCTGTTCCTTGTTCCACTGGCCCGTCAATTTTCCGCAGCACTTTGCCTTCAAAAATGTCCATTGGCTTTTCTCCTTGGGATCCATGTTTCACTTCCACATAACAGCCAAGGTTTGACTAGAGATTTATAAATACGAAGCTTATATTGTCTGTAATCAACTCTGGACCTAAGAATGGGAAATACGAAATAATAAGCTTCATTTGCGGCGTTGATACGGCGTCCAATCCCGTTCTTTTTGGCGTCTCTTCTATTCAGGTTGGCTCCAAGATAAACAAAGTTATCTACACTTTGAAGGTTATAGCCTCCTTCCAGATTTTTTTGAGCTGATATGTTTTTTCTCGTGGATGGACTATAAACTCGGTCAGTATGATACGTACTTTTCGAGTGCCGATACATTCCATCAAGATAAGAAGATACTCTAACTATTCTTAAGCGAAGATCCGAAAGGGGCTGTTGTGCTAAAGCAAAAAAATGTTCGTTCTCGTTTAAGTCATGAATTTATTCTCGTTTCATTCACTCGTATGCTCATTCAGTTTGCTGATTCTAGGCTTAGGAATGCTCTTTTGGCATCTGAGATTGAGCGTGCCACAATATTGAAGCCATCAGCATATACTACCAATTATGTGGACTTAAACATTACTGCACCAGAGGTTTCAGCTGTTGCCTTTCGATGACGTATTCCAGCGCAATATAAAGAGCGTTAGGGTAGGTCCATAACTCCGATTCCATTTTGAAACTGTCCGTTAGTTTACTGTTTCTCTTGACCAGGGTCTCTATTTTTTATAGAGGCGTCAAAGTCGAGCATTATTTTGAACATGGCATTTCTGTCGACACAATTGTATGCTTGCTTGAACTCGACAAAAAATTGGTGCACGTTGATGTTATATTCCCAGTACTTTTTGAAGTTTGGTCAATCGTAGACGGTCCACTTCAAAAGCGCCTCTGATACCCTTCTATAATATATACTTTCATAGTATGGCTTTAATTTTCTTAGTCGTTTAATAGAGGAATATGCTGATCTGACTTCATGTAGCTTCATATTTTCGTTTATTTTTTAGATCTTAGTGTTGACGGTCAGTCGTTTTTTTCTACGGCATACTTTTTTGGTTTATCGTCGAAGTGATTTATTTTGTTCTTTAACCCGAGTTGGTCACTGGATGTATTGTTTGTATGCCTGATTTCGTTTTCCAACTTCTTCTTTGCATTCCTTGTCGTACCAGTCGTTCTTAATTTTCTTTGGTTGATGCCCCTACACCTCTTCGGCCGCTTCGGTTACCGCATCTTCTACTGTCTTCCACATAGTATTAATGTCATTACTACTTTCTCCTACCCGCAGAGATATGTCAATGCGACTTTCTAATGCTGACATACAGTGGCTCACAGCTTATTTGATGCAGTAACATTTTCAAAGCTAAAAGCACTATAACTTCTGTATTAGAAAAGGTATTGAAAAAATTTAAACTACAATAAATTAAATAAAAGCCCTTTTTTAAAAATAACAATTTAATTTATTTCAACAATTGATTCTTAAATAACTAAATAACAAAAACAAAATTAAAGGCAAAATTTTATGTCACAGCTTAATTGATGCAGTCCACGTTTTCCTTAAATTTATCCATGCAGAGGATTTCCAGTTCAACACTAATATTTCGTATGGTTTCCTTTTTGGCTCAAGACAGCTTTGAGTCTATTTGAAACAGATTCAACCAGCTTTCCTGTCATTTCTGGCGTTATTTTACTCCATTCTTCTAAAAGAGCTTTCTTTAAATCAATTTTGTTGTAAATTGCGTGGTTACGAATTTTTTTCTCCAGAAAAGCCCATAAATTCTCAATTACATTTAAGTCGGGTGACTGTGCCGGGGGAGCCATCAAATGAGGACAATTCCAAATAAGCCAAGATTGCACGATTTCTGACTTATGTTTAGGGTCATTATCTTGGTAGAATCTGAATTCACGCCGGATTCCGAGTTCGTCAGCACTTTGCAGGAGATTTTCCTTTAGGAAATTACTGTACATGATCTTGTCCATGTTTCCTTCAATAAAGGCTAGCTTCCCAACTCCGGCTGCTGACATACAGGCCCAAACCATTTCGCTGCCACCGCCGTGCTTAACAGTCTCATGTAAATTTGCTTTTTTGAGCTCTGTATTTGGCTTTCTCCAAACGTACGCCATTCCATCTGAGCCAAATATGTTGAATTTGGACTCGTCAGCGAAAATCACGGTTTTCCAAAAGTCCAAATCCTTTGAAATATGCTCCGTAGCAAAGTTCAGGCGACTTTGTCGATTTTTGATACTGATGAACGGCTTCTTTCGTGCAACTCGGCCATTAAAATTATGCTTTCTTAGCACACGACGTATGGTTTCAGCACTGCATTCTTTACCAATTCCAGTAAACACTTCGTTCGCCAATTTAGGAGCTGATAACTTAGGGTTTTGCATTATTTTCCGGACGATCCACCGTTCATCAGACTCATTCAAAATTTTATTTGGTGAATTTCTACCCTTGTTTTCCAACCTTTTTTCATTGGTAAACCTTTCAATTATATGCTGAACTGTTGATGAACTTAAATTGACAACTTCGCTGATTTTGCGATGAGATTCACCATTTCTAAAATGATGAATGACTAATTCCCGCTGTTCAAGTGTTGTCCTACGGCCCATTTTAAATATTACACAATTTATCCACTTTTAAACTATCAAGGTCAAATAACTTTTTTAAAAATAAAATAAGAAACGCACTAAGTACAATATATCCAAAAAAATCCGGTGAAAATCGTGCACTTTTAATGCTAGGATACAAAGAACTAACTGCATCAAATAAGCTGTGAGCTATCCTATGCAAATGATTTTGCTTCATTACTGCTAACGGGACATTTGAAACATTTTTTCTTACTTTCTTTTGTGCTTCGAATTTCAGTTGTACTAACTGTAAAATCTGCATCAAAATATTTGTAAATTTTTATTTATCTGCATAAGGACAACAGTTTGTTTAATATTTATTGAAGTGCATCAAATAAGCTGTGAGCCACTGTATATGTGGACGTTACTGAGCTATCATTTAGCTTGTGTACCTGGTACGTTGGGGTAGCTGATTTTCCTTGTTTACAGCTCTTGGAGATGCGGCATCGAAACTAAATCCTTATAAGGGCGCTGGTGGCCGCTCGTTTCTGTATGAGAAGGTGGTAGATCTGGTTGAATGTGCGACCGTCTAGGGATGCCCGTGTTCTCTTATGGAGGTCTCGATACGGGAAGTGTGTGGAGCTTACTGTGAAGTCTCTGCTAGTAAAAAATTCTATCAGGCGCTGCCCGTTGTCTCTGCATGAAAGCTGTACTCCTAGCTGTTGCTCTATGTACCGTCTCTCAGCTGATTTTCGCAATGAAGTCACCCAGAACAATTTTATTGTCATTTGACGGCAATTCATCCACATAAAAGAATTTGCTCTTGATACAAATTGCGCAGATTCTTTGGTTAACGGACTTGAAGTCTGTGACAATTTGTTTAAATGTGCTATCTACAATCAAAGCCACTCCAAAGTCACGGCTTCCTTGCGATTTTTAGTTTTTAAACACGGTATGTGTTTGCATGCAACGATGTTGATTCTATATTTCTTTAATTCATCCACAAGTTGTCGCAATGCACCTGGTCTGTTCTATGTTCTAACATTCCAAGTTTCAAAAGATAGTCCTTTATTCGTTGCGATAGTCGTTGCCATTTGTCCAATCCAATCCGAGGTTGTTGTCTTGGTTCATAATAAGTAAATACTAAGTGAAAATTTGCCAGCGCTTCGACTTAGTTGGTTTTCGGTCTGCGAGTGGTATTTTATTTACCGCCTACCTGCCGGCTAATCGGTTAGGGTGCCAATTGAATTTTAAAACCTACAGAAAAATCATAGCGGCAGGTCACTCCAAAAACAACTATTTTTCATTAATTTTTTATTACTATTCTGAGTCCAAAGTTGCATACAGCGTAAGCAGGCATTATCTCTTAGCTCCCCGTGTATGGTGGCAATTTTTACAGATGGTCCAACCCGCCGCCAAAGGGAGCCCCTTGTTCCGTGGTCGCCATCATTGTTGCAGGATTCCACTGTAGCCATTTCAGGTGATTGTGAATCAGGGTCGCAAATCGGCAAGAAAGTGTTCTAAGGTTTCCTCCGCAACTATTTAAGGATTCGAAATTCACTCGACTTGTAATAATTTAATGTATATTCAGTTATATATTTCTTTATTTAAAAATTCGTCGACGTGAATAATCTTTTTATACTTATAATACATATTTCGGACCGCCTTAAGTGGATTCGCGCTCAGAATGTTTTTTCGCAATGAAAATAATCTGACGTGATTTTAAAATGATAATCGCTACCTATATCAAGGCAAAAATTGCTTTATCGGTCCTTGTTAAAATATAATAAAAGATATATAATCATGAATATCTTAACGGATGTTTTCAAACTGTCTTTTTACCAATTCGACCGTAAAGGTAAGATAATAAATTTACAAAACCTTGCTAATTTAAAAAGCGGAGCGACAAACCTTAGTAAGCGGAACCAACACAATCTGATCAACATGTTGTGTAGACCCACGAACAACTTTAAACCATCCTCTGCTTTGAATCCATACCAAAACTTAAATATGGGATTACCACTTTTACAAATGCACCCAACTACTTTTTAGACAGAATCGACTCCGTCAAAGCGAAAATCTTAAGGCTCTGTCTTGGACTCCCTCACAGGGTCGCCAATTTTAATGCATTCAAAATTGCTGGAGTGCTTATGACGAAATACAGTGCTGAGTTGCTTACCGCAAGAGAGCTAAGCAAATCCATATTCAACAACTTCCCAGACTCAGATTTGGCTGACCTAAAGGATAAAGCCCACGCATGCCATAAATTCAAGCCCTCCTTTGATAGAATCATACCCAGTGTCGCAGTCAACAGACCACTCAATCTTAAAATAATTCTAGAGGTTGATGGTCCGGTGTGCAACTTACACAACGACCCAAATGGCACTTTTGTTACAGAGAAAGCTAAGAACATAGCCGGCGCAAGTGGGGCCTTTATCAATCTCACAAATACCGAGGCTTCCTATTTTAGTATCGATTAGCATATCTCGGCACTAAACGCTGAATTACATGCCATCCTGGAAGCCCTAAAGGTCCCTGCTGTAACCTCGTTCACTGTGATTAACTTTTTCTCAGATTCCAACTCGCACTCGTGAACATTGAAAATACCATAAACCAGAAAAAGGTGAGCTACGACATCTGGCAGGTCATCAACATCAGACCGAACGCCAAGTTTTATGGTTCCACTCTCTGACGATTAGCTGTTTTGCTATCAAGTCCATCAACAGAATCCTTGTAAACAAACGTTAACAATAACTTGCGACTGTTCAAAGCGAAATGCGTAGATTCAAAAATGTGCAGGCACTGCAACGAAGTGGACGATCTAGGTAATAAATTCCTTAGATGTCACATTTACAAAATAAATAGAGACAAGTTTGCTTTCTTCAACAAATTCAACGTGTTTGCCACGGTATAGGACATCCTGGTCGAGAACGATAAAAATTTGATAATTGAGCTTCGAGTCTATATAGATTTTGCTAAACTCATGATTTAACATTGCATGGTGTTGGGCATCAGTGAGTCAAGGGCCCACCCATACCCAACACACTCAGCACCCGCGCTAGAAATTATACAGAAACAAGTTGGGTAAACAGACCTACGCTCATGTCAGAAGGGTTTTGTATTCAATTTCAAGAAGCATGTCAATGACGATTTTATTTGAGAAACTATGAAATTCAAAGATCATACTATTATTAACAAAGTTGAACGAATTTCGACTTCTGAGGTTTTTGTTATTGTTACACTCATAAATATCTCCCTTGATAATTATTTCAGATGTCCATTCGCGAGGGAGGAAACACATTTTTCATGTATTTCCCCCCGTGCCCCACTGAAGCAAAAACTGACAGTTTAACAACTGTTTTGAAAAGCTCCCATGAAAACTTTCATTTCATACTCATATCGGCTACGTTTGATGAATTTTTTTTTCAGGTGCCACTCTCCTGTACTGTTATCATCGATTAATAGCCAATTTTTTCGAATCCTACAGTTGTTACAAAGCCCTTTTGCTAGAAGCTCCCTCTCGCCTCCTTGACTTGTTTCACTTATGAGTATTAATTGTAGGTACACATCTTCAGTCATGCATTAAATTGAATCAAGTGTTCAAAGCATGCACCTTAAACGTTGAAGTTGGGAAGAAATAACTCAAAATTATTCAATCTTCGCATTTGAAACAGCCACTATTTTGTTTTACGAATACTGATACCACTAGCTGAACTGATTCTCAAAGGTATTCATGACACCTATCATTCCTGAAATTTTCATGCAAATCCTAGTAAAACGGTGGTGTCTGAGTCGGTAAAAAGCGCATGTTGTTCCATAGCCATATGTTGCCATAGTAATACATGCAGGGCATATTGTTCCATAGTAATACAGGAAATTTCAAACGACTATAACTTCGCTAAATATGATTCAATCTGTATGAAACTTGCAGGGTTAATTGATCTTATAAATAATCATCTGTGTACTGAATTTCATAGAGTTTAAGGGTACCGTTAAGATTTTATTGAAGAAAATATAAAATCGATAAATCATGCTATTACTAACAAAGTTGAGTGAATTGCGACTTCTCACGTATTTGTTGTTGTTGTACTCATCAAGGCCTACATTCATGATTTTTTTCAGATTTTTCGGATCACAGGTGTCCAATCGCGAGGGGGGGGGGGACACAAATTTTTCGTGTATTTCCCCTCCCTGTGCGCCCCTCGAAGCAAACTTTGCCAAACCAAGACCTGTTTTGAAAAGTTCTCATCAAGACCTTTCATTTGATACCCATATCGGCTACCTTCAATGAAATTTTTTTTTCGGGGGGTCACTCCCCTATATGGGGAGACCCCCCTTAAATACCTTATAAAATCTTTTTGTACCTGAACTTTGAAGAGGTCACCACTTTACACCTACATACAAAATTTGATGCTTCTAGCTTAAGTAGTTTCCGAGAAAAACTGCTGTGACACACGGACGGACGGACGGACAGACAGGACGCGATTTTAGAAGGGTTTTGTAAAATTATTTCTTTGAAAATAAGCGTGCTTTGCCTTGACTTGAATTTGCCAGTACATTTTCTCTATATCGGCTGTAAGGACTACTGGATATAATCTTCACCATAATAGTAGTGTCACCAAGGTGTCCTGAATCGTTGGTCCTACTAATAAAATGTCATTTAATGACTTCCCTGATGCAGTTTTTGCAGATGCGTTGAACACGACGCGGACCTTTGTAGTGGAGCTAGTTTCCTTAGTAACCGCATGGTGAGGTAGAATATAGGAAGGATTACTGACTTCATTTTTCCGTACTTCTTCCATGTGATTCGAATCTAAATAGTCCTGGAGGCATTTGTATTCTTCCATCAGCTTTGGATCTGTCATTAAACGCTTTTCCATTGCACAGTACCGTTGTATTGCCAATTTTTGTGATGCTGCTAATTATGTACGTCGGTCTCCCTTAAATGGAAGTTCCACTTGAAACCCTCCGGTTTCGAGTCGTTGGGTGGTGCGGTGATAGTGAGCCTCTATTTCTTATTCTTCTTCCGTTGGAAATCTCTTTCGTTCAGGTTCTTCTGGTTCCCAAAATTTCCGGAGGGTAAGGTCGCGTTCCGCAGTGCTTACTATTGTAATGGCTTGAAGTGAGGGTGTGATATTAACGGTAGGACCAGATAATATACATCTTAATTTTGTTTTTTGCGCTGTAGGACGTTCTCGCCGTATGCCGTTCTGCTGGATTATGTCTCCATACATATCAGCTCCTAATAGCCTATCAATTTTTGTACTGATGTTGTAGTTCGGATCAGTTGACGTTGTTTCATTTAATTCCCAATATCCTTGCAGCTTCCTCAGTCACAAAAGAATTCTGTTATCCTTGGTCCAATAGTGCTCTAAATTTACGTAGTGTCCGTACGCATCTTTTACATTGATGATTGCCGTTGCCAACAGAATGCTCCAGAAGTTTTGTTGATTTACATGGTCGCTCTGTACCTTGACTCCACTGGATGTACTTGCTTTTTTGATTTCAGAATCCTTTGTTCGACTACCGATGTCCAGGTGCAACATTGAGTTGTGCCGTTTATTGCATGTTTTGCATACGGAGGTCGATTTACACTCGTAGATTCGATGGTTCTTAAGGCAGTTGAAGCACAAATTGTGGGTTTACACAAATTCTTTCGATTTTCGATGCTAATTCCTTGAAATTTGCCACACTTGAAAATTGGATGGTTATCTTTGCAAACTGGACATTTGCTGGTACTCTGCGCCATTACGTGAACCTTAGTTCCTTGCCGTTTGGCAAGTCTTCCTTTCGGATAACTTCTAGCGACCTGAATTTCCGCTCCAAGAAATCTGCAAAATCCTTCCATGCTGGGATTTTCGCTTGAACGCCATAAGATAACTCCCAATCCTTCCTAGCTCCCATGTCTAGTTTGTGCTATGCGATATGAATGATGATTGGATACCAAGATGATGACTCTATGCCGATACCGCCAATTCCAGCCATCATCTCATTCGTTGTATCCAAAATCCTCTTGTAGCCGATCGCTGATTCTGATTTTATTGTCGGCAAATTCAAAAATGTCTGCAAGTACGCTGATGTATGAATCGTTTGTTATGTTAACGATCCTATAGGAGCTGCCATGCCTTCTTGTAATTCGCTTCCGTCATACTTAGGTTTTCTATTAAACCCTTTGCTTCGCCTCCAACCGAAGTAAGGAGATACTGAAATTTTTGAATGTCCGCGTGAGCTGCGAGTTCTCATGAACTAGCGTTTGAAATAGTACATGGCACGTGGCCCGTTTCACATGATCCCCTTCGAATTTCGGGATTTTAATCCGCTCCAGACGTATGGCGTCGTTCACCAAAGTTTCTGATGATTGAACCTGGTAGGTTTTTCTCGAGTTCGATCTGCTTTTTCGAACTCCTTGATTGCTTCCTTGAATCTTGTCATCAGGTTCAAGCATGTCTCCTCAGCTGCCTCATAGGATGCGATGTAATCCTTAAGTAGGGTTGCATCTTGTAATTTTGCCTGGTACACAATAGGATGCAATTCCTGAGTGCTTCGCTAACATTCCTGCAGGCGCTCCAATCGAACTTCAAAATACTGCAGGCTGTGTCGATCCTTCGAGTCTTTCAAGAAGTTAGACTTGATTCGATTGATGGTGTCAAAGTTTATCTTCTGAAGAGTCCCTCCCGTTGGTTCAGTCATGGTATCCAATTGATATCTCGAAGATGTTGGGAAGATGATAAGGATGCTTCCAAATCAATCCGGCTCGACGGACCAAAAAATAAGGTGACATTTGAATTTAAACTGCGCGCGTCGAAGGATTTGGAGAATTTTTTTTTTAGGTTGGTAGTACTGTCAGTGACATCTATGTCAAATTTACATGTTAAAATATTCATTAGTGTTTGAGATACGCGTCGTTTGGTGAGCTGTTAAAAGTGAGTTTTTCGTTTTTTGCGATGTCGAAATTTGTTGAATTTGCATTAAATTTTGTTTGCGGAATCAATTTTCTGCTGCGGATACGATGAGGATGGTGCAGAAAGCCTTTGCTGATGAGGCTATGTCTAAAAAAAATGTTTACAAGTGATATAGTGAGTTCCAAGCCGGCCGTGAACGTGTCGAAGACGAAGAGCGACCATCAACCTCTTCTCTTCTTCGATTATCGTGGTGTTGTGCATTATGAATTCCTTCCGCCGGGCCAAACAGTCAACAAGGTATATTATTTGAACGTTATGCGTCGTTTGCGTAAGGCTATCCGCTTAAAAAGGCCGGAATTGTAGAAAGACAATTCTTGGTTTTCACACCACGATAATGCACCATCCCATACTGCACTCGTAATTCGTGATAATTTCGCCAAAAACTCAACCCATATCGTTCCGCAACCACCGTATTCACCTGATCTGGTGCCGTGCTACTTTTGGCTGTTCAGCAAGCTCAAACTACCGCTCCGGGGACACCGTTTTGATACGATAGAGGAGATTCAAGCCGCACCGAAAATGGAACTGAAGGCCATCCCGGAAACGACGCGTATCTCAAACACTAATGAATATTTTGACATGTAAATATGAAATAGACGTCACTGACAGTACTACCAACCTAAAAGAAAATAATTCTCCAAATCCTTCGACGCGCGCAGTTTAAATTCAAATGTCACCTTATATTTTGGTCACAGTATTTAGATAAATCGCTTATACCGTCCCATTTAATTACTAGATGAGCACTGAGGATTGCACCTTCATATTCGATAGTCTCTACTAGTCATCGTAGGCGTGAAACGAAGACACGAGGGAGACTGTTGCCCGCGGGGAAAAACAATGCTTATTTAATGATTGGCAGCAGTCCTGGGTGAACAGCACAAAAGGAAGATGTTCTGCACACCTCATCCCTGATCTAATATCGCAGCTCAATCGAATACAGGGTGAGATTGACTTCTACCTGACCAAGCTCTTGAGCGGGGATGGGTGTTTTCAGTTTTACTTGTACAAGATTGGTAAGTGGCGGTCTCCTGACTGTAGATTTTGCGCAGCAGAGAAAGACGATGCCTGCCACACATTTTTTGCGCCGGGACCTCTATAAGGAAACAGGAGAGCTCTTCCCGGATAGTTTAATAGGGAAAATGTTTTGATCGTTTTACAAATGGAACCATGTGGCAAATTATATTCGGGCAATCCTAAATGATAAAAAGGACTCACAGCAGCCGGGGTTGGAGGATGACTTCTCTAGCAATCCTAGAGGAGACTTCCCAACTTTAAGGCACCCTAAGCTTAGCAAAACCATGCTTAGCTCGAAGTAATGTGTTAAACGGTTCCAGGGTAGGCTCTCAAATCGACAAGGGAGGTATTTAATGGGTAGTCCAGATGTCTTGCGGATCTGGGAACCACAGTCAGGGCGTAAATAGCCTTCACCTCCCATCCACAGAAAAATTACTCTTTGCTGTTTTCAAGAACATATTAACTTTCTTTTCAATCCAAACAGTATTTGATGATTTTCAGTTCTCTTTTTTTGTTAACTTTTTTCAATAATTATTAGTGAACGCTGCATAATCTTCGCTTCTCCTTTTAGATAATAAATAAGTCGACAATTTAAAACCAAAACTCTATACTCGCATAAATGTAATGTTATTTTACGCATAAATGTATGTTATTTTACCATTTTAGACAGCAGTATTAGCAGGAGCGGAAGAATCGCTATCCGAATTGGCATTCCAATATGGCCGGAACATTGGATTGGCTTTTCAATTAGTCGACGATTTGTTGGATTTTGTATCGTCAGCTGAACAAATGGGTAAACCCACAGCAGCCGACTTAAAGTTAGGATTAGCTACCGCTCCTGTTCTTTTCGCTTGCGAAAAGGTACGTAGATTAAATATCATAAATTTAATTTAAATATAAATAACTTTAACGTTTCTTTAATTTTCCAGTTTCCTGAATTAAACCCAATGATAATGCGTCGTTTTCAAGAACCTGGCGACGTAGAGCGAGCTTTCGAATTAGTTCACAAATCACACGGATTGGAACAGACACGTTTCCTGGCGCGCAAACATTGCATCGAAGCGATCCGATTGGCACAAGAAATGGCGGAATCACCCTACCAAAAAGCTCTTTGTGTAGTCAGCGACTTAGTCATCAATCGAATGAAATAATAATAAATAGACCCATTCTATTATTAATCTTATTTTTTAATTGTTACAATTAATCATAGACCTATTGCAATAATGTCGTTAACATATAGATAATGCTCTATAATTTGTTGATGTAACGGGAATTTAGGGATCTATACTTAATGTGAACTTTTAATTTTATTATTATTTACAATTTTTCTTTTTCTTTTGTGTTGTTCATGTTTGAAAGTGTGAATCTTTATGGAATTTTGTACGTGTGAGTGGGAAATTTTCTGCGTGTATGTAAACCATTTAAATATTTTTTTTTTGTTTTCGTTTCCGTTCTTCTGTTACCATTTATATATTATTGTAATTATTATTATATATTCGTAGTGCCTGCACCATGGCAGCTAATGTCGTTTATCGTCTGTTGACCTGTTATCAAAATACTCACCATGCCTTGGGTATGTAATAGTTTGCGCTTTTCGAGTGCACTTAAAATTGCTGCACACTCGGATGAAGGGAATCTGCACCTGAAATGATTATTCAAACAGTTGTTTTTAGTTTTATTTATTTTGCTCTTTTTATTTTTGCTCATGCTTCCCTTTCATATTATGAGTGACTGCTCTATTTACTCATAAATATAAACCACTCGTATTTGACTCAAATTATTTCTGATCAATTTTCTCACACAATTAAGCGACATAAATTTCATCTGACAACAGATGGTAAACGATATCAACTTTCGTACATTGCAAACCTCCCAAAACTGGAACACACGTCTCCATTGTCAACAAGGTTAAAGCCAAAGGCTTTACACCAAGCATCTAAAGACACAATTAGGTCAGAATGGGTATTTAGTTTTAGTAATTTGATATTTCTTGTTATCGCTGAACACAAAACAAAACCAATACCAACAACATTTCAATTAATTTCGAAAAAGTTATGTATTTATATGTAAAAAAGAAAATTTGTCAATGATGCTGTATTAAAGGATAAAAAGGTTGTTTTATAGCTGAATTATACAAAAAATGTAATTTGTACATAAAGAGCGTAGATAAAATATTATGTAAATAATTTTATAAGGTGAAGAAAATGAAAAAGGATGAAATAAATGTTTGAAAAGTTTATTTCGAAAGAAAATATTGTCTTGTTAAAATGTAAACAAAGCTATAAGGAAAGTTGTACAAAATTAATTTACCGTGTAGAGGATACTTACTAATCGTTGAAAATTTATTTTTCAAAATGTTTTTAATTTATTGTTCCATTGTGTATGTCATAAATTTACAAATTGAATATAGTCGTACCTAGCACGTTTAAAATCATTTTAGTATTGTTTATAAAATTGATTTCGTTCGGCACTGCAGGTTTTCATTTGGCTTTTCAATCTACAAACTTCACACTTTCGTGATTTTTTTCAACACTTGTTTGCAAATGAGTACCATTCAATTCTGGTATCTTAATAGTTTTTTGGGTGCTTTTTTGAATTCATTATTATTCGTGGAAAATTTCGAAGTTTTTGAAAGGATATCTTCCATCGCGCGTATTATTGAGGTGAGGTTATTCGAAAATACTGATGATACTTATTATAAGGGTAATAATAAGAACGCTGATCACTCACATGGAGCAGACTCGTGGGAGTGCTCAAAGTATCAAAGAAGGATTGTAATTGCTAGGAGAAGTACTGACTACAATTTTGATGATGATTCTTAATCACAAAACTCAAGCAATCGACAAATTAACTATCTTTTATGCCAATATAAGAAGCCTACAACACATTTTGAGTAACATTCAAATTTACCTGCAGCAAAATCCTGAAATGGATCTGATTATACTAAACAAAATATGGATCTATCCTCAAGAAGCAAAGTATTACAATGTTCCGGGATATAGCTCCGTTTTCTCCTGCAGGCCCGGAAGAGGAGGTGGTACAGCAATTTATATAAAAAATACAATTAATTTCGTGACAAAGGGAGTAATATCTGACATATACAATATCATAATTGATACTATAATCCCAATTGTCTCAATGCGCAGAACTTCTGCACAATAATAGATGCAATATACTCTACTGAAAAAAATCTAATCACAGTTGCTAACACAACCATAGACGTGATTGCAGAGTCTTCAGAGTCGAGGATGTACAAGTGTAGTGTAGAAGTAAATTTCAAAATGTCCGTGAAGGATGGTCTGCTGCCTCGGCAGAAGAAGGTGTCGGTATCTGCCGAGAATGCCCTTGCCTGGGGACGCGTGAATGCGCTGGCAGGCTAGCATTGCGGTGTCGTGGGGCGGGTTCATTCCCCCTAGCACAAGGACCCACTACAAAGAATTTCGCACTGACGAATTTCTTGGGTCGAACAAAACAAGGCGACCGAAGTCGCAAAAAGTGTAGGTAACTACACCAGGGACAACTGACTTGTTCATGGAACAAGAGTAACAAGTAAAAAGAAGTGGAAGCAGGGTGACCTCGTCCTTACCCGGAGAAGCTCATGGCCCACAAATGAGAGAAGGGCAACCGGGTGGTGATGGAGCCCCTGCGCACCCACCCAACCGGATTAAAATCTATATTTGTTGCAGTGGGCAGGTATTCCTCTTCTGAGTGGAAAACTCATACAACTTAACTTGCATAAGCTTTCCCATCAGAAGAGAAGTACCCCGGTGACCAATTAATGCCATAGAATTATGCAATTCGGTTACATAACTCTATGCCATTAAGAGGCACTCTGCTTGGGCCACTCAACCCACGGCGTCACCTGAAACAAAGAAGGATTATTTATGTACCCGGCGGCTGGCTCATGTTTTATGGGGTGAGCCTGCCACCGTACCGGGTCCTATACCCGATCAGAAGAGAAGGAATGGAAAGACCGAGTTCTATGTAAATTTTATCTTCTCATTTTATTTAATTTCTTCCACTTCTAAATATGCCGGGTATAAAGAAACATAAGTCATAAATTAATTAATTAATACCTTTAAAGTACTTGGTATGCTAAGTTCATCATAGAACAATCTCAAATTTTGAAACTCATAATTTCAGCGATTCATAAAAATCCAATTAACCGATATGTGAAGCTCTATTTAACCTAACCTGGACTTTAACAATTACAACATGGCAATAAGGCATGAAATTTAAATAAAAAAAAATATAAATAGCGAAAAAGTAAATGATATGCCGAAATTTCAGAAGAGAAATTTTTGTTTGGTACTAAATTTCAAGTTTAATTCACAATAAAATGACATTTAGGCAAGTAAAAGGGTACTTACCCACATAGTCCGTCGAGCGCTCGATGACGATGCAGGTATCCTATTACGTTCAGCTGCATAATTAATTAGCCTATTCCAATGAACTTCTATAATAAATATTTAAATTCCCGACTGATTTGTATCTTTATCTTTAACACAATTTGCACAAAACGTTATTAATGCCTTTACACACTAAGGCTGCGTAGAATGTTCGTGTGTCACTTTCTGGAAGTAGCTGCACCTGTTGTGGATTGAATTGCAAAAGAGATTACAATTAAATTCGGACTACTGCTGCTGCCAGTATTTGCAGTCTGTTGTTGGTTCGTGCTGCTTGTAGCGTTGCTTGTATGACCGCCCTGTATGTGAGGGCGACTCGAAAAGTCGTAATTCGACGGAAACAATTCAATTGATAAATGTGCCCGTGGGGAAAGTTAAATGTATATTCCTTATGAATATTTTATCTTCTTCTTCTATTAGGAATGATAGCACAATTTTATTTAAATTTTAGAATTTTACTTGCATTAATTCGATTATTTCATGCGCTAAATGAATTAAGGGGTTGGTTTCACTTATTTGACTATATCGAGGACAGTTACATCTCTTCTTCAACTTAAAAAAAAAAATTTCTTCAAAGGGACACACAAACGGGACTCGTTCCCGGAGCTCAGAATATCCAAAGGGGTCCACATGCGAAGGCTATACGAAGCTCTACGACCGCCGAAATAAATATTTCGCAACCGAGATTCTTTCGTTTTTTCAACTTTTCTCGACGGCAATGGCTCGTTTTGTTTTCTTTGCCGTTTAATTTGTGTGAATTTGTTTTTCTCTACCGCACAAATCACACACACACGCACAAAGTTTGCACGCACACCCACACTTGCGCTTGAAATTCATATTAAAATAGAGAACCGTTAAAGAACTCTAATGTTTAACTAGGAGATAATTTTCACGGGTAACGGCGTTCTCATGCAAAAACTGCTTGCATATAAATGGCAAATCAAATAAAACATCACTCCAGCGACGGCGATAGTGCATACATCCTCGCGGCTGCTCCATCAACCAGAGCCACACTCAATTTAATCATATTTTAGCCGATATTTCAACGCCCTCCAAACGAACATGCGTTTTGTTGCAAAAAAAAAACACTTAAATTTTCTTCTTCTGAACTCAATTTCTAGCTAAACTTTACAGAATAGCAAACTTTCAAAACTTGGAGCGGAGCGGCACTTTTCACACGCAGAAATATACTTTGATTTTCTGTTTTAAAAGCAGCGATGTGCCCGCGGTGACGATCAGCAAGAAACTCCCATGTGATCATCCACATTGAAACATGCAATTGCTACCCTCGCACGAATCCATGGAAAAGATCCCGCAATAGCATTTCAATCATTCCAATCCCCTCACTTGGCTCCGTTCGAGAAACAAGCGAATCATTATTTGCTATGTATGTCTGTATCGAGCAGGTCAACAGATGACGAACTAGTGTTTACCGTTCCATATACATCGAACGATGCTATCGTGGTGGAAGAAGTGGAGAGCTAGTACGAATAATGCGTACGTATGATGACGAGAAGCTTCTTTGGACGACTTCGCGTGTGTTGAAGGTTTTGTCGGTGTGTTCGAGCAATAAACCAACTATCGTGGATGCTGGTGGCATGCAAGCTTTGGCTATGCATTTAAGCGATCCATCACAACGTTTGGTTCAAAATTGTTTGTGGACGTTTTGCAATTTATCAGACGCCGCTATATTCTTACTAACATATTTAGTAAACTTGTTGAAATCATTTGTTGTCGTAGCAATTGCTTGGCCATTAGATGTTGACGAGCTATGATTTGATGTTTTTTTCGATTTTTGACTAGACCGATTCGCCGCCGTGCGTGATTTTGATGACAACGATGTCGTCGTTGTTGATGACGAATCATTTAATGTTTGATAGTAAATATTTTGTTGATGCTGTTGAATTTGGTGACGATTGTAATATTGATGCTGTTGATGATAGTAATGATGCTCTGATCGACCCTTTTCTTCAGCCTGTCGCTTTGAAGAATATATTCATCTTCTATTTCAGGTGATGGCTTTAAAATGTATTTTGTGCTATCAAACGGTTCGGTGCAAATTGGCAGAGTTTCAAGTTGCTCTTGTATCCTCAATAATACTAGTAATAAATGATTAATGCAAGTTTCGGAAAAAGAGCGATTATTTGAACGCTTCGAAATTATATCATGAAAAACTTTTCGAATTGGATTTTCAGTTTTCTAAGTTTATTTCCTTACAAATTTGTTTTCTTGTTTTAGTTATCATTTTCTTGAAATGAGTGAATTTTCTGTTTTTTGTTTAAATTAAAAATTTCAACATTTCCATATTGTTATGATATTCGATAAAGATGCGTCCTCCTGCGCTCTCCGCTTGTTGTTGGTGTTGCTGTCGCTGCTGAAATGCATGAATTTGTTAGCTGTACTGCACGGTTGGTGGATATAGGTAGATCGTGTCCGCGTGTGCTGACTGGAAGGTGGTCTGAAATGGTCAAGTGGCTGCGACTCATCCGTCGCCGTGTACGGGAATTTGCTGATGTTCATGTTGATATTGCAATGTGCCGTGCTCAATTACTACACAAGGATACCCTGGAAACAAATCATTGTCAATAAGGATGAAATTACTCGCCCAACTTCAAGTACCTGCCTGGATCACATAGCAACAAATGAGAAAAAAATTGCAGAGCGCTGAAGGTCACGCACTTAAATATCTGTATAACCAAGCACTAAAAGAATCAAAACGTCTCATAAAAGAAGCTAAATTTTTATATTACTCCAGAATATTGGAAGTAGCGGCGGACAACTCACACGAACTGTGGAAAATAATAAATGAAGTAAAAGATAATTTATCACCCTGGATCATGCCATCAAATGCTGATTTTTTTGGCATGGACACTAATAATGCAGCACGCCCATGTGGAACAGCAAACTTGCTAAACCATTTTTTTTTCAACAATTGATGAAAAAATTACCAGGGAGCTTGGTGACAAGTCAACTAGCTATTTCAATGTCACAAGTAACCCACCTAAGCCCATCTTTCATATTCGTCAAACGACTAAAAGAGAAGTATTAAATACAATCAAAATTTGAAAAAAATGCAGCACCAGGTATGGGCAACATCACCACACATGCAACGGCGGCGTAAGACCAAAAATTTATTTGGGCAAGAGAAGCTCCTCGAGGCCCTACAATGATACAACTGGAAGAATATCATGGAAATCAAACAACTTAAACATATTTTTTTATTCATACAATAGCACATATTTTTACTTTAACATAAATAAATCAGAGTCTCGTCAGCAAGTATTTTCTCTGTGACGTTAAAATTGAAAAATCATTAGTTGGACATTGTATACTACTTTTATAAATCAGTGGACGGAATCCTTTTATCTGACTTTCTATTCCTGCTCTTTCAAGATTATGCCACTTGCTGACTAGACTTTAACAGTGAAAGTTAAATAAACAGAAATTTTCTACTTTTCGCCTTACTAAACTCCTTAATAATTGCATCGTAGTCCAACTTAGATGCTATGTCAGCCTCAATGGATAAAACTCCTAACGCTGAAAGTCTTTGCTGACCTATTGTATTTCTTAAAAAGTTTTTGATAAGCTTTAATTTAGAAAAGCTCCTTTCAGCGCAATTCATAAGATTAGATTCACTGATCTCACCCACTCGTAGGACTGTTTCTAAATATTGACAATGTTTTTTTATAAATGCCCTTTTCGATTATTTTTGAGTCTATTTAAATCATAGAGGAAACCGAAATCTGCAAAATGTTGATTGAAAGATGTAAATCTTGTATCCATTTTGCTCATTATGGAATCAATCATAGCATTAAAGAACTCTGTTTTGAACTGAATTTTGGGAATCTGTATGGGTTCATCACTACTTTCATAAGCGAACATCCTTTTCTTTTTGGCTAACCTTTTATTTGTAAATTCTTCAGGCAAGTCATTATTAATTTTTTCAATAAATCGATGTGCATCAGATAATCATTCTTTGAATCCAATTGGACAATATTTTTTGATCCAGTCACAGAACGTATGCAAATGATCAAGGGCAATGCTTAAATGGACTTCTACGGATTGCCATAATTTGCTTGTGATATTCACTCGCGATAATATTGCATACCATAAATGTAAAGATATAATAAACTCTAAGCTGAATCTTCTGTGTGATTTTTTAAGCTCAAGATACATTCAACAACATCAGCAAATTGGAATAATATGGCTTTAACTGCTTTGACTCTGCTTGCCCATCTTGTGTCCAATAAAGGCTTTAAAATAAGTTTTAATTTGCCTTTGATAAACTTCCAGCTTCTGCTTGGCCTTGCAAATAACACATAAATTTTTTGAATGAAACCAAAAAGTGTTTTTGTTGTCACGGAAGAATTAACTGCATCTACGAACAGCTGGTTCTAACTAAAACACCCGCAGGGTATAAAAATGCCCGCGGATTAATATTCGAAATTCAACTTTTAACTCCGCTTTTTATGCCTACCATATTCGCACAATTGTTGTATTCTTGGCCGCGATAATTATGAATATCTAATCCATTCTTTCCCAATTTTTCAAGTATTGCATTAGTTAAGTAGTCCCCAGTTGACTCAGCGACAACAAGAAACCCAGTAAACTGTTATTCTATTTTACCGGTTGTTAAGTTGCAAAGCGTAATACGACAGACATTTTTTCAACTCGACTATAGTATCTTGTGCAATCAAGCAAAATAAAATAATATTTCACCTCTTTTACCCTTCGAATCACTTCTGCGGTCACTCTTTTCGCCATTAGCCTTGTCAACTCATTTTGAATATCGTGGCTTAGATAATGTGTTACAAGTTGTTGATCATTTATACGTTTCATGTGTTCTGGAAGCGTGGGATCATATTTAGAAAGCAATTTAAATGTCTATGAAGTTGCCGGAATTTTCACTACAGTCGATTTTAAGAGATTCTCTATGCTCTTTGAATGCCAGATTATGTGAGGCTAAGAAATTAATGATGTCAATTAATCCTTCAAATAAATTGTACCAATGTTTTTGAGATTCATGAATTAGCCTTTCTTTTTCTTTATTAATTTCCCATGCTTAATTCGCTTCTCTAATGATAGCCATTGAAACATAATAGTAATATAATCTCTGGTGTTCTCGTGTCTCTGTGAAATATTTGTTAAGTATTATCAGTCACAGTATCCTCCCTGAAACATCTGAGTTTGAGAATTGCTAAAAAGTCTACAAAGAGAACAGTAAACTTTGTTTTGATAACTAAAATAAATCAGCCAGCGATGATGTTGGGTTTTACCATTACTGAGCCTTCTTAAAAAATAAAAATAAGAAAAGTGCCTACGATCATCAACTTTGAGATAACCATCATCGCTGTTATTTGATGGCTGCATTTGACCACTTTGAACAATATCACGAAACGACCACATTCCCGGATTAGAACTTGTACACGTTTCTTTGCTAGTGTCGCTTTTATCACCGTCAACTGACCGAGAACTTATTTGTTGTTCAGGAATTCCGCTTTCCACCTATGATTCTGATTGGGTAGAGTTTGATGCTATTTCTACTTCCGACTGTAGCTTAGTACTCAATACATCTGAAGTACTTTCTAAATTGAATGAAGTATTGGCTGTTGCAATATCCGACGTTAAAGAAATCAATTTATCTTATTTTGTCATGCTATGAGATGTTTTTTGTGGTAATTCATCAATCATGAACCTAAAGCCCGATCTGATAAGACCCTTTCAGCTTTCTTTTGTCTTTTTGTGGACCCAGATTCATATTTTCTCTCGATGTCTATCTCTCTTGGGACCTAAGCGTGACAAGACGAACGTCGTTTAAAGTACAATATATTGAACCTATTAACAATAATAATAAATTTGTTTTTACGTACATAGCTACAATCACTCCACATGTCTACAGTTCGTTTATGAAATATTACACTTAAATTCTATTTGAAAAATCGAGCTGATCAATAATCACTACGTATTAATTTAATTGTTATATTCAAACCTTCAACACAGTATTACTCGTTCTCACTCACAATAAAATAATAGAAATGCTTACGGTACTCTGCTTTGTCCCGCGAGCCATGGAGAAAGAGTGGATTTAGACACGCCTCAACCGAAATCAGAATCGTTTGCTGGTAGGGAACTGCCTTGATAGCCGTTGCCATGTTCACCAACACATGTAGCATTTTGCTTCGCACACGAATAAATACTCACAATTCTTTCTCAGAAGTAGCGGGAGGAGGATGGAAATAACCTTGTAGCCGATTCAAACCTATTTTGTGACATTTAGGGATGTATCAGACTACGACTATTTAGCCGCACTTCTGTTGCAAGTTACACATGCTTAAATGGAAGCCCGCACACTGCGATTTTCGACAATTTTGTCCAGGTCGGCAGTCGCAGGAATTTGCGATTTTTCCTAAAACCAGTTTAGCAGGTAGTTTTTGTGATACGCGCGCAGGCGCACATCATTTGGACATTTGACGCTGAAGTGCACGGAAGCTTCTTGCATAGCGTGCAAATGAGTTAGCGCATGTGTTCCTGGCAAAGACATACCTTCAAATGAGCATATTAGTTCTGCGCATGCGTGAAGTTCCTTTGCAAATCTTGTCGCAGTGTGTTCGTATTTGCGTCTGAAAATCGCTGGTTACGGCAGAAAAATCGCAATGTGGCCGAACCCTTACTATCCTTGGATCAAATTAGACGGCACATCACGTATGTCTTACATAAACCGGTTTCTGTAGTCCGTGGCTACGTGTTGACTAGGATACACTGCAACTTATGATGGTGGGTTCATTATGAGTATAACATAAAACTTTGCGCATGATGAGTTGCAAAAAAATTGCATATTCTGTCAAGATAATAAGGTGTTCTCACGGTAAAGACAACTCATTCTTTATGTCGTTTGAAGGTTGATATTGATTATTGGAATGATGTGCTTGCCCATTTTAAAAATTTCCCAGCCCAAATTTTTAGTTAGATATGCATATGTTAGTAAATGCCATCGGGTACATCTTTCACACAAGCATTGTAGATATCACGCCGAGGATTGGAGTGCAATTGTGATGTGGGAGACAACATTGAGGGTGGTTGCAAAGAACACTGTAAGCCCAGATGATCACCGCCGATGGTCTCATCTGTCCTTATTGCCTTACTGTACTTGAGTTGATCGTGGTCACAATTTCAGTATACTATACTTTGGACTGGATAATTGATGCGGAATGCCAAATGCTAGCAATTTGAATTGTTTTATTGTTTTGCTTTGAGTAAAATCATTCACAACTTTCACTGGTATCAATACTTTTCAAACTTTTATTGAGTTAGAAAAGGCTCTCAAGTGCGAGGCTGTAGGCGGTCGCCCACGTCAGCCAGGCCTTGCGCTGCCAGTGACATATGAAATTATTCTAGTTAAAGAGGAGCAAGCTAGCATTGAATACTAGAAAGACAAAATACATTATTTTTAAACAGAAGAATAACGAAGACATAGAAGTTGACCTAAAAATTAGCGGTGAAAAATTGCAAAGAGTGTTTGAAATTAAATAGCTCGGTCTTACCATAGATAATCATTTGACATGGTTGCCAATCATAAATAATTTGAGGAGACAACTAGCATCAATGATAGGAATGTTGAGAAGATATGGAGGTTCATATATAAAGAAACTTATATTAAATGTATTTGTACTGACGGTGTTCATTTGGAGTCAATCATCGAAGCAGAACCTTAATATTATATCTAGGATACTAATTTAAGCCAATAAAAATATTCTAAACTATCCAATTCTTACTCCAACAAGGCGGAGAAAGCTAAGTTTATCTTCAAATGTCTAATTTCCAGCGAATCGGAACAAAAGCCCCTGTATAAATGTATCACAAATAAATCCATTCAATTCATGAAATGCCAACAATTTTGTAATACCTTACGCCAGAACTGATCGACTAAAGAACGATGAAACGAATGATGCTCTGCGCATATGACATTTGAATTCAAACTGCGCGTTTCGAAGGATTTGGAGAATTATTTTTTTTAGGTTGGTAGTACTGTCAGTGACATCTATGTCAAATTTACAAAATATGCAGAAATATTCATTAGTGTTTGAGATACGCGTCGTTTTGTGAGCTGCTAAAACTGAGTTTTTCGTTTTTTGCGATGTCGAAATTTGCATTAAATTTTGTTTGCGGAATCAATTTTCTGCTACGGATACATTGAGAATGGTGCAGAAAGCCTTTGGTGATGAGGTTATGTCTAAAAAAAATGTTTACAAGTGGTATAGTGAGTTCCAAGCTGGCCGTGAACGTGTCGAAGACGAAGAACGTCCTGGGCGACCATCAACCTCTTCTCTTCTTCGATTATCGTGGTGTTGTGCATTATGAATTCCTTCTGCCGGGCCAAACAGTCAACAAGGAATATTATTTGAACATTATGCGTCGTTTGCGTAACGCTATCCGCCTAAAAAGGCCGGAATTGTGGAAAGACATTTCATGGTTTTACACCACGATAATGCACCATCCCATAGTGCACTCGCAATTCGTGATAATTTCGCCAAAAACTCAACCCATATCGTTCCGCAACCACCGTATTCACCTGATCTGGCGCCGTGCGACTTCTGGCTGTCCATCAAGCTCAAATGACCGCTTCGGGGACACCGTTTTGATACGATAGAGGAGATTCAAGCCGCGCCGAAAATGGGACTGAAGGCCATCCTGGAAACGACGCGGATCTCAAATACTAATGAATATTTTGACATGTAAAATTGACATGGACGTCACTGACAGTACTACCAACCTAAAAAAAATAATTCTCCAAATTCTTCGAAGCGCGCAGTTTAAATTCAAATGTCACCTTATTTTTTGGTCACAGTAGTCTTCCAGAAACAGTGAAAAACGCAAACTCATTATTGGTTTTTAATAAAAGACAAAGAACATCTAATAAATTCAAATTAATAATGAGTCCGGAGGATTGAGAATGCAGTATCTTAGGGCATTTTAGCCCCAAACGTCGAGATACTTAAAGACAGCTAGTTTTTATAAATTCAGAGTCTGTTTTTACTGCGTCGTCTATTTTTTTCATCTCTGAGAACTGCACGAATCGGACTAGACTAGCAGGAAAGGAGTACTTCACAGCATTTTGTGTGTCCTTTAAATCGATGTTTTAGCATTGCCTGGAGGCACACGTAGGAATCGACGACGTGTGAAGTTCAGATCGCACGAGCGTAGTACGATTATGAAAGAGTGATGGAGAGAGGTATTAAAAAACAAAAACAAAAAAAAAATACACGGTTTAATAGCCCTCTCTTGGTCGTTCTTCGTGCATGGAATAAAAATATTTAGCTTCTAACATTTGCAGTCATCAAGAAGGCATACCACTTGATAATTCTGAAAGAAACTTGGCAATTGTACTCAAACCTTATCCTCTGAGCTGAAAGTCGAGAATATTATTTCATATTAACTATACAAAGCTTAGGGTTGTTTAAATTATTTTTTATTCACGTTTTTTGTCACTACACTTTTGTGTATTTACATCCGAAAGTGCAAAAGTATTTATCTAGGCGCCCATACACTTTTAATTTATATTCAAGCTTAAGATCAACTTTTCTCTCCCTTGCAAGCTCTGCAAGCGAGTAAAGTACATAATATTCAGAATTTTTGTTTTTTTTCGAACTATTTACAACATTTAAATTTCATTACTAAGGATTGCGGCGCGCTGTCGACTACATATTTTCTCGTTCCATTTTCAAACAAAACTATTGTATTGTACCGCATTTGCTTTATTCCGTTGACACTCCATAAAGCAAATCGTCCAAGTTCAATTTATTTTTGAAATCTTTCGGTGCACCGTGACCTGGTCTTCCCCAAAACTGCTCAAACGTTTCAAAGTGTTGATTGCAAAGGTCCGCTTCCTGTTGTTTAGCCAATTTGATTCGATGTATATGCTGCGATATCTGGCGCTTAAGGTCTTTCAAATATTCAACATTATAGGCGGCCGTCGATCTGTACAAGTCACAAGTATAAGGATTGATGGGAGCGGCTCCCATTACCGGATATGAAAAGTGAATTTCTTTAAACAACTACCGTACCTATTGCACTCCACCCGTTTGGTGACATCCGTGCTGGATAGGCTGATCGGTCGATGAATGCCTCTCCTGCGAGCAAGCAGAGGAACGAGCTCTACACCTCCATTTCCTACACCACACGATCCATTGGATTTTCGACAGACAACTCCACGAACTGGTCGTCGAACGCGCACGCTTTTGGACTTTTGCTCTGCAGCTAATTCTTTGGGCGATCCTGATTTAGTTTTCGTGTTTTCAGCGGGCTTCACCCCATTGTTGCTGTTGTGGTTGTTGGGTACTTGCTTTAATGGAAGTTGTGATGGCTCTGACTCAGAAGTTGTTACTGTAGCAGCTGTTACACACTTACAGGTGCACAAAGGACAGCATTGTCCTGTTGATTGTTTGGGTGATTTTTCTTTTTTCTTCGCCGGTTTTTCACTGGGTGTTGTTTGTGGGTTTTCTTGGTCTAGTTCCTTTAAGAGTTCTTTGTTTGTCCAACCCTTAGGAAAATGATTAAGAAAGCAAAAACATTATTGTCAATATGATTGAACCAGCGTTTCCTACCATAGACCGCATAAATGAGCTTCCAACACTTTTTGGATTACGCCATGGAGCTCCTCCAGGACCAGCTTTACCCCACGGATTGTGCTCCTATCATTTAGAAAAATGAGAAAAAATTTATTAAAATCTTTAGATGGCAAGAAAAATATAGAAACCGTTATTTTAATTAACGTAATAATGAACCACGATTGACTTAGATTAATCAACTGTAGGAAAAAATAATATTTTATTTTAAGTTGTTTGTTTGACAGGATAAAAATTCGAGTCGATAAATTGGCTTGGGCAAAAATTAAAGACACTGACCAGCGGATTCAACACTTGCTCCGCCTACAAGGGAGCAGTCTTGGTAGTTTGTCAAGATTATTGTTTGTAGGTTTTTTTTTACTTACCTCCATTCCCTACCACTCTCTCCATTACTCTTTCTTCGTCGCACAACGCTCGCGCGATCTGCATTCACATTAGAGCTGTGCCAGTTAATCGTTAACAGCTAATTCTTAACGTTACCCGCCGCCAACGATTAGCACTGCTAACGAAAAACTAAATTAACAGCTAACGTTAATTCCATATCAACTGCTTACAGCTAAGAATCGTTGCATAGGCAAAGCATTAGCAGCCACATTAACGATAGCAGCCGCATTAATGATAGCAGCCGCATTAACGATAGCAGGCTCATTTACGTTAGCATCCAGATCAAATTATAGCAAACACATTAATGTTGATGGTATTGGAGCTGTTAACTTGATACATACGTTATTTGGCGCTAACATTGAGCTCAACAGAAACGATAGTACGAGCGATCAACGCATTTGCTAGCAGCTACAACAACGTTGCCGGAATCGAATCCGTTGATGCTGTTGAGTGATCAACGCATAAAGAAGAGATGCATGGGATATCATATTCCATTGATGTTAATTTTGCCACACGTGCAATACATAGCTTAGGTTGGATGCAAGAACATAGTGCAGTGAGTGACAATAATCAAATTGTGAAGTCACGGTTTGTGGAAAAAAGTCAAAAAAAAAGAAAGGTAAAGTATTAGAAAAATTAGGTAATGTTAGCTTTAATTTATCTGTTAGTTTAAGGCGATATTTTTCAAAATGGAAAGGCGCAATAGTCCCATTTGGAATTACTTTTCTGTGTTAGACGAGACAAAAGCAACGTGCAATATTTGTAAAAAAACGTGCTCTTACAAAACAACCATTACAAATTTAAAGTCTCATCTTAAAAGAGTGCATCCGATACAATTTTCGGCGATTTCACATATGGATGGTCAATCAAATTTGAATGAAAAGGCGTCGTACACATCCGAGTTTCGGAGTGAATCGGAGAAAAATAATGCGGAAAGTATAAATATTGAGGGCTGTTCCACAGAAGAAGTCCCCCATGCGAGCGCGACAGTATTGAATTTGACAGCTGTTAAAAGAAAGCAGAAGACAATAACATCATTCATTCCGCAAAAGCTTAGACCTAATGAAAAATTAAAGGCCGATAATACATTGATGAACCTTTTTACAAAAGATTTTCAACCTTTCACTGTTGTTGAAGATGAAGGTTTTAAAGAATTTGTGAAAAGTTTAAATCCTTCGTACAATTTGCTTTCTAGGAAAGCAATTTCAAATTCGATGCTTCAAGGAAAGTACGACGAATGCCTAATCCAAGTTCAAAAATACGTCAATGAAGAGGCAAAAGAAGTTTGCATTACAGTGGATTGCTGGTTATCTCGCAATTTAGAATCATACATGGCATTGACTGTGCATTTTTGTACGCAAGACTTCCAACTCATGACAGTTTTTTTAGATTGTTCCATACTTATTGGCAGCCACACGGGTGAATACCTTGCCAAAGAAATTCGTCAAATTTTGCGAGAATGGAATTTGGAGGATAAAGTAATCATGGGTATATCTGATAATGCTTCTAATATAACGAACGCATTTCGAAAATATCTGTTATATGACCATTTCCCATGCTTTGCTCATTCCTTAAATTTGATTGTACAAGAAGCTGTATTATTGTTTGACTCAACAATTATTAAAATAAAGAAGATTGTACTTCACTTCAAAAAATGTACAAGATCTGCAGAGAAACTTCTTGAATATCAGCTAAAAAATAATGTGCATCAACCAAAACGACTAATTCAATCAGTTGCAACTCGGTGGAACTCAATATATTACATGATCAAAAGGTTTTTAGAGCTGAAAGATTGCATTCGAGCTACTTTGGCCATTATCGATGCAGATTTACCTGTGATAACACTAGAAGAATGGGAAATTTGTGGGCAGTTATGAGACATATTAGAAGTGTTCGAAGAAGTTACTTGTGTTATAAGTGGTTCAAAATATTTGACATGTAGTATGCCTATTGTACTAATGAAAGCTCTACTAATTGTTTGTGAGCAGTTAAAGCACCTGCAACTTTTAACGCTTCCTAGATCGATCGTTGAGCAATTAGAAACTGGATTGCGGAAAAGGTTTGGAAATCTAGAAGAAAATTCGAAGTTCGTTTTGTGCACATTTCTGGACCCTAGATTCAAATGCCACTACTTTTCAGAAGACACTGCTGAAATGGCAAAAACTACTTTAATGAAACCGATTCAAAATGAAGCACCAGGAAATACAACTCAGGAAATAAATAGTTTAGCTGTTCCAAAAAAAAAAATATTTCTCCTTGGGGAGTTGTTGACTCAATTGTTGAAAAGAAAAAACGTAAACCGTCAAACAATTGTTTAACAAAAGCAACTAAAGAGCTGGAACACTATTTAGAAGCAGATTTATTAGACAGACGTAGTTGTCCTTTGGCTTGGTGGAAAAAATATAGAGTATACTTTCCAAATTTATCAGCAATATTCATAAAGAAATGCGGAATTGTGGCCTCTTCTGTTCCGTGTGAAAGGATATTCTCGAAGACAGGTAACATATTGTCTGATAGGAGATGTAGCCTGAAATCTGGGAAAGTAAGGAAAATAGTTTTTCTAAATGCGAATTCGGCACTAATTCCCCGTGTTGGTTAAGGTAATTTTGCCTGTCACATAAATTTTGTAATTTTCAGCATTCACAATATTTAATCGGATTTATTACAGTTCGTCAATGGAAGTGGAGAGACCAAAGAAATGACAATGACCAAAGATTCAACTTAATCTATTTAGATTTGATATAATACTTAGAAGTCAAGAGAAATATTACTTTGTTGAATAAAGAATGTTGATTGAGTTATATTGATATTTGCCTTAATTAAATATAAATTAAAATGTAGCATATTGTATAGTTTTATTTTGAAATCTAGCTCCAACTCAAACAGTGAATATTTATAGTTAACGTTAACAGTTAACGTTAGCTGCTAACTATGGTCAACATTAGCAGCGTTAACGTTGATGAAAATTAGCATTAACGCCCACCACTAATTCACATTACGTCAGTTGGTCCTTTGTGCCGCCCAGGCAATGTTTAACACATCGGTTTAAGGGGGTACACAATATAATGTGAACTAGTCCTTTTCATGAACATCTATTCCAAAAATCATGATCAGCTCTAAGAGATAAAAAAAAATTCAATATAATACGACGCATTCAAAAAAAAAGATACGCCATAAGATACTGGGCTCATCAAAGCAGAATTACTGGTCCACGCTTCAATCAGTGCTCATTAAATGCTCCCTTAGTCTTTTCTTAAATACCAAAAGTGAGTTTACTTCCTTAACAATTTCTCGTAGATTGTTATATATACGCAGAGCATCATTCTTTACATCGTTCTTTAGACGATCCGTTCTGGCAAAAGGTATTACCTACGAATTGATCTACATTCCTCGTATTATATGGGTTGATCTGTGATACCTTAATTAATGGTGCTCGTTCCGATCCATTAGTTTTTAAATTTCTGTAGATAAACTTAGCTTTCTCCATTATAATAATTTGACCAAAGGTTAATAATTTTGCCAATTCGTAAACCAAACTAGTTTGAGTAAGCATTGGCAGCTTCAGAATGTTTTTATATGCTTTGGTCAGCAGCCTGGATATACGAGGTGTGTTCAAAAAATATCCCGAATTTCGTTTTTTTTCAAAAATTATTTATTTATTCATGAATATCTATTTTGTCCCCTTCAAAGTAATCCCCATGAGATATTATACACTTGTGCCAACGGTTTTTCCAATCTTCGAAGCACTTCAAAAAATCATTTTTTTTAATCTTGTTCAGCTCCTCCTTCGATGCCGTCTTTATCTCGTCAAGCGTAGCATAACGTCGTCCTTTCATGGGCCTCTTCAGTTTAGGAAACAAGAAAAACTCACAGGGGGCCAGATCTGGGGAATACGGTGGCTGCGGCATCATTAGTGTGTTGTTTTTGGCCAAAAAGTCGCGCACAAGTAACGATGTGTGAGCAGGGGCGTTATCGTGGTGCAAAAGCCAATTTTTGTTCTCCCACAAATCCGGGCGTTTCTGGCGGATTGCTTCGCGCAAATTGCGCATAACTTGCAGGTAATATTCCTTATTGACGGTTCTTCCCTGTGGCAAGAACTCATGATGCACCACGCCCCTGCAATTGAAGAAAACTGTCAGCAAAACTTTCACATTCGACCGAACTTGGCGCGCTTTTTTCGGTCTTGGTTCATGCGGCAGTTTCCATTGAGATGATTGAGCTTTGGTTTCCACGTCATAACCATAAACCCACGATTCGTCACCAGTTATGACCCTCTGGAGCAAATTTGGTTCGTCGCGGACAGAGTTTAACATCTCATTAGCAATGTTCATGCGTTGCTGTTTTTGGTCGCAATTGAGCAATTTTGGTACAAATTTCGCGGCGACCCATCTCATGCCCAAATCGTTGATAAAAATCGAATGGCACGAGCCAATCGATATGTTTAGGTCCTCAGCAACTTCTCTAACGGTGATTCGACGATTGGCCAATACCATTTTCTCCACTTCATTAATTTTTTCGTCTGTTGTTGAAGTGCTCGGGCGTCCGGCACGCTCTTCGTCGTTCACATCTTCTCGGCCTTCCAAAAACATTTTGTACCACCGATAAACGTTGCTTCGGTCCAAGGTAGCTTCTCCGTATGCCACAGTCAACATTCGGAATGCATCCGCGCACTTAATTTCGTTTTTCACACAAAATTTGATACACGTTCTTTGATCCATTTTTTTGAATAAGTAAAAATCGAAGACGATTGAAAACACGTGCAAGTAAAGCAGCTATCACCAATTAAGTGAACATTCAAAATGGCCGATCTTGTCGGCATAAGTGACAGACATGAGTACCAACATAACGCCACAAAAAAAATCTAAATTCGAATATACGTAACCCGCGAAAATTAATATTCGCGATACTTTTTGAACACACCTCGCACCGTTTAAATGTTGCTTTGCTGATTGACTCCCAGGACTCGCCAGGAAAAACGCATTAAGAACAAGTTTCTTGATGTGCATCGGAAAATCCTCATATCTTCTTAACAATCCTATTATTGGGGCTAATTGCCTCCTTAAGCTATTTATGTGTGGTAACCAGTTCATACGATGCTTTATGATAACACCAAAATATTTCATTTTTAACACTCTGCAATTTTTCGCTGTAAATATTTAGTTCGACATCTATGTCTCCTTTGTTCTTTTGCTTAAAAACAATATATTTTGTCTTTGTAGTGTTCAATGCTAGTTTGTTTCCAATTAACCACTGATGATCCTCATTGATAGTGTTCTCAATGGCAGTTTTGTCTCGTCCTGAATAAAATAGAACTGTGTCATCAGCATAAAATGTGTGATATCCCGTCAGCCCACATGTATTTAGATTATTTGTGTATAGCAGGAACATAGTTGCGCCAAGTATTGAGCCTTGCGGAGCTCCTGTTTTCGTATGTGCTTGATCGCTCAGGACATTGTTTATCAAATGTCTCTGCGATCTTCCCTCCAAGTTACTCTTAAACAACTGCTTAGGACTACGCTGAATACCATACGATTCAAGTTTACGAAGCAAGAGGTCATGATCAACTGTATCAAATGCTTTTTTCAAATCCACAAAAATTGCGATGACATAATCACCTCTGGCAGGTCCTAGATTGATGAAACGTGTGACAAAATGTAGGGCATCCAAAGTACTCTTGTTCTTTTGAAAACCAAACTGATGTTGGCTTATAATAAATCATCTCGACCCGAATAACTATCGCCCGATTGCGCTGCTGACGGGATTTAGTAAGATATTTGAAAAAATACTACGCAATCGATTGACATCATTCTTTGTTGAAAACTCTATTATGTTTTTTTTTTTTTTTTTTTTTTAATTACCTCCATTGCCTACCACTCTCTCCATCACTCTTTCTTCGTCGCACAACGCCCGTGCGATCTGCATTCACATTACGTCGCTTGGTCCTTTGTGCCACCCAGACAATGTTTAACACATCGGTATAAGGGGGCACACAATATAATGTGAACTAGTCCTTTTCGTGAACATCTAGTCCAAAAAATCATGATCAGCTCTCAGAGATAAAAAAAAATTCAATATCATACGACGCATTCAAAAAAAAACTCTGAGTAACTGTCACTTCAGTATCTCGACGATAGGGTCAAAAAGAACGCCCTAAGATACTGGGCTCATAAAAGCAGAATTACAGGTCCACGCTTCAATCAGTACTCATTAAATGCTCCCTTAGTCTTTTCTTAAATACCAAAAGTGAGTTTGCTTCCTAAACAATTTCTGGTAGATTGTTATATATACGCAGAGCATCATTCGTTGCATCGTTCTTTAGTCGATCCGTTCTGGCAAAAGGTATTACGAATTGATTTGCATTCCTCGCATTATATGGGTTGATCTGTGATACCTTAATTAATGGCGCTCGTTCCGATCCATTAGTTTTTAAATTTCTGTAGATAAACTTTGCTTTCTCCATAATAATAATTAGACTAAAGGTTAATGATTTTGCCAATTGGTAAACCAAACTAGTTTGAGTAAGCATTGGCAGCTTCAGAATGTTTTTATACGCTTTGGTCAGCAGCCTGGATATACTGTTTAAATGTTGCTTCGCTGATTGACTCCAAATAAGTACTCCATAATGCAATTCCGCCAGGACAAACGCATTTAGTACAAGTTTCTTGATGTGCATTGGAAAATCCTCATATCTTCTTAATAATCCTATTATTGGGGCTAATTACCTCCTTGAGCTATTTATGTGTGGTAACCAGGTCATACGATGGTCTATGGTAAGACCAAGATATTTCATTACTAGCACTCTTTGCAATTTTTCGCCGTTAATATTTAGTTCGACATCTATGTCTCCTTTGTTCTTTTGCTTAAAAACAATATATTTTGTCTTTGATGTGTTCAATGCTAGTTTGTTTCCAATTAACCACTGATGGAATTTTCCTAGATCGTCGTTGATAGTGTTCTCAATGGCAGTTTTGTCTCGTACTGAATAAAGTAGAACTGTGTCATCAGCATATAATGTGTGATATCCCGTCAGCCCACATGTATTTAGATTATTTGTGTATAGCAGGAACAAAGTTGGGCCCAGTATTGAACCTTGGGGAACTCCTGTTTCCGTAGGTGCTTGGTCGCTCAGGACATTGTTGATTAAAGTTCTCTGCGATCTTCCCTCCAAGTAACTCTTAAACAACTGCTTAGGACTACTCTGAATACCACACAATTCAAGTGTACGAAGCAAGAGATCATGATCAACTGTATCAAATGCTTTTTTCAAATCCACAAAAATTGCGATGACATAATCACCTCTGTCAAGTCCTAGATTGATGAAACGTGTGACAGAATGTAGGGCATCCAAAGTACTCTTGTTCTTTTGAAAACCAAACTGATGTTGGCTTATGATAGAGTTTTCAACTAAGAATGATGTTAATCGATTGTTTAGTATTTTTTCAAATGTCTTACTAAATCCCGTCAGCAGCGCAATCGGGCGATAGTTATTGGGGTCAAGATGATCACCACCCTTAAATATAGGAACTATTTTTGCAAGTTTTTCTTCTTCCGGAAAAGTCCCATTCCTAATATGCATGTTTATAAAGTTTGCCATAATCTGGGCTATGTCCTCCTTTATTATACTAATCTCATTCATCGTGATGCTATCAATGCCTGGCGCCGTATTCTTTTTCAATTCATTGATTACATTTAAGACTTCCCTTTTATTTGTTTGATGAATGTGAAAGATGGAATTTATTGCGATATTTGTATTATTTACATTGCCTACTGAACTGGCAACGATTTCTTTAGTGATTCTTCCACCAATTGTTGAAAAAAAATTATTCAATGAGTTCGCCGCGTCACGTGGACACGATGTGTTAGAGGGCCCATCAGGATTCAGTTGAAAGTTTTGTGATATACCCTGGGTTGAAGAGTTATCCTTTACCTCATTTATTATTTTCCATATTTCGCGGGAGTTGTCAGCCGCTGTTTCCATTCTTCTTGAGAAATATAAGAATTTAGCCTCTTTCACCAGTCGTTTCGATACTTTTTTCGCTTGCATATACAGAAACTTGAAAGCCTGGTTTCCACTGTTCTTCCTGTAGTCCATGTATGCCTTAAGGGCAGTCCATGTAGTCCATGTATGCCTTAGGTTAAGTGTTAAATTCCAATAAAAATGCAGACACTTTTTTCATCCATGAAAAAATTGAATCAATTGTTTATAAACTGTCAAAAATTATAAATTTTACATTTAATGAAAAATCTAAAAAATCTCATGGCAAATTGAGACTTTGTATTAGAGGCATTATAAATCATTTTGAAATCTATGATAACTTATTTTTGTACAAAAGTGGTTCTTTCATTTCAAACATACTCCTCCTAGTTGTTAGGGTTAACAGATGATGTTTATTATTATTTTGCTTCTGAGCCTCTTTCGAATGGTAGCAGCGCAATTTTTGCGATTGAGCGTTGAAAGGACTTTCCTTTGCAAAAAATAGACACAACTCTTCTAAATCATCTGTTTCAGGGTGAACTGCTGTGCTGCAAGCTAACGGACAATTATATGGAGGAAAGCTGTCACTCTTCACCAGACACAAATCTCCGATTTGTGGACAATGTTCTCGATGAGTCTATTTGGGTCGCTGCTGTAGCCGCGCTAAATGTTTGCTCTTCCCCTGATTCCAAAACGATTGTGCCAAAAGCTGAGATAGTTGCCATCTATCTAGTCGAGAAATGTTGCATTCCATGACGTTGTCCTCCGGAGGAGCACGTAAGGTATCTGCGATTAGAAAATGGGCTGGCGTAAGAGCTATTGTGTCAGTAGGATCATCATTCAAAGGACACAACAGACGCAAATTTAAGCATGCCTCAATTTGTGTCAGTGTAGTACTCAACTCTTCATATGATAAAATCGCACTGCCAAGTATCTTTCTCAGGTGCTGCTTCACGGACTTCACACCTGCTTCCATGCCATGTAACTCCATTATTAGCATCTAACTCAGCGCGATTTGGAATAGCTCGGTACTGGCACCAACAAAGTTTGTTTCTTGATCGCTGTAGATATGTAAACATAGGCCTCTCCTGCTCGTAAAACGCTTCAAGGCAGCCAAGAAAGCTTTAGTTGTGAGTCCATTGACCAACTCCAGGTGTACTGCTTTCACGACGCAATAAACCGTCGTCGTTGTCGATAAACGGATTTAGACTCTTCAAAGAACTTGTTTTTGGCAATCGCCTTTCATTTCGAAGAGCGCAAATGTCTTATTTGAACTCCAAGCCTTGAGACATGCTAATCGAAGACGTTTGCTTTGGACATAGCTGTGAGATCCAATAGCAGTAGGTAGTGATGCGCAGCAGACGGGTAAGTGTAGAGACCTTATACAAAAGTTCGAATCCAGTTTCATTTGATTAGACATGACAGAGTATGGTCTCTCAGACTTCGAGCTCGGTAGGTAGAGTTTCTCGCATTGTCGGCCAACAAGGCTTGTCTTTCTTGAGCCATGCTGGTCCTGACCACCACAACGGGAATTCTGCAAGTTCTGTGGCTCCAACCCCACGAGATACTGCATTTGCAGGGTTTTCCTGTGACCGGACATGATTCCATGTGGCGTTACCAACTGTTTTCAGAATCTCGGCTGTCCGATTGGCAATGATAACTACACATTTGGATGGATGCCTTTTTTTGCCAAGTTAAGACGATTTCGGAATCCATGCAGGGTATAGCTAGCGTTTAATATAGACTGGATCTATCGCGGTAGTTTCGTTGTTTTAATCGCAGGAAGGTCCGATCGAAATTTCAGTCACAGCACCAAAATTTCCTTTGGTAGTGGTTCCGTGCAACCATAGTCGTTGCATCAAAGTTTTCGATCTAATAATTAAAGGAGACAGCCAAACCAAAGGGTCATACAAGCGCGCTGTCTGTGATAGCACACTCCACCTCGTATTTTGTGTCAACCTTTCTCGTGGTTTCAAACGATTTGTAAAATAGTCGGCCTTTGGACACCACACAACTCCTAGAGACTTGTACCCTTGTTCTAGAGGTAGTTCTATAGTGGGTTTTATATTACTTCAACACCTTCTAGTGGAATGATATGTACCAAGCGAGGGTCATTTGCCACCCATTTACACAGGTAGGAGCCGGCTGACTTGAGCATGTTGCGAAGATAATCTTGTTTCTTGATCGTCCCATCCAGATTGAATGCTCTGGAGAGGACATCGCCGACGTAGAAATCACTCTGAACACGCATTAGGAAATTAAAGCACCAATTTAGAAGAACTGTCAAATCATTTTGAGAGCTGGACCTGTCAGAAGAGCGTCATTCAAGGAAACTCCCGAACTAGTCTTTCGAGACGCGTCGAAGACCACCCGTAGTGAATATTCTGCATCGCTGGTGACGAGAGGTTTCTTTGTAATTCATGTATTATTATTCAACCTCTGTTGCTTTGTGGAGATTTATGGTTATGGGCTTGATGGGAAGCTCTCAGTTTCCACTGCTCGAAAAACATTTTGTTTTGTTCGGTTGCTTCTAATGTTGAGTATAGGTGTATTTCATTAAGATTTTCCTAATATCTCCTACATGATTTCTTTTATTACTAAATTTGTCCCTCTTCTTTTGAGGATAAGAGCTACGTCTACAAAGTCAAGCCCTTCATATCTGTTTTTATCGATTATCGCCTGTGCTTCTCTATTGATGACTTCTACTTTATGCTTGTATTTAACCCATTTGGGAAATATTTGATCCGTGGCTACATGCTCCTTGCTCTTAAATAGAAAACATTTTATGTTGTTGAAAGTTTCATTACAGTCATTGAACTGCATTTTAAACATCTCGGTGTTTTGACTTTACATATGGTAGTGGAGTGACTTAACCTGCCACAGTTCCTGCACTGTCTGAGTCGGAATTCAAAATATTCGACTTTAGCAATAAAGTATGTGATTTTTAGGTAGCCTAGGAGGGTGTTGCCCCAGACCGTTATCTTAACTGATTTTGTCGAAGTGAAGTTGTCAGCCTTCTCAGGATCTCTCCTGTTTAGTCTTGTGGCGTTGATTAACTTAATGTCTTTAAGTAACATTCCCATCTTGTTACAAGGCCTTGATAAGTAAGCAAAACTAACAACAACGACGACACAGCACATTGGGAACGGTACTCACGATGACAAAAACGATGATGAATACAATGACAGTAAAGACGGATAACAAAACGGAGATTAACAGACAGTCTTGTCCAGACTGAGATTCTTGCGGCGTTCGGGCGCAGCAAAGAAAATGATACGAACGCCAGAACGTTCTAAAACGGAAGAGTGGGAAACTCTACAGGACGCCCCAGATGTTCAAGCGGTGGGGGAAAATATAGAGAACATAGACGATTCGATGGTTACTGCTGCGGTCGCTACCGTAGTGACTAAAGCAAGCGTCGTAAATTCCGAAATAATAACGAACCATTCTGATGGCGACAAAGTCATCACGACAGAAAAAGAAAGGAGTGGTCAGACAAATAAAGCGCCGTTGTGCACCGCCACCGTCGAAAGCATGGCTGAAATATTGTACTCGGAAACGGAAGCCTATAAACTCTCCCAAGATGGGTGGTTGCAGAGTACAATCGCGGTCTAGCGACATGAAGAAGAAATGCTAATCCAAAAAGCGGAAGACATTCAAAAAAGAATAAAATTTGCATCCGATTCGCCAAAAATCAGCAAAGGAGTAAAAAATGGACTCCTTGAACTATAGGAGCTCCTAGACTTCATGGGACATTATCGAAGGAGCTGATTAAAGGCCGAAGAGGACCGACAGGCCGAAGAAGAGCAGAGGGCTGAAGGCTCCATCATCAAACATTAATAAAAGAATAGCGTCTAGCCCAATCGAAAAAGATCGGGATATACCAAGGAAGAAAGAGGCACTTAATAGCCGTGGAACGCCAGATCAGGGGTTCCAGACAGTGTTGACAAAAGGAGTGAGGTAAACTGCAAAGAAACTCCTTCAAAAAGTGCTAGAAAATAAAGTGGATGGATGCCCAGCAAAAAATAAGACCCGATGCAAAACAGGAGCAAAAGAAGCCCCGACGAAGACCTCGTAAACCTCCAAGATGGATGATCCTACGCAGAAGTGCTGTAGGGTATCAGGGGAAACGTGACAAGACAACAACACTGCTATAAAGCAGTATGACACATACTTGTCAAATTCGGAGCAGAGGCCAACAATAAAGAAGCATTCTGCGACGTAGTACAGAAAGTCCTCGACAAAAGTGTGACTGATGCCTCGCTCGAGCCGACGGTAATAATCGAAATAAGAGATATTGGCTGCGTCACTGACCTGACCGATGGAGAAGAGGCCATCAACAGGAAGTTCTCTAGCGTAGGCAGGATCAAAGCGAAGCTGACATCGAAAAACCGAACGGGACAACCCATGGCCATCTTTGACTTGAGCGAAAGGACGCCGAACAATTTCTGAATAAGAGCAAAGTAAGAATACGGTGAATAGTTTGTGTGGTCTAGTGGTTAGAGCATGAACCCATAAGCCGAAAGTCCCAGGTTCAAATCTCGTTGGGAGCAACGTGATTTAGTTCAGGGGATTTTTCGGACAGATTACGAGTGTTCACTCAGTGGTGATATGTACTGATTTAATCAGATCATATCATAGCTGAGCAAGCACACGGGAGCATGGTACTGACAAAACCAACTTCCGAAAAAAATCCACACGGTGAAGTAGAACGCCTCTTCAATGTTTCAAATGTCTTGGCTATGGTCACACCGTACAAGTATGCAAAGGACCCGGTAGGAGTTTCCTATGTTACAAAAGAGTGTGTAAAGGAGGCACACTGTATCCTTTGCAAGACCGGATCTTGGGCACGCCTTGGCATCAAGGAAATATCGGATTACCTAGGAAGCCCTAGCCCAGGCCAAATAACAAGCGCAGTTCAACGGCCCAAAACCAGCTTGAGCAGTTTGCGAGGGATATGAAAGCCGAATTTTTTGTGCTGAGTGAGCAACACCAGGATAAAAGATCTGCATCATGGTATCCTGATGAAATCGGTACTGCCACCATCTACGTTTGGAACAGTGATTTCCAGGGGGAGAGCTGTGGACGGGAGATGGTTTCATGTTGGCTTGGTGATCAAGGACCACCATCTTTAGTGTGCACCTAACGCCGAATGAATCGATGTCATCTTTCCAAGCCAAGTTTATTGCTTTGGAGGCCACTGTCTCGAATGCAGACAATGCAGACAACATGCTCGTTGGGGAGGGCTCCAACACTAAAGCAATCTAGTGAGTATGCCTCCAACGGATCCATGGGGAAATCGAATCCTAGAAATGGCAACCAGGACAGCACTTGTCGTACTAAACACCGGAAATACGCTGACTTTCTACCGTATTGGCTGCGAAAGAAACATGACGGATGTGACATTTGCCTCGGAGTCCTTAGTGCGGAAGCTACATAATTGGAGAGTAGTGGTCATCGGTACATTCTGCTTAAGATCAGTGATGTTGCTTCTTGATGTCTGTACTCTCAACATTCTACAATTGGCTGGAACATCGGAAGGATGGATTTCGAGAGGTTCGTCAAGGTGCTCACAGTAGGTGTTTCGTTGCAGGGAGATTCGGCGAGGATGGAAGAACTGGCAGCTCAAGACGTGGCGAACTCAACTATCAGCATCATCGCTGCAACGCTTCTATGCCCAGTCGAAAACCCTGGCACGGCAAGCCAACGGTGTACTGGTGGTCGACCGAAATCCCTTCGGCGTGATGCTCAATGGGATTGGAACCGTGGCGAGGCATGCCAGGAAATGCCTTCACAAATCGATTAACAACAACAAGGCTCACCGCTGGCAAGATCTAGTGGACAATCTGAACAAGGATCCGTGGGGACTTGGCAATAAGCTAGTTGTGTAGACGCTTGATGCCCTACGGAGGTCTTGCATACATGGTGCAGAAAAGTTGAACGAGATAGTGTGGGCACTTTTCCCCGTCCATCCCGTCCGTATTGACGCTGTCCATGGTAAAACAGCAGCCGTGTCCACTCATCACACAGCCGGAACTGGAATAGGCGCTGATTTCACTGAAAGCGAGAAAGCTCAACGTCCAGATGGTGTTCCAGCTGAAGTACGCTGCTCAGGGCATTCAAAGTTTGCCTACGAGACGGGCGTTTCTAGGTGCGATGAACGGTTGCGAGACTCATGCTGATCAGCAAGAAGAAGAGAAATTCCGGATCACTGTCTGTGATGGATTCTCCTGTTGGTGACTTTCAACGTGAATATTCTCGATACGCTGGAAACCCTTTTTAAAGTTCCAGAGTATCTGATGTGGCTTCTGAGGGACTACTTGAAGGACCAAAGCTTGCTTTTGACACGATACAGGGCCAACGAAGGATAGAAGTTCCATCAGGTGTTGTCTAGGGTATCCTTGGTCCAGAACTGTGGAATGTGTCTCGCGACGGGTTACTGAGACTGGAGATGCCAGATGAGTTGACTATGTGGATGATGTTGTGGCTCTGGTCGCTGGACACCACCGTTGAATAAGCGCAACTTAGGCTAGGTATGTTCATGCGTCGAGTGAGAGGCTTGATGACTGCTCGCGGGTTCAGTTTAGCACTGGGGAAAACCGAAGTGGTTATTTTAACAAAAAAGAGAATCCCTAGAGTAAGGATTATTAGTATTGAAGACATATTAATCGAATTGAAGCCAGCGGTGAAGTACCAGGGGCTATTGATCGGTTTATAGATGAGTTTTTAAGAGCAAATAAGGCAACGGCTTAGGAGGCTGCTTCGGGAGTATCGGCTCAGAGTCAACTTATGGCCAACGTAGGGGAACCCAGCCCATCAAGAAGACACCTCTTGATGAGTGCTGTAGGGTCAGTGCTACTGCATGGAGTAGAGGTATGGGGTGACGCTTTCAGTAAGGAGGTTTACCGAAAACGCCTGGCACAGGTACAGAGAAGAGGAGCGCTGAGTATTGCATCTTCGTATCCGACAGTCTCTGATTCGGCGGCGAAAGTCATTGCAGGTATGATACCTGTCGGCCTTCTTGCTAGAGTGCGCCACTCTATTTATCTGCGTCGAAATGAGGATGTGAGGGAGATGGTTGTCCACGAGGAGAGACAGCGCTCGCTCAACGATTGGCAGCAGAAGGATTGGTGGACTGCGTGCTTCGTCCCGGATGTGAGTCCGTGGTTAAATCGAAGGCATGGTGAGACTGACTTCTATTTGACCCAGCTTTTGAGCAGGCATGGGTGTTTCCAGTCTCACCTGCACAAGATTGGCAAGTCATGGTCCCCCGATCGTCGGTATTGTCCAGGAGAGGAAGACAATGCCTGCCACACATTTTTTGCGTGCATAAGATGGTACAGGCTGCCAAGGGTCCTCTAAAATGAGACGGGAGAGCTCACCCCGGATAATATAGTCGCGGTCTTGCTCCAATTGGTTGACAAATGGAACCAGGTGGAACATTATACTCGGGCAGCCCTAAAAGATAAAAGGGACTCACAGCAACCTGGGGCGTTGGGGCTGGGGGATCGCTTGTCTGGCACTTCCTCTCCCCCTCTCTCCTCCCGCTAGAAGAGGGATCCCTCAGCTTGAAGACGCCTCACGGCGTAACAAAACGAGACCTGGCCCCAAGTAATGTGACAAACGGTTCCAGGCTAGGCTCACAGGTTGACAGGGAAGTTGTTTAGTAGGTAGTCCAGTGGCCTTCTTGCAAACATGGGAGTCCCACACTCTATGCGTAAATGGGCATTCTCCTCCCTCCCACAAAAAAAATGTTACTCGATTTCTTTAATATTAACCGATGACATTTTACGGGTATAGTGAAACGATGGTGGTTGCTTTACGACAGATTTTTATTATTGCTTTCTTTTATGTTCGTTGGTTGGTTACACTTTTGGTTGGTTTATCCTAAGACAGGATACAAAAGTAATGCCATATGAATGATCTCACAACACGATCCTTTATTTTAGTAGGCATAATAATTATAACAATAACTGATCAAATATCGCACAAAGGCTTAAGTAATAAAAGCTAAACCTTATTCGGTATTAAATTAAATTAAACATCAATTCAATAATTTATATTTATTGGATGTTGGAAGTTAAAGCTAGAATAGTTCTTCTTCTTCTTCGCAGTACTATAGCCCCTTTCGGGCCTTCGCTTCCTGTAAATAACAAATACGTTTGGATATTCGTTGTTTGTCGATGCGATTCATGTGGTCAGCCCATTGTATCTTCCGCAGTCTTATCGTTGAGACCTCCGGCTTGTCAAAAATTTCATACAGCTAATGGTTGTATAAAATTTTTCATTAGTTTAAATCTACACTGCAAAATATTAGAAAGTTTTTCCGTGTAAATTTAATACGGGAAAAAAAATTTCCAGATGAAAAATAAATAGTCTGAAAATAACATGGATATACCGTGTTCACAATTTGCCGTTTCACGCTAAACGCATGTGAAAAAAACACGGTTCCTACAGAATCATAAGGGAAACGATATTAACACGCAAAACGGTGGAACGGATGTGAAGGCGAACGGGAGTTGTCAAATATTGATTTAAAGAAAGTTGTATGTGCCCGCGTACGTGTTTAAGGTTTCTGATTGTTCGTTTGTCCATTTGTAAGTCATTCATACATATTCTCGTGAAATGTATATAACAATTATAATTAAAAAAATGTTTCGTTGGTGAAAGTGAGCAAATCAAATTCGTCAATCATGTCAGTATGATAGCATGCGAAATAAAAAGAAAAATTCTATAAATATTGCATACCGAAGTCATGTCGCGGGTCTTCCAGGATACCCTCTGCACATACTGTGCCACATTACACATAAAAACTTTTCACTAAGGGAAGTAAGGAAAGGAGGGTTTCATTTTGAGAAATGAAAAATGGTTAACTCACAGTGTTCTATGCTTTGTTTTTTTGTCTAATATTTCAACTATAATAGCACTAGCAATTAATAATAGTTTACTTTTTTAGTTCACTTTTGCTTCATCACTTTTCTTGTTTTATATATATATATATATATATATATATATATATATATATATATATATATATATATATATATATATATATATATATATATATATATATATATATATATATATATATATATATATATATATATATATATATATATATATTGGAAGAAATAGCTTTGTCGATGATACATGGATGTATGTGTGTGAGCGGCGCTGCAAACGTTTGGTCTCGCCACCGCGATTGAACAAGAACGCGGGTGTGGAGTTAGTCTTTTAGTAAGCGGCGGTCCGAGCGCATCGTAATGGCAGTGCGGAAGATAAACAAAACTAAAATATGTTATAAGAGTTACAGATTATAATAAACTAATAAAGTTAAAGAGTGTTAAGAAGAAACAGTGTTTTTAATTTTATCTCGCAACACAACAGCCACCTAATTCATGGGTGTACCGATTCACTCCTACATGGTAGCAGAGCTATAAAGGTCTACATTGCACCAGGGTGGCATGTTCAGTGATTTTAATTGAGTTCAGTGAATCATAAAGGAGAAGTGTTCAAAAAAAAAATTACTTAAAGAGACATATAGAAGCCGGCTGACCAACGTGCTGGAAAGGCGGGAAGAAGCATAGACGCTGCATTCCAGAGGGTCACCATTTTGTTATACCAAGCGTCTCACAAGAAAAAGAGTAAGTTGAGTGTTTGCTAGTGTTAAACTTACATGTGTAGCGTCATACGGGAATTCCGTGAGCAGCGTGTCTCTGTGTGTGTTTCCGCGCTTGTCTCGACATGTCGCGCGACGTACGCCGCCATTTTCCGAGATAGATGTGCTTCAGAGAAATACGATTTGTATTTATCTGAACGGAGGGAGTTTGGACGGCACTCACGATCCTGGGCTGATGCAAAATAAAGGGGTTCTCATCTGCAATCAAGCTAAAATTTAATGAATGTATTTAAGATGTAGCGATGATATCCAATAAAGAGGATACATAACAGGGAGGTTATACTGCAGAAGGTAGTAAGTTGTGGTTGATAAGAAGTTTTCTCTCATCTTATTATTAAGAAAAATAATTTGGTACAAATGCTGAGGAATAAATTTCGTCAGTATTTTATTGAAAGAAAATAAATAATAAAAATTTATTTTTATTACAATCATTCAGAGAGAATTTGACGAGTGAAATAAAATTTTTTTAACTTTATCAGGGAATCAGAGTAGAAAGAAGATGGTATAAGAGGTTATAAGACGAAGAGAAATTTAGTCAAATTCAGAATTTAGCTCAAATAACTATCGAATTAAGTGCTAAAGGTGGTTTGCATTTGTTCATTTGAGTTTGGTGTCCTGTTCCGGCTTGCCTTGCGGTCAGATACCGGACTACTGGCTTCTGTGGACTTTTGTTCACTGCATAAATTAGAGTTCGGTTCATAAATAAAAATACGAGCAAATTCTGTAAATTCCAGGGTCAATGTTCGGCTGAAACTTGTGTTCGGTGTAGGCTGCTCGTTGACTAGGGACATTGGTAGGATCTCATTCGAGACCCACGTGTGTGCTTGCGCAACCTAAAACCGACCAGATTTCGTGGTAACGCGCGGAGCTGAACCTCGGCGAGTGGTGTACATGCGTGGTGGTGCTCGGTGGGAGAATTTGATTTCTCGCTTCGAATTAAAATTACTTGTGTTCGGTGTTTTGGTTCAGAAGCAAGAGACATTACTCAGTTAATTAAAATACAGAGATTACCTGGTATTGGAGGGTAAAATAAGAGGTTAAAAAGAGAAATGCGTAAGAGTTAAAGATTCCAGAGAAATTTATCAGAAAAGTTGACAAAATAAATAAGTAATAAAATAAGTTTAAAAATATATAAATGAATAAAAACTAATTGAGAATGTTTCATAATCCTGGAACAGATGGCTAGTAATCTTATTAAAGTCAACGACGATATGAGTCAAGAATATGCTGAGTATATGAGAATCAGGCTTGGAGAAGAAGTTACAGGTTCTGATCGTGCTATTCAAACAGCCACAACAATAAGAGCTTCAGAGGGTATGAGTGGGACCGATAGTCAAAATTCAGAGACGAGAGCTACGACTGAGAGAACATACAACAATCAAGCAAATTTAGAGGCGTTGCAGACGACAATTGCTAATGTTAATAAATTAGTAGCGACAATTGATGCAAGTGACATTTCAACTAATAAAACAACCGGAAATCTATTGAAGGAAGTGGTGGACAATTTGTACAAAATTCACAACCGCGTACTTGAATCAGAGAGGGCTAAATTAAACAGCAAAGAAGCCGAGCAAAGAGTAAAAATGCAATCTTTAGAGTTTCCAGGAGGCAACAGCGTAAACAAGATGAGACCAAAAATTCAGAGGCAATACAAGTTGACATCCAAGGCAAGTTTTGAAGTATGGTTAGACTGCTTAAAAACCGAACTTACAAGTTGGAGTTTACTTGACATGATTGAAACAAATCATCCATCACCAACTGGAATTTCAGAGTCTGAGATTATGCTAAGAAAGAACTCGGTGAAAGACATCATTATCAGTCACATAGACGAAGACTATCATAAGAGAATTTTAGGTCTAACGGAGCCTATTGAAATCCTGAAGAGTTTAAGAGATAGCAGAAAAGGAGAAGTTAGCTCAACTCCAACACCCATCAGAACTCGACTGTATAATCTGAGAATGTTGAAAGATGAAAGAGTTCACAAATTCTGTGAAAGATTTGACCAGATAATAAGAGAACATGAATTAAGTGATGATCCTCATAAGCTCACTGAACAAGAGAAGCGCTCAACGTTCTATCAAGCCATCATCGGAGCTATGCCAGAAGTACGACGCACAGATTCGGCTGTGATATCAACTACAGGCAATGAAATGAATATGACAGCATTAGAAAGACTATGTATCGTATACAAGAAGATAATGATGCAGTTAGAGAAAATTCAGATGGGCAAATTGTTACAGCCTCAAGAGCAATGATGCCGAAATTTAAGAGTAACAAAAACAAGTGCTATAGATGCAACAGAGACGGTCACTGGCAAAATCGTTGCCCATTAAGAGACACAAATAAATGGTTTTGTTATGTTTGCAATTATACAACAGATCATAAAGGAGATGATTGCTCTGGGAACTCAACCCAGCGATACAAGAGGCCGTTCAACAATAGTAACGGCTATGAACCTCCTGCCAAGAGAAGCAGATCTACTCCAAATCAACAAATAAGAGGTAGAGGCTCGAGCAGTTCCAGAGGAACAGGTAGCAACCTTAGAGCTAACACCAGAGGCAACTTCAGAGGTAATTTCAAAGGTAAAAAGGCCAATAGAGGATCCAATAATAATTCAGCGGCTAGAAGAGCTGAAGTTTATAATGAACAGGAGAACTACGAGAACAATACTGCAGAGCATGATGAGTATTCAGAGTCAGAAGGCAAGAAAACTTTTAATAAAGATTTAAATGATGACAATCAAATAGAGTTTATTTCCGATTCAGGAGCTACTAATCATATTGTTAATAAAAGTTTTATTTTAAGTAATTTTAAAAAATCTGAAAATGGAGTTATAAAAAGTGCAAATAAAAATGATTTTGCTGATATTGTTATAGATGGCAGAGGTAATCTTTTGCTTAAAAATAATAAAATAGATAAGAGTCATATTAAATTAACGAATGTAATTGCAGCAAAAGACATATCAGAGAATTTATTGTCATTACATAAACTAGTAGATGCAGGGTTTTGTATATACTTAGATGATAAAATTTTCCGAGTCTATGCTAAAGAAAATAATAAGACGATTTTTGAAGGAGTTTATGAAAAACCTAATTGGACAGTTAAATTTGAAGTCCAGAAGCTTAAATATGATAACAATAATGTGATAAATGAGTATGATGATTATTGTTGCACTGCATCCTTAGCAGTCGACAATGAGTTTTCTGAGCAATCGCAAACTGATAAACTTGGTGAAATTTCACATTCGGAGGGAGTTAATTCAGAGTCTGTTAATATGCTTGTGACAAATGTAGGGTCTGCGATTGGGAGGGAGAGTCTGGAAGAACTCATTGTCTCAGATATTCAGATAAATTCAGAGAAATCAAATTCAGAGTGTGCAAGCGACTTGATACCGTATAAAACAGTAAACATAGATGAGTTGAAGACTGGAGAGAGTCTACAAGGCTTACTAGATAAAAACCCGGCAGGAAATATGAATTCAGAGGCCAATCAGAGTGAAGCCATGTTATGGCATCGTAGATTAGGACATGCTTCTTTAAATTATCTGAAAATGTTACAAAAGAAAGAAAAGAGATTAGAGCGTGTTAAATTTGATGATTCAATAAAAGACTGTGAAGTGTGCATATTGTCGAAAATGGAAAAACTTCCATTTAAACAAAACAGAAGTAGAGCAGAGAGGCCACTTCAAATAATTCATTCAGATGTAATGGGGCCAATCAAACCTTCCTCATGGCCTGGTCAGAAGAGGTATATAATTGTATTTGTAGATGATTATTCTCGATATGCTAGAGTATATTGTTTAAAATCTAAAGATGAATCGGGTCAAGCGTTTGAGAGGTATTTGAGTTCTACCCGAAACCTGCTGGGTTCAGACGTAAAAGTTTGCTATGTTAGGTCAGATAAAGGAACTGAGTTTACAGGTGGAAAATTTGCAGAGATAATGAAACAGGAAAAGATTGAGTCAGATAGTGGTCCACCATATACTCCAGAACTTAATGGCACAGCTGAAAGATTCAACAAATCTATACAGAGAACGATAAGAGCGTATATGTGTGATTCGGGCTTACCAGCAAATATGTGGGAGTTAGCTGCAGAAACAGCTGTACATACGTATAACAGAGCTCCACATAAGTCAATTGATTATGAAGTTCCTTTGTTAAAATTCTCACCAAAATCAAACTGTCATTTAGAGAAAATAAGAAGATTTGGTTGTATGGCTTACGCTAAATTACCTGCTGTTGAAACAAAGTTTAGTAATGTAGCTATAAAAACTGTATTAGTAGGACACACACCCACAGGGTATATTTTGAGGCATCCTAGCACAAGAAAACTCTTAGAATCTAGACATGTAAGATTTGTAGAAAGATTAGTTTATAAAGATGTATACCTGAAAAATCAGAGTCAAGTATTAGATGAGAAAAGTAAATCAGACGAGATGACAGAATTTACTGTAGGTGAAGAAACAACAGAAAACGATCATTCAGAGGCAAATAAAATTCAGCCTAGAAATAAAGGCAGGCCAAAGAAAATACATTCAGAGGAAAATGATAAACATTCAGAGAAAGAAAATAAAGCGAAAATGTCAGAGATACCAATAAATAAAACTGATGGTCCAGTTACCAGAAGTAAAGCTAAAAAAATCGAAGACATAAGTTTTGCTCGTTACACGAGAGGCTCAGAGACCAAAGAGTTAGACGAAGATGAATTGAGTTATGTTCTATTAGCGTCAACTCATAAAGACCCAACTACTTTTGAAGAAGCAATGAATTCAGAGAATAAAGAGTTATGGAAACAAGCCATTAGAGAAGAGTTAGACTCTATGAAAGAAAATACAGTTTGGATCTTAGTAGATCGACCGAAAGAAGACAATCATGGTAAGAGGCCTAATATTATTGACTCCAAATGGGTGTTTAAAAAGAAAATTGAGAGCAATGGGTCAATCAAATACAAGGCACGACTAGTCTCAAGAGGTTTTAAAGATAAAAATGTATGTGGGCTCAAAGAAACATATGCTCCAGTGTCAAGGTTATCCTTGATTCGAGCAGTTCTGTCTATAATTAATAAAGAGGACTTAGAAGTAAGTCAAATGGACGTTAAAACAGCATTCCTAAATGGAGAACTTGAAGAAGAAGTCTTCATGGAAATTCCAGATGGTCTAGAGTTATCAGAGAACTTCAAACTTGAAAAAGTGTGTAAATTGAGGAAGTCTCTATATGGCCTCAGAGTAAGTCCTAAGTTGTGGAACAAGAAATTCTCAGATGAAGCTCGAAAACTTGGGCTAGAAAACGATCTTCATGATCCTTGTCTGTTCACTTGGAGGTGGAACGGAAAAATGGCTATAGTGATTTTCTATGTAGATGATGTGTTGATAGCCAGCAATAATCCTGAGAAACTTATCCAAATAAAAACACATTTAGGTAAAGCATTTCAGATGAAAGATTTAGGTGAACCTCAAAATTTCTTCGGTATGACTATTCAGAGAGACAGGAAAGAGAAAAGTATATTCATACATCAAACAGCATATGCAGAGAAAGTTTTACAGAGATTTAATATGCTTGAGTCGAAACCACAGAGTACACCTATGGTAACCCGTCAGGTAGATCATAGGAATAAAAAGTTTCAAAGCGACTCCGAAAATTCAGAGAAACAAAACGAAACCAAAAGAGTGCCATTTAGAGAAGCCTTTGGTAGTTTAATGTACCTGGCAAATGCAACTCGACCAGACATAGCTTATGCAGTGAACTATCTGGCAAGAAAACAGATGAATCCAACTGAAGATGATTGGGTAGAGGTTAAAAGAGTGTTCAGATATTTAAGAGGTACAACCAGTCTAGGAATTAAGTTCCTGTCTAATTCAGAAAGTCTGGAAGCTCTTTCAGATGCAAGTTTCAGAGACTGTGAAGATTCTAAATCAACAGGGGGATACATAATTAAGTTATTTGGAGATGTAATAACTTGGAGAAGTCATAAACAATCTATTGTTACGACTTCTACGTGTCAAGCAGAGTACTTAGCAATGAGTGACGCGTGCCAAGAACTGATATCACTTGATAAACCAATTAGGTATATAATTGGACGTACGTTTTATCCTATTACCTTATGGTGTGATAACAAATCTGCCAGAGATTGTACAGAGAAAGATGGAAGCCACAAGTTCAAAACTTTTGATCAGGGTGTAGAAGAAATTAAAATTGAGTTGGCATTTAGAGAAAAAACTGGAAATAGGAAAAATATGGCAATCACTCATGGAGACTTTGTAAAACAGTGTGTAGAGGAAAATAAAATTAGAGTCCGTTGGGTATCTACTGACGAAAACTTAGCCGATATAATGACAAAACCCTTATCTCAAAAAAGGCATGTTTATTTAAGAGACATAATTACCAATACAGTAGTCAGATGAATCTTCAGAGAAACATTAAATAAATTCAGGTGAGAAACAGAAATTAAATTGGAATTCAGATAAATCTTTAGAGAAAATATGAAGATGTATAAATTCATGTTTGAATTTTCTACAGGCAAAGAATGAATGCGTAATCCCTTTAGGGAATGTATACCAAAATTCAAGTCTAGTGAAATTAGTCATATCATTCTTTAATAACTTTTATATTTAATTTTAATGTTTATTTCTTTTCATATTGCTTATTTAATGATTTAAGCATTGTTTATATATTCGACAAAGGGAGGGGGTGGAAGAAATAGCTTTGTCGATGATACATGGATGTATGTGTGTGAGCGGCGCTGCAAACGTTTGGTCTCGCCACCGCGATTGAACAAGAACGCGGGTGTGGAGTTAGTCTTTTAGTAAGCGGCGGTCCGAGCGCATCGTAGTGGCAGTGCGGAAGATAAACAAAACTAAAATATGTTATAAGAGTTACAGATTATAATAAACTAATAAAGTTAAAGAATGTTAAGAAGAAACAGTGTTTTTAATTTTATCTCGCAACACAACAGCCACCTAATTCATGGGTGTACCGATTCACTCCTACATATATATATATATATATATATATATATATATATATATATATATATATATATACATATATATATAATTTTTTTTAAGAATCCCGACGCTTGATTGTTGAATTACTATGTTCTTGTACAACGCCTTTGACTCAATTCCACTTTACTCATAATTACCCACCGTGCAATGATTTAACGCCAAGTCAACTCGCATACACTTTTATTTTTCTTTATTTTTACGGATATATTCAAACCGTCGTTATACGAGGTCTGAAAATTAAGTAATGAGACTAATTTTATTGACGCGCTTGTGGTAAACCTGCGCCCTTGAAATTCCCTCCCCTTTCCCCTCTCCATTTGACGATCGATCTAGGTTGTTTAGTTCGCCTGCTGTGTCATGTTGAGTAGACATGTGTTGGTGGAGAAACGAAATCAAGAGCAACACTTCGCTATAAAATTTTGCGCCACATTGGGCGAAACAGCTTCGGAAACATACGCTAAAATTGTAAAAGTGCATGCTGACCCGGGAACCAAACGCCAAAGCTCACAATGGTTGTCTCCGCATGTCCCCCGCCCCCAAAAAAGCTCGCATGAGCAAGTCGAAAGTGAAAACGATGATTATTGCCTTTTTTGATACCCGTTGAATCGTCCACAAAGAATTTGTTCCATCGGGGCAAACCGTAAATTAAGTCTACTATCGCCAAGTACTCGAAACGTTGCGAAAATGAGTCAACAGGGTGTGCCCAGACATCGCTCGTAGCTGGATCCTTCATCACGACAACACGCCGTCCCGCACCGCCCTCAGCGTGTCCCAGTATTTGGCCTCTAAAGGGACCCCCGTGTTGCAAAATCCACCTTATTCGCCCGATATGTCACCCTGTGACTTGTTTTTGTTCCCTAAAACAAAATCGGTGGTCAAATGAACTGATTTTGAGTCGATTACGGACATCCAGGCGGCCGTGACGAGAATACTCACGGACATCCCAGTCGAAGCTTTCCAGAAATGTTACAATGCATGGAAAACGCGCTGGAATCGTTGTATAGCTGCCCAAGGGGATTACTTTGAAGGGGATGGCAGAGTTGTAGAATAACTCTAAAAGATACGATTTTCATGGAATCAGTCTCATTACTTAATTGTCACACCTCGTCTTTTATTTAATTTCTTTTAATTTTCTCGTTTACATTTCTAGCTACACAATTAATTCACTGATACCATCCGCTTAATTTAGTTCTGTATCAATAAAAAAGTGATTTTATTTGTTTCCCTCCACGACCCGGCGTTTCTAATTTATTCCCGCCACCAACTTTTTCTATTATTAACTTCTCAATTCCTTTTTTTCACTCCGCCACCACCAAAATCAGACTAAAAATTCTGACCAAATTTTCGATCCCTCCAAAATTCTCCCCGGTCAAGAGTTCATCAGTCGACAACTGTCGTCGTTGACAAATCCCGTTCGAAAAGTATATGGCTGATGCCCCATGGCACTTGTTTGGCTGGTTCTTCTCAATTGTACGCTTAACGTCATTCCATGCCAACAACGTCCACATGTTTGCACCATTCAAAAGTAATGTAAAAATTTTCTAAATCATAAACTATTCTCTGGAGAACACCAAAGTGGTCATCTTGACAAAAAAGAGAGTCCCTAGAGTAAGGATGATCAGTATTGGAGACATACTAATTGAATCGAAGCCAGCGGCGAAGTACTTGGGGCTACTGATCGACCTAAAGGTGAGATTCTCTGAGCAAATCAGGGCAACGGCTGAGAAGGCTGCTTTGGGAGTATCGGCTCTGAATCGACTCGTGGCCAACGTAGGGGGGCCCAGCCCACCAAGAAGATGCCTCTTGATGAGTGCTGTAGGGTCAGTGCTACTGTACGGAGCAAAAATATTGGGGGACGCTCTCACTAAGGAGGTGTTTCGAAAACGCTTGGCACAGGTACAGTGAAGAGGAGCACTGAGAATTGTATCTTCGTATCCGACAGTCTTTGATTCAGCGGTATGAGTTATTGCAGACGTGATATCTTGCCCTTCTTACTAGAGAGCGCGCGCAGTTCACTTGCGTTGAAACAAAGATGCGAGAGAGACATCCCTCACTCAAAGACTGGCAGCCTCACGCTAGATGTGAGACCGTGGCTAAATCGAAGAAATGGTCAGACTTACTATTATCTGATCTAGCTTTTGAGCGGGCATGGGTGTTTTCCGTCTTACGTGCGCAAGATCGGTAAGTCACGGTTCCCCGATTGTCGGTTTTGCCCAGGAGAAGAAGACAATGACAAAGGGATCCCTACAGGTAGACGGGGGAGCTCATCCCGGATAATATAGTCGGGGTGATGCTCAAATCGGTTGACAAATGCAACCATATGGCAGATTATGCTCGGACAGTCCTTAAAGATAAAAGAGACTCACACCAGCCGGGGGCGTTGGGGCTGGGGGATCACTTGTCGGGCAATTCCTCTTCCCTTCACCCCTCCCCCTTTGGTATGCTTGCTTTAAGCTAAAGAATATTTGGTGTGCGTCTACGTTGAACTTCCAGCATTTCTCAAGTACATGCTTGACTGTGAACAATTGGTCTATCGTCGATCTACCTGCTTTAAAATCACCTTGATACTCCCCAATAATAGTGATGGCATATGATACGATATTTTTTTCCAAGATCTTTGAAAATATTTTGTACGCCGTACAAAGCAGTGATATGCCTCGATAGTTTTCGAACTGTAGTTTGTCACCTTTTTGTAGATAGGGTATATAATTGATTGAATCCATTCTTTCGGCCAAATGTGCTGGACAACTTTGTGATTAGCTTTCTGAGCACCACTGTCACCATATTGAATGAGCTCCACTGGTATCTCATCCATACCCGGCGCTTTATTATTCTTTTGGGCCTTGATGGCAAAGCAAACTTCAACCAGAGTTGGTGGGGCCAATGGAAGTTCACCGGAAGCATCTATGTGCTCCAATGTTGTGGAGCTCTACGAAGGATTAAGGAGGTTTTTGAAATATGATACACATCTTTCCTTAATCCTGTTTCCATCAGCGATTATATTGCCGATGTCATCACGACAGAGCGTGGTTTTGGGCTGATAACCACTTTTCAGCTTTTTCACTAGTTTGTATGTTGTCTTGTGTTGTTGCTCGCTAGACTTATATCGATACTTCTCAATTGGTCGTCATAGTATTTTCTTTTCTTAGTTACAATAATCTTATCTGAGCCTTTTGATGTCGGGGCTGGTCCTTGCCGAATACGCATTGACATAGGTCATCGATAGGTTATTTGGATCAAGTGATGATCTGAGTAACAATTGGCTTCTCAATATGTACGGACGTCAAGTATGCTCGAGGCCCAATGTTGAGGGATCAGAATATGGTCGATCTGGTTTTGTGTATTGGCATTCGGTGATATCCGGGTCATTTTTTCTATGCGTTGATGTGAGAAGCAAGTTGAACATATGACTAGATTTCTGCTTTATACAAAGTCAATCAGGCACTGGCCGTTGTCATTTGTTTCATCGTGGAGGCAATTTCCTCCAGTCGTTCCCGGATGAGATAGCTCATTGCCAAGGAACTTTAGTCTTTCTAAATCACATAAATTTGTGGGCTCATATCTTTCAGGTAGACATACAGGCATAAATACTCATACTCTATCTTGCAAGAAATATAATAAGTTTGAATTTTCATCTCAATGAATTTTTCTCTACGATGCGCAGTTTTTGAAAGATTTACCATAAACTAAAAAAACTATTTTTAAAACTCCCTTTCATCCCCTGCGGCCCGGGAATAATTTTATTATGTGTTTATGTCTACACGCTCCTGAAATTTTTTAAGTGATGCCTACTTCGTATGTTTGCCGTGTCCCCTCATCTAGCGTCAGCCATGCTATGAGGCCGGTTTTCTGGAGCTCATTGAAGTTCGTCTGAAGGGTTATGAATAGTGCTTTGGCGGGGGCCATTAAGTATTGCACGAGCTGTTGGGATTTGCTTTTACGTTAAAATTGTAACATTTTTTCATCCTGAAGTCAAGACAGAAAGATGACATTAGGTATCCATTAGTCAAGTGTTCGCTGACGATAAGCTCAGTTTTAACGATAATTATTGTTAAAATTTATTGTTTTTGCTTGTTTATTTTATAACTTTGTGCCATATGGGTGCTTCTCCTTTTGAAGTCAGTTAATGAGTCGTAACTTTACACCAGTTAGAAATTTCTGGTTTCGATTTATTTAGCGGAAAAATAAACTATTAACTTCAGTAGACATTGCAATAATACTGCAGGATTAAGAAAAATATATGGAGCTTTTTCACTAAACAAACAATCAATTGGAAACCGATCTAAATAAAATTTCATAAATTTAATGCCTTACAAACAAATCTACGTACCTCTTCAGCTGATCCTTTAACGTCCTTTAATTTCGGGTTTTCCGTTACAGTTATCTTTTCTAATTGCATTTTCGGTTTCTTATCTAATTTATCGGTTTTATAGCGCAGCTCAATATCAACGTGTCCTTTATTACGAAAACTCAATGAAGGATGATCCTTGAGTGTTATGTACAATCGATCCGCTGCACTTCGTATATGTCCACTATTACCTAAGTTTATATGGCACGGCGGTAACGAAGAGCCACGTGCACCCTACAATAGAAAGCATGAACCGAACTAATTAAGCATTCCAAGGAAAATTCAAGGGAAAGTAATTTTTATTTGGCTTTCTTAAGAAACTATCAACTTACACACTTAGGGGTTGGGTGTAATCCCTCGGCAGTTATGTTGCGCTTGCGAATATCCAAGTTGGGTGCTCCTCCGCCTGGTCGTCCCCAAGGGCAATGTGTAACTGACAACTCATGATACTGCAAAATAAAGCGGAAGTGAAAGTTTGTGAAAAGTTCGTTGAAGGAATTTTCCGATGGTATGTTTTCTTGGATACGCGCGCATATGTACTCCTATATAGAAATGTGAGAATTTGCGAAAACGAAGGAAATTATAGACGATATAAGCTTTCCTTAGTTTTCATATGTGGTAGGAAAATTACCATTGGAAATATCTTTTCTTTGGGTTTCTATCAGTGGAACTAATAAAATTACAAATACAGGTCAAGGTAACAAGATAATGTTTGTAAATATGAATGTGACTTAGTCAAAATGAATTTACAAAGCTCAAGAAATATTTGTAAAGATACCTACTCAGCTAATGATACTCATAATACGTCATGTCGTATCTAACAACATTTATGTATCGTTTTACCACTAACCGACCGAATTGCTTCCTTTTCCGCACGAATATTTCTTAATGGCTGAATGCCATTTCTGAATCTTAATCTCTTCTTCAGAAGCTTATTAATTATGTTCTTGCACTGAATTATCCTGTTTATAGAGGGTGGGCCAGAAAATGGATTTCAAAAATTCATTTAAAAAAGCGCAAAAAATGTACACAAACACTTTCTTACAATAAAAACAATCATTTGGGAAAGCTAGTTTTTAAAAATAACATCATCCAGATGTGCACCTGTAGTCATCGAGCAACCCGCCTAGGCAAACTGCTCGAGGGACCTTCACGAAAAGAAGCTTGTCCAAAAGATGATCAATTCAACTTCATGGGCGGTGATGCGAAAACTTCACAACATACCTGCATAACTCGATGTTTGTGAGCTACTCGTATTCTGGCAAGCCAACTTCAGTTAGTACAACAATGTTATCAAATAAGTAATTTCATAATTATAGTAACGCAATAAGTAATGAACAATCTAATACGCAACTTAATAATATTAGTAGTATTAAACCGAAATAAACATCGCCATTATGACCGCTACCATCATCGATGAAAAGTTTCTCCGATCCATACTCAATGAACATACAAGAAAGTTTCAATTAGCTAACAAGAATGCTGGGATCAAAAAAATCACAAATTTACTTGTCCCAGTTAGTTTTAAAAATAAAGTTGGAATTGTATTTCAAAATCAATTCAGAAAATCGTTAACAAAATATCTAAATCAGGTTGAGAAAAACTTATTCTTGAGAAGGTGGGAGAAGCGATGATGCATCGAAGTGAATTAACTTAAATACGGGAATTGATTGAAAAACAAGAAAAAATAATCACCTCTCATCGAAATACCATAACAGGAGACTCTGCGATTTCAATAGTTCGTAAAATTTTGAATGAGCGAAAACAAATAACATACAAACATATTTACACCCAATGGATAACAAAAAATTAATTAGACTAAGAATATTATAAATTTTATCCCGTGCAATGTCAATCGAATTTCTGAAAAATTATGTCTCAAGATATGACCAAACAATTGGGAATGGCAGCACCAGTGCTCGTCAAATGAGCGAAGTATATCCAACATTCCACTTGCAACCGAATCCACCGTTTACACCATGGCGAGAAATATAGCAAGAGGATGAGGGAGATGAAGACTTGTAGCCGATGGATATTTTAATTACGAAAAGTGATATCGGAATGAAGGCATGGAGAAGATTTAAGTGATGACCTTGGCAGAAGATAGTCGGAAAGTCATAAAAAGTTATTGTTACTTAACCAAAAAGAGTGTTTCGGCATTTAAGTTCAACATTTACTCAGGTGGTCGAGTTGTAATAATTATCACGAGTAATGTTGGACCCTAAGATTGTGTAATTTGACAGTTAAAATATGAACCTCCAGTGAGTGGAAAGCTGAAAATAATGTAGACATTTTCTTATTTGCTTCCCAAAAATCAGAAGAAAATATAGTGATTTGTTGTTGAAAACACTAAAATTGAAGTGAGGAGGGTTAAAAGTGAAAAATTACAAGTATATTTTTTATTCAATTCGTTTATTTTTGCTGAAATTCCGATTAATAAAGTTTTGGATTCGAAGTTAAACTTGCTATCCTGAAACTCTTGTCTCCTGTTTTGCTGAGTTAAATTTATATGCTTCAAATATTGCCTTTTGAGGAGATGGTGTGTGTTGTTTGGTGAAATCAGCTGCTAGCAAGTAATCGATCGCATTAGCAAAAGTTGTACGAATTATATTTCTACCCACTGAGGAAAACATGCATATCTAGTGAATATTTTGAGAATAGGATGACGTTTGTTGTAAACGTAAGAGTTGCGCCAGTGGATGGTGCTCAATTATTTCAATACAAAAAATCTACAAGAATTATATCTTTTTAAACAAACAAATGAACACAATTTTGGGATCATATTAGTGGCTTATGGACCTTGTAAAGTGGATTTTAATTAAGATTTCATTTGTGTAATGAGCCTAAGTATGAACTTAAACAATTAAATCTGTTTGGAAAGGAGCAATCTGACAGCTCGGAACCAAACAAACTTATCGTAAGTGGTTTTAATCGTGCACAGTGGCCTTTTGATATATATGACGAAGTGTGTTCTTCAGTTGAAGCATCAGGGTTGGACACCGAATGTCTTGAAGGGGGGAGGGGGGGTGGGTCGAATTGAACATAGTCCTGATAATGAAAAAATTACCATAAACTTTGGGAGCAAGGATTTGAAAAAGTTGAACACTCGAAAACAAGAGAAATTCTGAAAGGAAAATATTTGAACTACGAGATTGAAATTCCTGACGATGGATATTGAAATTCTTGTTCGTTTTAAAGTAAATTATTCGTGCTTTCAAAATTTAAATATGAAAATTAAAGAATAAGAAATTGGTTTCCGCTTTTTAACCTAGTTTTGTTGTTTCTAGTATTTAAAGATAGTGAAAATATAATGTTTCTGAATGTCTGTCTCTATACAAATGTGGGGCACCGCTTCCACCTGGATGCCCCATTCATAGTCGGAGTCATAGGTGTTCGGAGTAATGACGAAATCGTCTCCGAGTCCGGTCAGTCGCGGTCTACATAGTTCATTATTTTGGTAGGTTCCCTCGGTCTCGATACCGTCGAACTAATAATTGTATTCGAAAAATTTGTGGATGTCAAATTTTTTGAAGCAGGCCTTCGTGCTAGGGAAAATAACCCACCCCACGACACGGCAATGCTAGCATGCAAGCGGATTCACGCGTGCTCAGACAAGGCCAATTCCGGTGAGCAATAAAATCCTCACTCACTGAGGCAGCTTTCCATCGCTGCCGTCCTCAATGGACATTTTTAATATAAATAAAAATCACCGCACACCGTTGTGCTGAAAACTCCCCAAATCTAGACATCAAATTAGTTAAAAACTCGCTGGCACATTCCGCGTTAAAGAGCGGCCATTTCTTCCTGGATATTGTTCCTCAAATAGGCAATCTTGGTTGGTTTATTCCAGTTAACACGACTTTTTATGTGTTCTCATACAAAAAATTTGGAGTTCTGGGTGGCCATGCAATGTCACATTCTGTACAATATGAGTTTCCCTGTAAGCACACTTTTTCGACTGCCAATGTATGGCATGTTACCCCGTTTTGTTAAAACCATATTGTACGGTTACAAGTATCAAATTCTTGCAGTTGTGGAAAGGAAAATCTTACAACATGACTGCTTATTGGTTGGAATTTACAGATATAGTTTCTCAAAGAAAAAGGGACCGACGATCCCAGTAAAGTAGCTCGCGTCATGAGTGCTCCTGGCGAGAGTTGAAATTCTGCCCTCTAATGTTTATTTTCCAATGGGAGAAGAGAAACAACACGACTACTTTGAAAGTCTTATTTACTGTTGTATAAGAAAAGAAATAAAAAATAAAGATCAAACATAATTCGACCACAAATTTTTTTTAATTTTTTTTAATTTTTAGTAAATTAAAAGTGACATGCCTTGCTTTTTTCACGGCCTACGTATCTATTATAAAATGTACATATATACTTTTTGCAATTTTGTAATCAATTGATACTATTACGAGATTGCTTAAACGTTCCTGACCATCTGTGATCGTAAATAACTTTTCATTCGTTTTAGTTTGCTGAAACATCTTCTATAGCTTACAGAAGTGGGAGGAAACGTCAATCCTAGATGAAGTGCGATTCCTACGTGGAGATAATTAGTTGATAAGCAATATTTTTCTTGAACATTCAGAAGTACAATGTAGTCCGCATTTGTTAAACTAGGTAACAATCAATTTATTTGGTGTATATAGCATTCATTCAGTGGCATTTCTTCTTTTTCTGCGTAGCACTTCAGCCTCTTTTGGAGCTTTGCTTCCAGCAAATAGCACCTCCAACTATTCCGGTTCATCGATCACATCCTCCAATTTTGAAATTGGAGGAGCAATGAACAGTCTTCGTCGACCAAAAATGGCCAGCATTTCTTGGGTTTCTTCATTGGTCTCCGCCCTTCAGTTCTCCCAAAGAATACTTTCTTGGGTATCCATTTATCCATACGATTCATGTGGCCACCCCATTGCAGCTTCCGCAGATTTACAATCGTTGAGACCTCCGGCTCGTCAGAAATTTCATACAGCTCATGGTTGTATCGAATTCACCATTGGTCTCCATCTGGGTTCGCTCCGATTATTCACCTCAGAACCCTTCCCTCAAAGGCGTTCAGTATGTTAGTGCATACTTCGGTTGGTGTTCACGTTTCACACCCATAGCTTAACACAGGTCTTATCACAGATTTGTATACTTAGAGCTTTGTTTTCTTGTGTATGCCGCTGTTCCTTTAGAACGTCAAAAATGAATGAAAAATTTTACTTGTGAGCTGTATTCTTTATCCTAGTTGTACTTCGTCTCTTTCATTACCATTACCAGTTCTTGTTATTTTGGCCCCTAGATACACAAATTCTCTTACATTTTTGATATTTTATTTGCCAAGTGTGATATTTTGTGTATTTGAGGTATTTTCCTTGACTGCGTCCCGAGGTTTGTTTCATGTTCATTTATTTGTAGCCCTACTAGTCTTGCTTTGCTGTCGTGTTTCAGGAACAGTTCTTTGGCGGTTGTTAAGGACTATGACGAAATGTTGATATCGTCCGCATAGGCTATTACTTGGCATGACTTGTATAATGATATGCGTTTTGCATCGACAGGTAGCTTTCTTATGACATACTCCAGAGCCAAATTGAATAGCAATGGGGCCAGCACAACTGCTTTCTTTAGTCCGATATTTATATCAAAAGCGTCAGTGAATTGGTTATTGATGCGGACTTGGGAGGCTGTTGACATCATTGTCATTTTCGTTAGACGGACGAATTTGCTGGGATGCTAAAGCAAAGCATTATTTCGTACATTACGTTACGGTCAATACTGTCGTATGCTTACCGTCTATATTGATCTCGGTGAGTTGGTTATTGATGCGAACTTGGAAGTTTGTCGAAGACATTGTCATTTTGGTAAGCCGGACCAATTTGGTTGGGATACCAAAGCAAAACATTATTTGGTACCGTACGTTACGATCAATACTGTCATATACTTGCTTAAAGGGAAAGTCAGAGTCCGTGTATGTTGAACTCCCAGCATTTCTCAAGTACTTGCTTGACTCTAAACAATTGGCCTATCTTCAATCTACCTACTCTAAAGCTACCTCGATACTCCCCAGTAATACTATTTGCGTATGATCCGATTTAATTTTCTAAGATTTTTGAAAATATTTTGTATGCCGTATAAAGTAGTGACATGCCTCTATAGTTTTTACACTGTAGCTTGCCAATTTTTTGTGATTAGGGAATACAATTGATGTGTGCATGGCTTTATAAATAGTCTTCTGAACACCACTGCGACAATTATTCATCGGCTCTATTGAAATCTCATGGACACCCGGCGCTTCATTATTCTTTTGGGCTTTGATATTGAAATATATTTCATCCAAAGAAGGTGCGGCCATTGGAAGTTCTCCGGAAATATCGATGGGCTCCAATGTTCTACAAGTAGAACTGTGTGGATAAAACGTTCTTGAAATATGATGCTCATCTTTCCTTAATCCTGTTTTCATCAGCGATGATATTTGCGATTTCATCAGGATAGAGCATGGTTTTGGTTTTTTAATTCAAATTATCAACTCCAACGTAAACGGTCCTAAGCCCGTTTCAGAACGGAGGAGGGAACCCCATGTTTTCCCAACCTCGGCTTCCATGATTCCTTTTTCTAAGACCCACAATTAAATTCTAGTAAATGTTCTCGGGGTCGCATATTCAGTTTACTGGTTCCCCAGTAATGGGACATTAAATGTCGAGAAATGCTAATAACTGCAAATACATTTACAGCTCTGCTACTAAATCCTACTTACACTGCTTTTGTGGAGGCATAAGAAGTAGAAAGCGATTCTTTCGCACTTGATAACGGAATCGAATAAACAACTATGCCACCTGAATAGCGGGTGGGTGACGGGCTAACTCCCCGTCCCTGGAAAACCTTCAAATGTTGCGAAATCCGCAGAAGGGCCCCGAAACGGATTGGATCTACGGCCACTAATTTGCCAACGGAAAAAGAACTATGGCATTGTAATCTGGAATGTCAGGTTTTTCAATTACCGTGGTGCTGTTGAGGACCTTTTACAGCAGGCAAGTCAAAATAAATTAAAAATACTGGTAATCCAGGAAACGAACTGGACTGGAAATGATATTCAAGATATGAGATCGTACACAATATCAAAAGTGAGAAGCCAACTAGAAAACGAGAATTCGGAGTAGCGTTTTTGATTTTAAGGCAGTCAATGAAGTTATGTGCGATCCGTAAAAAAGTGAAATTCTTCAAAATTTGGTTTATAAATGTTCACACCCTGGCCGAAGAAAACGATGAGGAAATGAAGGAAACGTTCAAATATAACCTGGAACGACTAGTCAATTCATTGCCTACAAACGACACAAAACTAATTCTTGGTGATTTCAACGCTGAGGTTGGAAATGAACTTTCACATCGGGGAACAACTTGAGGGTATAGCCTGCACAATGAAACAAATGACAACAGGCAGCGCCTCATTGACTTTGCATGTAGCAGAAATCTAGTCATATGATCGACCTGCTTCTCACATTGACGCATTCATAAAATGAGCTGGGTATCACCGGGTGATGGCAACGCACAAAACAAGATCGATCATGTTTGATCCAACAACGTTGGGCGTCGAGTATATTTGATGCCCGTGCATACCGAGGAGTTAATTGTAACTAAGATTATTACTTGATCAAATTAACCTATCGATGTCGTATGTCAAAGGCACATTCAGTGAAGACCAGCCCGCTACAAAAATTTGATATCGAAAGGCTCCAAATGGCGTCTGTGGGCAAGTTTTCCACAGAGACTCTCGACAACCAACTGAACCCCATCTTATCAGGTGCGTCATTAAAGACAAGCAACGAGCTCTGGATGGAAGTGAAAGCAGCAGTTAAAACCGTGGCAGAACAGACAGTTGGACATAAAACCCGGTGCAAGAGAAATGAATGGTTCCATGATGAGTGCCAGAATGCCTTAGACAAAATGAGTTAGGCGTGCAAAGAATACGCAGAAAGGAAAACCACGATGAAGAGAGGACACTGTGAAAATCTCAGAACAGTAGCGAATAAGATAACAAGAATCAAGAAAAGAAAAGAGTATGACGACCAATTGAGAAGTATAGATGTAAGTCTGGTGAGCAACAAGACAAGTATATAAAGTAGTGAAAAGCCTGAAACTTGGTTATTAGCTCAAAGCCACGCGTTATCTCGTGATGACATCGGCAATATTATTGTTGATGAAACCAAGATTAATGAAAGAGGAACACCATGTTTCAAGAAGCTCCTTAATCCTCCGGACAGCTCCAGAACATTGGAGCCGATAGATGTCTTTGGAGAGCTATCATTAGCCCCACTAACTCTGGATGAAGTTTGCTCCATCATGAAAGCCCAAAAGAATAATAAAGCGCCGGGCATCGATGAGATTCCAGTAGATCTAATCAAATTTGGTGGCAGTAGTATTCATGAAGCTTGTCACGGAACGATTTGCACCTTGTTCTTTATTTCTTTCTCAGCGGTTGTTAAAATACCACCCGAGCCAAGGTTAATGTTAAAATAATAGAGTAAAAATATTAAAAGTTTAGAATATAAATGCAAAGTAAAAGAAAAATAGGCAAAAGAAACGAAATGTGAAAAGATTAAAGTAAAGATGTAACGTAAAAATAGGGAAAAACGAAATGTTAAAATGATAGAATAAAAATATTAAAAGTTTAGAATATAAATGTAAAGTAAAAGAAAAATAGGCAAAAGAAACGAAATGCGAAAAGATTAAAGTAAAGATGTAACGTAAAAATAGGGAAAAACGAAATGTTAAAATGATAGAATAAAAATATTAAAAGCTTAGAATATAAATGTAAAGTAAAAGAAAAATAGGCAAAAAAAAAACGAAATAGTCGAAAAAGTCCAGATAATCAGATATATTGAACACGATATTCATTCAGTTTAGTATCGTCAATTGCGAATGACAAAAGATAATGATGTATACCCCAGCTCCTGGGCAATTTAGTGATGCTGAAGAGGATGACAGTGATCAACTCCAAATCGATGAATCCCTCAAACATCTCACAATTCAACATGAAATATTTAAATATCTTCAAAACCACCCAGACGCCGACGATTCAAATGAATCGGCTGACGACGATGAGGACGACTATGACGAAGAAGAGTATAAATACCACAATTCAAATTTACATGATGACTACGTTGATAATTACACTGGCTATCAGAAACAAAATACTGCCCAAGTTGTGCCTCATTCAGGAAATTTGCATCCCAATGCACAAAAGTCTAGCAACAAAGTTACATCCTATCAGCCAAGTGATAAACTCTTCAAGAAATACACAAATCGGATAAATGTGGAGAAGTATGATCCTCGTACGAATATGTCTGATCAAGCTGCAAATCGGTTAGTGAATTTCGATCGTCGACAAGAAGCGGAAAGATTTCGAATGCGTGACAAACATGATCGTGCGACGGCAGAACAAGTAATGGATCCAAGAACAAGAATGATTCTCTTCAAGCTTCTGAACAGGGGATTCTTCAATGAGGTCAATGGTTGTATTTCGACTGGAAAGGAAGCGAATGTGTATCATGCAACGGGCAAAAATGATGAGGAGTATGCGGTTAAAGTTTATAAAACTTCTATTCTGGTTTTCAAAGATCGCGACAAGTATGTCTCCGGAGAGTTTAGATTTCGTCATGGATACTGTCGTCATAATCCACGGAAAATGGTTCGAACATGGGCGGAAAAGGAAATGCGAAATTTAGTTAGCATGAAAAACGCAGATGTGCCAGTTCCTGATCCAATCCTCCTTCGTGGTCATGTTCTCCTTATGAAATTTTGCGGTAAAAATGGATGGCCCGCGTCAAAACTCAAAGATTGTGAATTAAGTAGTTCAAAGGCTCGTGAATTGTATCGCTTATTAATCCCCAACCTGGCACCTTCCAGAGAAACCGATCCCCAACGCTGTAAATTAGACGTTTACGTGGTAAGCAGACACGTGCAATGAAGTAGTACATGTCAATTGGAATAGCTCCGTGGTAGAAGACAATTAATGTTGGACCATCTACTGGGAGGTTCTCCATACCAATTACTTCGTAACCATGATAAATTCTCCCGTGAGCGTCCCATACTGCCGCTACGAGTATACGACCAAAATCCCAAAAGTTTGGCTCGCTGATGAGTGAATGAAGGATGACTTGCCTGTGCAACTTGTAAACGTACAAAATGATGAACGAAATATAAATGAGAACGACAAACACACATGGTAGCAAGAATGTGACAATTAGTGGCGTTAAAAATCTCCACAGCCACAGCGAGTAATCCAAATCGATGTATTGCTCGATGAAATTGATCGCCGCATTCCAGTATTCATTGAAGAAATCCATTGCGTTCTAGGACTGGAACCGCAAATCAGAATACTTCAAAAATTAGTGCCAGAGTAGCTCCAATCAATTATATGTTGCAAGAATCAGGTCTAAATTTATAAACCAATCTGCCTGCGGCTAAGCCAGTTCAGACACCGATAACGATAGAACACGTCGCTGCAATGTTTAGGCGCTTCAAATTATTCCACCATTCAGTCAGCAAACAAAAGATTAATATTCTTGTTATCTTGACACCAGCAAAGCTACTTTTTGTTGTGAATCACATTTCAGTTCTTTATTGTATTTTTTTTTGTGTACACAAAAATCTTCTTCTTCACGAGACTTGAGCCCTTGGGATGAAGAAAATTTCTGAACAGAAAAAGCATTCCTCAGACAGAATCGACAAACACGGTTACTATATGAGACACTCCCGATGTATGAATTCATGTGATGATGATTATGAATATGACGAGGAAATCTTAAAAAGGCGGCAAAGACGAATAAAAACAAATGTAACTCGGAATAAAGAGAAATTAGATTTAGGCACCTCCAGAATCAGTGGCAGATTTAGTTGATTTAGAGCAAGAGCTAAGTTCAAGCCAACGAGGAATTACTCAAATGGAGCGAATCACACCGAATGAACCTTCTACCACCACAAAAATAGTAACTAGTGAAGACCCGTTCGGCGACTCTTTCACGATCTATCAACTTTTGCCCCCGCCTGAATCATCACGATCCCGGTATCTAAGGGCAAATAAATCCTCGGAAATTATTTTATCTGGAACATCTATTGTATCCTCAAACTCACAACCTACACCAAATTCAGTTAATACGTACGAAGTTGCATCGCCTTCCACTGCAGAAAGATTCGGAAGTAAGTTCGACAAAATCGAAGTAACGCCGGCTTCGCAGAATCACATTTGTCAACAATCTCAATGACTACAGCGTCCTCGACTAAAACACATACAAGTGAAGAAAATTCACCTCCTAAAGCCAACGATGAATTGAGTCCATCATTTGTAAATGCATCCACATTATCGGAGAATTTCTGCAAAATGTCGTTCATAGATGCATTTTCTGATTTAGATCCAATGTAAATAAACATGAAAATTGACAGAATGTCAGTCACTTTGACATTCTACACCTGTCGAATGAGTGTACTAAAAAAGAGAAATTTAGATTTCAATTGCCCGATGCACCCCAGTTGGGGGATCGGAATTGAACATCGAATCGCCCAAGGATGAAGTTAACGGCTCGCCGGTTGAAACCGAGCCGATGAAAAACCCAAGAAAGAAGAACGGGTCTTTCTCTTTTCTTGCGGGTTCGAGGCGACAACGTGGCTAAGCGAGGATAGCGTGAAAAATCAATCGAAAAAGGAAATTGCGACGAGGGAAAATTTCAAAATTCCACAGTGGAGAGGAATAATATTATCAGCGAGACAACCAAGGAAGATTGGCGACTTCAGGCGATAAGTGGAGAGGAATATTATTATCAGCGAGACAACCAAGGAAGATTGGCGACTTCAGGCGATAATAAGCGCGCCGGCGGAATATTGCAGGCAGAGTACGGGGGGCCCCCGCTAGGTAGAGTAAGTGGAATTTGTACTTTTAACTACATTGTATTTTTTTTAGCACTTTATTTGCATTTAGCAGTGAAATATATGACAGTGGAAGAGTGTAAGATATATTTTGTTTGAGCTTCATTTCGCATTTCGTATTCACGTAGTGTAATAGTGAAAGTTTTGTGTGCGTGTTGCAGAAAGAGCGGGTTTGCCGCGCGTTTTAATTATACACCTGGCTCGGGTGTGTCCGAAGATAAATCTCCTTGCGGGTTCTTTTTTTTCAGGGGTCTCTGTAGCGGAAGTGTTCCGTTTTCTTTTGAGTTTCTTTTGCTCGGGGAGAATAATCGCCCCGTTAGGGAAGCGCTTAAGAGCGTTAGTCTGGGTTGTGTGAGGGGTGTTCGGCGGCCGCGTTCTCGCTTGGCGGCTTTTCTAGGACCAGGGGATAAGCGAGTGGCGCCACCTACGACCGTCTTCGACGGCAAGCCGGGTCCGAGGTCCTTAGCCGAAGGAACTCCCACGCGGGGGGTAACTGGGGGTAACAAGCTATTCATAAAGTCATCCAGCACATTTGGAAAAGAGAATGAATACAGAAAGAGTGGAGCCAATCAATTATATTCCCTATCCACAAAAAAGGTGACAAGCTACAGTGCGAAAATTATAGAAGCATATCAATACTTTGCACGGCATACAAAATACTTTCAAAAATCTTAGAAAACGAAATTGGATCATATGCTAACAGTATTATTGAATATCAAGGTGGTTTTAGAGCAATTAGACCGACAAAAGACCAATTATTTACTGTCAAGCAGGTACTTGGAAAGTGCTGAGAGCTCAACATAGCCGTACACCAAATTTTCGTTAACTTTAAGCAAGCGTACGACCGTATTGAAAGTAAAGTACTGTACCAAATAATGTTTTGCTTTGGTATACTAGCCAAATTAGTCCATCTTATCAAAATGACAATGACTTCGATGACCTGACAAGTCCGCATTTACAACCAACTCATCGATGGCTTTGCCACAAATATCGGACTAAAGTAGGGAGATGGGTTGGCCCCATTGCTATTCAATTTGGGCCTAGAGTACGTCATAAGGAAGCTACCTATCGATACACGGGATGCATTACTATACAAGTCGAGCCAAGTAGTAGCCTATGCGCATGAAGTTAACATTTTGTCATGGTCGTTACTCGTAACAATCACCAACGAACTCTTCCTGAAACTCGACTGCGAAGCAAAACTAGTAGGGCTGCAAATCAGTGAAAATAAAAAAAAAGCTCATGACGCTGTCAAGCAAAAATACCTCAATTACATAAAATGTCACACTTGGCAAGTACAGTATCAAAAATATGAGCAAATTTGTGTATTAAGGCACCAAAATAACAAGAACCAGTAGTGAAAGAGACGAAATACGCAGAAGAATACAGCTCGCATAGAAAATATTTTTTTCAGTTTTGACGATCTTAAAGACCAGCTGCATACACAGGAAAACAAAGCTTCCAGTATACATATCTATGATAAGGCCTGTGTTGCACTATGGGTGTGAAATATGGACCCTAACCCAAGCATCCGCAAACATATTGAACGCCTTTGAGCGACGAGTCCGGAAGCGAATAATCGGAGCGAAGCTAGACGGGTACCAATGGTGAATTCGATACAATCATGGACTATATGAAATTTCAACGAGCCAGAGGTCTTAAAGATTGTCAGACTGCGGTAGTTGCAATGGGTCGGAGACCAGTGGGGACTCGGTCGACGACGGGAGTACTGTTGGCGTATAATCTTTGAAAATATTTTGTACGACATACAAAGCATTGATATACCTCTGTAGTTTTCGCACCATTCCTTGTCACTTTTTCTGTGGATAGGAATATAAATTGATTTGCTCCTCTTGCTTGGCATATGTTCTTATTGCTTAATGTGATGGATGACTTTGTGGATGGCTTTCTGAACACTACTGCCTACATATTTGATGAGCTCTGCTGGAGTCTCATCGATGCCCAGTGCTTTATTATTCTTTTAGACTATGCTAAACTATTTTGATGCTGGAATAAATTTCATCCAGAGTTGATGCGGCCACTGGAAGCTCACCTGAAACATCTATGAGCTCCGGAAGATTAAGGAGGTTCTCAAAATAGGATGCCCATCTTTCATTAATCCTATTTTCACCAGCAATGGCGTTGCAGTGGGTGGTCTTGGGCTGATAGCCTCGATTCAGGATTGTCACTACTTTGTATGCTTGTCTTGTGTTATCGTTCGCTAGATTTGCATCGATACTTCTCGATTGGTCATCATAGTATTTTCTTTTCTTAATTCTAATGATCTTATTCAGTACTCTTCTGAGATTTTCATAGTGTTCCCTGTTCATCTTGGTTTTCCTACCGTTGTATTCTTTGTACGCCTAATTCTTTTTGTCTAACGCATTCTTGCATACATCATCGTACCAATCAGTGCTTTTGCGCGGGGCTTGATTTCCGATTATGTGTTCTGCCAAGGTTTTTATAGCTGCTTTCACTTCCGACCAGAGCTCGTTCTTGATTTCACAGATATGTCTGATAAGGTTGGTGCCAGCTTCTTGTCGAGGGTCTCCGTGAATCTTTTGGCAACAGACGCCATTTTGAGCCTTTTGATGTCAAATTTTTGTAGCGGGCTTGCCTTTGGTGAATACGCCTTTGACATACAACATTGATAGCGTCACGTGTTATGGTTCTCGGCCAATAATTTTAATGTTCCGGGAAAGTGAAAACTCACTGTCCTTTAAATTAACTTAAAAGAGTTTATTTACAAAGAATGCTCAATCATGAATTTTACTATTTCACAAATCGCATTTAAATCTAATTTTTACTGTTTATCAACTTTATATTTCAACTGTCTTAACTATCAACGAAAATCATTTCACTATTACTCAATCAATATCGCCTTTACTTCACGCTCCACTCTATCGCAGTTTTACTATCACGGTTTTATTATCACAGTTGCACTATATCCCCCATTCATTCAGCTCGGCTGTATATAGGGTCTCTAGTCATTCAATCCATTTCTCATACATCGGTAAACTTTCTGGAATATTCGAGCAATGCTGAATGGCGCCCTAACGTCACTTTCAGATGTTGATCATGCTTGGTGGATTCTTGTGCTTTCGAGTACATTCGTTTGTTGATCCTGATGTTGTTAATAGTTGCGAAGACAGTAGCTCGCAAAATTATTTGCACATGTAACAATAGGTTAATTTGATCAGCTAATTTTCTGAGTTACAATTGGCTCCTCGGTATGTACGGACGGCAAGTATGCTCGCTGTTCACCGTTGTTGGATCAGAACATGGTTGATCTGGTTTTTTGTGCTGCCATCTTGTGATACCCAGGTTCTTTTATGTATGCGTCAATGCGGGAAGCAAGTCGAATGTATGACTAGATTTTTGCTATATGCGAAGTCAATGAGGCACTTACCTTTGCCATTCCTTTCATTTTGGAGGCTATGTTCCCCAGTCGTTCCACGAGGAGATAGCTCGTTGCCAACCTTAGCGTTAAAATCTACCAGGATTATTTTTTTGTCATTTGTAGGCAGTGAGTCGACTAGTCTTTCCAGGTGATTGTGGAATATTTCCTTCGATTCTTCGTTTTTAGGGTTTTGTACTAAAATACCAAACCCCATTGCAATCACGACCTGTGTCCGTCCGTCCGTCCGTCCGTCTGTATGTCACAGCACTTTTTCTCCGAAGCTATAGAGGTTACAGCCATGAAACTTTGTGGAAAGGTCAGAAGTGGTGGCTTCTTGAAAGTTCAAGGGTGGAAAAATTTTTCAAGGGGTTTAAGGGGGGTCTCCCCATGTAGGGAGGTGACCTCTCAAAAAAAATTTTGACCATTGGTAGTCGAGTAGGGTGTCATTGGAAAGATCTTAATGAGATCTTTTCAAAACAAGTCTTAAAATTGTCTTATGAGTACTGAGGAGGGCAGGGGAAGGGGAAACGTACGAACTTTTCGCGTACCCCCCCCCCCTCGCGATTGGACACCTTTCATCCGAAAAATCTGAAAAAAACCATGAATATAGGCCTTAATGAGTACAACAACAAAAAATGCATGAGAAGTCGAAATTCACTCAACTTTGTTAGTAATAGTATGATTTATCGATTTTAAGTTTTCTTGAATAAAATCTAAACGGTATCCTTCAAAGTCAAAAATTCAATAAAATTTGGCAAACAGGTGACTATTTATAAGATTGATATTTTCTGAAAGTTTCATAAAGATATAATAGTATTTGACGAAGTTATAGGGATTTGAATTTTCCTGTATTACTATGGAACAATATGCCCTGTATTACTATGGAAACATATGGCTATGGAGCCATATGCGCTTTTTACCGACTTAGACACTACAGTTTTGCTAGGATTTACATGAAAATTGCTGGAATGATAGGTATCATGAAGATGAGTACATATGATTGAAACAAGCCGAAGAGGCAGGAGAGAGCTCCTAGCAAAAGGACTTTGTAACCATTCTAGGATTCGAAAAAATAGGCCATGAATCGATGATTACAGTACAGAGGAGTGGCCCCTGAAAAAAATTTCATGAAAGGTAGCCGATATGAGTATCAACTGAAAGTTCTCTATGAGAGCTTTTCAAAACAGTTCTTTAACTGACAGTTTTTGCTTCAGTGGGGGCACAGGGGGGGAAATACATGAAAAATGTGCTTCCTCCCTCGCGAATGGACACCCGTGATCTAAAAAATCTGAAAAAATTATCAAGGGAGATATTTATGGGTATAACTATAACAAATACCTCAGAAGTCAAAATTCGTTCAACTTTGTTAATAATAGTATGATCCTCGAATTTCACATTTTCTCCAATAAAATCGTCTTTGACATGTTTCTTGATTTTATTTGTTGCTGGTTACTGCATTTTGTAAGTTGAGTACAAAACCCTTCTGACATGAGCATAGGTCTGTCTACCCAAACTTGTTTCTTTGGTTGGGGCGTGAACATTTATTTGCCAGATATTGAAGAGTTTCGCTTTTATACGGATCACACACAACCAGTCATTAGCTGCCTTGAAATCAATAACATACAACTTGAACACCTTATTCACAATGAAGGGCACTCCGAATCCTCGTTTTCTAGTAGGCTTCCCACTTTTGAATATTGTGGACAATATCATGTCTTGAATATCATTTCCAGTGCAGTTCGTTTTCTGAATTGCCAGTATTTTTAAGCTATATTGACTGGCCTATTGTAAAAGGCCTTTAGCAGCGCCAGGGTAGTTCGGTGGTCTGACAATTGAGGATCCAATGCCATTGTATTTTTCGTTTGCGAGGTCGTTGCCGTGGACCCAATCCAGTGTAGGGTTTTCCAAGGACTGGAAGTTAGCCCGTCACCCAACCGCCATTCTGGCGACATGGTTATTACTTTGATTCCGTAACCAGGTGCAGACGACTTGCTTTCACCCTTTTACATCCCCACAAAGAAGGTGTAAGTAGGATTTAGTAGCAAAGCTATAGATGCATTCACAGTCATTGGCTTTTCTCGGTATTTAACATTAATCATCATTCACATATCCGCATAGTGCAGGTAAAGTATAATACCCTTCGGGTTTGAGCATAATTCGTCTACCCAACTATTTAAGAGTTATATTGGATTAAAAAAAGATGAAGACCGTTCCACAACAAGCCGTGAAAATACAATTCCATTTGCATAATATCGATTTTGAACTATAAAATTCAATTTTGCTAACCAGGCTTCTTTGATATTTTGCACGCCTGATAACGATTGTTTTTATTATTGTGATACAAATTATTATTATTTTAAAGATTTGAAAATTTTTGTCTAGAAAGAGTTCAGAAAGACAAAGGTAAGTATATTAGGGACTGTTTTTTGCTTTAGCACTACAGCTCCTTTTAGGGCTTCTCTTAGAGACAATTAAAATACGGGGGTGGTCTCAAAAGTACCCGACCGGACAAAGAAAACAGTAAAAATTGCGAAAATCAGCTCGATACACTTTTCCCTTTGAAAATTTTTTCATTTCTTAAAATAAATTTAGATTGCAAAATTATTCTGCAAAATCGATTCAAACAATTTTGATGAAAATATGTGTTCTGTTTTTCTATTTTATAAGAATTTTTTAGGCATCTAAGTGGTATAAAACATTCAATCAAATAGGCAAAAATGATTTTGATAGTATGCTAAAGTTTTTATGTTTCATTTAAGTTACATGAAAAATATTGTACGAGTTCAGGATTTTTAGGTAAATGTTCAGTTCCGTATATTCTCTTATATCTTGACGGCCCTGTTTTCAAGAATATACATAATATCAAATTATTGAATATATTACCCGCTCTGCTATTTCTTGTCTATTTCTAGCTGAACTTATATGAAATTAGGTCACAGAACGAATTAGGGTTCCTGAACTTTTGCTTGGGACAACGTCATACTTGTTATTCTAGTCCGTGACCTCCCCAACTAACATTCAAGAATATCTACCGTTTTTATGTGAGCTTGCATAGAACTCCTAAAAATAGGCTTTGTAGATACACAGGATAAGAATACTCAAAATTGGATAGCTATTTTGTGAATGTGTTGAGAAAGGTAGAGTGAAATCAAATTACGATGAATATTTTCTCTCTTGTGCATGATATGCCATTATTTTTCATGTTAGCTATTTGGATTTTTATATTGTTTGCCTAAATTGTATTCACCCTTCTACCCTTTGTTTTGAATAATCAAAATATTTCGTCGACAAAAGTTAATATAATAGTTTCTGAGGTGATGTGTGTCAAGTAATAAAGTTGATTTATTCGTATATACCAAGTTATTATATGAGAGCTTCTGTCGTTATTAATATTGTTCATTGGTAAACTCAGTTATCTTTTATCATAAAATTTTTGTTTTTATATGCAACTTAAAATTAAGTTTAATGATTCCCTGTCGAAGCTTTTTAATAATGGAAGCATAAACATTAAAAAAAACTTTAATAGAAGCATAGAAGATGTTGCATCAAGTATCTGAAAGTAATTTTTACGGTGATTTAAATTTAAAAGCCAACCTTTCCAATTAATATATAATCATGCTCCCTACTTTAGTGGATTCTAGTCAATTATAATCGAATCTGTAGTGATAAATAAGTTCAAAAGTCCGTAAAGGACTGCAGCGATGGTCTGCTGCCTCAGCAGAAGAAGGTGTCAATATCTGCCGAGAATGCCCTTGTCTGGGGACGCGTGAATGCGCTGGCAGGCTAGCATTGCGGTGTCGTGGGGCGGGTTCATTCCCCCAGCACAAGGACCCACTACAAAGAATTCCGCATTCACAAATTTCTGGGGTCAAACAAAAGCAAGGCAAGTCGCAAAAATTGTAGGCAACCATACCGAGAGAAAAAGGCCTTGTTCCGAGAACAAGTGAAACAAGTAAAAAGGGGCGGACTTAGGGTAACTTCGTCGTTACCCGACGAGGCTCATGGCCCACAAATAAGAGAGGGGCAACCGGGTGGTGGTGGAGCCCCTGCGCACCCACCCAACCGGATTAAAATCCATAATTGTTGCAGTGGCCAGGTATTCCTCTTCTGAGTGGAAAACTCATACAACTTAACTTGCATGAGCCTTCCCATCAGAAGAGAAGTACCCCGATGACCAATTTATGCCATAGAATTATGCAATTCAATTACATAATCATATGTCATTAAGAAGCACCTTGCTCGGGCCACTCAATCCGCGCCGTCACCTGAAACAAGGAAGTTAATATGTACCCGGCGGCTGGCTCATGTTTGAGGGTGTGAGCCTGCCACCGTACCGGATCCTATACCCGGTCAAGAGAGAAGAAATGAAAAGACCGAAGTTGTACTTTTAATGCAACATTGTTTTTTTATTTACTATCATTGAAACGAATATTGAATTAACAAGAAAAAAGTACAATTTTTCGAAATTCGACCCGACCTGAGCTGACATTAAATGAATTGAAATATAATGTAACCGCTATAGTAAACGATAAGAAAAACGTTTTACTTACTAAATCGCATTTATCAATACTCGAAAATTCAGCAAGTACCTTAAGCTTACAAAAAGGAAATAAAGTAAACAAATATAAACATCTTTCAAACGAATGAATATACTTCAACAAAATAAACTTAAATGAAACTTTCGCATTTCTATCTTAAGCGAACACTTCGCGAATGCAAAAATACGTTTCTTTCCTCCTTACATAAAAAAATATTTCATAAAAAACATGTTGTTAAACTAATAATTTCGATATAAAATCAATCATAAAAATGTGTCAAAAGTATTCGACCATGAATGGATTCACATTATACTATGTCCTTTTACATTAAATGAATATGCTCCCACAATAAGGAACGATTACCCCTCCAAAAATAGTCCAAATTAAAATTTAAAAGAAATTAGACTTTCTAAACAATTATAAATGGCATTTACCCAAATTGTTAAAATACTCTGCAGTTGTATCCGATTATTTGTTCAAATATTTTATGTTTGAAATTGTTTTTTTGTGTACTCGTATATTATAGTTTCGCACTCTTCTTCACTCCATTTTCCTACCATCGAATCCTGAACGAGAACTGCATTTAGTCATCACATAAGTTGAACCAAGGTCAAGGCATCGGCACATGAAATTAGATCAAGTATCGGAGCGATGATTTCCGCACTTTTCGCAAGTTTCTGTTAGGCTTTTGAGCATGGAGCATATTTCAAGCGATTTATTAAAATGGCGATTGTTTAAAATGGCGATGCTCCGATAAATTTTTCTTGCAGTTGAGAAAAAAGCGCTCGCTGCACATCGTCAATCGAATCGCGAATAAAATGAACACCAATTCAACACACCCAACAAGACAAATAATGAAAACAATCCGCGGGAGTACAAACAAACCGCGTAGCGATCAAAGACAACAAGAGCGTTCACAATTCTTGAGTACAAACATTTTCTTGCATTCTTTTGCAATGTTTACGTTCTTTCCTTGACGAGTGCAATCTTCCCCAGGAGCACACAACGCGAGAGGGTACACACAAGCGTACGCAAAATGAAAACACCACGACGTCGAGATGATTCACCGCTATTTTCTCAAAGCGGAAAAAATAAGACAAAACGTGCACTGTGGAACAATTTCTTGCCGCCTCCGTTCCCGCTATCTTAGCTTTTGCAGCGCCGCCACGACCCGGCTCTGTTGTCATTCGCGCACCGCGTACAATTCCAGTCAGAGCGTCTAAGCAGTGATTTTCATCCTGTTGGGATTTCTGGTTTCACTTTGTAGTGAAGAGGTTATTCAGAAAGTCCGCAAAGGACTGCAGCGATGGTCTGCTGCCTCGGCAGAAGAAGGTGTCATTATCTGCCGAGAATGCCCTTGTCTGGGGACGCGTGGATGCGCTGGCATTCTAGCGTTGCGGTGTCGTGGGGCGGGTTCATTCCCCCAGCACAAGGACCCACTTCAAAGAATTTCGCATTCGCAAAAATCGTAGGCAACTGCACCAGGGGCAACTGACTTGCTCATGGAACAAGAGTAACAAGTAAAAAGAAGTGGAAGCATGGTGACCTCGTCCTTACCCGGAGCGGCTCATGGCCCACAAATGAGAGAGGGGCAACCGAGTGGTGATAGAGCCCCTGCGCACCCACCCAGCCGGATTAAAATCCATAATTTTTGCAGTGGCCAGGTATTCCTCTTCTGAGTGGAAAACTCATACAACTTAACTTGCATAAGCCTTCCCATCAGAAGAGAAGTACCCCGGTGACCAATTTATGCCATAGAATTATGCTATTCGATTACATAACTCTATGTAATAAAGAGGCACTCTGCTTGGGCCACTCAACCCGCGAAGTACCCTGAAACAAAGAAAGATTATTACGTACCCGGCGGCTGGCTCATGTTTTAAGGGGAAAGCCTGCCCCCGTACCGGGTTCTATACCCGGTCAGAACTAAAGGAAAGGAAAGACCGTTTAATTCGACATTTCCTTTTTTATTATCTCAAAGAAAAAAATAATACAAATTTTTACACAATTCGGACCTCAGTTTAAACTTTTGTTTGTTGCTGGAAGAACAATTTACATTTTTTTTTGAAAACTTCCCTTGTTTAAATTTCTTTCATACAATATTAGTTGCTCTCTAGTATAGCTATCTATTACCACTTGAATTTAATGCTAACATATACATCCTTTTGATAATAGTAGAAAACAATTAACAGCTTATTCCCGTTACGCGTACATATACATTTTATATCACAGCAATGAAAATATTTACAACGTATTTTCCTATTGTAATAAATTGATTATATTGAACATACTATTGACAAAATGAACATGTCGAGGGAAGTTTCTTATATGAAATAATTTGATTACGAAAGTTGATTTTCATTTTCATTAATTTTAAGTTATTTAATGTATTTATATAATTCAATAAAACATGCAGGAGAAAAATTTTGAAAAAAAGAAAGGGTACTTACCCCAAACCTCCTCCTACGAGAGCTCGTGTTCGGGGCGGGTAAGGGCCTGCAACTCGGAGTATTATTTTTAATGTTTACTATTTAAGCCTAATCAAATTAAACTAATCACTTCGCGATTTTTCCGGTCTCTATTTATCTCTTGCTACGGTCAACAGATCTTCTCCGACACCTTTTACGTATGATTACGACAACAAATTAGTTACAGTTTTCTACGTGAACTACAATTAGAGTTGATTGAAAAGTATCTGTTTGCTGTTCCGAACTCCGCTTTGCACCGATTTGGTCTCCGATACTTGATTGGTTTTTTCCGATTGTCGAGGACTAGAGGATGATACGAAAGATACATAGGTGAATAGATTCGCGCTTCCAAGCTAGATATCTTGAACTTTGTTGCCCACACGGAAAAGGGATTTTCGTCGATGGGAAATTGAATGGGAACGAGAGAAAATTTATCGTGAGATGAGGGGAACAACTATGTTTATGCACCAAATTCACTGTTATTTACGTTACAATTACGAGTTCTGCGGTACTGAAATTTGTGATCAGGTTTTACTGCTGCAGATCTTACAGATACTTTCTGCTAAAGCCTCTGAAGAATCACCGAAAGAATATCTGAATGGCGTGCACTGCGTTCTGTTAACGCTGTTATCTCCTTTTAATTAAAGCCAAAATGCACATCTCCGATGTGAGTCATTCGTCTTCGCGCTAGTTAAATTCACTTGAATTCGACCTAAACGCGTGCCGTCAAATTTCCTCCGACTTTCCCGCACGGGCTTTCCACAAATCTAACCTCAAGTGCACGCCAATGCTTTTCTACTCTCACTAGTCGTTGTGGTGTATGTAGCGGGTCAATTGCTTGGTTATTGACCGTGGGTGCGACCGTTGAACTTCGGAGCTACTTTCTATTTGCAAAATATAGCTTATATACAAATTATTTCACTTGAAAATGGAAGGCATACAACCACACGATAAGAGTTCAAGTGCATCTCACGTTTTACCGTTGCAGAGATTTACGACGAACTCCGCTCCAACCCACTCCATGCACGAACATAGCTGGCGCACAATCCACACGCGATTCACTAATTTCAACGATGAATGAAACCGACACTGCGTCTACAATTTATCTCACTTAAAACTGTACGCCAGGGAAATATTTGTCACGCTTTTACACGCGAAACCACGCAAAGAGTTAATGATGAAAGAATAACAAACGCCGATCAAACTCAAGTTTTTTGATTCCCGCCTCTCATCACACGCGGCGTCTGCGTTGTGTGCCGGTTTCGAGCAGACCCCTCGCGACAATCTCCCGGCAACAGCACCAGCAACACAAGCAAATCCCACTCCCGCTACCGCCACCGCTATCGCTCGTACCGTTCACTATGACAGTATTGCTGTTCCTCCTCGAAGTGCTCAAAGATGACGATGATGAGGAGTCTGTGATACCGAATGTTGCAGATTACTGTAAATCTGATGGGAGGCACTGTTTTGTTTTGATTTTAGATAAGGTAACCTTTCGTCGTTGCTTCATAATGCGCCCACTGAATTTTCTTCCTTATCAACGTGTATTAACTACATGTGGGACGTGAAGCGCTTAAGAGAGAACAAGAGCTAATGTTAAAGTTGATTTCTCAGGAAATGAGAAATAAGTTTTTGCCGTATTTGACTTTCAAACGAACAACGGCGTGAATAATCTTGTGGCTATTTTAAATCAGTATTATAGTGGTTGTATTAATTATTAAGCACGTGTGGGGAAATAAAAGAATTTTCTTCTTTGCTGTGCGAAATTTATTATTCATCAAACTCCGCTCAGATGTCCTTGGCTATAATAACTTCACCTCGGAAAATCTGTGTTCGAAATTCTTTGTTGAAAATTGAAAATATTTACTCACATTCACAATATTTCAAATCTGTTAATGCCAACTGATAATTAAGTTAATTAACATCCGAATACGAAATGAATAAAAAAAGAAAAATACCAAAATCGTATACCTTCATCGAATCGATTAGTAATGAATCAGTTAGTCAATAATTACTAGAAATTTTTCGCTTTTATCGCCGGCTTCACTGAGTGTAATATTTATGCGACCTTCTGCTAAATTTAGAATATGACTTGGTCATAAACGCGAGCTGTGATTATTCCTATCATGCACTCGGATTTCAATAATTCCAGTAAATTGATATCACCAGCATTTGATTGAAAAATGATTTTATTTTATTTATAGGTTTTAAGAGCAATATGCTATTCTTATAATGAGCTTGTCAATATGTAGCGAGCTCTTGAAGTGATTTCTGATTCAGGATAAGGTTTTTAAATAATAATTATTTTATATGATCCGTTCTAATGTAATAATATTGAAACAGTCCTTGTGTGCCAATTTCTTAGCTTATTGAAATTTTAATGTCCAATGTAAATCCTTTTCAAATCATGGAGCTTATATATGTATAAAGTTAAGGTAAATGATATTTATTCAAATTAAAGAAGTGTGCATGTCGCGTATTGAACGGTGTTCACAACCGTACCTGCTCGATTACTACAACTTCTCGACGATTTCTTCATTTTACTTTTTATGATAGCGCTATTCCCTATCTCGCACCCTACATGCTACAAGACACGGTGCATCATTTCCACGTCCCTGCGCCCGCTCGTAGATAAATCGCTTTTCTAACCGTATTCTGGCTACAACAGCACTCCGCGACGGCAAGAGTCCGCTATTCCAAAAATTCCACTTTTTCGGACAGCGCGACACAAGAAAAGTGCGTGCGGCTCACACGAGATATTCGCGAGGAACACCACGATGGCGAGTCCTGCGCTAGCGGTACTCCACAAGACGTGCCCAACTCCTCTCGCCGCACTCAAACTCAAAACACTATCCCGCCCGCTGATTGTCCGCGGAAAGTCCTTTGAAGTTGTTTGTTTTCGCGGGGAAAGATGTGACGGCGTTGATAAACAGCATAAATATTAGCTTGAAACGTGGCAGAGGCGTTTTGTTTTCATGTGTGCAAGATAACACGGCAGAACCGGTAAAGTGCGATAGGAAGCGGAACAGACACTTCCGAATTCAAAGAGGGATTAACCACGGGCAACACCGGAGAGAGATAAATCGCGCAAATTGGGATTGTAAAAAGCACTTTCTTCGCGTAATGGCACACACGTCAAAACTTTCAAGCTTATTTTCGTTGCGCCGAGTACATTCGGTTCGATTGAAGTTCAATCCTCTTCCACTGTCCGACACACACAAATTTGTGCAGTTCAAGCTTCTAGCCTCGCGACGGACTCCAAAACAAGAAAAATTGTCCGACCTACGACGAGTCGAAATGACGTTCTGCCTTGCAACAGCATCCACGCTCCTGCACAATCTCGAGTAGACCTCCCTCACCAGCTGCACACAATTCCAATCCTTTAGCAATCTTTTTCCCATTTACATGGAAATCGCAAGTAGCGTTAAGGAGATGGTTCACTCATAAGAATTGTTGCGGTGTTCTCTGAGTGCAAATGTATTTTTTCTCTTTTTTTGTATGTCTAGGTTTCCGATGAGCTGAGCGAGAGAATGAGTGTTTTACATACTTTCTAGTTATAACCGGATTTTCTAGATTGAAATAATTTGCTGGTTGTGTAGTGATTTAACAGGTTTGGCCTCTACTATGCAGGAATTCCCTTTAACCCTTTGCCTGCACTGAATTCAAATCGAGCAGTTTTAGTTATTTTGAATATAAAAATATAAACTCTATAAATTGATATAAAAAAAATAAAATTTAAATTTTACATGAGATTATCTAATAATTTAAAGAAAAAAAATATTAAATTTAACTAACTGCTCGATTACTATAAATCGTTAATTTGTAATATGAACTTAATACAAACGAGGTTATAGAATAATAGGCCATTAACACAATGAACACGAGTGTTAAGATTATTTAGATGTAAGTCCAGTTGATTTACCCTACAATCATTTAATTCAAAGTTCATTACTGTAATCGAGACTTGCATTAACATTAAAATATTTCAAATGTATAATTCACTTTATAAGTATTATTATAAATTAATGCCACCTCGAGCAAATAACAATTCAATTCAAGTTCAATCAAAGAATATTGGACTTGCTTGAGATGGCAATTATTCTTTCCACGCGGTAGCTAAAGAATTTATGCACTAAATGCAAAATGTTACTATAAATGAACCAAGAGCGGTGACAATACAGGTAAAGCACTTATGTTGAATCACTTTTAATAAGCGTTTTCATTGTTTTTTCATAGCTAGAACATTTGGTCCGTCGAGCCGGATAGGAAGCCAGAAGGCGTCAAGAGTCAAGTGGAGATAGGATTCTTAGAGCTGGAGGAGACAACTTGTAGAATTTATTAGCGGTAGCAAGTTGGCGTTGGAATCAATACTGGGGGGATCTACACTGCATAAAGTTTCCATACAAATTTAAAGCAGGAGGAGACAACTTCTAGAGGCCTTCAATTTTTTGGACGAAGCTACTTGGCGCTGTAAGCAAGGTTCAAAATCAATACTAAGAAGATGCGTACTACGTAAAGTTTGCATACAAATCTAAATCAGGAGGAAACAGCTTCTGGAGGACAATACTATGAGGATTCGTAGTACCCATACTTGGACGAAAAATTGGAGGTAGCAAGTTGGTGCTGAAAGTAAGGTGTCGAATCAATTTTAGGAGGACTTGTACTGCAGAAAGATGTTGAACAAGTCCACATCAAAAGGAGACTTAGCATTAAGAACAAGGGATGTTGTCACTTGGACGGGATTGGAAAAGGCCATTCGGAATCTAGCCACAGTACTAGGCAGTGCATCAGAATGAGTGCCCGAAAAACAACCGTCAAACAAAATACAGCGTTGCCTACTTCCAAACCAAGATTGAAATACTAAAGGCATTATGGGAGGGATGTGAAGAACAACATGTGGCAGAATGCAGCCGATTAAAAGGGAAGGCTGACCAGCTTTCGCAGTATTCTACAGAGTTCGAGCAGTTAGAGGTATGGTACAGAAAAATGCTCAATTGACAAAAGTACAAAAATTCGAATACCTTAGAAGTGCTCTCCGTGGAGAAGCTGAGCAGCTCATCAATCATCTCACCATTATCGAAGGTAGTTATGAGTGATACGATAGCCAACGCATCGTAGCTCAAGAGATAATGCAACGCCTGTTCAATATCGAGCATTGCACACGCAATTAACCATCAGACCTTCGACGCATATTGGATACAATGAACCAGCTACTGGCATTCATCCATACGTTGAAAGCAGAATCATTCACCTTAAAAACTGTCTTCATGCTCAACCAAAAGCTTGAAGAAGACTGAAGGAACTAATGGCAGTGAACAATTTTCTGAATCGAGTGAAGTTCCTTCGTTACAACAGTTTGTCGATTTCCGGAAACAAAAAATTTCAATGCTGGAGGCTTTGTCAACTGGGAAAGTTAAACCAACGAGCAAGCAAATACTACTCAAATCAATATAAAAGCTTCCTGCCCGATGTGCAAGGCTCAACACAAGCTTTTTGAATGCAACTCGTTCAAACTAGCTACGATTCAAATGCACTTCGCCACACGGGTGTAAGCTCTGCGAAAAAAGATACAATACGCTGCTGCGTCAGAAAATCAATTCCAGAAAAAACTACCAACTGCGTCGATTGTACGAGGCCACGGTGCTTACACAAAACAAAGTCACTTATCGCTTGCAACCACATACAAACAAATATGCCGTCCAGATGAAGATTGTGCAACATTCCGAGCATTGCTCGACACTGAGCCCAAAAATCTTTCATAAGTGAGGCAGCAATGCAACTTCTACGGGCTAAACGCACTATGGCCATATTCAGGATCAGTGGCATAGGAGCTGTTGAAAATGTAACGTCAAGGGGAGAGGCTAAACTACGCGCTGTCGTTAAATCTGAATATGGGCATAACGAGGAGGTTCTATTCACGTCTCCTATTCTTACAACAATAACTCCACCATTACCATGTACTGAAATTCCCTTAATAATTCCACAAAAATTTACAGTTGGCAACCTGGCAGACCCACGATTTAACGTTCCATCAACCGTTGACGTCCTCATAGGAGCAGGTCTTTATGACCAACTATTGCTGTCAGGATTTCTACCCTGGAAACCATGCGCCCAGAAGACCAAATTCGGATGGATGTTCTTCGGAATAGTACCATGAAAGTCATCTTCATCCTATCGTGCATTTGTCGCCTTTCAATGTCTTGAGGAAACTCTTCGGCAATTTCAGAAAATAGAGGAACTTCCTGCAATTAAACATCCACAACCGAAGAGAAAGAAAATGAGACTCACTACATACACACTATTTACGGGCACCCAACAGGAAGATATTCTGTTGGCCTTCCATTTAAAAATAATCTGGACACGCAAAAGATTGCACACATAAGATTCAGATAATTGGAATGTCGACTGATACAAACTCCAGCACTTTATGAACAATATCCGAGCTTTATGCAGATTTGGGCCACATGTTCAGCGTACCAGTAGACCGAATAAAGATGACCACGGCATGTTACCTGCCGCATCATGCTGAAGTGAAAGAAAGTATTAGTACCACGAAATTCACGGTAGTATTCAAAGCGGTGGATAAGAGTTCCACAGAAACATCCTTAAATGATTTTCTGTATTCTGGCCACACTATCTAGGGAAACTTATTACATCTTCCAATGTGGTGGAGGCAATATAAGTATGTTGTTGTAGCCGATATTGAGAAGATGTATCGACAAATCTTTGTGCATGAGGAAGACCTACATTTCCAAGGAATCTTGTGACGGTTCAACCAGAGTGAATCAATCCAGCACTATCAGTCAAGCACAGTCACTTACGAAACAGCCTGTGCACCATATCTCGCCATACGTACACTTCACCAGCTAGCTGCGGATGGGTATGATTCATTTCCTCAAGTTGCACCAACATTAACAAACGATTTCTACGTTAATTATGTACTCACTGGTTCAGACAACCTAGAAGATACTAGAACTGCAGACTGATCTTCGAAATCTACTAACCAAAGGTCAATTCCTTTGAAGGAAATAATCTTCCAACCATGCTAAATTGTTGGAACGTATTTCAGTCTCAGAAAGGAAGACACAGATTCCCCTTGCCATAGCATCAACCGAGCAGATAAAAACACTTGGTATTCAATGAAATCCAGCCTCCTGCATATTTTTATTCAGTATTACAAGGCCAACCAACGAGAAAATCCTGACGATACGCACCCTACTAGCACAAGTGGCAAAGTTGCTCGATCCAATAGGTTGGCTACAACCCTGTATCATCATAGAGAAAACGACAATGGAGAAGTTGTGGCTAGCAGAAAAGGGTTGGGATGAATCACTAGATTCAATGTTAATAAAGGGGTGGATACAATTGCAACAGTAACTTCCGGCGGTGGAAAATCTTAGGATAACGCCATGGGTAGACTTCAGCCCGTCTAATTAATTCGAGCTTCATGGGTTTTGTGATGCATCATCAACAGCCTACGCTGCTGCTGTATATATTCGAGTGGTGACTGCAACGTCAACCAAAGTTACACTCCTAACAGCAAAATCAACGGTCGCTCTATTGAAAGTGCAATCAATACCGGGGTTGGAGCTGAATAGAGCAGCTTTGTTGGTGAACCTTATCCCTGAAATCACGAAGGTGTACAATTGGACCAGCGTTTCTAGATATTATTGGACAGTAGTCCTGTCATTGATATGGAGCCCTGCCACTAAATGGAAGGTCTGCGTTGCCAATCGAGCGAGTATCATTTAGCAGCATAGCTCAGCCAAACACTGGAATCATGTTAGCACTCATGATAGTCCAGCTGCTATCGCATCAAGGGGAATACAGCCAGAAGAACTTATCACCTCAACACTTTGATGGAATGGACCAACTTGGCTCAATGCACGCATTTTCCGAATACCTCCTAGGTACAACTAACAAGTGATGAAGGAGAAGAAGAAGCAAAATTAACATCCTTAATTGCTTCGACCGAAAAACAGCCGACAATAACAAACAGATATTCATCCTTCCATAAATTACAGAGGATTATTGCGTTGTGGTGACGTTTTGTCTTCAATACCAGACGCCCCAACATAAAAGGTTTTGGAAATTTGTCAGAAGCTGAGCTCAAGGAAGCTACTAACACCTGTATTAGGATAACGCAGAATCATGCCTTCAAGGAGGATATTCACCATAAATTGAAAAACGACAGAGCTCCGAAAAGCAGTCGTATTAAAGCCCTATCACCATGGATTGATGTTGACGGAATCCTGAGGGTGGGCAGTCGCATACACCGGGCACTCATCGGAGACACTGCTGAACAGCCTGCTATAATCCAAAAGGGCCCTTTAGCAACACTTTTGATACGACAAGCTCATCAGCAAACTTTACATGGTGGTAGTCAATTAATGTTGTCTACTCTGCGATTCAAGTATTGGATAATATCAGCACATATGGCCGTGAAAAAAAGTGTTGCAGGAATGCATGATGCATTTCAAAATGGCAGCCAGGCCCATTACTCAACTTATGGGCAACTTATCGGCTTCTAGAGTACAACTCGAAAAACCTTTCCTGAACACTGGAATTGACTATGCTAGACCAGTCACTGTTAAATGGAATGGGGCTAGAGGCTCCAAAACGACAAAGGTATTCGTGTCCATCGCTACAAAGGCCTTTCATCTCGAGTAATTGCAGCTCTAACTTTTTAGGAGCCAACAAGCCATTGCAGGCAGCTTACAGAGCATCTCTTTAGGCATATAGTTCCGCAGTTGTAGATCATGGAATACAATGGAAATTCATTCCTTCTAGTGGTTCACATTTTGGTGGACTCTGGGAAGCCGGCGTGAAGACATTGAAAGCGCATATGTGCAAGAAAAGTGGGCATCAGATATCAGAGATAAACACGCTATTAGCCCAGGTCGAAGCGTGTATGAACTCACGTCCACTTACACAGGTAAGCGACGATCCAAAAGATATGGCTGCATTAACCCCAGGCCACTTCCTCACTGGAGATAACCTGTTTGAAGTCAAGGATGATCCTAGTTAAACCAACTACACTTTACTGAAGAGATGGCACTTGGTCCAACAAATGAAGCAATTCTTTTGGCGAAGATGGACAAAAGGATATCGCAACGCTTACAGCACAGACCTAAGTGGTTAAAAAAAAAACAAGACAATCCGAAGGTAGGCAAATTGGTGTTGCAGTGATGCAGTGGCCAATCAAAAGGATTGTAGCAACACACACAGGACCAAAAGATTTAGTTCAAACCGTATCTCTCAAATCAAATGGTTCTTTCAAACTACGCCTTTTGTCTTTCTAGTTTTACCATCTCCAACATTGTCGAATGCTAATCTAACAAATCTGGATGGTGATATATACATGGAACAAGTTGGCCAGGCTAATGTACTTCGAGGCACATTACAACTCAATATCGAACTTCCACTCTCTCATCTAACAACAAATGAGGTGAATATGCGAAGTATTAAATCCAGTTTATTTTCTATGCGTTCCATGGGCAGACAAACAACCGAAAAAGTACACTGCTGGGACCTAGTTCACCACAGCTCAGACACTATCGAGGACACCCGGCAAAAAATCAACCAGTTGCACTTTAAGTACACTCGAATGAAACGCGGAATATTTGGGCGAATGCTCACAGCGGTCTTTGGAGTGAATGATGAAATCATCACGGATGTTCAGAGTTTATCCGCAAATCAAGAGACACTTAAATCCTCGCTCAACCATCAAGGAAAGATATGACTTCAACATACAAAAAAAATGAATACAAGCTTAAACAGATTAGACCAGCAACTTTAACGATTGTCAAACCAAATAATAAACGGACTCGAGCAGATAAATGAATCGAAAAACTGGTTCAGTTCTTAGGAACGTATCAGCTTACCATAAATTTCATCAACGAAGTGGATTTGAAATATAGCAATATTTTAATGGCTGTCAATATGAAGGAAGGAATACTCCATACAAAAAACACAAACATTACTACCGGCCCATTTCACAATTGTACACTCAACCACTAAAAAATTGAAAATTGATTTTTGTCAAAACAGCATTAAAATTCACAGGCACTTGCCAATCATTGATAAACGCAGATTTGATCTAATTAAGGCCACTGCAATTCTGTTCAACAAAAATCTACCTTATTTACTCAGCATCCCTAATTGGATTTTAGGAACCAATTATCATGATCAATTTTATTTGGAGATAACCACCATCGACTTAGAAAAAGCATCTGATCTAATTTCTGGAACGTATCTTCTTTCTAGGGTAACCCTAACTGATATGAGAGCCAAGAGTAACTGCATCCCCGTTGAGAGGTTCGTCGAAGTTCTTACAGCAGATGACGGAATAACTGAGGGCACAAGACGTGGTGAACTCAACCATGAGCTTGCAATGCTTCTATGCCCCGTCGAAAACCCCGACACGGCAAGCCCCCAGTGTATTGGTGGTCAACTGAAATCACTGAAAAATGAAGGGAGTGTCACAAGCTTTGGCGTGAGGCCCAACGGGCGCGGAACTGTGAGGAGGCAAGCAACCGCGCAGCAGCGTATAATTCGGCCAGGCAATGCTTAGCAAACTGATCAACAACAGCAAGTTTCGTTGCTAGCAAGATCTGGTGGACAATGTGAACAAGGATCCGTGGGGTCTTGGCTATAAGCTAGTTATGTGGAAGTTTGGTGCCCTACAAAAACCTTGTATACATGATACGGAAAAGATGGACGAGATAGTGCGGGCACTCTTTCCTCCCCATTCCGTCCGTGTTGACGCTGTTCATGGTGAAACAGTAGTCGAGTGTCCACTCTTCACAAAGCCGGAACTAGAAGAGGCAGTCTCTTCGTTGAAAGTGAGGAAGGCTACAGGTCCAGATGGTGTTCCAGCTGAGATGTTGCACCTTATCTATCGCCATTGCCCTGACTTGCTGCTCAGCACATTTAACGCTTGCCTATGGGACGGGGTTTTTCCGGTACGATGGAAGGTGACGAGGCTCGTGCTGATCAGCAAGGGGAAAGGAAATCTCGAATCGCCGTCTGCATGCCGCTCGTTATGCATGCTTGATACGGCTGGGAAAAGGCTAGAGAAACTCATCAAGGAAAGACTCACTGACGCGATTCGTGCTGCTGGGGACTTATCTCTGCGGCAGTACGGTTTTAGAGCAGGACGCTCCACCATTGATGCGATTGCAGAGGTGGTGAACGCGGTCCAAATGGCAGAGGCATATAGTCGCATCAAGCGACGGATCGTCCTGTTGATGACACTCGACGTCAGGAATGCCTTGAACTCCACTGGATGGGTGGATATTCTGGATACGCTGGAAAACCCTTTTCAAATCCCAGATTATCCAATGCGACTTTTGAGGGACTACATAAAGGACCGAAGCCTGCTCTACGATACGACACAGGGCCAACGAAGGATGGAAATCACATGGGCGTTGCCCAGGAATTTATCCTTGGTCCGGACCTGTGGAGCGTGTCTTACGACGGGCTACTGAGACTCGAGATGACAGATGGGTCGCGCTTGGTCGGCTATGCGGATGATGTTGCGGCTTTGGTCACTGGGCGCACCGATGAACAGGCGCAACTTAGGCTAGGTATGCTAACGCGCCGAGTGAGGGACTGGATGACTGCTCGCGGGTTCTGTCTAGCACTGGAGAAAACTGAAGTCGTCATCTTGACAAAAAAAGAGCCCCTAGAGTAAGAATGATCATTATTGGAAATATGCGAATCGAATCGAAGCCATCGAGGAAGTACCTGGGGCTACTGATCGACTCAAAGGTGAGTTTCTCTGAGCTGAGCTGAGAAGGCTGCTTCAGGAGTATCCACTCTGAGTCGACTTATGGCCAATGTAGGGGGACCCAGCCCGTCAAGAAGACGCCTCTTGATGAGTGCTGTAGGGTCAGTGCTACTGTACGCTCCCAGTAAGGAGGTTTACCGAAAATGCCTGGCACAGGTGCAGAGAGGAGGAGCGCTGAGGATTGGATCTTCGTATCCCACAGTCTCTGATTCGGTGGTGAAAGTTAATGCAGGCGTGATACCTGTCGGCCTCCTTGCTAGAGAGCGCCATGGTCCGTGAAGAGAGACAGCGCTCACTCAACGATTGGCAGCAGTCTTGGGTGAATTGCACGAAGGGAAGGTGGACTGCGCACCTCATCCCGGATGTGAGACCGTGGCTAAATCGAAAGCATGGTGAGATTGACTTCTATCTGAACCAGCTTTTGAGCGGTCGTGGGTGTTTTCAGTCTTACCTGCACAAGCTTGATAAGTCACGGTCCCCCAATTGTCGGTATTACCCAGGAGAGGAAGACAATGCCTGCCACACATTTTTTGCGTGTATAAACTGAGACAGTCTGCGAAAGGCCCTCTACAGGGAGACGGAAGAGCTTACCCCGCATAATATAGTCGCAGTGATGCTCGAGTCGGTTAACAAACGGAACCAGGTGGCACATTATGTTCGGGTAGCCCTAAAAGATAAAAAAGACTCACAGCAGCCGGGGTGTTGGGGCTGAGGGATTGTCAGTGGAGAGTGGAATCAGATTGTATACTGAACTTCTTCAGAAAGAACCAGTGATACACTTATTCATTTCATCTTTTTCATATCCTCTTTCATCATATTCCGAAAGGAGAAAGGATATGGATTGGCACCATAACCACACTCACAACACAAATATTCAAATTAATTATTAATTTTTCTTTTATTTCATTTTTATATATATTTTTTAATTTTGTTAGTAATATAATTATTTACAATGATCAAGACACATAATCTAACTATTGGATTGTAGGATAGCACACACATATAACCAATTAGAGGATATGTGACGTTAGTAACTAAAAACAAGAACAAAAAAAAGAAGAAGAAGCTCTTTTCATATTAATTTCAAAATTTTCCAACAATTCTACTCTTCCATCAAATTTTGCAACTTCCCAGTCATTAACTAAAGGCTGCTGGTGTAAGGGAAGTTATTTAATGTTCAAAATCTTAAAGCTTTTTAAATAAAAAAAACAAAGAAAAAACAAAAAGAACAACATAAATTAAATTTAATCAGGATCGCAAAACATGATTTCTCAGATTCTCTAAACCTCAACAGTGTGTTTCCTAAGTAGCTTCTTAAATATTGGAAAGACTTTAACCTTTTTTAACTCAGTTGGTAATGAGTTATATACTTCCATTGCTAATCTAACAGGGTCGCTATGTTTTCTTTTAGTTCGAGCAAACGACAACTTAAGATAATCATTATATCTGGTATTATAAGAATGAATGTCACAGTGTTTGATTAGCTGGACACCCGATTTCATTTCAGAATTAAGTATTTTGAATATAAATTTAGCTTTTTCCATATATATCATCTGCCTGATACTAAATTTCTTCGTTAGTGAATAAAGGGTAATACTAGGGGTCAGTCTATCCAAGCCATGCATAGCCTTGACAATCTTATTCAGCATTCTATGAATTCAATCAGTGTTCGATTCCGAAGTATGACACCAATTCATAATGCCATAAGTAATCAAAGGCGAAACATGAGCATTATAAATTAAATTTTTGAGACCAATATCTAAGTAATTTTTACACCTAAACACCTTTATCCCAAAAACCAATTTCGATTTCAGACTACTAATCTGTTGAGACCATGACTATCATCTATGATAAGACCTAGGTATTTCCACGATGCTACACGCTCAATACTTTCATTGAACATTTTAATGTCCAACACAATATCTGCTTTGTTTAGTTGTTTAAATAGCATAAACTTGGACTTTTTAATGTTTATAGTTAATTTATTCCCTAACAACCATGACCCGTACACCTTTAAATCGTCATTTACTTTTCGTTCTAATGCACTAGGGGTGAAATCCGAATATAACAGCAATGTATCATCCGCATATACAATATATTTGCCCATCAAATTAGAAAAATAAATATTATAAATGTATAAAATAAATAAAGTTGGACCCAATATGGATCCCTGCGGAACGCCTATGTTGATTTTATATTTATCACTCATTTTCTGATTCATGGAAACAGCAATTGTTCTGTCCTTCAGGAAGCTTTCAAACAATTTCAAAGGAGTGCCTCTTATTCCTAGTTCACTTAAGCATTGAAGCAGAATCGAGTGATCAACAGTGTCGAAGGCCTTCGCTAGGTCAACAAATATTTCTGCAACATATTTACCTTCATCTAGTTCGTTGTTGATGAGCTGTAAGGCATCAGTAATAGCAGATGTTGTGCTACCTTTCTCAATAAAGCCATATTGGTTTACATCCAATCCCAAAGAAACTTCAATAAAGCGAATCAGACGTTTATTAATTGTTTTTTCAAATACCTTACTCAAAGTACTAGTTAAACTAATAGGTCTATAGTCATGAGGGTCATTTACATTGCCTGATTTGAAACCTGGCACAACTATAGCATCCTTAACGTCCGTAGGAAAGATCCCATTAGATATGAAATTATTAAAGTCGGATACCACATGTGGAGCTACTATATCACTGACGAGTTTTAGATGTTTTGCCGAAATACCATCACTACCAGCCGAAGAGTTCTTTAAAGAGTTAATGCATGACACTACTTCTTTAGTATTGGTAGGCTCAAGGAATATAGACTCGGAGTTATAAGGAATTTGCTTTCTATCAAAATTTAAAAGATTGGATCTTTGGTCAAGTTCTTCCGCTAATTTTTTTCCAACAGATCCGAAGTGGGGTCCAAGTGAATTAACAGAAATATCCGAAATTTGATTCTTAGTCCTGTCAGAGGAGAATAATTCTTTATTTAGAATCTGCCATATTTTTCTAGAATTTCCTTCAGCAGCATTTATCTGATTGTTTAATACATTTTTTTAGCTGATCTAATTAAAGAGTTAACCCTATTCTTTTGTACCTTGTATTTCTGGTTCAATATAGGATCATCCTGGCAATTTTTTAGTCGATTAAATAAATCATTCTTCCTCCTAATTTCCCTAAGAATATCACCAGTTAACCAATTATTACTCCTAGTTCGAATCATTCTGATGGAAGTAGCTGCTTCTTTTGCATTTTGCATTATTTTTATTATTTCAGAAATACGAGGTGTGTTCAAAAAGTATTTTCGCGGGTTACGTATATTCGAATTTCGATTTTTTTGTGGCGTTATGTTGGTACTCATGTCTGTCACTTATGCCGACAAGCTCGGCCATTTTGAATGTTCACTTAATTGGTGATAGCTGCTTTACTTGCACGTGTTTTCAATCGTCTTCGATTTTTACTTATTCAAAAAAATGGATCAAAGAACGTGTATCAAATTTTGTGTGAAAAACGAAATTAAGTGCGCGGATGCATTCCGAATGTTGACTGTGGCACACGGAGACGCTACCTTGGACCGAAGCAACGTTTATCGGTGGTACAAAATGTTTTTAGAAGGCCGAGAAGATGTGAACGACGAAGAGCGTGCCGGACGCCCGAGCACTTCAACAACAGACGAAAAAATTAATGAAGTGGAGAAAATGGTATTGGCCAATCGTCGAATCACCGTTAGAGAAGTTGCTGAGGACCTAAACATATCGATTGGCTCGTGCCATTCGATTTTTATCAACGATTTGGGCATGAGACGGGTCGCCGCGAAATTCGTACCAAAATTGCTCAATTGCGACCAAAAACAGCAACGCATGAACATTGCTAATGAGATGTTAAACTCTGTCCGCGACGAACGAAATTTGCTCCAGAGGGTCATAACTGGTGACGAATCGTGGGTTTATGGTTATGACGTGGAAACCAAAGCTCAATCATCTCAATGGAAGCTGCCGCATGAACCAAGACCGGAAAAAGCGCGCCAAGTTCGGTCGAATGTGAAAGTTTTGCTGACAGTTTTCTTCGATTGCAGGGGCGTGGTGCATCATGAGTTCTTGCCACAGGGAAGAACGGTCAATAAGGAATATTACCTGCAAGTTATGCGCAATTTGCGCGAAGCAATCCGCCAGAAACGCCCGGATTTGTGGGAGAACAAAAATTGGCTTTTGCACCACGATAACGCCCCTGCTCACACTTCGTTGCTTGTGCGCGACTTTTTGGCCAAAAACAACACACTAATGATGCCGCAGTCACCGTTTTCCCCAGATCTGGCCCCCTGTGACTTTTTCTTGTTTCCTAAACTGAAGAGGCCCATGAAAGGACGACGTTACGCTACGCTTGACGAGATAAAGACGGCATCGAAGGAGGAGCTGAACAAGATTAAAAAAAATGATTTTTTGAAGTGCTTCGAAGATTGGAAAAACCGTTGGCACAAGTGTATAATATCTCATGGGGATTACTTTGAAGTGGACAAAATAGATATTCATGAATAAATAAATAATTTTTGAAAAAAAAAATTTTTTTTGAACACACCTCGTAGATATATAATCATTATAGGCCCTACATTTGCTTCTAACCAATTCAATGAATTTAATTTTATCAAAACTATAAATTTTCTTCTTGACCATAGGAGATAACAATTTTTTAATTGCTTCTAAAGTAATAAATAAAGTGCTATGGTCAAGTTCCGGCCAATCATCATATTTAATACTAAAAGTTGCTAACTGCCTGCTTAATGTAGAGACAACATGATCAAGGAGAGAAGCACGATTATCAGTTATTCTAGTTGGGTAAGTAGCATATCTAAATAGTTTAGTCTGCAATTGCTATTTTTATCCAAAATATCTATATTAGAGTCAGCTACAACCACCAGGTTTCCATAATTCTGTAATATACTGTCCAAATATTCAATTAGCTCATAACTATTTTCATTGGGGGCCTTATAGAAAGTACAAATATTGATAACACCTCTATCACCTTCAAGAGAAATAACTAAAGCGTTACAATAACTATCAACCAGTAGGACTTTATGCCTTATTCTTTTCTTGATGTAAATCGCAGTCCCACCTCCTTGAGAGTGATCTCTGCAATTATATACGGCATTATAACCATCAAGATTATACAGATTGACTTCGTTACTACAAATCCATGTTTCGTTTAAAATTATAACATCCAGATTCTCATGCGAACTACAAAACACCTCAAGATCTATAAACTTATTCCTTAAACTTCGAATGTTAGCATAAAATATGCTTAAATTGGTGGCAATTCTCATATCTGAGATAAGTAGTTAATCTTCCTCTGGAACAGCCTTGAGGTGCTCAGGACAATCTTTATGCGAAGCTGGATGCGAAACATTCTTATTATTCACCAGCAGACAATTCGAGCATTTCGAAACCTGAGATTTACAACCTTTTGTGCTACGATGTTCCGCACAATTGGCACAAACCTCTATTTGACTTCTACATGTCAGAGCAGCATGACCGAACTTCTGACACTTATAGCATCTTCTGACAGTCAGCTCTTCTCTGCAGTAGTGAGAGTTGAAGTCAATATTTATGCATGTATCTACCAGTCTCCTAAATAATCCTCCCGGAACTTCAAATATCATCGAAAATTTCTCATTTTTTCTACTTTTCCAGCATTTAACAACTTTCAAAATACCATCAGGTATATTCGGATTAAGGGCCTTAATCTCAGCCAGGAGCTCATCACTGTCAAAAGACCTTTCCAGCCCATGCACTATAAGCCTAGGGTTCAACTCCTTAGTACGCTTCACATAGTACGACTCACCTAGACATTCCTGCAAAGAACCGACAAGATCCTCTGAATCGATTGAGCTCTCAGTCTTGAGAATAATTCCCCCATCTGACAATTCCTTCTTATATGTGATAGGAATTTTCGCAGCTGCAGGTTTAAAAGACTTTTTAATTTGCTGCATTGTATGATCAGCAGATTGTTTAGATTTTAGACGGGCTATTACTCCTCCGTTGAATTTGGGCGATCTTTTTGCCGGAGGGTTAGTCAAAGCAGCTGAATACGACACTGGCAGATACGGAATCTTTTCTGAAATTTGCTTTTGCAAATCAATAATTCTGTGGTTTAGTGTGGAATCGGAATCGACTAATTCGGCAATTTTTTCAATAATATCACTATTGCCTTCTTTCGCAAGTGGAACTTTGCATTTTATTGCCTTTGCCGCAGAGGCCTTATCACTGGGACAGACCCAGAACACCCACTTGGTAACATTTTTCACGGCATTATAGATTTCATCAGGCATCTGAATGCAGCTGGTATGAAACCACTTGCCACACACTCCATCACACTTCATCGCAGGATCGTTGTTCCGAACCGCTTTACCACATGAGCCACACTTGCTGGACATTTCAAGTGTAAATAAATTTCAAGTGAAAATAAATATTATAAGGGAACGAAATCAATAATTTTTCACACTTCTATTGAGGTTATGAAAATCAAAATTCAATAAAATCTAAAATAGTATACTCAGTTTTCAATTCCTTCTATAGGATACTAATTTACTTTCACAGAAAATCCACTTTTCACAAGAATAATTATTAAAATTTCTTCAAAAATGCTTAAAAATTTGATTTTACTTTGGATGTAAACAAATTAGCACTTTGACACTTGACTTCTTTTTCTTCTTTGCTTGTCTGGCACTTCCTCTTCCCCTCTAGAAGAGCGATCCTCCAGCTTGAAGGTGCCTCACGGCGTAATAAAATGAGACTTGGCCCGAAGTAATGTGTCAAACGGTTCCAGGCTAGGTTCTCAGGTTGACAGGCGAGGTGTTTAGTGGGTAGTCCGGTCGCCTTCTTGCGAACATGGGAGTCCCATACTCTGTGCGTAAATGGCCATTCACCTCCCTACCATAAAAAAAAGAGTAACTGCATAATAAAGGAGCTAAATACCCTTCACGATCAGCCTGTATATCCATAAAGGTCCTTCCGGATATCATCACTGATTTTGCAGCAACTGACATCGATCAACATCTGGTTATTTGTCACACCTCAATCGGTTCCCAAGGTGAAAGGAAAAATTTGCAAATCAATGGAACTTGATTAATCAAACTCACTCGAGACTGCCAACTACACGCTGAAGAATTCATCTTTATAGCTGATCAATGCCTCGCTGGACGCACGCTCCCTACATGCCTCTCACCAACAGTCCCAAAGCTGAATGCAACACTGCAACACACATAAATCAAACTGCTGAACATTTCAAAAGTCATTCACTCAGAGTCATTTTCATCTTTAATTACTGAACAAGAAGAGCTGGACACAAGGATGGACGAGATTCATTAGAAAAGGATTAAATCCCATGCAACACTGTCGACCATCTTCATCACTTTGACTGGATTACATTCATCATCACCCTCACGTACTGGTGCATACGAAATAAATCTAGAGTAATCAACTACACATTACCACCACCTCGTATGACGAACACCGACTATTAGATCCTGAAGGGTCTTGGTGGGCGGTTGTGTTAAGATTAATTAGATCTAAGTCCGGTTGATTTACCCTACAATCATTTAATTCAAAGTTCATTACTGTAATCGAGACTTGCGTCAACATTAAAATATTTCAAATGTATAATTCACTTTGTAAGTAATTATTTCAAGTTCAATTATTCAAATGTGAAATTACTACCACTTCCAGCAAATAGCAATTCAATTAAAGTTCAATCAAAGAAAATTGAACTTGCTTGAGATGGCAATTATTTTTTCCACGCTCTAGCTAAAGAATGCATGCTCTGAATGCAAAATGTTACTATAAATTAACCAAGACTGGCGAAAATAAAGCAGTCATGTTGAATCAATTTTAATAAGCGTTTTCATTGTTTTTAGGTCTTTTTACAAATTTTTTTTTCAAAGACCTACTAGTTTCGTGGCCTGTCTGTTCGTGCGTCACAGCAAGTTTCCCCAGAAACTATAGAAGCTAGAATGCTTAAACTTTGTGGAAAGATTCTTCGTTATCTCGGTTTTTTTGAGCCATTTAAAAAATCTCCAAATAAATGTTCCTCCAACTTTTCCAGAAAAAACGCAAATATTGTAAATTTAATGCTAAACAAATATATATTTCGGAGGTAAGAGTTCCTCCTTCTTCAGTGTTGTTTTGTTATGGTTTAATTCCAAATAGTATCCGCTTTTTATATCCCTTACATTAATTACATTTTACCTATTTTTGTCTTTGAGACCTATCAATTAACCTATATCCTTAATTACATTTTATTATCCCTGGTTAAGAGGTATCATTTATTGCTTATCCCTCATTTATTACTTTTCCCTGCTATTATAATTCGTTTATTATATTTTAAATATTATTTAGATTTAATTAGATCTAGTATCCTTGAGTAACCGTTGCCCACATCTTCATTGAGTCATGCGTTTTCCGGTTGTCGAATAATCCAAAGGCTCTCATATGCGTCCAATTTCTGAAAAAAAAAAAAAAAAAAACACTGAAGAAGGAGGAACTCTTACCTCCGAAATATATATTTGTTTAGCATTAAATTTACAATATTTGCGTTTTTTTATGGAAAAGTTGGAGGAACATTTATTTGGAGATTTTTTAAATGGCGCAAAAAAACCAAGATAACGAAGAATTTGAAATGACGACCTGGTCTTACTCGGATTTTTATGGTTTAGTGAAACTGAAAAAAAGTATTGGAGGATTAAGTGAAGACATAAAATTTTTGAAGACTTGTAGAAAATTAAAAGTTGTTCCAAGGAGCCATATAGTGAAATTGAAGTCGCATTTGCCTGGAGTAGAAAAATACAAGCAGGAATTACAATGGAAACTGATCTCCGACAGCATAAACCGTCTCTACGCTAAATCATCGGAATTGCAACTGAGAGCATACAATCTCCACCTAAAGCTAACGAAACAAACAATAGGTAGAAAAGGAACAACCGAGGAATGGCTAGACAAAGTACAAAGGGCGTTTGAATGTGAAAAAGATCGAAAAAGAAGAATTTTGAGCAAGAAACTACAACACCTAATAAACCAGCAAAACAACATACCCCGACAAAGCGTAGATACAATAAAAGACTTCGCAGTTAATCTATCATCGGAGTCTTTCACGGAGAAACAACTGGAACTACTAAACAAGGGCTTGAATTTCGCAATTAGTGACCAACATCTACCGAAGGAAGACATTGTGATAGACGTGGAATCCGCCATCAAATTTCTGCCGTTAGAAAAGAAACAAGTAATAAGGGAGGAAACAATAAAAGCCGTGAAAGCAACCAATTTGAACATAAGGAACAATGAGTACAGCGTTGTGAAGGAATTGCAGGAAAAGCCGGTGTTCTACCTTAAAGCTGACAAAGGGAATAAGATTGTTATAATGGACAAACCAAAATATGACCAACTGGTTTTCGAGAAGCTGAATAGTGGAGAATACCACGAATTGAGGAAAAACCCGTTGCCGGACTCAATCAAAAGAATAGAGAAAGCCCTGACGGATTGCCAGGAAGTGATACCTAGCAAAATTGCGTTAAGGGTGACGAATCCAGTACTTCCACGAATTAAATGCCTGCCAAAGATACACAAAGCAGGTAACGAGATGCGTGAAATCATAACCTGCAGGGACGCCCCCACAAGCAAAATCGCGACATGGCTGGTGGAGGAATGCAAAAAATGTGAAAAACCTCCAAGTAACTACTCAGTAAAAAACAGAGGGGAATTGATCGAGAAGTTAATGACAGCAAAGCGCATCGAAGCAGACGAAATACTAGTGTCTTTTGACGTGAAAGCACTTTTCCCAAGTGTCCCAGTAAAACAGGCGTTGGCGTTGTTCGAGGATTGGCTAACTAGCCAGACTGATTTCAAAACATCAAAGAACCGATTAAGATGTTTCTACAAATTTGCAACTCTTTGCATGTCAGAGACCTATTTTACCTTCAGAGGAAGATATTTCAAGCAAAAATCCGGCGTGGCAATGGGGAACCCATTGTCCCCCCTCTTGAGTGAAGTTTTTATGGGATGGGTAGAACAAAGAATAGCTGAAGAGGGCGTCTTCCCAAGAATGTGGATCCGTTATGTTGACGACGTTCTCGCGATAGTGAAGAGGGATAAAATTGAAGAGACATTAAAGAAAATGAAAGAAATGCATAAAAATATCACCTTCACAATAGAAGTGGAGAATAACAACGAAATACCTTTTCTAGACATTAAAATAATAAGAAGTAATAATGTTTTAGAGTTTGATATTTTCAGGAAACCCACGAATACACAGAGGACGATACCAGCCACATCACACCACTCGTACCAAACAAAGATGGCAACGTTCAACAGTTGGATATACCGAATGCTGACGACTCCGTTAACGAAACAGCGATATGAGCGAGAGAAGACGTTTATTTTGAGGACAGCGAAGATGAACGGATACAAGGAAAGCGAAATCTTGTCAATACAAAGGAGAATGGAAACAAGAATAAAAGCGGCATCGCTAACCACTCTCCATGAACAAAACCGGAACCTGGAACAAAATCAAAGAGCAGCAATAACGTATTCAAAGATCTTTGGGAAGATCGGGAAAATCCTGAAGAAAGTCGACATAACAGCGATACCCACGAGCCGGAAATTCAAAATAGGATCCAGACTAGGCACACTGAAGGATAGGAAGCAAAAGGATGAAAAATGTGGCATATATAAAATTACCTGCCAGACATGCCAGATATCGTACATCGGACAAACTAAGCGATCAGTCAAAACAAGGTTCAGCGAGCATATCAAGGAAGCAGAGAAGCTAAAGTCAAGGAAAGCACCTGGTGATACAGCTAAGTCCGCCGTCGCCAAGCATATTGTAGAAACTAATCACGCAATCAATTGGGATGATCTAGAAGTAATACAAGACGTGAGCAACAATCGGAAATTGGACGCATATGAGAGCCTTTGGATTATTCGACAACCAGAAAACGCATGACTCAATGAAGATGTGGGCAACGGTTACTCGAGGATACTAGATCTAATTAAATCTAAATAATATTTAAAATATAATAAACGAATTATAATAGCAGGGAAAAGCAATAAATGAGGGATAAGCAATAAATGATACCTCTTAACCAGGGATAATAAAATGTAATTAAGGATATAGGTTAATTGATAGGTCTCAAAGACAAAAATAGGTAAAATGTAATTAATGTAAGGGATATAAAAGGCGGACACTATTTGGAATTAAACCATAACAAAAAAACACTGAAGAAGGAGGAACTCTTACCTCCGAAATATATATTTGTTTAGCATTAAATTTACAATATTTGCGTTTTTTCTGGAAAAGTTGGAGGAACATTTATTTGGAGATTTTTTAAATGGCGCAAAAAAACCGAGATAACGAAGAATTTGAAATGACGACCTGGTCTTACTCGGATTTTTATGGTTTAGTGAAACTGAAAAAAAGTATTGGAGGATTAAGTGAAGACATAAAATTTTTGAAGACTTGTCGAAAATTAAAAGTTGTTCCAAGGAGCCATATAGTGAAATTGAAGTCGCATTTGCCTGGAGTAGAAAAATATAAGCAGGAATTACAATGGAAACTGATCTCCGACAGCATAAACCGTCTCTACGCTAAATCATCGGAATTGCAACTGAGAGCATACAATCTCCACCTAAAGCTAACGAAACAAACAATAGGTAGAAAAGGAACAACCGAGGAATGGCTAGACAAAGTACAAAGGGCGTTTGAATGTGAAAAAGATCGAAAAAGAAGAATTTTGAGCAAGAAACTACAACACCTAATAAACCAGCAAAACAACATACCCCGACAAAGCGTAGATACAATAAAAGACTTCGTAGTTAATCTATCATCGGAGTCTTTCACGGAGAAACAACTGGAACTACTAAACAAGGGCTTGAATTTCGCAATTAGTGACCAACATCTACCGAAGGAAGACATTGTGATAGACGTAGAATCCGCCATCAAATTTCTGCCGTTAGAAAAGAAACAAGTAATAAGGGAGGAAACAATAAAAGCCGTGAAAGCAACCAATTTGAACATAAGGAACAATGAGTACAGCGTTGTGAAGGAATTGCAGGAAAAGCCGGTGTTCTACCTTAAAGCTCCCAGTGAACCTGAAAATTTGGGTAAACTTTACAGCCGTCCACCTCAGAAACGTTACGAATATTTGCAAAAATTTTTTAGCAAAAAGTCGGAATGAGCCTTTGGCTATCGAATCAACTCATTACATTTTGCAAAAGGTTTGTTGTAAAAGTTATTAAGTTCAAACAAAATAGCATGTTTTCGTTAAAAAATGTAGTAGATCTCGGAAACTACTTAACGTACCGAGTTGATTTAAGCTATGGTAGTTAGATCTAAATTATTCGCAGTGAATTAACTCATTAAAATTTTAAAAAAGTTTTTTGCAAAAAATTTCCTAGAACAAAATGTGGAAATTTGAGACAAATCAATGTGCATGCATGATATTTGTTCAGTGTGTGCAAATTACACATTTAGTTCTAGAAATTTTTTTTCAAAAAACTTTTTTAAATTTTGATGAGTTAATTCACTGCGAATAATTTAGATCTAACAACCATAGCTTAAATCAACTCGGTACGTTAAGTAATTTCCGAGATCTACTACATTTTTTTAACGAAAACATGCTATTTTGTTTGAATTTAATAACTTTTACAACAAACTTTTTGCAAAATGTAATGAGTTGATTCGATAGCCAAAGGTTCATTCCGACTTTATGCAAAAAAATTTTTGCAAATATTCGTAACGTTTCTGAGGTGGACGGCTGTAAAGTTTACCCAAATTTTCCGTTTCACTGGGGGCTGCGCCTTAACTTGAAAATGTGCAATCGGCCGAGCATTCATAATAAATCATTTAAGCTGGATCAAAATGGTGCTTGCATTGTGCTTATGAAAGAAACTGTGCATCTTTTGTAAAAATCTGAACCATTTCATATCAAAGTATTCAATGAATAATTCAAATTATCGATTTACGCTATTAGAAAACTTGTTTCTAACCCTAGGATGTCTACAAAGACCTTCTAGTTTGAGCGCTCCCCTGTTTACTCAACTTGTTTCATAGCTGGAACGCCGAGTCATTGATTAATATTAGATAAGGGTATTTAATTTTACATTGAAAATATACTGCAACTGGGAAAACCGATTTGAATAAGTATGTAAAAAGACCATACCTAAAAAAAAGTTTTTAATGAATATTCAAAAATTATTGAATTCAAATTAATTTGATACAACATATCAATTCCGATGAAATAATTTGTATTTTGAATTCCTTTGAAATAAAGATATTTTTGGTTTACGGGAAATTCTCATCAATCATTCGCGTGATAAGATCCAAACTTGTAAAAGGGAAAGTTATATTGAGGCTTGGTACAATATTTTCTTTCGAAATAAAAAAATCAATCTGAATCTTAAACTTGTTCGGGGCCTTTATCTTAAATCATCCATTTTTCGATCCAAGAAAATGATGAAATAAATTTTTCATAAATGAACAAAATCCAAAAAGACTCTCGCTTTCATTCGAGAATATAATTATATTGTATAAAAATGTCGTTAAGTCTCGGAAGAGTTGGACAGTTGGACCGCAGCTTCCATGTATGTACAGCAGAAGATGCTCTGTCGCTGGTGGCTGGGCGTGAATTTCTCCGCGACTCATCTTGAACGACTGATGCTAATTAAATGGAAGATAACTTTTGTCCAGCCTATGCCAAGTGGAGGATACATGCATACGAGTATATAAAATAATGCCAAACTTGGAATTTTAGGCAGGTGGTCCAGCGAGATCAAGTTGGATGTGGTCTTTTCACTTTCTTGGGCTTTTCATAATAATTCAGAAAATGTTTACAAATTTATCGGCGAGGTGAATTGTAAAGTGATTTACAATTTTCTTTTGAATAGTTGAGAAAGGTGTTACATAAGTTTCGGGCGGAGATCAATTTTATTGGTAGCATATGGATTAGCATAAAGTAGCGCTTCGCTATACAAGCAAAATTTATTTTTGTTATGGAAATTTTCCAACGGAAAATAATTTTATGCTGTACAATTACTACTTCCGAAAAATTTACATTTAGCGTGGGTCTGGGCATGCATAGTTAATGATGGGAAGTCTACTGAATTAATTGATGCGCTAAAATTTTCGCGCTTAAAAACTTAGTATTTAACCCGATTAGCAAGTGGCATTCGAGATTTTACATATGCAGATTAGCAATTGAAGACGCATATCAACGATTTTTCTCATGTGCAAGGATATATTTCACGAGTAAGAGATAAAAGTCACTTTTTTTGTTTTAAACAAGAAAAGTCAAATAGCATTGGCTAACATTGAAATTAAACTGATGAATATCTGAGTGTTTCGATAACCTATGAGAACAGAGTGGATTAATATGTTTTTAATTTAACTAGGCCGAGCTCGTTTGGATTTCTATTATAAATACTAACAACTACACAGGTCTACAAAAATTTTTTTTCTCGGCTGTATGAGTTATTTTTGCTGAAATATATGTATTAAAGGTCACAAATTCGAAATATTACTTCCATAACCTCCCATAATGTATAGGTTTTTTTCTTTGCAAAATAAAATCGAATTTAATAAGAAAACACTTTTTTTTTACAATGAACTAAATATATGTATTTTCTTGCAACTAATCAAAAATAGTTTCTGATGTTTATACAATATTTTAAGTCGACTCTTTTTTCTTGTGAAACCTTTCCTTTTTTCTTTGATGCTTCTCTGAACTCGTTTCCGATTTATTTCTTTGGTTTCTCGGTTAATTATCCAACAGCTGATAGCTAACATATTGACATCCCATTTTCCTTGGGAATGTCTCTCAAAACCTCCAAAATCTTCATGAAATCTTTCACCCCGCTCTTCATTGTGGGCTCCCAAGTTTTCAGGAAAGCCGTCAAATTAATTTTTAAGCTAACCTTGCGTCCTTTAGCTTCATACGCTGCGAGCATGCGTTGTGCAATAGGTTTGTAGTCAGGGTTTTGATTTCTTTAGCATTACATTTTAAATTTTTTGACATTAAATTTAAATTTTTTAAAATCATCAATAAATTTCCATTGCTGAATGATCATTCAACATTACATTTGTAAATCTTCCATTCAATGTGCACTGCATATGGCACATTAGCCTTCTTCATAATCAATGATTGACGTGTAGTATTAGGCGACATGCAAACGAGAAATATTTCGAAACACTGGCCATACTAAAAGAAAAACTTTCATTCCACAACAGCCGACGATTCACAGATCAACTGCTCAATCTCATAAAGGCCACAATCAAGCAGCGCTATTTTAAGTTCAATAGCAGCACATACATTGCCAAGGACGGTCTGGATATGGGACATCCAATGTCCTCAATAATGTCAGAAATATTCTTAGAATCTTTGGAAGAAGTCTTTATACACAAAGTTGTCAAAAAATTCAATGTAGTATTTTACAGACGATATGTGGAAGACTGTTTCATCGTTATTGACTCACAAGAAAATAAACAAGACGAACTATTTACCTATATGATTGAAAATCACCTGAATATGGACCTAACTGTGACACGTGAAAAAATACGATTGGACTACAAAATGTATAGAAAACCAACCACAACTGATCATACCATACATGAAACATCTAACCACCCCGCACAACATAAGCTAGCAGCGTGGTGCAGAGACTTCACTCCATCCCTATGACTCCTACTAACTACTCAAACCAACTAAACAACATTTATAGAATAGCTAATAATAATGGATACAAACAATGCGACATTAAAAAACTTGTCCAACAGTACAAACAAAACCAGGAACGCCAACCGACTGAAACTCATAAGAACGACCAACAGTGGGTATCGCTAACACACGTAGGCAAAGAGACATACAAACTATCAAACTTCCCTAGGAAATACAAATTGCAAACTGCATTCAAAACGAACAACAACATTGGAAACAAACTGAAACCAAAACTGAATGCCACATCAATATAACAGCGGCATATACAAACTGACATGCAAGGACTGCGACATGGTATATATAGGAAGGACAACACGAAAACTAACGACAAGATACAAAGAGCATTTACAATCATTCTTACACAACAAGGCAGACTCCAATTATGCGACGCACCTACAAAACCACGCACATGAGCCTGACGCTATGACACACTCTATGAAATTGCTACACAAACAAAGCCGAGACTTCACATCCTAGAAAGACTTGAAATTTATAAACATAGAAGGACAGACGGTAACATTATCAACGAACAACTGTTTACCAATTCCGACGAAATTTTTTCAATACTAGACCACATTCAGAAACGCAAACGAGATGAAACAGAACAAACGGATGATTAATATCCCCCTTCTTATTTGTAGCACTACAGCCCCTCTCGGGCCTTCGCTTAAAGATAGTTAGAGTATCACATTTTCATGACCGTATTGATTTTTTCGGAAGTTGGTTTGGTCAGTACCATGCTCCCGTGTGCCTGCTCAGCGATGATATGATCTGATTAAATCAGTACTTATTACCACTGAGTGAACACTCGTAGTCTGTCCGAAAAATCCCCTGAACTAAATCACGTTGCTTCCAACGAGATTTGAACCCGGGACCTTCAGCTTATGCGTTCATGCTCTAAACACTAGACCACACAGACTATATCCCTCTATCTGGCATAATTTAGTACATGACGTAATTTACTACCTGACCTAACAACCCATCCGCTAATTACCCATCCGCTTAACCCATCCTACGACTATATAAAGTCATATCCTTTAGACACTGAAGATGGCTCGAAGTAGTCAAAACGCATCCGCTCACACAACAAAGCAAGCCCGACGGCTTTTACAGAAAAAATATAAATATGTATTTTAAATGTAAGCATTTTTTGTAAGAATATAAAAATCGATTAATAATATAATTACTCCAGTTCAACGAGAACCACAATGCGTATCATTACATTCATTTAATTGCATTTCTATCCTACCTTCTTCTTCTTAGCACTACAGCCCCTTTCAGGCCTTCGCTTCCTGCAAACAGCGCCTCCAGCTGTCTTGGTCCATTGACCGCGTCTTCCAATTCCAAAATCGGAGCAGCGATTAACTGTCTTCGTCGACCGAGTGAGACCAGCGTTTCCTCGGTTTCCCCACTGGCCTCTAGCCTTCAGTTCTCCCAACTTCTTGTGTATCCGTTGCTCGTCCATATGATACATGTGGCCAGCTAATTGCAGGTTCCGCAGTCTTACAATCGTTGAGACCTCCCTTTCGTCAAAAATTTCATACAGCTCATGGTTGTATCGAATTCGCCATTGGTCCCCATCAAGCTGCCCTCCGATTCTTCGCCTCAGGACCCATTTTTTGAAGACGTTCAATATGTTTGCGGATGCTTGGATTAGGGTCCATGTTTCACACCCATAGCATACCACAGGACTTACCACAGATTTGTATACTTGGAGCTTTGTTCTCCTGTGTATGCAGCTGGTCTTCAAGATCGAAATTCCGGTGGCATGGTTATTACATCGATTCCGTTATCAGCCGCGGAAGATTCGCCTTCACCCTCTTACGTCCTCACAAAGGAGGTGTATTTAGGATTTAAAAGCAGAGCTGTAGATGTGTTTACAGTTATTAGCATTTCCCGGCACTTAATGTTACATTATTGGGGAACCAGTAAACCCAATATGCACCCCGAGAGCATTTACTACCATTTAATTGCGGGGTTCGGGATGAGGAATCATGGTAGCAATGGGTTGAGGAAACAAGGGGTTCCCCCCTCCTTTCTCAAACGGGCTTGGGACCGTCAATGGCGGAGTTCTTCCATCCTACCTACCAAGGGCTTAAGGACTTCAAAGCCTGTAGTGAAAGGTACAAGTAAATGTCCGTTCAGGACTGCAGCGATGGTCTGCTGCCTCGGCGGAAGTGGATGTAAAGATCCGCTGAGATTGGCCTTGTCTGGGGACGCGTGAATGCGCTGGCAGGCTAGCGTTGCGGTGTCGTGGGGCAGGTTCTTTCTCCCTAGCACAAGGATCCACAAAAACAAATTTCGCGCTCACGAATTCTCGGGCCTCAGAAAAAGTCGACCAAAATTGGAAAATGGAAGTAACTAACTAAGGGACGGATGGATTTTATGTGGCGGATTTAAATTAGGATTTTTTAAATAGTAATAATAATTAAATTTCATGAAAAATAAAATAAAACGCTTAAATTTAATATAAAAGAAAATTGATATAAAATTACATTTAATATAAAGGGAAATTGATAAAAAAATACATTTAACAATAATAATGAGAATGAAAACTATTTTAAAAATGACGATTATGAACGGAATTAAATAATTATGTACTTTTCGAAATCTGCCACATAAAATCACAAGTAGAGGATAGGAAAGTTTCCGAGCAGTTGACTTGAGAAACTGCTCGATTCATACAAACCATTAGGTCTTTTAACTAACACCTAAACTGCATCTGGTGTGGATGCTTTTTAGGTATTTTTGATTGTTCTGTCGACCCCTTTCTTGTTAAATTCATTTTCCTTTCCAAGTGATTCCCAGTCTCCAAACTATATACTTTTTACATACATCGCCAATTTTAGAGGACCAGCGAGCGCTAGTCATGCAAATGGAGACCATAGAGCGGAACTTTAGGAAGGAAAGCGCAATAAGGAGAACAACGTAATATTTCGAAAAGAATATTCCAACTTGAATTTACAAAAAAAAACAGAAACTATTTACGGAGAATCTATCTTCAGAAGAGCCATATTTTACAAACGACCTGTTAGAAGCTGCAAAATCTAAATATAATACAATGAAGTGAATTTTTCAATAAGAGAAATTCCAATTTGTGACTCAAGCACCTCCATCAATGAACCCTGGCACGCAAATCTAAAATCCAGTTGCATAACATGATATGCAGCCATTAAACCGCGAATCCCACTTCGAGCTGCCAAAGCTTCCACCAATCCAAATACCAACATTCAACGGTGATAGCACGGGTTGGTAACGTTTTTATGACCTATTCAAAGCAGTCGTCTACTACTATCCGACATTGAGATCCATTCAGAAGATGCATGTTTTGCTGGATTATTTTCAAGGATAGAGGCAGTGTATCATTTGTAACTAGATGCAAATAATTACGAAACTGCCTTTCGTATGTTGGAAGATAGATTTTGTAACAATAGAATATTTGGAATAACATACGTTGATTCTTTACTTGATATCAAGAAAATGGAACATCGAGTTGCTGTAAATGTTAGCAACTTATATTATACAATTCAAAATTGTATGGCGAGGCTTAAGAACATTGGATATGTGACCCGACATTGGTAACCAATCATCGTACGAATTGTATCAGAAAATTTGATAATGAAACCTTGCTGTAATGATTTTTCTCGACATTCTCGTTCGTTCGAGATTTCCCAAAAAGAATCTAAACCGACTTCTCGTCAGTTATAGACGTGAAGTCAGGGAACATGTCAACGGACTCATCATCAGGCCAACCAGTCCAGACACTCTTAGTCTACTCCGAGGTAGCAGCTGGTAGGCTAGCTAGTTCAGAGAGGAATTTTTGTCGTAGGTCTTCCGCGAGCAGACTAAGTCCAAAATACAAGAATCATCAATCTATTTAAATGACCAATTTAAAATGCATCTATCAACTTCCAACAATTCGACTTTACTCTAATTCACTTTATTTCGATTTCCTTTTTCTTTCGGTCCGAGAAAAAGTACAACACGAAACATCCTCAACCAAAAACAACGCGTTCTCGAATATTCACGAAATCGACTCTTCACGGATTATCTAAACCCTACCCTCTCGGTGGCATACTTACCTTCGCGGTCGCTTCCCACTGAAAAAGAACACGTTTGCTGAAAAGGAAAGACTGTGCTGGATTAGCAATTCTTGATGTTTATTATTTACTCAAATGTTTATCCCCTTTCTCCCTAAAAATGCGAATAATTACAACAGATAAATCTATTTCTATCATCATTAAGCAAGAGTTCTAATGAGAATCGCCACATAAAATAAATCTTATTCTTGCATAAAAAACGATATAATAACTTAAGATTGGCTATTCACGGATAAACAAGTTGGGTAGACAGACCTATGCTCATGTTAGAAGGGTTTTGTACTCAATTTCACAGAAACGCAGTCACCAGCAACGAATAAAGTGAACAAATATGTCAAAGAGATGTACACGTTTTAAAGAAAATCCATTGTTTTTCTATTTTCAATGGTCGCCATTTTGTTGCTAACTAGCTAAAATCTCTCAAATCACGAATCCCCGAAAATATTAATGTTATTGGCCTCATTTGAAAATTTCAAGAAGATCAAATCAAAACTGCAATGACTGATTCGATGGAAAGTCCAGAAAAATCATGTGTTACTGTTGTTGTAATTGGAGAAAGTTCAAATGGCTATAACTTCCGTGCATATCATTCGATTTTAATCAAACTTACAAAGTTTAAGGGCCTTTTGTAGGATTGCTTTAATATCAAATTTTGTTGAGTTTACGAGTACCTTTAAGATTTTATTGAGAAAAATGTGAAATTCGAATGACTATTATTAACAAAGTTGAGCGAATTTCGACTTCTAAGGTATTTGTTGTTGTTGTTCTCATAAACACCTACTTCCATTATTTTTTTCTAATTTTTCGGATCACAGGTGTCCAATTGCGAGGGGGGGACACAAACTTTTCGTGTATTTCCCCTCAATGTGTGCCCCTCGAAGCAAAAAGTGTCAAATTTAGACCTGTTTTGAAAAGTCCTCATCAAGACCTTTCATTTGACACCCATGTCAGCTACCTTTGTAGAGATTTTTTTTCCACTCCTCTATATGGGGAGACTCCCCTTAAATACCTCATGAAATTTTTTTGCAGTTGTACTTTGAAGAGAGCACCACCTAGCACCTGCATACAAAATTTGATGTTTCTAGCTTAAGTAGTTTGCAAGAAAAAGTGCTGTGACACACGGATGGACGTCCGTCTGTCCGTCCGTCGCGCGATTTTAGTAGGGTTTTGTAAAATTGTTTTACAAAACCCTAAAAACGAAAAGGAATTGTGGTAAGTATTCAGACAGAGAGTTTCATATAATTAGTGAGGGACTGTCAGAAGTAAGGAGAAATGAATCAGCCCGCTGATCGTTAACGTTAACTTTAACTAGCACGATGAAATATGTACTACCTACTAATCTTGATCCAAAGCCGATTCCGGATATGAACTCTGACATATAGTACTTTCAATGGCACCCAACATAGTTCGTAAAATATGATGGCGTACCGCAGCTTCATGACACTTCAACAACTGAACTATGGAGTCAGCTAGCGCAGAAACTGCGGTGATTTATGCCACCACAATTAAGAGAAATGCAGCTGTTTACTCGGGACGGTAATAAATATCACCATGAAAGTACAGGGGAAGAGCCAGAATCGATGAGAAACATGACACAGTTCCACAGAGACAAAGCACTAGATACATTTGTGCATGATCTCAGGAGTAATCTCTCGCGCCTCCTAAGCAAACGAGAGCCTGTCTATCTCCCACAAGCACTACACCTTCGTCTAAAGCTACAAAATGTTGACTTTAGGGCTCAATATGCCTTGAACTCACAAAACCCAAGTAGAAGGGCCTACGCGAACACACCACCCCCAAAACCACTGAAAAGGAATAACACACTAGGTCAAATATCAAGGAAGGCTACCCTCCTGGTAACCGCAGCAACAACCTACCTGGTCTTCTTAAAAATCTGTCTTCAGAAAAGCAATACCTCATGTACAGTGAAGTTAACATTGACAAATATCAGAGTCTTACCATCTTCAACGCTATCAGCCCAGGTTTTTTAACCTTCGTTACTTCTACCGATAGTGGACTATCGTTCTTGGAGGGTGAGAAGTTACCGACACGTTCTCGCAAAGTAAGCAAAATACAGATTAATTGAAAACAATGCAGACGCTACATCAGCAGAAACATAGAATAAAAACATAAATCGATACTAAAAAAAGTTCATTCTTAAATTGTAATTTTGTGTGAATAAAGCTCGTAGAACATTTTTTAAAAATGAAAACCGGAAGGAGTCTCTTAACTTACATATATCTAGGTCAGCTAGTGTACAGATCAGGAAAGGCCCTGCTCGAAATAAATAGACGCTAGAAGGGATACATTTAGAAAGAACTCCATAATAGTCAAATCAAAAATAAAAATGCTCCTGAAAAAGAAAGTATTCGACCAATGCGTTCTGCCAGTCATGACATATGGATGTAAAACGTGGACACCAGAAACAAGTGCTATAGGAAAACTACAGGTCACCCAGCGAGCAACATAGAAATGTATGCTGAGTATCGTAAGAAGGGACCGTAAAAAACTCACATAGATAAGGGAGAGAAATAAGGTAACAGATGTGATCACCAAGAATTTGAACTCTGAAGTGGAAATAGGCAGGAGACATGGCTAGGATATCAGATGATTTTTTTTGTGGTTGGGAGGTAAATGCCATGTACGCAGTGAGTGTGGGACTCCCATGCTCGCAAGAAAGCAACTATACTACTCACTAAACACCTCCTCTGTCAACCTGAGAACCCAGCCTGGGACTGTTTGACACATTACTTTGGGCCACATCTCATTTTGTTACTCCATGAGGTGCTGGGTCAGATAGAAGTCGGTATCACCATATCTTTGATTTAGCCACGGTTTCACATCTGGGATGAAGCGTGCAATTCACTCAAGACTGCTAATCGTTGAGTGAGTGCTGTCTCTTCTCGTGAACAACCATCTCCCTCGCATCCTCGTTTCGACGCAAGGAGGCCAACAGGCATCACGCCTGCAATAACTCTCACCGTCGAATCAGAGACTCTCGGATACGAAGATGCTCAGTGCTCCTCTTCTCTGTACCTATGATAAGCGTTTCCGGTATACCTCCTTACTGAGAGCAGCACTCCCTATTCGTATAGTAGCATTGAGCCTACAGCACTCATAGAGGCGTCTTTTTGATGGGCTGGGACCCCCTACGTTTGCCATAAGTGAATTCAAAGCCAATACTCTCGGAGCAGCCTTCTCAGCCGTTGCCCTGATTTGCTCAGAGAAACTCATCTTCGAGTCGATCAATAGCCCCAGGTACTTCACCTCTGGCTTCAATCCGGTTAATATGTCTCTAATACTGATCATCCTTACTTTAGGGATTCTCATTCATTTGGTTTTCTCCAGTACTAAACTGAACCCTCGAGCAGTCATCCAGTCTCTCACTCGGCGCATTAGCATACCCAGCCTAAGTTGCGCATGTTCAACGATGCGTCCAGTGACCAGAGCCGCAACATTATTCACATAGCCGATTAAACACGACTCATCTGGCATCTCTAGTTTCAGTAGCCCGTCATAAGACACATTCCCAAAGTCCGGATCAAGGAAAAATCCCTAGGCAACACCCGAAGTAACTTCCATCATTTGTTAGCTCTGTGACCTATCGTACACAGGATTTGGTTCTTCAGGTAGTCCCTCGAAAGCCGTATTAGATATTCTGGAACTTGAAAAGGGTTTACCAGCGTACCCAGAATATCCACCCATCTAGCGGAGTTGAAGGCGTTCCTAACGTCGAGTGTCACTAACAGGACGATCCATCGCTCGGCACGACAGTATGCCTCTACCTTTTGGACCACTCTTACTATTTCTGCAATCGCTGACCAACTGACAACATCGCTGATCTCAAGCATGGTTCCTTCACCACCAATACAGCGGAAAGTCGGTGTGTTTTCGGTGTTTGGTACGACGAACGCCACCCTGGCCACAATTTCTAGGATTCGTTTTCCCCGCAGATCTGTGTGAGGCATGCCCCATTCGATTACTTTAACGTTGAAGTCTCCCCCAACGGGCAAGTTCCCGTCTGCGTTTGAGATAGCACCTTCCAAAGCATTAAGCTTGGCTTTGAAATATGGTATCGATTCGTTTGGCGTTAGGTACACACTAAAGAAGGTGGTCCCTGAGCACCGAACCCACACAAAACCATCCACAGCTTTCCGCCTGGAAATCACTATGTCGAGCCCAGGTGGCGGCAGTAGCATAAAATTGGCTTTCACGTCCCTCGTAAACAGCTCGAGCAGATTTTGGGCGGTTGAGCTGCGGTGTAGGTTTAGGTTCAGGATGCGGTTCATCGAAGTTCAGATTTCGCCTGGGCTAGGGCTTCCTGGAAAAGCCAGCATTTTTCTGATCCCAAGACGTGTCCGAAATCCGGCTTTGGATCAGCATCCTTGCAAAGAATACAGTGTGCCTCCTTCGTGCATTCTTTCCTTGTATGTCCCGTTTAACCGCATTTGTAAGATACGGAGCTTCTATTGGGTCCTTTGCATACTTGTACGGTGCGACCATAGCCAAGGCATTTGAAACATTGAAGAGGCGCTGCTCTTTGCCGTATCCTACAGACAACCCACACTATTGTTACTTTGTCCTTATTCAGAAATTGTTCGGCGTTCTTTTCGGTCAAGTCTATGATGGGTATGCGTTGTCTGCCATTGTTTTCTGGTGTTAGTCATGCCCACGCTGGGAAACTCCCTTTTGGTGGACTCTTCTACCTCGGCCAGACCCGGGACGGAGTCAATGTCTCTTATTTCGATCGTTCCAATCGGCTCGAGCGAGACTATAGTTGCGATTTTGCGGAGGACTTTCTTTACTGTATCGCAGAATGCCCCCAGCGCTTCTTTAGCCTTCTGCTCTTCTCCGGCCTCCTGATCCTCTTCGGCCTTTAACCAGCTCCTCCGGTAATGCCCTATGCGGAGCCCTATCTTTACTGCTTTGTTGATTTTTGGCAAGTCGCATGCAGATTGTATTCTCTCTTCCGGTGAGCGGGAGATGTCCTGAAAAGAACCTTTCAAATTTATTTTGTTATCAACAGTCAATAGCCTGTGCTTTCAATGCTGAAGTTGTAGAAAAATAATAAATTTACTCAGTATTCTCATTCAAAACGGTCACTATTTTGTTTCACGATTTCTGATATTAGGTATTCGTTGAATGGATTCTCAAAGATGTGCATGATATACTACTGTGTCCAAAAAATAAGGTGACATTTGAATTTAAACTACGCACGTCGAAGGATTTGGAGAATTATTTTTTTTAGGTTGGTAGTACTGTCAGTGACATCTATGTTGAATTTACATGTCAAAATATTCATTAGCGTTTGAGATACGCGTCGTTTTGTGAGCTGCTAAAAGTGAGTTTTTCGTTTATGCGATGTCGAAATTTGTTGAATTTGCATTAAATTTTGTTTGCGGAATCAATTTTCTGCTGTCAATACGTTGAGGATGGTGCAGAAAGCCTTTGGTGATGAGGCTATGTCTAAAAAAAATGTTTACAAGGATACCCCTTGAGCTCCAAGCCGGCCGAGAACGTGTCGAAGACGAAGAGCGTCCTGGGCGACCATCAACCTCTTCTCTTCTGCGATTATCGTGGTGTTGTGCATTACGAATTCCTTCTGCCGGGCCAAATAGTCAACAAGGAATATTATTTGAACATTATGCGTGGTTTGCGTAACGCTATCCGCCTAAAAAAGACGAAATTGTGGAAAGACAATTCTTGGTTTTCACACCACGATAATGCACCATCCCATACTACACTCGTAATTCGTGATCGTTTCGCCAAAAAATCAACCCATATCGTTCCGCAACCACCGTATTCGACTGATCTGGCGCCGTATGACTTCTGGCTGTTCAGCAAGCTCAAAGGACCGCTTCGGGGACACCGTTTTGATACAATAGAGGAGATTCAAGCCGCAGCGAAGACGGAACTAAAAAAAACATTCTTCAAATCCTACGACGAGCGCAGTTTAAATTCAAATGACACCTTATTTTTTGGTCACAGTAGTACATCCATCCTCAAATTTTGATGCTAATCTTAACAAGCCCGTAGTATCTCAGTCGATTTAAACGCATATTGCTCAATAGCCACGTATTGTTGTTGTTATAAGACTGAAAATTTAAACCGCCATAACTACGTTAAATACCATTCTTTTGAAATTTTCACCGTCCGTTAGGCTTTTAAGTAACCATCTAGGTTGAGTTTAAGATTACCCGAGGTGAATTTAAGGTTACCCTTACGAATCTCAACTTCTCAGGTTTCTCGGGCTACAGGTGTTCAATTGCCAGGGGGGTTAGAGACAATTTTTTCGATTTCTTCCGCTTCCCCTGCCTACCCCATCATATATAGTGCAATTTCAATAACTGATGTCGAAAGATCTCAAAAAAGACCTTTCGTTTGATACCCTACTCGACGTTCTCTCGTTGAATTTTTTTTTAGGATTCGCTCCCTTGTTAAAAGCTTTTGAGATTTTTTTTTGACTACGGAGCTTGCATTAACCAAAAACGTCTGAGCTGTTTGATGACTGTAGCAATGCTGGACGGACGAACGGACAGAAAGGTACCGATTTTAATAGCATATCGTAATTTTTTTTTTTACAAAGCCCTTAAAAATAGATTTTGTGTTCATGATTTTGAAGTCAGGATTTTAGTTTTTGGATTTTGTGTTTCAGGATATCAAGGGTAACCCGAATTTATTCATCGGTAACTGAGCATCCTTGGTTCCGTGATTTGGAGAAGGTTAACACGTCAAATTGCCAAACTTTTGGAGCACGTCATGCAATGAAAATTTGTGGAGATTGAGCTTTCTAAATGTTTTATGGATAACTCTTAATGTCGTATTAGCAAAAAAAATTTAAATTCCGAATTTGGTTTGGACAAAGACTATTTTATTTAAACCCAATGGAATGGATGTAATCCATATACATACATATGCACAATCGAAATGAATTTCAAAAACCCCAGGAGATTCGATCTACATAATGTAAATAATTTCCTACAAAACTGCCTGTCAGAAAATGTAAATGCACTGATCATCTTTGCCACTATCTCCACTGACTGCCAGCGAAAAACAATATTCCAAACATAATTAGATAGTTAGGCATCTTTCATTCCGCTTCCGTTGAATTTCGCCCAGCAGCCAAACAATAAGTTCAATCTTCACAACCGCTGACCCTGAAGACGCAACACTTTCAATCTCAGTGGGATGCGGTGGAATTAATAATGAATTTACCTCAAGCAGTGCAACTGCAAATAAAACACCGAATTCTGCTACCCGATGGGTTGGATGGTCAACGCAATTTATTGCTTTCGCGCTGTTGCAGCCTTTTTCTTTTTCACCTAATTGCTTTTGTGGTTGAAGAATATTTAAAAGGTCTATAAAATATTTCTCTTGCACTTGAGTGATGTAATGTAAGGTGTAAACAAAGCTATTAATTACAGACATTGGAAACAATGGGCTAAGACCCTGATAAATTGTATTTTAGTAGTTCATTAATTCGATACCTACGTGTCAATGTTTTTGCTCGAGATGCTCCTGTATATTGGCAACTATGTTGTGGTTATCATTGCTTGTTTAATAAGCTTATACCAATTAGTAATTGGAACGCATCGAAAATGGCAGTTAATAAATGAGCTTGTACCAAATTTTATTTGCAAAAATTTGAAGGGAGCAGCAATCAAAGTTTTGTCATTTACTAGGTTGGGGATCCTACTAGTACAGGGTTATCCATTTCGTGGTAGGGAAAGTATAACTCTGCCATTTGACATTTGTCAAAATTAAATGTCACTCAAAGCATGTTTTTTTTAGTTGATGGTTTGCCATTTAGAAATATGGATCGTTAAACAGTCGAAAAACGCGTTAAAATCATTAATTTTTATTATAAAAATAGTGATTCTGCTGTATCAACATTTAGGGCTTCACGGGCCGATTACGGTCGACATAATCGACCTACACAGCAAACGATTTCGAACACAGTAAGAAAATTTGAAGAGACTGGATCGGTTATTGATATTGCAAGGCCTGTGCATCAATGCAACATTCGTTCTGCTGAAAATATCGCTGTCGTTGCTCAAAGTGTGGAGGAAGACCCGAATTTGTCGATTCCTCGACGTGCTCAACATTTGGGCTTGTTTTACGGCTCATTGTGGCGGATTTCGCATTTGGATTTGCATCTCCATCCGTACAAAATCCAACTCACTCATGAACTTAAGCCTCAAGACCATACACAACGCAGAATGTGTGCGAATTGGGTGATGGAACAACAAGTCATTGATAACGATTTTTCGAACAAAATTTTCTTAAGTGATAAGGCTCATTTTTCGCTCAGTGGTTACGTAAAAAAACAGAATTGCCGCATATGGGTCTCTCAAAATCCTCAGGAAATTGCAGAAAGGCCTTTGCATCCGGAAAAAGTGACCGTTTGGTGTGCATTATGGTCTGGTGGTGTTATTGGCCCGTATATTTTTGAAAACGATCAAGGAAGAGACATTACAGTCAATTCTGACCGCTATGGACGGATGTTAACCGATTATTTTTGGAGAGAAATTGAAGATTATGATCTGGAGAACATGTGATTCCAACAGGACGGAGCCATAAGCCACACAACACAGGCTAATCGAGCACTTTTGCAAGAGAAATTTCCAGGACGCGTAATTTCGAGATTGAGTGATGTCAATTGGCCCACAAGATCCTGCGACCTAATACATTTGGATTTCTTTTTATGGGGCTATGCGAAAGATCGTGTTTACGCAAATAATCCTCAAAATCTTGAGCAATTGAAAACCAATATTCGTGAAGTTATGGCCGAGATATTGCCGGAAATGTGCCGAAAAGTCATTGAAAATTACCTCAAAAGGATTGAGGCCTGTAAGAGGTCCCGCGGAAAATATTTGAATGATGTTGTATTTCACGTATAATGGCAAGGTTCAATCTTTATATTGAATAAAAAAATTTGCTCCCATCTGAATATTTTATGTGTTTTCTTTAGTTTTACTTCCCCAATCGTAAAATGGATAACCCTATATGACTAGCTTCAGGAATTTATTTTCTCAAATGACAGTATGTGGTTGAAATGTCAATGCGAAATTTTGCTTGCAATATAAGAAAAACTCCGCCGTAGACGGTCCCAAGCCCGTTTGAGGAAGGAGGAGGGAACCCCTTGATTCCCCAACCCACAGCCTCCATAATTTCTCATCTTAAATCCCACGATTAAATGCTAATAAATGTCCTTCCGCGTTTACTGGTCCCCAATAATGGGAGATTTAATGCCGAGAAATGCTAATAACTGTAAATACATCTGCAGCTCTGCTACTAAATCCTAGTTACATCTCCTTTGTCGGGAGGTAAGAGAGTGAACGTGAGTCTTCCGCGCCTGATAATAGAATCGAAGTAATCACCATGCCACCAGAATGGAGGTTGGGCGACAAGCTAACTCCCAGTATAACCCTACAATGTTTCGAAACCTGCAGAAGGGCCTCGGAATTGATTGGACTCACAGCAACGACCTCGCAAATCGAAAAAGGTCTATGGCACTGGATCCTGGAATGTTGAGGACCCTTTACTAGAGGCCAGTCAAAATCAAAATCCAAAAAACGGATTGTGCTGGAAATGATATTGAGTTGAAATCATATGTTATTGATTTTAAGGCAGTTAATGAATCGTTGTGTGCGGTCCGCATAAAAGCGAAACTCTTCCGAATTCGGCTGAAAAACGTACACGCCCCGACCGAAGAAAAGGATAAAGAAACGAAGGAAACGTTCTACAATCATTTAAAAAGACTAGTTGTTTCATTGCCTGCCAATGACACAATATAATTCTGGGTGATATCAACGCTAGCGCTGGTAGTGAGCTATCTCATCGGGGAACGACTGGAGGATATAGCCTCCACGATGAAACAAACGGCCAGCGCCTGATTGACTTTGCATGTAGCAGAAATCTAGTCATATGTTCGATCTGCTTTCCACATCGATGCATTCATAAAATGACCTGGGTATCACCAGATGGCAACACACAAAACCAGAACGATCATGTTCTGATTCATTAACGTTGATCTTCGAGCATGCTTGATGCCCGGACATATCGAGGAGCCAATTGTGACTCAAATCATTACTTGATCAAATTAACCTAAAGATGTCGTATGTCAAAGGCATATTCGGTAAAGACCAGCCTACTACACATATTTGGCATCAAAAGGCTCCAAACGGCGTCAGTGGCCAAAAATTTCACGGAGACCCTCGACAACCAGCTGGCTCCTATTTTATCAGCAACGACAAGCAACTAGCTCTGGATGGAAGTGAAAGCGGCTATTAAGACCGTAGCAGAAAAGATGATCGGACATCAAGCCCGTCGCAAGAGATATGATTGGTTCAATGATGAGTGCCAGAATGCGGTAGACAAAAAGAATCAGGCGTACAAAGATTACGTAGGTAGGAAAACCAGGACGAAGAGAGAACACTATGGAAATCTCAGAAGAATAGCAAATTAGATGATTAGAACTAAGAAAAGAAAATATTATGATGGCCAATGGAAAAGTATAGAAGTAATGAATAATCCTAGTCACGTTTCAACGAACTTCTTCAATTATCAAAAAATGAAATATAACGCTTCCTTTAATATTCGTTGAATGTTTATTAATTTTTAAAAAACACCGCGGGTTTCGGAATAAACACCTATTCCATCCTCAGTGCAAACTAACAATTCTTATTTCCTAACCTACCTATTTATACACATTTATTCAATTCATATTTTTCCAGACAATAATGAAATGCTTAATCCTAGATAATTACCTACGCAAACCTTTTCCCACCATAAAAGTTAATCCTCCGATTCGCCGTTAATTGCCTCGTTCGCTTCTTCGCCTTCGTTGCCCGCACCATTCACATCATCGCTTACGTTACCTGGGTTTCGTTTTCTATTGATTTTGTTCAGGATGTCCATTAACAGGGAATATCCGTTACCTAAATCGTGATTTAAGCGTGCATCAGCTGGTTCCCTTGATATTATCAAGCTCTCGTATGCGTCCAGTTTGTACCATTTCGTGATTTCCTTAACCAATTCTACATCGCTTTCTCCTATGCTGTGACTTTCCTCCAAAATATGCTTCGCTACCGTTGATTTGACCAGCTCTTTGCTCCTGTTGTTCCTTAATATTATTTCTGCCTCCCTCTTGTGTTCATTCAATCTTGTGGTAATCAATCTTCTTGTTTGCCCTATATAGGTTTTTGGGCACTCTGAGCATGTTATTTTGTAAATCCCGCTTACTTCATTTTTCGTTTTTTTATCTTTTACGGCTCCCAATAATGATTTAAGTTGAAGATGTCTACTGGATGTAACCACTTGAATATTGTAGCTTTTTAATATTTTCGCAATTACCGCCGTTAGTGGTGAGTGTGGAAAAGATCGCCTGATGCTTACTTCATTGTTTCTATTTTGCATGAACAATGTCGTGTATTGATCCTTCGATAATTTTCTCGAGGTTTTTGAGATGGTTTGCTCAATTATCTTAGTTGGGAACCCATTTTTTGTCGCCGTATCTAGTATAGATGCTCGTTCTTTGGCAAACTCATCTTTGCTCATCGGAATTGTTAACAATCTGTGTGCCATCGAGTGGTAAGCCGCCATTTTTTGTTGGTATGAGTGCTCAGAATCGTAGGTGATCGTCCTTTGTGTGCTCGTCGTTTTCCGATAAATTCCAAATCCCACCTTATTGTCGCGTCTTTTTATCAGGATATCCAAAAATGGTAGTTCCGAGTTTGCTTCTACTTTGGACGTGAATTGTATGTTTTTGTGATTGTGTTTAGTTTTTCTCTGGTTTGTTCAATTTCTGCCTCTTTTACCACGTCATCTACGTATCTCCACCATATTCGGGGCATGATTTGGCTGCTTTCCATTTTTTCCTCCAAATGGCTCATGAAAACTTCGCTCAACAATGGTGATAATGGGTTGGTTACCCATAGCGGTGCCTGCCTCCGTTTTGAAGTATTTACCCCTAAAGGTAAAGTAGTTTTCGTTCATACATATCGACGCTAATCTAGTGTACTGCCTTACTTTTCGCTTCCAATCTCGGGTACCACTTCGTTTTTCGAGCCATTCTTCGAATATCCATAGTGCCTCTTTAACCGGGATGCTGGGAAAGAGGGCTTTTACGTCGAATGAGACTAACTTTTCATCCGGTTCAATGTTGATCCCTTGAAGTTTTTCTATAAGTTCCACACTGTTTCGTACTGCCCTACCACCTATATTCATACCTATGCTATCGATTTCCTTGATTAGCCATTTCGCGATGTTGTATGTAGGTGAATTCGTGTCAGCTATAATTTCTCGTACCTCGTTACCTGGCTTATGAATTTTCTGCTGGCACCTTATTTGTGGTAGGGACGGATTCGGCATTTTTAAGCGTCCCATGTTTTCAAACATCGTGCTCGCTTCTTTCAATGCTTTGTCCACTCTTTTAATCGATTCTGGTAGTGGGTCTCGTTTTATTTCAACACAATTTCCTGTTGTCAGCTTTTCGTACGTTAATTTGTCATACTCATCTTTATCCATGATAACGATTTTGTTACCCTTATCTGCTTTTAAGTAATACACTTCTTTTGCTTTGAGCTGTTTTATTATTTTTCCTATATTGTCAGTTTCGATTATTGTGTGGCTGCTTTTTAGGGTTTTGTACTAAAATACAAAACCCTATCGCAATCACGACCTGTGTCCGTCTGTCCGTCTGTCCGTCCGTCCGTCCGTCCGTCCGTCCGTCTGTATGTCACAGCACTTTTTCTCCAAAACTATAGAGGCTACAGCCATGAAACTTTGTAGAAAGGTCAGAAGTGATGACCTCTTGAAAGTTCAAGGGTGGAAAAATTTTTCAATGGCGTTTAAGGGGGGTCTCCCAATAACGGGAAGTGACCCCTCAAAAAAAAATTTTCACCATTGGTAGTCGAGTAGGGTGTCATTGGAAAGGTCTCAATGAGATCTTTTGAAAACAAGTCTTAAAATTGCCTTATAAGTACTGAGGGGGGCAGGGGAAGGGGAAATGTACGAACTTTTCGCCTACCCCCCCTCGCGATTGGACACCTTCCATCCGGAAAATCTGAAAAAGATCATGAATGTAGGCCTTCATGAGTACAACAGCAACAAATACATGAGAAGTCGAAATTCACTCTACTTTGTTAGTAATAGTATGATTTATCGATTTTGTGTTTTCTTGAATAAAATCTAAACGGTACCCTTAAAGTCAATAAAATTTAGCAAACAGATGACTATTTATAAGATTGATCTTTTCTGAAAGTTTCATAAAGATCGAATAGTATTTGACGAAGTTATGGTAATTTGAATTTTCCTGTATTACTATGGAGCAATATGCCATGTATTACTATGGAAACATATGGCTATGGAGCGATATGCGCTTTTTACCGACTTAGACACTGCAGCTTTGCTAGAATTTGCATGAAAATTTCAGGAGTGATAGGCATCATGAAGATGAGTACATACAATTGAAACAAATCGAAGAGGCAGGAGAGAGCTCCTAGCAAAAGGGCTTTGTAACCATTCTAGAATTCGAAAAAATAGGCCATGAATCGATGATTACAGTACAGAGGAGTGGCCTCTGAAAAAAAATTTCATGAAAGGTAGCCGATATGAGTATCAACTGAAAGTTCTCTATGAGAGCTTTTCAAAACAGTTCCTAAACTGACAGTTTTTGCACAGGGGGGGAAATACATGAAAAATGTGTTTCCTCCCTCGCGAATGGACACCCGTGATCTAAAAAATCTGAAAAAAATATCAAAGGATATATTTATGGGTATAACTATAACAAATACCTCAAAAGTCAAAATTCGTTCAACTTTGTTAATAATAGTATGATCCTCGAATTTCACATTTTCTCCAATAAAATCGTCTTTGACATGTTTCATGATTTTATCCGTTGCTGGTTACTGCATTTTGTAAGTTGATTACAAAACCCTTCTGACATGAGCATAGGTCTGTCTACCCAACTTGTTTAATAATTCTCTGCTTACTCTTGATCTTATATTCTGCTTGTCCCCTTGGCTAAAATTTTTTATTGTTGCTTCCAAGTCTACTATAATGTCATCCGTTGGTGGCATGCTTCTGATAGCAAAATTTAGACCCTTGTTTAAAACTTCCATTTCGGCGTCTGTAAAATTTACGCTTGACTTATTGATCACGAACTCTGGAATTATTTCCACTCTTGGTTTATATTTGTTGTTACCTTGCGTTACCAATACATTACTCTGCTTTTCTGCAATCAATTTGTCTAGCTCCCGATTGTGTATGAGTCTCTTCCTTATCTGCTCGCATTCTGCTGCCCTAGCAATTTTTTGAATTAAGCTATTTAAATCACCTTTATTTTCATATTTCGCTAGCTTTAGATGTGTATGGTAAGTTTTCAGTGTTATGGATGCTAGCTTTTTGTACCATTCCTTGATACTTAACTTCATAAAGTTTCGTTCAACACGTGCCTTTTGGGTGGCTACTCCAGGTAAATGTGATTTGATAAAAACTTTATGTGAGACCGGCGTAACTCCTTCAAATAAGCATTTTTTCAGGAACTTAATATTTTCACTAACTCGTGTCATCATTATCTTGAGATCTAAAAACTCGTAAAAATTTGACTTAAGCATGGTTGCCATCTCAATGAATAATCCTAGTCACGTTTCAACGAACTTCTTCAATTATCAAAAAATGAAATATAACGCTTCCTTTAATATTCGTTGAATGTTTATTAATTTTTACAAACACCGCGGGTTTCGGACTAAACACCTATTCCATCCTCAGTGCAAACTAACAATTCTTATTTCCTAACCTACCTATTTATACACATTTATTTAATTTATATTTTTCCAAACAATAATGAAATACTTAATCCTAGATAATTACCTACGCACACCTTTTCCCACCATAAAAGTTAATCCTCCGATTCACCGTTAATTGCCTCGTTTGCTTAACTTTTATGGTGGGAAAAGGTGTGCGTAGGTAATTATCTAGGATTAAGTATTTCATTATTGTTTGGAAAACTATGAATTAAATAAATGTGTATAAATAGGTAGGTTAGGAAATAAGAATTGTTAGTTTGCACTGAGGATGGAATAGGTGTTTATTCCGAAACCCGCGGTGTTTGTAAAAATTAATAAACATTCAACGAATATTAAAGGAAGCGTTATATTTCATTTTTTCATAATTATAGAAGTAAGTTTATTGCGCAACAGCATAAGAGAAGCATACAAAGTAGTGAAAAGCCTGAAATGAGATTATCAGCACAAAACCACCCTCTGTCGTGATGACATCGGCAATATCCATGCTAATGAAACCCAGATTAAGGAAAATTAGTCCATTTTGCCGAAATGACAATGACGTCAACAACCTTCCAACTCCGCATCAATAACCAACTCACCGATGCATTTGACACAAATATTGGAAAAAGCAAGGAGAAGCGAGGTATGTTATTACACAAGTTGAGCCATGTGGTACCCTATCCAGATGATATCAATATTTTGTAACGACTGCCAAAGAACTTTTCCTGGAATTCGATAGTGAAGCAACACCGGTAGGGCTACAAATCAATGGGAATAAAACAATGCTCATGTCGCAGTCAAGGACAATTATGTCAAGCACACAAATTATCACACTTGGCGAATACAGTGTCAAAAATGTGAGCGAATTCATGTATTTATGCGCCAAAATAACAAGAACCAGTAATGAAAGAAACAAAATACCCTGAAGAATACAGCTCGCAAATTAAATATTTTATTCAGTTTTGACGATCTTGGAGACCAGCTGCATATACGGGAAAACAAAGCTCCAAGTATACAAATCTGTGTTATGCCATGGGTGTGAAACATGGACCCTAACTCAAGCATCCACAAATATATTGAACGCCTTTGAGTGACGGGCGGTGAGGCGAATAGCTGAAGCGAAGCTGGACGGGGACCAGTGGTGGATTCGATACAACCATGAGCTGTATGAAATTTTCGACGAGCCAGATGTCTAAACAATTCTAAGGCCACGGAAACTGCAATAGACTGGCGACATGAATTGTATGGACGACCAACGGATACCCAAAAAGACATTCGTTGGGAGAATCGAAGGGCGGAGGCCAGTGGGGAAACCTAGAAAATGCTGGTCTGCCTCGGTCTACGAAGACAGTACATTGCTGGTCGGGTTTCAAAATTGGAGGACACGGTCAATGGGCCAAGACAGTTGGAGGCATTATCTACAGAAAGCAAAGGCCCGAGAGGGGCTCAAGATGTAGAATAAACTTCTTTGCCAATCTGCAGTGTAAACAGTTGGAGTAATATAACATGTGAAGAGATTATACACAGAAAAATAAATTGATTTGTATTAGCTGAATATTACTTCTAAATACCTAGATTAACCCGTCTCGGCTCGACTAGCCTCAACGAATCTAGCAAATGAGTATCTCCATTAGAATTGTTGGTCTCGTGAACTCGAATTCGGAAGATCTTTTATCTTCCCATCGGCGGTCCATCTGTGTATGTGATATATGATTGGAGCACCGTCAGAATCAAAAACATATTGATGCATGTGCAATATTCGAATGCTTTTGAAGGAATCAAGCCAGTAGCAAGACAAGTCTCAATATAACCATCTGTATGGTGAAACGGCTGTGAAATCCACGGGTTTTACAAACAGTTACAGATCTTGCGATATGATTCCAAAGAAGCAGTTTGATAAATTCTTCTATTTGATATACGAGTATAATGCTTCCAATCCATGTCAGGCTTTCTGCATTAATCAGTACATGCACGAACTCATTTCCTTTCGAAAACTCTTAATCCTTCCATAGTACTAACACTCTGGTTGTACCAGATCTGATATCCATATGTCAAAACTGGTCTAACTAAGGTCTTGTTACAGATAACTTTGATCTTTTGATCAATGTACCTGGAATGAAAGAGTTATCGAAGAGCCATGACTACTATTCGTGCTTTACTGAGCGTGATTTTGACATGCACAGATACTGCTCAAGATAAATACCGAGGTATCGAAGACAGGATTTATGTCGAACCTTTTTTGAACTTTTCTCACCAGCCATGATGTGGAAATCTTTCCAATTACGTTTCACGTTTTGACTGGCCCCCAGCAGCGTTGTCAAAAACAAAATTGTTTCGCACACCTGCGCATTGATTTTCATTTGCCAATCGTCGGTAGAGAGCTGCACATCATTAAACATTTTTTGAAGATTGCTCTATTGTAATTTTTTTGTGTGCCATATATATGATCGGATCATCAGCAAACGCTACCAATGATCATATTGGCGAGAAGTTAAAATCAAAACCGTTCAATACCTTGCGAATGAATATTGAGAAGAGCAGAGGCGCAGTAACTGTTCCCTGCTGTAGACCACTTAAGACTTTGAAGTCACGCATTGTCGTCCAATTTTCACCAGTTACAACAAATGATTTCTCAATAATATATTGCACATCATGGCGACAAGGTGTCTGAGGGACCTGTCTTGCAGGAGTTCAAAAATTAGTCTACCTAACCGCACCGTATTAAAGACTTTCTTCATATAAACAAGACACGCTTCAACAAATTCTCTATTGATTAGTTTCCAACAGATGTCTGAGGTTACCTTCGTTATCGCATGTATGGTCGAATGCCTGGCACAAAAACAGGCAACAACTCATTTTGCTCAATGTGGCGGTTAATGGTTTGTTCAGTTGGGCAGCAAGCTGATTGGCCGATAGCTTTTAGGACTCGAAGATTCTTTTTTTTCTTCAAAATCGGAAATACCATAGCCTTTTTCCATTCATTTGGGAAATATGAATTACCCAATATATTGTTGGACAATATGCAATTTTGCAGAACTATATTTGGAATACCGTCAGTACCACATGATTTCTTGTTGTTTTTATCCTCACCAATATGAAACACAAGTCCTCTTAACTGACAATGTAATCAATTAGATTCAAGCTCGATATAAGGTCAGACGTCAATGTTTCATTGAAATGAAGAATTGATTGACCGTTCAGGCTTGATTTGAAATCGAAAACTTTTTCTTCGACGGCCTCTGAAAATATTTGATTTCCTCTCTCAGGGTTCGAAAGATGAAGTCACTCAGAATGTGTTCCAATCAGGGCAAGTTTCTGCAATCAATCACATATAATACTGTTTCCAGTTCTATCCGAAATCGTACTATCAATTTCGATACCAGTCCTACCGAAAAGATTTTTCGCATCACTAGCGACTTTAAGACTCGCTACCTTTACTTGAGACCTCTTGCGGAATAAGCTATACGCCTTTGTGAAAACGCAATTTGGGTCCTTTGGGCTAATATCCCTCAGTCATTCCGCCAATTTATTGCTGACCTCACTCCTGAAGTATGAGCGGGTTAAGTTCCGGACATTCTTCAGAGGTAATTTCGACAAAGCCAACGAGGGATGGTTGTGGTCCAAAAATCGATTAGTATTGTTGACGCGTGTGAGAAGAAGGCTTTTCAATTTTTTCAACCTTGACGGGTAAGTGTTTCGCTTCTTTCGATATTGTTTCGATGTTTAATCTTGGGAACTACTTTGTCAATCGTTTTGAACGTCAACTTCTCTAACTTCGACAAATAGAGACCTATTTAGTTGGTTAGATTCCTGTCATTAGAAACCATTGAGAAAGCATTGCCATCATCAGAAGGGGGACATTGCTTTTGGTACCCTCGATTAAACTTCTGTTGAAACTTTCCCCAATCCATTTGTTGAAATTCAACCGACGATTTTCATGTTGAACTGGGGTGAGGAAGACATCATCCTTTTGATGGTATATTTCCATTATGATTGCGTTATGGTCGCTATCGTAAGGAAGCACCTACGGTTTCCATTGAGGACTATCAAAGCTGAATTCAAGTCTTCCGTCAACAATGCAGAGGTCCAAATATGAATTTTTCGTAGGGTATATTGGGAGCTCCAACCCATATATATTGCACGTATATTCACAGTCCCTTCTTCGTAGCACTACAGCCCCTCTCAGGCCTTCACTTCCTGTAAATATCGCCTCCAACTGTCTTGGTCCAGCAGCGATAAATTGTCTTCGTCGACCAAGTTAGACCAGCGTTTCTTCGGTTTCTCGATTGGTTTCCGGCCTGCAGTTCTCCCAGCGAATACCTTTTTGGGTATCCGTTGTTCATCCATACGATTCATGTGTCTAGCCCATTGCAGCTTCCACAATCTTACAGAGAGATCTTCAGTTCGGCAAAAATTTCATACAGCTCATGGTTGTATCGAATTCGCCATTGGTCCCCGTCTAGCTTCGCTCCAGTTATTCGCCTCTGAACTCATCGATGTTGCTTATCCTACCACAGATGAAACATAAGTCTTCATAGATAACAAAGTAATCAATGAGATTCAAGCTCAGTGTGAGGTCAGACGTTAATGTTTCATTGGAATGAAGAAGAAATTCACCGCGCGGGCTTGATTTGAACTTGGAAACGTTTCCTTCAACGACCTCTGAAAATATTTCATTCCCTCTCTCAGGGTTTGGTAGATAAACCAATATAAAATGAGTTCCAATTAGGACCAGTTTATGCAAACTATCACATATAATCTTGTTTCCATTTCTATCTGGAGTCGTACAATCAACTTTGATACCAGCCTTATTGAGAAGATTTATCTAATCACTAGATTCGATACCTTTGCCCAGGACTTGTTACAGAATAAGCTATTCACTTTCGTGAAAATGCCATCTGGATCCTGTGGGCTTATACCCCTTAGTTTTTCGTCCATTGATTGCTGACCTCACTTCTGAAGTATGAACGGAATAAGTTCTGGACATTCTTTGTAGTCCCAAAATTGCCGATAAATATTGTTGACACATGTGAGAGGAAGGCTTTTCAATCTTTTCAACCTTGCAGTTGTTGGTGTTTCATATCCTTCCATATTGTTTCGATGTTTAAACTCGAGAACTACTTTCTCAATCGTTTCCAACGTCAGCTTCTCTAACTTCGACAAATAGAGATCTATTTCATCGTTAGGTAGATTCTTGTCATTAGGAACCAGTGAGTAAGAGTTGCCAACACCAGAAGGAGGACATTGTTTCTGGTAATCCCGATTAAATTTGTTTGGAAACTTTCTCTAGTCTGGTTTTTTGAAATTGAACCGGTAATTTTCATGTTGAACTAGAATAAGATACATATGATTTCCATTACGATTGCGTTATAGCCACTTTCATAAGGAAGCACCGGCAGTTTCCATCAAGGACCATTAAAGCTGGAATCAAGTCTTGCACTCGCAATGCAGAGGTCCAAAAGTGAATTCGTCCTAGCGAATATTGGAAACTCCGACCAAGATAGATTGCACCCGTATTCAATTTGGTTCTCTGTTATCCATGATTTCAGGAATTCACCTGTGGGATTATTGTTGGCGTTCAGCCATGATATATGCTTGGCATTCAGGTCACCGACAAGAATATAATAATTATGGAACCTGTTCATTCCAAGTATTTCAAACAAGGAATTGAGCCCCTTCTTAAACTTGAGAACATTTCGACCATTTGCATAGGCAGAGATAACGAAGAGGTTATCCCTACTGGCAGTGAAATTTTGATAACGGGCACTTCAAGAAATTCTAAAATTTTGAAGTCGACTTTTTCAGTATTTTGGAAATAATAGGGTCTTCAAACCAATATCCCGGTGCCACCTCGCCCATCACCATTTACCCTATCGTTTCTTACGCGTTCTAAATCCTTGAATGTCATGGAGCGCCATGAATTGAGGTGAGTTTCAGAGAGAGGCGTGATGTCAGGCTTTCGCTTAACAATGAATTCAAGGAGATAGTCACGTGAACTTAGAGTGACAATAGAGTCGACGTTGATCAAGATGAGGCGAAACATATCCATGCGAATGTGGCTGGGCGAGATGTTATTTTGAGGCATTTAAAAGACCTAAACGCTGAAAAGCAAAGTTAATTTTTGAATCCTGTTTATTGATTCTCTCCGATAAGGAATTAAGATGCTGGAAAATTTTGAGAAGCAGCTCATTATTGCCACTTGCATTATTTGCAGCGTTAGCTGCTTATTCTCTAGCGGCGAGCGCAAATGATACTCCCGACTTGACAAAGTTGGAAGGTATGACACCATGGTGTAATTGTGTTTGCTTTGGAGCAAATTTAACTTTTGCATCTTGATATCGGGAGCATCCTCGATATGATGCTGGATAATTTTTGTTGAAGGGCACTTGGACTGGTTTTATTTGTAATTTGTACCAGGTAAATTGGAATTGAGCCCCTTCTTAAACTTGAGAACATTTCGACCATTTGCATAGGCAGAGATAACGAAGAGGTTATCCCTACTGGCAGTGAAATTTTGATAACGGGCACTTCAAGAAATTCTAAAATTTTGAAGTCGACTTTTTCAGTATTTTGGAAATAATAGGGTCTTCAAACCAATATCCCGGTGCCACCTCGCCCATCACCATTTACCCTATCGTTTCTTACGCGTTCTAAATCCTTGAATGTCATGGAGCGCCATGAATTGAGGTGAGTTTCAGAGAGAGGCGTGATGTCAGGCTTTCGCTTAACAATGAATTCAAGGAGATAGTCACGTGAACTTAGAGTGACAGTAGAGTCGACGTTGATCAAGATGAGGCGAAACATATCCATGCGAATGTGGCTGGGCGAGATGTTATTTTGAGGCATTTAAAAGACCTAAACGCTGAAAAGCAAAGTTAATTTTTGAATCCTGTTTATTGATTCTCTCCGATAAGGAATTAAGATGCTGGAAAATTTTGAGAAGCAGCTCATTATTGCCACTTGCATTATTTGCAGCGTTAGCTGCTTATTCTCTAGCGGCGAGCGCAAATGATACTCCCGACTTGACAAAGTTGGAAGGTATGACACCATGGTGTAATTGTGTTTGCTTTGGAGCAAATTTAACTTTTGCATCTTGATATCGGGAGCATCCTCGATATGATGCTGGATAATTTTTGTTGAAGGGCACTTGGACTGGTTTTATTTGTAATTTGTACCAGGTAAATTGGTAAATTATTCCTTTCTACGGTCGACCTTCCTGTCGCATAGGCTTCGACTGAAAAAAATTCAGTTCTGGTGCAGCTTTCTTGAGCTCCCAAAAAAGATGAACCATATACTCTTCACAGTACAAACCCTTCAACAAGAAGGTCTGAGTTTTTTTACTTTTTGCGGTATAGGTCAAGTGTGGAACCTCCCCAGAATTCAGCACATCTTTGGCTGACTTGAAGTCAACTAGTGATTACTTTGTAATAGTTAATTTTTCAGCACAAACTCTTTTAACGTCGAAATTGGTTAATTTATTTTCGGCTGCCAATAGCCGAACCATATCTTTTCCACATTGTCCAAACACGTTGATTGGCGGAACTTTTTCTGCCTTTTTGGAAGCTTTTTCAGGGGAACTAGCAGAACTGCGAGCTGGTTTTTTCTTCTTATTTTTATATTTTAAATACAGCATAAAATTTTCATCATTATTTTTTTTATATAAAGCATTAGACGGCTAAAAATTGGTTTTATTAATGTGTTCATTTACAGCTATTTATTTGTCTTTGTTATTAGTTCGCGTGGCTTAGTGGTTAGAGCACTAAGCCCGTAAGCCGAAGGTCTCCGGTTCGAGTTTCGTTGGCGTCAACGAGATTTAGTTCAAGTGATTCTTCGGACGGACTATAAGCCTGTTCAGTTATGATACGTGCTAGTTTAAAATCAGAACATATAGCAACTGGGTGGACAAACACACGGCCAAAGCGTGATAATGAGCATATCCCCTTGTGGAGTGCCGATACATTCGATCATGACAATGAGATACTCTATCTATCTCTAAGCGAAGGCCCGAAAGGGGCTGTAATGCTACGGGGGATTTTGTCTTTAGCTACTTTTCTTTGTTTTTCTCTTTCAATAGGCAACTCTTATGTTTTCTTTGACTTTAGTCATATTTCAATAACCACGTTTTAATAAAAAAAATATAAATATTTTTTCTTTGTTTAAATTAATTTCAACTTGCAATAGAGAAAAGTTCCTGTTTCACTTGATTGATTGATTTCTTCAACGGTGGGGTGTTTGTATACAACTGGAATGCATCCTTTAGCATACTTTCTAGTCCATTCTCATGAAGGTTCGCCGAGCAGTTTGCCTAGGCGGACTGCTCAATTACTACAATCGTCTCTGTGGAAGATATTATCTTAAAAACGCTGAATTTAATACATGCGTACAACTATCTTTAGATTTAATCTAAAAGCGTACAACCCTCCAACCACTCCGATACACAAACGTTGCAACCGACGTCAAGTGTCTGTTCATAGCCAGAGATCTGTCATTTGGCACTTTTCAACTTGTTCGCAACTCCTGTAAGGATGGAAGATCTCTTCGGTTTGGATTTTATTTGGAGATCGCAGCGAAATGACGATGAAGAAGTTAAAATCATTACAAAGTATAAACCTTAAATTATCAGAACGTATGGATCTCGAGTCTTGCTAACTCAATCGAACTTCACTTCTCATATCAACGTGAGGATCAATTTTGTGGCAAATAGTGAGATTCAGGAAAGGCAAATGGCGTTCTACGCTCTACAGTTTGCTAGAAAACCTCAAAGATTCTGAAAAAGTACCTTAAACCCTTATGGTAGCCGAGAGTCCACCAAAAGTCTAAAGCTCCTATTAAGCAGAGTAGGGAATGGAAAACTTTTTCCTTCTGTATATTCAACGAAAATCACCACGATTCCTACGGTATCGTGTTTATGTGCTTTACTCAATCCTTTAGTTTTAAAACATGTTCAATGTGCCTATTGAAATACACTATTTTTGATTTTATAAACCCCTCACTATGACGTATCCACAAAATTGGGAGAGCCAGCCCCTGTGAATTTTAACTTTGCCATATCGCTTAATGTCGTGCACGCAAACAACTTCTATCTTACCTTGACCATATTCATCTTATATTACAATTGAGTCGGGATTTCAATTATAAAATAAAATGCCTTGCGGAATATCTTGTATTTTATCCCAGCTTTAAAATTTTACATTATTTGAAAAATTCATGCATAAGATGATGATTGGTTCGATAATGAGTGTCAAAATGCGTTAGATAAAAAAAATTAGGCGTATAAAGAATGCGTAGGTAGAAAAAACAGGACGAAGAGAGAACTCTATAATACATCTCATAAGAGTAGCGAATATGATAATTAGGATTAAGAAAAGAAAATACTATGATGACCAATTGAAAAGTATAGATGTGAGTCTAGCGAGCAGCAACACAAGACAAGTATTAAAGTAGTGAAAAGCCTGAAACGTGGTTATCAGCCCAAAACGACGTGCTGTCGTGATGACATCGGCAATATCATCGCTGATGAAACCATGATTAAGGAAAGATGGGCGGCATATTTTAAGACTCTCCTTAATCCTCCGTAGAGCTCCAGAACCTCAGAGCCTATAGATGTCTGCGGAGAGCTTTCATTGGCTCCATTAACTCTGGATGAAGTTTGTTCCATCATCAAAGCCCAAAAGAATAATAAAGCGCCGGGCATCGATGGGATCCCAGTGGAGCTCATCAGATATGGTGGCAGTAGGGTTCATCAAGCTATTCATAAAGTAATTCAGCACATTTAGCAACAAGAACATATGCCAAAAGAGTGAAGCCAATCAATTATATATCACTGTTTGTACGGCGTACAAAATATTTTCAAAGATCTTAGAAAATACGCCAACAGTATTATTGGGGAGTATCGAGGTGGTTTTAGAGCAGGTAGATCAACAAAACACCAATTGTTCACAGACAAGCAGCTACTTGAAAAATGCTGGGAGTTCAACATAGACACACACCAAATTATCGTTGACTTTAAGCAAACATCCTACAGTATTGATCGTAACGTACTGTACCGCGACTGCTCGTGGGTTCAGTTTAGCACTAGAGAAAACCGAAGTGGTCATCTTGACAAAAAAGAGAATCCCTAGAGTAAGGATGATCAGTATTAGAGATATGCAAATCGACTCGAAGATGAGTTTCTCGGAGCAAATCAGAGCAACGGCGGAGATGGCTGCTACAGGAGTATCGGCTCTGAGTCGACTTATTGCCAACGTAGGAGGAGGAGGGCTGGCCCTTCAAGGAGACGCCTCTTGATGAGTGCTGTAGGGTCAGTGCTAATGTACGGAGCAGAGGTATGAGGCGACGTCGTTTACCGAAAACGCCTGGCACAGGTACAGAGAAGAGGAGCACTTAGGATTACATCTTCGTATCCGACAGTCTCTGATTCGGCGGTGAAAGTTATTGCAGGCATGATACCTGTCAGCCTCTTTGCTAGAGAGCACCGCTCTATTTATCTGCGTCGAAACGAGGATGCGAGGGAGATGGTAGTTCGTAAAGAGAAACAGCGCTCACTCAACGATTGGCAGCAGTCTTGGGTGAATTGCACGATGGGAAGGTGGACTGCGCACCTCATCCCGGATGTGAGACTGTGGCGAAATCGAAAGCGTGGTAAGACTGACTTCTATCTGACCCAGCTTTTGAGTGGGCATGGTTGTTTTCAGTCTTACCTGCACAAGATTGATTAGTCACGGTCCCCCGATTGTCGAAATTGTCCAGGAGAGGAAGACAATGCCTGCCTCACATTTTCGCGTGCATAAAGTGGGACAGGCTGTGAAGGACCTCCTACAGGGAGACGATAAGCTCACTCCGGATAATATAGTCGCGGTGATGATCGAATCAGTTGACAATTGGAACCAGGTGGCACATTATGTTCGGGTGGTCCTAAAAGATAAAAGGGACTCACAGCAGCCGGCGGTGTTGGGGCTGGGGGATCGCTTGTCTGGCACTTCTTCTTCTTCTCTCCCCTCCCGTTAGAAGAGGGATCCCCCCAGCTTGAAGGCACCCCACGGCGTAACAAAACGATACCTGGTAATGTGTCAAACTCTTCCAGGCTAGGTTCTCAGGTTGACAGGGGAGGTGTTTAGTGGGTAGTTTGGTCGCCTTTTTGCGAACATGGGAGTTCCATACTCTGTGCGTAAATGGCCATTCACCTCCCTACCATAAAAAAACGCAAAAAAAAACTTACTGTACCAAATGATGCTTTGGCATCCCAGCCAAATTAGTCCGTCTCATCAACATGACAATGACGTCAACGACCTCCCAAGTCCGCATCAATAACGAATTTACCGATGTCTTTGACACAAATATCAGACTAAAGCAGGGAGATGGGCAGGCTCCATTGCTGTTCAATTTGGCTCTAGAGTACGTCATAAGGAAGCTACCTGTCGATACACGAGATACATTACTATACAAGCCGAGACAAATAGTAGCCTATGCAGACCATATCTACATTTTGTCACGGTCATTAACTACTGCCAAAGAACTCTTTCTGAAACTCGACAGCGAAGCAAAACTAGTAGGGCTACAAATCAATGAAAATATAACAAAGCTCATGACGCAGTCGAGGAAAAATACCTTAAATACACACAGTATGACACTTTGGCGAATACAGTATCGGAAGTGTGAGTGGATGTGTGTGTTTGGGCGCAAAAATAACGAGAATCGGTAATGAAAGAGACAAATACGCCAATGTATACAGCTCGCAAATATAATATTTTACTCAGTTTCGACAATCTTGAAGACCAGCTGCATACACAGGAAAACAAAGCCCCAAGTATACATATCTGCGATAAGATTTTTGTTATGCTATGGGTGTGAAAGATGAACCCTAACGCAAGCATCCACAAATATATTGAACGCTTTTGAGCAATGTCTCCTGAGGCGAATAATCGGAGCAAAGCTAGACGAGCACCAATGGCAAATTTGATACAACCATGAGCCGTATGAAATTTTTGACGAACCGGAGGTCTCAATGATTGTAAGACTGCGGAAGCTGCAATGAACTGGCCACATGAATCGTACGGATGAACAAAGGATATCCAAAAATGTATTCGTTGGGAGAACTGAAGGCCGGAGACCAGTGGGGAAACTGAGGAAACCCGGTCTGACTCAGTCGACGAAGACAGTTCATCGCTGCTCGGATTTCGGAATTGGAGGACGCGGTTAATCGGCCGAGACAGTTGAAGGCGCTATTTGCAAGAAGCGAAGGCCCGAGAGGGGCTATAGTGCTGAAACGAAGAAAAAGAAGAAATCGAGTTCAAAGAAAAGCAGTTAGTAAAAATTTTAAGGTGGGTATTTCAAAAGCTGGAGTTTCATCTTCTCAGCAAATTGTTTTGAGCCCGATTGAAGATGACAATAATGTGTGTAAAGGAAGGGGGGCAAGATGGGGTAGCGGCCAAGATGGGGCAACGCATTTTAACAGCCACACAAACGATCAATCCCAGCCGCTCTGGCTTGCAATGATGCGCCGTCATGTTGCTCATCAGCCAGCGCAGTGACCGGCTTATAAATGCACACGTTTTCGCTTTGGCGCCAAAAACTCGTTTTTGTCAAGGTAGTTGTGATTTCTGTGATATACATCGATTGTGTTTGGTACCTCAATATTCATTTTCTAGAACTAACTGAAGGTTATTCTTGTTTATCAATGATTACACCAGAAGGTAAGAATATGTTTGTGTCCATATTCTGAATTGGTCGTTAAAGGCATGTTATTTTACTCAAATAAGCATTGGAGGGCAAGATGATGTATAGAGTACCCCATCTTGCCCCTGGAATTATTTCCTTATGACAGTTTATGCATCTTCATAGCTTCTTTGTTTTAATCTTGTTTTAGGATGGTGAAAAATTATAAAAGAAAGTTGGAGAGGGGAAACTGGAGTGAACAGAGTACGTTAAATGCGGTAGATGTTGTAATCGAAGGGGAAATGGGGTTAAAAATTAGCAGCAAAAATATATTTTATCCCACAAACGACCCTTGAACTAAAATTTAAAATAGTTCGTGCCACCCTAGAAGATCCTGCTACTACTGCAACTCCGATTAAAGCTCTTTTAAGGGCCAAAAAAGCGAACATTTATTGATGATGAAGAGAAAGAGCTTTGCAACCATATAATGGATATAGAGAGTCGCCTTTATGATCTCACAACAAAAGATTTGAGGGCTTTGGCGTAAACTCTATGAGTAAAAAATGAGAAGCAAAATTTCTTCAACTCTGAAAGAAAAGAAGCTGGCAAAGATTGGGTGCAGCGGTTTTCAAGCAGACAATTAGAATTGTCGATACGAAAACCAGAAAGCAGTTCAGCTATATGTGCCGCTGGGTTTAATAAACAAGCTGTTAAACAGTTTTTCAACTTCTTCGGCAACGTTTATGATGAGCATAAGCTTTCGCCAGAAAGAATTTATAATTGTGATGAAACAGGAGGTTCAGTGGTACCAAAAACTAAGTCAAAAATAATTGCACGAAAAGGTAGAAAACAAGTGGGATCTATAACTTCTGCGAAGAGAGGTACGACAATAACTGTGGAGCTATGTTTTAGTGCGGATGGTCAATACATGCCTCCAAGGCTGGTGTTCCCACGAAAGAGAATGGACCCACAGTTAATGCTCAATGCTCCTTCTGGAGCTTAGGGTGTTTGCAGTGATTCTGACTGGATGACAGCTGAGCTATTCCATGGCTGGTTTAAGAAGTTTATTGAATTCAGTGGGGTAACGGTTGATCGACCTGTACTGTTGTTATTAGATGCACCCACACACAAAACTTGGACCTCATTAATGAAGCTCGTACCAATGGGGTTATTATTTTATGTTTCCCCCCTCACACAACTCATCGACTTTAAGTTCTGGATGTAGCAGATATGAGGCCTTTGAGCACATACTACGACTAACAAATCACAGCTTGGCTTCGCAGCAAACTAGGGATGATTGTAACTATCCGGCAAGTAGCAGAAATTTTTAGTAATGCCTTTATTCAGGCTTCTACAATGGCAACGGCAGTGAATGGATTCAAGAAATGTGGCATTTGGCCATACAATTCAACAGTTTTTTCCGACAGTGACTTTGCTCCATCATTGATGGCTGGTATCCCACAAACAGACAGGTTATTCATCAATGAAGGATTGTCTGAAACAACGACAACGAACAACCGTGCTACTGCGCTGAATAGACCAATCGTTGTTCCTGAGATTGTAACGGCAGCAACAGTAAATTCAATTTTGGCAGTTGGAGATTTTGATAAAGAAACTATTGATAAACCGCTGATAGATACCATGCCTGTTGCTATAGTACCATCTGATATTGAAGCAGAGCCATCTCACGTGGCTGTTGTCCCTTTGACACCCTCTATCACAACAGCTAGTTTAGTGCTTGTAAATTTTATGAATCCTGAGCCCGGATGCTCGACTTGGAAGAGAAATATAGTAATAGACCACAGGCCAACTACTCTACCAGAGTAATCAGTGTTTTCTGTTGTTAGCCCTGAGCAAGTGATGCCTTATTCTGCAACTCGCAAAATTTCGCGCTTGCGAAGAAGTGAGGAAAATCGGCTACCATAACGGCTTCCCCATTTAAAAATGAATTGGAAGAAACAATGAAGAAAAGAAACTGTCAAAAGTTAACAAGAAGAAAAAAAGGCACGCAAAAGATCAAAAAAAGAATAAGAAAACCAAATTGCCTAAGAAAAACAACAGAAAGGAAACCAACAAAAAGTTCAATTCTCCATCAGATAGTGACAATGATGAAAATAATATGCCTTGTTTTTACTGTCATGGAAAATACTTCGATTCAAATGAAGGATGGGCCGCTTTTTCTCTCTGACGGGATTGGGCACACTGTAGCTGTGCTGGCGTAGATGAAGAGACAGTATTTGTTTGCGCGTTTTGCACTGAAAAATAGAATTTGTCCCCCATACCCCATGATGCCCCATAGGGTACCCCGTCTTATCCATGTCATAATTGGCCACTTTCTAATTTTCCTATGAGTGGAAAGTTCCTTAAGTTCCTTATTTCCAAAGATGAGTTAGGTAGGAGTAATTTAAAATTAATAAAGATTTAAATTACATTAAAATATCCGTTTTATTACTCTTCAAACGTTAAGGACTTCAAACGTTTCCTTCAAATGGCTTCATGACTCCTGCACTATGTACTCGCCGAATTCTAATAATTGTCGAAGAGAAAGCATACCGTCGCTGTTAAATCAAACCGGCATATGTGCAAAAATTGAGTTTTTGAGTTACTGGTGTCAAAAATGCATTTTTCTCATGTCGATTTTTATGTCGAACTGGCATATCGTATAGTTGAATAAAAATCAGCCAGATGGCGTTTGGCTTGTATGTATTTACGCGGGAACAGCCATTTTGTATATCAGAAGACAGATCTATTGGGTAATAAATCACTCGCTTCAAAATCTTCAAGGAGAAAAGACGTCCATCATGTAAGTAATACTGAATCATCTCACAATAGTATATTTTTAATTACTACCCAGAAATGACTTATTGGCAGATAATCCAGTTTGCGCTTAAAATTATTACGTTTATAGCAGCCTCAACAAAAGCAAACCGGCATATATGCCAATATGTCGGTTTCCTGGTAAATTTATTTCCGGTGAATAAAGCAAAGTGTTAATTAAAACTGAAATGTGTTCCAATGATTCAGTTTGAATTGTATCAAAACAAAGTTTCATGTGATTTTTTTGAAGATATGCCGGTTTATTTTATTATAACGTATCATTATGCAAGATGTTTCACACTTTACTAGGCTTAAAATTGAGCCTTGTAGTTAGATACTTTAATTTTTTCCGTCATTGTTGTTTTTTGAAGGCAAAAACGTACAGCATTGATGTTAAAACTTGCGATGAAAAGTCAAAGACGGTGGCAAGTGATTCCACCAGATGCTTTGCCTCCGACACGAAACAATTTAGAACGCAGTGCTGAAGATGTTCCTACGACTAGCAAGACTGATATACAATTAGAGACTGAAAACCACATTTCCCATCCTGCTGGTAAGTTTAGGTTTTGTCGTTTGATTTAAATAAATCAGTACTATTGGTTACTTGCATAAGCATTCGTGTGGTCTATACTAATATAGGAAGAACTCACTCACTCATTGCTCATCATTTTCAAACTTTTCCCCCTAAATCTATAATAACTATTTTTAGGATGTGAAATTACTATAGATCTAGCAGAAGTTCCAATAGGGCTAATGGATTGAAAGCTTGGGTTAATAAGCTCCCTGATCCGTTGCTTCCAACATTATTTACGGATACAGAAAGCAATACTGAAAATGTTCCCGAAACTAGCAAGATTGATTTGACTGAGCTACAAGCATTCTCTAATAATGAATGGGTGGAATGTGAACCAATACAAGGAGTGACTGAAAACTAGATTTCCCCTCCGACTGGTAAGTTCATGCTTATGCCATTATGATTGATATAAATCAATACTGTTCGACATTTGCATGATCATTGGTTGCTTAAAGATAAATTTATATTTTCTTAAATTTTAGAATGTGAAGTTCCTGCAACAACGATGACTGACTTGACTGCGGTGGATCCGGCAGAAGTCGTAGAAGAGCAAATGGCACGGGAAGCTCAGAAGTCTGTTTTATCCAATGAAATTGTTACGGGTCAAATATTGGGGACTGAAAGCTACAAAATCAACAACAATATTAACATGGACTCTACTGACGAGGAAGATCAAAACCCATTTCATAATTCTGATGACGATGAAGTCAACCCCGATTATAATGCATTACATTCTGGCTCTGAAAGTGACAGTGCAAGTAGAGATGAGCCGGCGACTGCGAATGAAAATACAAAAGAACCAATTACAAGAAGGAGGATAAGAGGCAAATTTAATAAAAGAACGTTGGCAAAGAAAATGCGAAACTGCGGTGAGGAATACGAGTCTAAAACTCGAGGAAGAGTGAGCAAGCGAAGTATGAAGCCTCCCTGCAACAACTGAAAACTCAAGTGTACTGAACAAATTAATGAGAACTATCGAAAAGAGATTTTTGCAATGTTTTGGGGAATGGGCGACTTGCAAAGACAAAGAGAGTTCATAAAAGATAGCACACAGGCAGTTGTCCCCAAGTATGAGAGGATTACATTAAATCGAACACGGGAAAGGTGCTCTAATCAATCATACTCGATAACGAAAGATGGGAAAAAAATACGGGTGTGCAAATATTTTTTTAAAAACACTTTCGACCTATCAGAGAGAGCTATTAGTACAACCCTTGAAAAATCGGACAAAAGTACAGGTGTTCTAAGCTTGGAAATGAGAGGCAGGCATGGAAAGGATCGAAAGTTAGATATAGAACTCGTGAAAAGTGCAAAGCCTCACATCGAAAAAATTCCTGGAATTCCTAGTCATTAATGCAGATCTCAAAGTTCTCGGGAGTATATCGCTGGTGGAAAATCAATCGCTGAACTCCACAGAGATTATCTCAAGGAAAGAAAAGAGTCCAACCTTGCAGGAATCAGCTACTGCCAATACAGAACTATTTTTAAGTCATACAATCTTTCTTTTGTTTACACCGAAGAAAGATCAGTGTGATGTTTGTCTCATTTACCAAAACACGAAACAAAATATGACGGAATTTGAGAATTATATTCTGGAAAAGCACTTGTCCAGACTAGAAAAGTAGAATGACAAGAAAAGCACAGATTCAACCATCGTAGCAGTATATGACCTACAACCAACTGTCATGTCCGCAGGGGGAGGCGTCTTCCTACTACTACATTTCAAAGCTAGCCGTTTACAATTTAACAATTGCTGAACTGAAGGGCGACAAAATGGTAAACCGTTACACTTGGGATGAGACACAGGGAAAAAGAGGCGTGATTGAGATTGGGGGCTGTGTGCTGCAATATTTGCAACATTTAAATGAGAAAGCTGACTGTCCAGTAGACGTCGTCTTTTACAGTGATAATTGTTGTGGGCAACAAAAAAATAATTATGTGATGGCAATGTACAAATATGCTGTTACAACATTGATAAACATAAAATCTATCACACATAAATTTTTAGTAAAGCGCCACACGCAAAACGAAGGGGATTCAGCTCACTCAACAATTGAAAAAGAAGTTAAAAGAGCACTCCGAAGTGGACCGATATACTTACCTTCCCAATATGCCATGGCCATGAAAACGGCAAAGAAAAGTGGTAAGCTTTACCTGGTTCATGAGTTGAGCCATCAGGACTTTTTTGACATAAAAGGACTCCCAAGTAATTTTACCCATATTGGACATTTGAATGTTTAAAGTAATTAAAAACGACGGCAACTTTTTCTTCAAAACATCCTACGTATCACATGCCTGGTAGGAGGCGAAGAAAAGGAATAAGCGGAGAAATGAGAGCGTGAATCCTGTTCTGATGCAAGCTTATTCCAAGAGACTTACCATTGATGAGCAGAAGAAAAAGGGTATCTTAAAGTTAGTTAGGGACGGGATAATACCGCCAATTTATTCAGATTTCTTTAAAAATTTGTGAAACTTTGCAGTTACCAGCAAAGGAAACAACAATATTATGTCAATTTTTGTTTAAAAAAAATGCGAAGCAATAAATTATTTTTTCATTGACAATATTATTATTTATTTCTACCTAAAACAGGTTTCAAAAGAAGAAGCCACAGTGACACATAAGCAAATATTACACTAATTTTAAAGTCAAACTGGCATATCTGCATATTTCTTATAATTTAAGCAATTTCGATTTATTTGCAACTACTACCTCAATAAGCAGTATTTGTCTAAATTTTATTCATGCATAAAATGGCTTTGAGGTTAACTGTTACATTCCATTCCCATGTACCCTCCACACATTCATCCATATATTCTTTGCATTAAAATCATCCATATATTCTTTGCATTAAAAAACTTACCTCATTTCCAATTAATCTAATACATCATTTTTCTAAAATTGCAATTTCCCACCGACAAAATTCTCACGAATTTTGTTTATTCAAATTTTGTTTATTCAAATTATCATGCATAAACGAGCATGCAAGCTATGGGAAAGCTAAGTGCATTTACCCAGGTGTCATATGCACAACCCGTGATTTTTTCTAAAATCGGAAAGCGTGTCAAGAACCGCGTCCGCGAAAAAAAGTTTTAAGTGTATCCCCAAGAGGAGGAAATATTTTTGTGCTTTTCGACGACGACGCGAAAATCGTTTCAAGGGAAACATCGTCCGGGACCCGATTATCACCGCTAAGACCCCGTTCGCTTTGCAAGGAGTAAAAGTGTAATGTATCCTGAAAGTAGGAAAAAGTGTTAGAAGCTTGCCGCCAAAAGTGCAACATAGTGTGTCCTGAAGATAGGACCAAATACAAATTATCGCAAAGGTGCGAAAGTGCAACAGAAGTGTAACGTTTTATAGAATAGAAGCAAATTCTTCGCAACGATGCGAAATGTGGTAAAAAATGCGTCCTGAAAATAGGACATTGAAAAATTGAAGTGATTCAAACCCCTACATAGTGGACGTCCCGAAAATAGGACCACAATTTAATAATCCATGTGTAATAGAATAAATACAAAATAAATTTGTGAATTAGAACAAGGACGCGTACCTGATTACGAAGAACTAATTTTATGGTGCCAATTGAAGTGAAACCATTATTAAAGTGAAATCATTACTGCAAAATTTTTTTTTAAACAAAAAAGTGAAAAATTGGAGCCTCTAAAATCAACTCATACGAGTCCCCCATAGTGAAGAAGGAACTACCAAAGGAAAACATAAAAGAAAAAAGAAACTCCCCAGAAAAACAGTGAACTAACCTAACAGTGAAAGAACTCGAAGAATACTCGACCGAAGGAAACCCCCCAAAAGCGAAGGAATAAGGATTCATATTAGCAAGTACCCTAGTTTTAGTATTGCTTTCTCATCATCAATATTACAGAATTATTATTTATATATATATATATATATATATATATATATATATATATATATATATATATATATATATATATATATATATATATGTATATATATATATATATATATATATATATATATATATATATATATATATATATATATATATATATATATATCTACAAACATTACTCATTGCTATTAATATCATTGATATTCAAATTTATGTTTATTATAAAATCTTACCTTTTATTATAATAAATATTATCCATTATTATTATAAATATTATCCATCATTATAAGTATTATCCGCCAAAGTATTATCATCGCATTTCTCGCATATTTGCCAGGTGTGTAAAGATTCATTGTAAGGGTGGTTCGGATTATTCCCTTTAAAGTTCATTTAAAAGTGTAACGATGGCACAAGCCGAAGCAGCCGCTGCCGTTTCTATAAACCCCTTAAAATACCTCAGTTCTCTCCCCGAATTTGATGGCAGACCTGAGAATCTGCAAACCTTTATAAACCTCATTGAAAGGGTGAACCCCATGTTAATAGCGTTTAATGAAGCTTCTCAGCTTTTATTTGGGGATATAATAAAAAGCAAACTAAAAGGAAAGGCAAAGGAGACAATTGAAATCAATTGTCATGCTCTCCTTTGAGCCGACATTAAACAGGTCCTCCAAAATAATTTCGGAGATCGTCTAAGCACTGACGAACTCTACGACAACTTAAGAGGTGTAACTTTTAAAACGAACACCCTTGAGTTTTACAACGATATAAAGAATAAGTTAAGGAGACTTAACAATAGAACATTAGTTGTCCTGGGTGTAGGAAATGAAACAAATGAATGTACACAAAATAATAAAAGGACAGCCCTCAATATATTCAAAAATAAAATTCCGGAACCCATGAAGACCATATTATTTTGTAGAAATCCTGACACATTAGAATCTGCCATGGATACGAGGTGTGTTCAAAAAATATCGCGAATTTTGTTTTTTTTTTAAAAATTATTTATTTATTCATGAACATCTATTTTGTCCCCTTCAAAGTAATCCCCATGAGATATTATACACTTGTGCCAACGGTTTTTCCAATCTTCGAAGCACTTCAAAAAATCATTTTTTTTAATCTTGTTCAGCTCCTCCTTCGATGTAACGTCGTCCTTTGATGGGCCTCTTCAGTTTAGGAAACAAGAAAAAGTCACAGGGGGACAGATCTGGGGAATACGGTGGCTGCGGCATCATTAGTGTGTTGTTTTTGGCCAAAAAGTCGCGCACAAGCAACGATGTGTGAGCAGGGGCGTTATCGTGGTGCAAAAGCTAATTTTTGTTCTCCCACAAATCCGGGCGTTTCTGGCGGATTGCTTCGCGCAAATTGCTCATAACTTGCAGGTAATATTCCTTATTGACCGTTCTTCCCTGTGGCAAGAACTCACGATGCACCACGCCCCTGCAATCGAAGAAAACTGTCAGCAAAACTTTCACATTCGACCGAACATGGCGCGCTTTTTTCGGTCTTGGTGCATGCGGCAGCTTCCATTGAGATGATTGAGCTTTGGTTTCCACGTCATAACCATAAACCCACGACTCGTCACCAGTTATGACCCTCTGGAGCAAATTTGGTTCGTCGCGGACAGAGTTTTACATCTCATTAGCAATGTTCATGCGTTGCTGTTTTTGGTCGCAATTGAGCAATTTTGGTACGAATTTCGCGGCGACCCGTCTCATGCCCAAATCGTTGATAAAAATCGAATGGCACGAGCCAATCGATATGTTTAGGTCCTCAGCAACTTCTCTAACGGTGATTCGACGATTGGCCAATACCATTTTCTCCACTTCATTAATTTTTTCGTCTGTTGTTGAAGTGCTCGGGCGTCCGGCACGCTCTTCGTCGTTCACATCTTCTCGGCCTTCAAAAACATTTTGTACCACCGATAAACGTTGCTTCGGTCCAAGGTAGCTTCTCCGTATGCCACAGTTAACATTCGGAATGCATCCGCGCACTTAATTTCGTTTTTCACACAAAATTTGATACACGTTCTTTGATCCATTTTTTGAATAAGTAAAAATCGAAGACAATTGAAAACACGTGCAAGTAAAGCAGCTATCACCAATTAAGTGAACATTCAAAATGGCCGAGCTTGTCGGCATAAGTGACAGACATGAGTACCAACATAACGCCACAAAAAATCGAAATTCGAATATACGTAACCCGCGAAAATTCAAAATTCGCGATACTTTTTGAACACACCTCGTATATTATTCACAGCAGGTTATGCCTATTACGGTTCAAACGGACAAATATATCAACCTTACAAAAATCAGACAAATGGACAGAACAATAATAATAGGACGCAGAATAACAATAACAAATCGGAGTTCCTTAAGCACGAAACCACCTTTCTAGGACACGTAGTCACTAGAGAAGGAATAAAGCCTAACGCACAGAAAGTAGAATGCGTCCAAAATTTTCCATTACCGAAAACTCCGAAGCAAACTAAACAATTCCTTGGTCTCGCTGGATACTACCGGAAATTTATCAAAGACTACTCCCGTATTATAAAACCCATGACAAAATGTCTGAAAAAGGACGCCAAATTAAACATTCAGGACCCCGAATACAATCATGCTTTCGAAACAATAAAGAATCTCCTTACTAATGAACCCATTCTCGTTTACCCCGACTTCAATAAAACTTTTACGCTTACAACTGATGCAAGTAATTATGCACTCGGTGCTGTGTTGTCCCAAGAAGGACGCTCAATCATTTACGCCAGCTGTACGTTAAACGAACACGAAATAAATTATAGTACCATCGAGAAAGAACTTCTCGCCATAATATGGGCTACGAAATATTACCGTCCCTACCTCTTCGGGAGGAAATTTATCATCGAAACAGATCACCGACCTCTTACCTGGCTTTTCTCAATAAAAGAACCGAATTCTAAACTTGTTAGATGGCGACTAAGGCTGTCTGAATTTGACTATACCATCAATTATAAAGAAGGCGAAAAAAAACATCAATGCCGACGCACTTTCGAGAATTCCTAGGCCAGAAGT